>OV725079.1:106824661-107459764 GCA_928085145.1 Nezara viridula | reverse complement strand
TATGAATATAGAAGAAAAGTGGAGACAACTTAAAGATGTTTCAGAGAAGTAACAAAGGATATTGTAGGCATAACACCAAAGAGAAACAAAGATAACTGGTTCTATGATGACTGCGTTAGGGTCACTGAAGAAAGAAACAATGCTAGATAGAAAGAGATCCAACGGAGGACTCGAAAAAAAGCCGAAGATTATAATGTCAAAAGAAAGGTTGCAAACACCATATAAAATCAAAACAAATGGCTGTATGAAACTAAAAAGCTGGAAAAACGTGAGGAAGGTTTTTGCAGATAAACAAACCAGGAAGTTTTATAAAAGCATGAGAGTATTTCGGAATTGTAATATACCAAGGCTGGAATACATTAAAGATAGTTCACAATATTTCTCCAATTCTTCTTCGGTGCATACTATTTATTTAGAAGTTTATTTATTTTCAGCCATTTTGTCAACTTAATGACTACACATCTGATTACGACGTTTCGGCTCGTTGAGCCATTTTCAACTCCAAATTTTTTTTTTTACAATTTACAGTCATATTTAAAACATTACATACTTCAGCATATAGAGATTCATTTTATATACCTAAAAACCAATCATGTACCTGTCCTTTTCAACTTATGCGAATTGCATGCGTCTACTCATGTAAAAAAAAATTATTTTAGCCATGTCCACCTATAATTATTTTATAACATTGTTATTACTCAATTATTTGTTATTAAATGATTCAAATAAGTTAAAATTACCCTATGTTGTGTCACCGACATCTCATCAGCCTCATTTCGGTTTCGTGACTGGTTATTCTTAAAGGAGTAGGGGAAGACTATTTATTTTAAACATATACATATCTACAAGAGTCTCGCAACAGTCTTGCAGTTACGTATTAACTTATTTCTATAGAGATATTACTGTAAGTTTTTAGATATTAGAAGCCTAAACCGAAATGAAAAATAAAAAGAGTTAAGTGCAAAAGTATGTTGGTTATACTAATGCTTTACATATAGTAATTAAATTGTCAAAAATTCATTCATTCAAAAATTCATCGCTAATCCTAAAAATGGTACAACATTTGCTAGATTCGGAAGTTTAATGGAATGAATTTTTGAACGGGAAGATCGGACAAAGTTGAAAAATGAGTGTGTTTTACCCGTTTTAAGCGACAACGCGTTACAGATGTTCGGTATTCCGGATTTTTCCCGTTGAGTTGTGATGATTTTTTCCTTCAGTAGAATAGTTCAACTTTTAAATGTGGCACACGGTAGAGTAGGTCGGTTAAGAAGTAAGTAACTGCCTAACTGGAATCTCTAGACAAATAACTCAAGAATACATAACTCTGGTTCTATTCAATATTTTGTTTTCATTTAAAGCATATATTTTAGGGCAAGTCAACTTCAATATAGTGCCAAATTTTCGAAAGTCTACCATTAGCCATTGCCGAGATTACTCCTGTCAAAATTTCGTTGGACAATACGGACGTCCAGCCAGACAAAAATTTTTAAAAAGTGGATTTGGTGCCTGTAATGTATAAAACAGAAATACATCATGAAATGGGTTGATTCTATTCAATGTACAGACAAAACCTTTATTTTATTTATATAGATGTTCTTTAACCTATTAACATATGTTTATTATTAACATTTATTATGAACATTAACCGATATCTCTAGACAAATCACTTAAGAATTCATAACTTTGGTTCTACATAGTATTTTCATTTAAAGCCTATGTTTTATGTCAATAAAATCCAAATATAATGTAAAAATTTCAAAACTCAGCCATCAATCAGCCATTGATGAGTTTACCTCTGACAAAATTTCGTTGCAATGTGGTCATACAGACAGACAACACTTTTTTAAAAAGTGGATTTGGTGTCTGCAATGTATGAAACGGAAAGATATCATAAAACGGCTTGATTCTATTCAATGTACAGATAAAATCTTTATTTTATTTATATAGATGAAGTGGTGTAGTTGGTAGATTTCATCGCTATATGTGCTGATCCGAGATCATCTGGTCAAGCCCAGGTCCAATAAACTTCTTCAAGACGCCCAGCTGTGTGGTCTATGTAGGGCCAAGGCTTTAGTCCCCAAGGAACTGAGGAAAACATAAGCCCTATCCTTAAGGCCAGAAACCAACATAAGGCCTCTTTTCTTACTTCTCAGCGTATTATATACAAATATTCAGGATGGAGCAAGGATGGTTTTCATTGGTCCTTAACTTCACCCTATTACTTCACAATAACCAGTAACATCCTAAAAGGAAACAGTAATTTAACCCTTTACTAGTTTTAACTCTAAGCCTTTTCCAGGGTCCGGGTACAGGTCGGTCGTTATCTACCTGCTCTCTCTCCCTTGCTGTTTTTGATGTCAGAAGTCGGTTTCATTTAACTTTGTTTTCGAGTAATAACAATTTAAAAAAACTTATTTGCTATGTTCAATACATAGCAGTACAATTAACTGGTCGCTTCATTTTTAATGTACTGATCGAATTTAATTTTATGTTCGAATTATATTTTTGGTTGATGAATAAATAGACATTCGTTACATAGATAATGTAGTAAGTTTATTAGTTTTTTTCATTCTATGCACTAATCGTCTGTTTATTTAGAGATGATAGTATAAAGCGAAGAAATAACGAAACCCCATGAAAAATAACGGAGTTATGGGCTTGTAAACAGAAATATCGAGATTGGGAATTCCGCATCGGCTTCTGTCCGCAATTGTAATAAAAAGGGGAATACGGATAGGTTGGAAAAGTGCGGAGCGGAGAAGGGAGCGGGCTCGCTACCTATTCAGTCAAAGTTACTTTTTAAAGTCGGGCCGAGGCAGACCGTAGCGGACAAGTAAGCGCTCCCCTATATGTTAAAGGGGGGTCAGTTATCATAGCATCGGGATTGAGGCATAAGAGTTTTAAAATTCTCTCTTTAATATATAGACGAATTCGGCCATATGGAAACAAAATGTGTAAAATGTTCGTACTATGTATGACCCCGGAGAGAAATTCCCTTGAAAGATAGAAATTTTTTTATAGCTGTCTCGTAAAATGTTCCATATCTTGCCCTTCTTAGATGCCCTAGGTAGATGATCTACGGGATCAAAATTTTTCATCACAAAAAAGAATAACCTCTATTGTTACTACTGCAGTTGTTGCTTGCAATATATTGTTTGTACTGTGAATATATTTTTCTCCTCTCAAGAAACAGAGTTTACTATATGATATGTAGATATTTATTTACATCAACTGTAAGAAAACATAATTTTATTTGCATACGATATATTGTTGATTTATTGCATAAAGTCATTATTTACATTTCACAAAGTTAAATTATTAAGTATTTTGATGTATTTTTACTTTCACTAAAATATGTAATATATAGTAAGTGTGATTACTTTCATTTACCTATATATATATATGTTAGGGACGTTACAGCAACTTTTTCGTCAAAATCGGCTAACCGGAAGTGGCACTTTATATAATGGACTGAACATATTTTTACGATTATCTCGAAAACCACTCCAACGTTTAAATTAAATTCATCACATTCAAACGATTAAATTAATCATATCAATGAAAAATTAAGAAGTTTTAAATAAAGTGTGGTTATTATTTTGATTGATGTTCTCAAACAGGACTTAAGTAGCTAATTTTCAATATTAGCTTCCTCTAAAGTACCTTTAATTTTTTTTTATTTGAAACAATTGACCACTTGACATTAATTTCTAGTAAATAAAATACGAAAAAATTTGATAAATAATTAAAGGAGAAATAACAGATCGTAACGGAGAATAGTAATTGAGGAACCAAAGGAATATCAGCGCACCCAAGCTCGCCCGAAAGATCAGAACACACTTCCATACGTTTCATGTGATTAATATAATGTGGACTCCGACAATATTATTTAAAAATACATGTGAGGTTTCCATAAATGTTATTGTTGGTATTATTTAATATTTAATTGTATCGATTACAGCGATATAAATATTAAAATTTGCGCATCTCAAGGTACTTATACAAATAAAATACCCACAATGAAATATAAATAAATATAGGGTCTATAATTTTTACTTTCACTTTGCTTTGTCTGAAAATACTTATTTCAGCTAAGAAGACGGTGGTAAGTGAAAGTTGTGTAATGGGCACACCGCACCAGATTTTCTTTCTGTGAAATCAGATTATTTTATTCATAATGTATTTTAATTTATTAAATGATGTCTCACTTTGATGAAATCGCTGTTTTTGCATCGATGATTAGATTGAAATATACAAAAAAGAAGTTAAAAGTTTACCTCCATCAAAAATCTATTTCCAATTAGTGACTTTTCAAGAAACCGACGATATAAATATTAAAGTTATAAATAATACAAAGCAAAGAATTTATGCAAATAGTACAAAATTCGTTAGAAAGTTAAAATAAATAAGATGATAAAAGTAATTTAATAAATTTGTTTACAAAAAAATAAGGTTAACATTCAATCTGGAAATTATTATGGAATAAGCAAAATTTATGATTTGTTTGTCTGATATAATTCAGATTTCTTGGCTACAGCCTCGGTCGGCAGTGGGGGTGATGTATGGTCTACATCGTCGATGACAATAATTCTGTCAGTGCTCATGTCAGATATAGTGTTTTTTAAAAGCATTATCAGGGTTTCTCATAAGGGAGTTTCTTGGCACAAGTTGCGCCATCAAAATTTTTGAAGAGGGGGCACATTTTGATGGGATTATGAATTTTTGAGAGGAATTTCTCCACGGGTTTATGGATTTCGAAATGAAAGGTTTCAAACCAAGGAAGAAACATGCAATAGAGCTCAGCAGGTGTAATTTTATATGATCTACGACTTTTTCAATTCTACTTTCGCTTGCATTGTTTTTAAGAAGAGAAGAGCAAAAAATATATTGAGCAAAGGGGGGAGGGGAGAGAGAGATTCATGCGCTATTGACCTTGGGGAGATGGGCACTCCTGATCATTATAACCGTTAAATCCATGATTTTAAATGTTTAGTGATTAGTGTTATAAGTATGTAATATAAAAACGATACCCTGAAAGGACTATGTTCTCTGGATGTTTGAATATTACAAACCTTTTATATTTGATAATGGTGGACGCTAAGAGACTTCATTGTTACTCATTCCATCGAGTACTTTATGCTTGAAGACCGCGGTACAGACCCAACAGACCAGTCTAAAACTTCGTGAATGGTTTCATCTAATTGTAATCTACAACATTTTTATCATAGATTATTCTCATAAATGGGACGTTTCCTCATAGAATTAATTAATTTAATGAGATACTGAAAACGCATGAATATTAATTTCTATTAATAATTACTTTTCATTAAAATCTTAAGATAATTTGATCACAAAATCGAGAAAAGAGGTACTGATGTCCAAATTAAAACATATTGATGTGGTTTGGAAGTGCATTAATTAAGCTTTCAATTGGCAGCAAACATTTAATTGGCCTACTTTACTGGAAGCGCCTTTTGGTTTTTGTTAATTAAGGTACTTTATGTATCATTTAATAATCCATATTATCTTCTTTTTTTACAAAAAGAAATCGATTGATATTTAATAATCTAAAAATACTTACAAAGCAAAGACAAAACATAAATAACACAAATTTTGTCTAAAATCATATAAAATATTTTTTTCTCATCTCGTTGGGTGCATTGGGAATAACCCTACAACATGGGTCTAACGTTTTTCGACCTTGTATCATCAAAAAGTTTCATTGAAATCGGTGACCCCACGTCCTAAGTAAAAATGACTGCAAACATGCAGAACTGATAGCCAGTATACAATAATAAAGCAAATTGTTATTTTTTTTATTTTACAAAAAAATGAATTTGAAACACACAAACAAGTCTTTTTAAAACGTTTGAATTTTTTTTTTAAAACTGTTTATTGAGAAATAATAAATTTTGCACACTTAAGGGCACTGAGTACTAAGGCTGAGTGAGGCACATTCATACCATATATACAATACAATAAAAAAATGAAATAAATTAGAAAAATATATACATCTATATAACAAGGGCAAACACTATAATAAACCAAGGTAATGTAACTTAGAGTTAAAATTAAATGTAATACAGAAATTCGTAGCAAAATTAAATAAATTATAAGTAATAGAAATAAATAGAAAAACATTCATACTTAAATACAATATTGACAATCAGGCAAGAGATCCCCGAGTCCAGAGCTTTCTCCCAAAAAACGTTTGAATTGGTTTCATAAAAAAAACTTCTGGTTGAGTAATAAATAATATTTTTTTTCAATCGAGTAGGAATTTGAAAAACAAATCAGTCGTACAAATTTCGAAAAGCTAAAACATTCCCGGAACGTTGGAGAGCATCATAATATTATATGTGTGAAATTCATGTATTTTACCTGTTTATCAAGCTCAGTTCCATAATTTTCCATAGAAATCATTCACATAATATTTTCATTTTAACTGTAAAAAATAATAATAAAACCATTGACCACTTATTGATATTTATTTGATGAAAAAAAAAATTATAGAACAGATAAGGAATGATATTATATCCTCTGTGAAAATACAAAATTCTGTTTTCGGGCTCTCACTAAATTTCTCAGAGAGCGTTAGAAGATCCATGGAAAAAGTAAAATTGCAAGAAGCAACAGAGTATAGGTGATCAAAGGAGCTTCGTCATATTATATGATTTATTTTTATATATTTTTTAACCTTTTATTTATTATTTATTAACCTTAATGAGATTTGTTAATCACTCATTTACCTAATTAATTAGTAATATGTTTTTTCGCTAAATATAATTTTTTTTGGCACTTTTCTGATTTGTTTTTGGTGACAGCACCAGAATAGAAATAATATATGTTCTTATTTTTTCTTTTATTTGCGTACGAATGACATTTTTCCAACTAAGAAAAGTAGTTATTAACTTTTTTATTTTCTGTTCTTCCCTACTTCGCCTTTTAGGCTTTACGGGATTTTCTCGGGCCGAAGGGTGAGGTCGGGGAATTTAAAATCCCCGCCGGCACCGAGACGCGAACTCGTTACTTTTTAATCTCTCATATGTTTTATCTGGTTGTCGGGCAACTCGCGGTGCAGTGCACACTCGTTAGCCTATTCGGCCACCCCGCCACATATATTTATTAACTAACAGAATAAATACATTTATTTACATTGACTTTTGTCCAGCTAGACTGTATTGGCAGGACTGAATCCACGGGATGAATCCCGACCTTCTAACTTTCATAAGAGCAGGCTTGATGGTATCTCTTGAAAAATACCCACCCGTATGTCTCAAATGGCAAGGTAGAGGATAATCGAAAAATATCAGATTTATTATTTTAAAATTAATTCTATTTAATATTTGAGCTCTTAATAGCTAATCGAGTCAAATATATCTGGAACAAGTGTATTGATATGAAATAAATTAGCCAGAATCATGGTGTCGGCTGAAGGCCACAGGCTTTGGGAACAATCTCAAGATAAAGAACAAAAGGGATGCGGTGGTCCCAGCTGACTGGCGGGTTGCCGGATCAAAGTTCCCCGGGGCTTAGCCAAACAGGAGCGGTATCGAGGAGCTACTAAATTCGATTTAGGGCTTTATTTGTTCTTGCAAGTCCCACCTCATCACACAGGATTGATGGCAAACAGTACCAGGAACGGATAATCTAATAAAACCTGACTCTTGCGTTTCGAATTTTACCCAAAATTCAATGCACAAATTATCTACTTATGATTGAGAATTAGGAATAAATATACATTATATGTATTTAAAATATTTTGATGAACGATAAATATTAAAATCTAAACAGAGAACATTCTGGATTCATGAAAACCACTCATAACATCTTTAAAAAAAACACGAACGAGTTCATGATGAATACATTCGAGTAAGACTAACTATTTTTTTTTTTTTCCTTATTCCCAATTCACAAATAATTTTAATAATGTGATTTGCTAAACTTTGGTGCTTTTTATTTAACTTTTAAAGGCTTCTAATTGGAGTTACTAATGCTGCATGTGTTGTTTATAATTTTTTTAATTAACAATAAGGTGATAGGGCTCACCCATTATTTGTGTTTCTTATTATCCTATAACTAATTTATAAACTAATTTACTAGCTAACTTATTATTATCTTACATAAAGAGTTGAAGAGGAGATTGAGCTGATTTGACAACGAACTAGAGGTGGTGCTGGTGTTAAAGTGGAGGTACGGAGCACCCCTGTGTCATGGTTATATCATAAGGACTATCTAACCAAGTCCTGGATAAGACTATGCATAAATGCAATTGATTCTAATATATGTATATATATATATATATATATATATATATATATATATTGTGATAAATGTGATTAGAATAATAGGTGACAAGACTGAAATAAATAAATAACGTTGATTTGAGTGTTAAAGTTAATAAAAATTGACAACGTGCTTCAACGCTTTAAAAACAATGATTTTGATCTTGGAGATGAATACCATCCTGATGCCCCGAAAAGAAAAACAAAACAAAAAAAAAAAAAGAACTGCTTCAGCCCCGAAACTAGTACAAGAGACCTATATAACGGTCAATTGACGCGTTTGAACAAGTCCTGAAGCAGAAGAGAACCTAGTACAATCAGTGACATGGTAAGGTAATTTTACTGCATAATACTCGTAAGCTCGACCTCATGACCTCATGTTGGAAACTCGGTTAAATCTTTTTGGAAACGCTAAACGGGAAGTTCTATCCCACCCGCCGTATTCACATGACATTCATCCTTTCTATTACCAGTTGTGATCCCTGACTCACGTCCATATTTATGATGAAACTAAAAAATCGGTCGATGTCTGAATTTCCCCAAAAGAATTTTTTTTTCAGGATGGAATCCTTATGTTACGGGAAAGATGAGAGAAAGTAGTGTCGATGGACAATACGTCGAATGACTCGCGTCTGTTCAGTTTTTTATAAATAAATTTTTCATCGCCATAAAAAAACAGAGGTAATAAGTTGTTCACACACCCTATGCAGTTTTTAAATTTATTTTTGGCGAAATCGTTGAAAATCCCTGTGTAATTTTTATTTTGAGAATTAAATGAGGGAAGAATGGGCAAAATTAGCGGAGGCATTGATTCTAATAAAACTTGAATTGATGACCTCATGCAAAAAACGTGACTGACGTACATTAATTTTAAGTTTTTTTCCTCTTCTGACCACCATGGTGCGTTCTGAGGTATCAAGCCATTTAATAAGTTAAGCACGTAATATATTTCCATAGATCAGTTCCTTACTGGAATAGATTATTTTTATTTTATTTTATTTTTCTCCCTAGCCTGCTTTTAAGGTAATACGGAAGTTTGCAGCAGTGACTTGATTCTGACATTCTGATAAAATGCTGTGCACATAGCCTGCTTGATTTATTTTTATCTCTGATTTCATCTTCCTTCATCTTCTTCTCCTGTCCTGATCGGCCTCCTCCCAGATACTGCTTCTTAACGCCTACCCAAGGAGAAGTGGGTTGGGGCCACATCATTTTTTCACACTCATACAAATCCTTTTAAAGTGCGGGTAGTTTCGTTCAGACATCAGTCTAGGAAAGTTTCTTTCTGTTAAAATGTACAGCCCTGTCTCCCTCTTGAATTTGGCTTTCAGTGTCCCATAGTTGGTACAGGTTACAAGGATGTACTCAGCAATTTATGCTACTCCACAAATAGGGCATGAGGGATTGATGGATAGAAAAGAACTTACTCAGTGTGGACTCGTTTGGATTTGTCACCCATCACCGGTTCCATTATTCCAATGTATCCTCCCGGAGGATCATCTTCCATCTTCTGGGTTCTTCAAAAATCCTCTCTCGAATGTTCGCTGGTAAATCGGCCATACCATCCCTCTTGATATTGTCCCGAAGAAGTTCTTTCTGCAGAAGGAGATCGAGAGGAATACCTCCTCCTAAGACCTGCACCGCCTCATGAGACACAGTTCTGTATGACCTGGTTACTCTAAACAGGGCCATCAGCTGAATTGTTCCAACCTGCGCTTCTGACGGTACTAGAGATTTCAGTTCCATACCAGGGGACGCGTATCTCAGGATACCAACAACTATTTTTTTATAAATGGACATAGTTGCTGGATATCTAAGGCCCCAAAAGGCTCTCCCTTTGCGGCTGAGACCATTAAGGGCTAAGGTTCAATTTTTTCTCAATCCTAATTCGAGATAGGTGACTACCTATATCACCAAGGTTATAGGGTGTGCCCTATCGGTCGTGCCTCTCAAGAGGATAGCCTGAGTCCTGGAACTCGCTATCCTCAACTTCATTCTCTCACACCTTTTTTTCTACCAGGTTGGCGCAGCGTTCAGCTTCATATTTTAATCTGGCTCTGCTATTCGAGGCCACTACAACAGCCATGTCATCTTTGTATGAAGTTGCGGAGAACCGTTCCTGTTCTAGCACTCCCAGCAACTCATCAAAAGGAGTTTCCACAGGGCATGGCCAAGGACAGCCCTGTGGACAACCCCTTTTCACAGTATCTTCTACTTTATAGAAGCTACCTTTAACCTTCAATACCCTGTCGTGTAGGTAGCTTCTGATCAAGCGATACAAGTTGCTGAGAGCTTCATACTTTTGTAACTGCTGGAGTACGCTCGGCCACCAGACGCTATCGAAGGTGTATGATATGTCAAACAGGAGGAGCATAACATACTTTTCCGTCATCTCTACTAGCCTGAGGACGACATGATACCACACCAGGTGGTTCAGCAATTTTGGACAAGTAGCTGATACACCACCTTGGTCTTTATCCCTTTGTAGTGTTTCAATCATATCAACAAGAGATTGTATCTCATTGTTGATATGATCTCGAACACTGCCACTATTTTTTTCTCAATTTTATCTAAGAATACTTTAATAGTTTTCTGAAATTGTTTGCCACATTGAAGGTTGCTATTAGTAGCATCCACTGTATCAAGAATATCAGAAAAGGCCTTTCGAGCTCTTTTAACCAAAGGCCTGGAAGCCTTACCATCCTCCTACCGCTCTTTCAACACAAAATTTTCCGTAAAAAATAGGTCCATAGTTTTTAGCATAGCAAAAGTTACAATATTGCTATCAGAAGGGGAATTTACATGGTATTCTTATCACTAACCTATAACATTTCGCATTAACAATAAAAATTGAAAAATAACTGTTCCCGCAGTATCGTTCACTTTTCAAAAGTTTCTCAAGTATTTTAAGCAAGAGAATGGCTTAAACTAGCTAGAGGTAAGTGAGAAAGAAGGAAACAATTAATTAGTAAACAATGATAAAGTATATATACTTACCAAGTTCACTTTATAAGATATTGTCCCTCTAATTTTACTTGGCCTTTCTTCCTAATTGTCTTTACAATTCTCAGTTAAGTTAGTTCACTAAGAAACATCTCTCAAAGAAGTAAAAACTTATTGTTTCACTCCTAACCTCACTATTTACAAGTCAATTTTAATGACAATAAACAAAAACAAACAACACTAAACTAACACTTATTGGCTAGAAAATTAACTAAAGAACTCCGAACAAGAAACAAACGACATAACGAACTATAAAACAAGAATATTAATCATAAACACACTTAGTAAATACCTATTTACCGACCTATCGGTCTCACTCACATATGATATAAACCGAGCGAACTGACGTGTGTACAAAATATGCGTTACCCGGCAGCCTGATAAACCGAAGAGTGCGAGTTCGAATCGTGGTACCGTCAGGCTTCTCTACTTCCAACTCTAGTATTAATCCCTCGTCCTCGCCTCTAATCCGTAAAACTCCATATTGCCAATGGTGAGAAATTGGAGAAAAAAAAAGCTATGTGTTTGCTGGGTTTATGAAAATCAAGATACAGCAAAATACGTTATAGTCCGTGGTACAGACCCCTTTTTATCGAATTATTAACATCCGACTGAAAATTCGTAAATAGTTTCATCTCATCGTAACCTATAACTAGTTTATTTACGAAAACTCTTCGAATTGGAGAGTTTTCAATCTGGAGGGAGGCAAACCTTGTCTATTTAATTAGGTACTAAAAACTCAATTCCTTTTCTACTTGGATTGTAACATAATTTGATCACAAAATCGATAAAAAGAAGGCCTACAAAAATATTGGGGCGTTTGTCCTATATAACTTCGTTATGTTTCAAATTTGGGGATGTAGTTCACGCCAAACGGCTCAATATTTTTGATGGCCACTTTTGTTTATCGATTTTGTGATCAAAATATCTTACGATCCAAGTAGAAAGGAAAAGGATATTTACGAGTTTTTAGTACCTAATTAAATAGACAAAGTTTGCCCTCCTCCAGATTGTAAACACCCCAATTCCAAGAGTTTTCGTAAATAAAATAGTTGTAGGTTACGATGAGATGAAGCTATTTACGAAGTTTCAATCGGATGTTAATAATTCGATAAAAAGGGGTCTGTACCACGGACTATTAGGTTTCCCTATCTGCTGGTATAAAGATCCATTCAGCTACTAATATATTTCTCATTTTCATCATAATAAAACAGACACTGATTGTTATTCACTGAACTTAGTGTAATTCAGTATATATTCGGGGGATATTATAAAGAGTAAAAAAAAAAAAATTCGGATTATTAACGTTTTTATTAAATGCTTTAGAAGGATGCTTGCTCAAATTTAAATATTAATTAAGATATTTTATTAATATGTTTCATATTATTTATATTAATATCGCATATTAAATATGTTTGTTACCAAAATTAAAAAGTTTTTTTGTAAAAGTAATTTAAAAACTGAATAAATAATAAATACGTTATAAACGATATTGAAACTTTTAACAGACTGAATAAAGCTCAAAGGACTGAAAACTCATCAACATCATATTAATTTTCATTTAATTCACTATTCATAAAACAAGATAATTATATTTTAGATTTCTTCATTTAAGCTTCTAGTGTCCTTCCGTGAAAAAAATTTCCCACCAATTAAGGAGTTTTAATTAGCTCTCTTATCAACCCGGTGAAAACCTCAGCTGTTAAAAGTACTTTCTATGACATCAGTCTCTTTTTTTTCTTTTTTTTTATGAAGTTTAACAAATCTGTTTGCCAGATGGCGAAGTTCAATTCAATACCAGGCAGATGCGACCCGTTTTTACACAGTTGAGCTTTTGACTTCCTAACTAGTTGTAAGCTTTTCCATTCGACTTTACAAACTAACTTTCAAATATAATAATGTATTATTTATAATATTTGTTCATTTCATTTTTTTCCACGGTTTTTTTTTCATAACCACTAGTTTATAGAAGGATACATTTTAAACTTTTTTACTTCAAGAATCTTTAGGGGGATTTACACTTTTTAATGTTATTTACAAAGAAACTGAATATATATTTTTTTCCTTCTTGATTTTTTCAGAAATCTACAAAATTTTATGTATCAGATCTTCCGTATCATATATTTTTTTAAGTTGGCGTTTCGTGGCTGTATCCACATTTTTATAGTGTTATATAACAATTGATAATATTCTTCTATGAATATATCATTTTAAGCTGACTTCGAATGTTATATATAATCGCTAAACCATTAAGGCATATGATTTGTTCGCATTAAGATGTATCGATTTTTTTATTATTTCGTTTTGGATTAACTTCAGTCTGTTGGCTGTTTAAGATTTGTTGAATCGCACTTATTGAAGTTTACATTTTGAGTCCAGAGACTGGTGAAGGCTGGAAAAATTGAATACATAGTTATTCTGGCCATTTCGACCTTACAATAGATGGATTGTAACCTTTTTCGAGCCGTAATTTATAATTATTTTAATTATATCTTCGTCACATTACACTTTTACCAGAGGATGAGTTGCTATCAGTAGCATAGGCGCAGAAGTCGAGAGGGCGATCGCACCCCTCTTCAATAAAAATGTTGAGGGAGCGAGAATATTGTTTCTCTACTCCCCCCCAATAATTTGAAGTAAAAAATAAAATTAATAATAAATAAGTTAAATGAATGAATAAAATATTTAAACTAAAATCGATGGGCCAAGAAGTATGTAACTATGTCATTATGACCTAAATGCTACTGTTATTTAAATCTTTATTTACCGCTGATATCCCTGTCCATCCTTTGTCGATACCTTCGTGGCAACCTTTGCTGATGACACCGCCATCCTATCATCCAACTCAGATCCCGAAATAGCATCCTTAAATCCTGCAAAGACATCTCTTCCTGATTGATCACTGGTGTAATAAAATCAATTCTGTAAACCAGTCCACGTTAATTCCATCCAGCTTCCTTTTTCCGAAACAGTCCGGTATCTTGGCTTTCTCTTTGACCGAAGACTAACGTGGAATCCACATACTAGACTTACTAGACAAGAGCTTAACAGACGATACGGCCAACTATACAGACTACTGACTAGAAAATCTCCACTTTCAATTGACAACAAATTGATGATCAACAAGACAATCCTGAAACATATTTGGACCTACGGAGTTGAACTTTGGGGGACATCGAATCTTTTCAGTCCAAAGTCCTCCGAACAATAGTCGATGCTCCGTTCTATGTAACAAACAAAACCCTACATCATGATCTTAATATCCCAGTTGCCCTAGACCTTATCCCTGAAAATTTTTCTATATTCGATCAGAACTTTTTAAATCATACAGATCCCCTTGCACAATCCCTATCTAGATACACTCATCCCTACAATCCTCCTCGAAGATTTAAGCGGCAGTGGCCCAGCGATCTTTTGTAGTATATATCTTGGAGTTATGGCAATGGCCAGATTCTCCACTCAATATATGAGTGTATCTGGCAAAAGCGTTTTCGCTTCACTGGCTTTCGCACCAATGACGGGGTTGAGAGAGTAGCGCAAGAATCTCTTGGAGTCTCTCCTTTCCTTCTATAGTTGGTGGGACAAGCCTGGAACACGAATATGATGGCAAAATTAAAAAAAAAAAATTCACGAAAAACAAAAAAAAATACGGTTTCTTTGTTTGAACCAGGAAATTTTTAAATTTGACACTAAATTAACTTCGAAAATGATAGTGACCTTAACACTCCTAATTTTAGATATTTATTTATAATATTACTACATATAATCGTTCTTTTAATATTTTTTTTTTACATTTAAAAACACACATTAAGTCATAAAAAATAATTATAATATATGTATGTGCAATAACATAAAAAACGTGTCGTTTATTAATTATAAATATTCATTTCATAATAGTTTTTATGGGATGATAAATATGTTATTTTATTTATATTACAAAAAAATCTAAAAGCCATCGATACTTCCTCAGATTATCCGATGAAAAAAATCTGTAATTTTTCATTGAATTTATAGATTATATTAACAACTGATCCCGATCAAGTTATGAAGGTTCAATAAAATGTCCTCAGATTCAATTTACCGTTATAAAATTATAACATTTTAAAAGAATAAGGATTAAAGATTGAAAAAAAATATATATATTACTAACAAACAGTAATATTAGTGGAACAAGCAAATAAAAGTTTTTTTTTACTTCATTACCCCATAATATTTATTGTTTGTTTATTTATATATAGTTAAAAGAATATTGTAACATTTTATTTCTTAAATAAACAAAATTAGACAAATTTAAAAATTTAACAATGAACACGAATATTTAATATTTAATGTAAATGCTGCAAATGCTAAAATTACTGTTTTAGTTTGAGGCATTTTTGGAAATAACTACAGAACCTTATTTTCTTTATGTTCAATACAATTCCTAAAACTAAATTAGAGAGAATGTCTAGTTATATGAGATATTAGTACATACCTAGAAATTATTCGAACATTTATACATACATTATTTCAAATATAGAATGGCGGTTTAAATTAATACAAATTTATCTTTTACAATGAGTGCTAAAAAGTACTGAGAAACAAATTTTCCGAAGGATATTTGAGTTTTTTTTAAAAGGTAGTCTTTGTGAACATTTGATTTAAATTCACCTATTTTTGTTATCAAAAAGATTCGAATGACAACAAATTGTATACAAATTATACATTTTTCTAGTTAAGCAGAATGCCAGGAAAAAGTTAATTAAGTTTCAAGAAAAAAGTACGAACCAAATAACAGTCGATACAAAACTTACAAATCTCGCGAAATGACTAGGTTTTCATTTGAACTATTAAATAAAAACAGAGAAAAATGTGTATTCTGCCAAATGAAAATATCTCAACAATTCCATAAGGCATCAATAATACTATTTATCTAGTTTTTGTAGAAATAAAAAAAAATAAAATAATTTTTATAGTACGAGAGTCTTCCCGTACTCATCACACTGTGCGCCTCCACTCCCCTTTGAGTTTGGGCAAAACCCGACAGCCATCGGAGCCCTCTACATCTTCGCGAACATATAGACATATATACAGGTGCGCCGTAGGTTCACAAACATCAACAACGCTCTAAACATCCAATTAATTACAAAAGACTATAAAGACTATACATGATTATAATAAGACCTAGCCTCGGAGTTGAGCTATAGGGGGGGGGGAGACAGGATCTACCAAACCATCAAATTCCTCTCATACCCAATCCAACAATCCAAAATCCTTCGTAAAATCCTCAATGATCCTCACTTTGTCACAAATAAAATAATCCATAAAGACCTTAATGTTCCATATGTTTTCGATTTGGCCCAATCCATATGCCTATCCTTCTAAATAAACTTCATAATCATCCGAATCCTCTCGTTTCTAACTTTGCTTCCTCTTCGATTTCTGATAACCCTCCGATGTGTCTGAAAAGAAGATGGTCACTTGATCTCCTTACATAGACATATTATTAGAGTGCTACCAGTGGGTAGTTTCTCAACAAGCGTTTTCTTGTGATTATTTTCCTGTGTACACATTTACTTGATGTATTTATTTTGTAGTACAGTTGTAAATATATTGAATAAATAGTTAAAAAAAAAAATTATATATGTACCAAGCCATAGTGGCATTAAGATAGATATGGCCGATAAGCTGCTTCAGCACTTGTTAGATCGAGTTGAAAGTTGTCATCTTTCAATCACTGAAAATGTTCAGCCCAATTAGCAATTTTGGCCTCAAATAATTATTAATATATTTAATGGTGTGAATGTGTTCACATACAACTGTAATTATTGTCCATGTGACAGATTATTATATTTATAAATAAATAAATAAATATATATATATATATATATATATATATATATATTTAAATATTAAATATGGAATAAAATATTATTACTCAGCACCCCTGCAATACGCTTGCGGTACCTCAGGATGACACGGTATCTTATTTGACCAACATTTTTGAAAACCATGAACGTACAATTAGCGTCAAAAATTTATAGTCCTCTCTTTGGTATCTATTAAATAGCGATATACATTGCTAATCTAAAAGATATGGCGATCCATATTTATGAAGTCTAAATGGTTTACTTTACATTGCAAATCTATTTCCACACAAATAAATACCCTCTTCCACTTATCGGAAAGGTTTCAATGAATTAGTAAACCCAATTCTGTTCAATACTTATTTGAATAATTGGATTCTACTTCCTCCATTATCATTTCCCAACATTATTCAAATGAGTCTGTGAGACAAATGACTATGAATTGTATGCAGTAGCGGTTGTGTTTATTTGAATTCTGCTGTGACCGTTATATTAGTTTATAACGGCTATTTTATCTTTAGGAGCTAAATCAATTTCTTTTTACTTCCACTTACCTATAAATGAAATATATATTGCGATCATGAAAATTTCCGAATTGAGTTTTCAACAGAAATATACGTTTTGAGGTCTTCTGAGTCCAAATATCCAAGTCTCGCAAAGTGGTATTTGTATGTATTATGAGAACACCATAGCTCAAAAACGAAAAGTCATACGAAACTAATATTGCATATTTAAGGTTTGTATATGCCTAGGATTTTACAGAATCTTTTTCGTCAATATCAGCCTATCAGAAATGGCACTTTCTGTCATAGATTTAACACATTTTTACGATTTTCTCAAAAATAGTTCTAACGATTTTGATTAAATTCATTATATTAGTGTAAAATTAAGCATTTTTTAATATAATGTAGGCTTTATTCTCATTGGTGTTCTTTAACAGGGCTTAGATGGCTAATTTTCAATATTTCTTCCTCTAAAGTATCTTTAATTGTTTTTATTTGAAATAATTAACCGTTTCAAATTGAACTCTGATAAAAAAAATTTAAATATAAAAAAATGAAAGAGTTTAATTAACAACTAAAAGGAAAATAAGATATCGTAACAGAGAATAGTCGTAAGGGACCAAAGAAATACGAGCGCGCCTGAAAGATTAGAATAGTCTTCCGTAAGTAACATGAGCTTAATATAAAACGGACTCCGACAATACTATACACATATACTGTTATAATAAATAATTATTTTTACAATGAATAGGAGATAGGATACAATCAAAGCCACTGTCGTTTAATCTTCGTTCGGGCTGAACGTGTAACAGGAAATGAGAAAGAGAGGATTTGGATGGTTAAAAGCTGAAGAGTGAAATGGGATGTTTTTGTCCTGTTAGAGCCTCATATATATTTTCTGGTTTTAGTTTTGTATATTTTCATACTGAATCTCTGGTCTCATTTAATTTATTCCTCCCTCCCTCTCACCCGTCGCTGACGACGGTCGCGTTATCAACTGTAGAGGTTAAGTTCAGGTGACCATTAAGCTCTTCTCACTCTACCGCACTCATCTAAAGGCAACCAACGAGGAAGTCGCTCGTTCCTGATTCCAGAGGGATCATTTAATAGCAAATCGGTTATATCTGGCACATGGTTTTCACCATAAGCTTTCAACTGTCCAAAGGCATCACCGCAGGCCGGTAACGCTGACTGAGGAGTGCGGCCGCACAATAGGACGAGTAAGGAAAAACTCGGGACATCGGCTATATCTATTTTTTTAAATTGGACTGTTCAATAAAAGCAGTAAAAAAGTTCCCAACTGAAAATATTTTCGAAAACTCCGCGAACAACACTAGGTATCAATAAAACAGTTTATATAGTTTTTGGTGCTAAAAAATTTCTTATTAGAAGAGGAAGAGGAAGAAGAGGAAATGTTGATAAGGATACGGAATATCAGCTGTATGTTCCGAACAAGAAAGCGAGAAAGGTTTTATATGAAATTGATAACTACCCATTTGAAGGCTGACGAAGAGAAATTTGTTTAGATCGTATAAATGTCAATTCAATTTTGATTTGAGTATAATAGAAAATGATATAGTAGTTATTACATAATTGATTAATTATAAATATCACATATTTATAACCGCCAACCGCTTCACTGCTTCAGGAGCTGTCAGCAGATATGAGCAGCTTAGATATGACGTCATACCTAGACTGCCCAGCAGCGCCAACGAATTAGGTTCTATTCCACTAAAGCAGTGCACAACCGCAAGCGGTCGCTGCCGATTTTGATATGAAAGTATGCTAGGCATGAAACCAACTAGTGACGGCCAATGGATAGTCGATATTATCGACATATCGATATTTTCTTTCTGATATTAGATATTTTACAATCGATAGTATCTAATTCGATACTATCGACTATCGATATCGTCCCTTCGATATTTTATTACTTTAATTTAAATAAATCAAGGTGCATCTACAATATTTCGACGAATTTTGGATTTTTTTTTTTGCGTACCACAAAGTCCTGCTTCCGAAGTCCAGATATGTCTTAGTTTAGTGGTTTAGATCTATCGCTTGTTTTGTAAGTTGAGTGGAGATTGATATATTTGTCCAAGAGATGTGACAGTTGTTTGTATCGCTTTGTCAGTTCTCATTTTTTTAATTTAGTGTGTATGTTTCAGTTGTTTGGACAACTTTATTTAACTTGATATAAATACTCGCTAAAACGTGATATACATACTTGGGTATGGTATAATGTAGTCTGAGTGTATAATTTATTGAAAGAACTGGGCTATTTTGTATTGTTACATCTAACACATTTTAAAGTAATATTCGCAATTACTCATATAGGTATATATTAAGTTAAAGGTGTTGTTAAAATTGTAAAGTATTTTTTCATTCGATCTTCATAATTATCTTAGGGTGCATATTAATAATTAAAATTTATAATATTGAGGAAAAATAATTTATCATAACTCTTATACATTCAATTAACGGTTTAATTCATTCCAACCTCTTGACGGCGTTTCGGGAAATTTTGTGCATTTTCAAGTCGAAAAATTATATCAATAATGTAAATCACAATAATTAGAAATATATATGTAAAAAATATAAGAGCACATAAAAACAATAAATGTAAATCTAAAATATCAAATCAATGGATGATATCTCTACTTACAGCATTATTATATAATTCATCAAACAATAATTTAATATAATTATTGTAAAAATTATCTCTTGAAAATCAATCCTTTATACTACACAATTCATGACTTATTTGTGAACAGTCGAATCTAAAGAAAACAATTGAAAATAAAACACACAAGATATCACAAATCAGAAAGTATTAATTATATAAAGTATTAACCTTATATATTATCCCTGTGAATTTATTCACATTACCAGAAAGACAATGCATTATTCAATTTCGGCTTTTATAACAAACTTAAGTATCTTCGAATAAATAACTTTGAAAAATATTTTATTAGCCAGTTTATAGCTAGAGCATTCTCAAATATTTCACGCTTTCATGTTTTTAACACAAAAAATAAAACTTAAATGAGCCACTGTTATAAACTTCAAACTTATCTTTTAACCAATAGATTAATGACCTACAGAGACTTATAGTTCAACTGGACGAGGTCCATTAATACATTGTAGGTATATTGTGACGGGCTCAGATTTGCATAGGTGGCAAATTGTGCATTTTTCTAGAGCACCAGTTTTATGTGGAGGAAGAATTTGATTGGGATAATATTATTTTCAAATGTCTGATACTATAATTGAGACATAATAGAAAGTGAATGCTTTTTATACAACTTCGACAAAATCAAGAGAAAATGTTATTGTGCATGAACTATTGTGCGCTAAAAATGTTAGGGCTAAAACCAAATAATTAAAAAATAGATTAAAATTAAATAGATTAAAATTCTGCAAATCGTCACTTTCATGACAAATATGAATACAAGTTTAAAGAAAAAAAAATCGTTTAAAAACATAAAAAATTATTAACGTTAGTAATAACTGCATTATTTTGCAAGCAACGGAAAAACTTATAAATGTAGTTTTGTCAGCAATTCAATTTTAATATTTTTAAAGCTGACATCCCAACCCATCCTGACACTGTCATCACCACTTACGCCGATGACACATGTTTGCTATCTGTTAATAACGATCCTTTAATTGCATCCCAAACTCTTCAATCACATATCACAAACCTTGAAGAATGGTGTAAAAATTGGAGAATAAAAATAAATTCCAACAAATCCCATCAAATCACCTTTACCCTCCGTCGTAAACCTATGACGTCTTGTCCTACAGTAACTTTCAATAATACTCCACTTATTCCTGTTGAGCAAATCCGCTACTTAGGACTCCATTTGGATAAACGTCTTACTTGGAATCCTCATACTAGACTGAAACGACAAGAAACTGCTCGACGTTTCCGACTGCTCCAACACTTACTAGACAAACGCTCCAAACTTTCTATTAATTACAAAAGACTTATCTACATAACTATAATAAGACCTATATGGACATACGGAGTTGAGCTTTGGGGCTCCACCAAACCATCGAATTCCTATCGTATCCAATCCTTACAATCCAAAATCCTCCGTAAAATCCTCAATGCTCCATACTTTGTCACAAATAAAACCATTCATAAAGACCTTAATGTACCATATGTCGCTGATTTAGCTCGAGCCAGATATCTATCCTTTCATGATAAACTTCAGTCCCATCCAAATCCGCTTGTTTCCACTCTTGCTTCTTTCTCGATTTCTGATAATCCTCCTAGGCGTCTGAAAAGGAGATGGCCTCGTGATCTTCTTACTTAAAATTATTTAGAGAGTGCTACCACTGGGTAGTAACTCTTCCAGCCTGTACATGCCATTATTTATATTTGCGCATATTTACTTGTTGTATTTGTATACAGTTGTAAATTCCATTAAATAAACAAAAAAAAAAAAAAAAATATTTTTAAATTTTGAGGTGTTCGTAAAACTACCAATTCTTAGGAAGATAATTAAATAAAAGTACTTAATCTGTCGGTGATAGTTAATTAACAACTTATGTTAATAGTTAATTGAATTTAAGATAGTTGAAGCTAAGATAATTAATTGAAAAAATGAATAAAATAAAGTTATCATGTTTTCTACTTGACTTAATTACAAAATTTTCCTTACCTAGTGGTGGCCTACCAGGCGTGAGCGAAGGCCCGGGAGAGATCTGTTATGAAGGTTGTGGGTTTGATTCACACCTGGGTCAGTTAATATTAATTTCTTTGTTGACACACTTCTCTACTCTGGTAAGTACGCAACGAAGACCTTTAATAATTCACTATAATTTGCAGCGTTTTTCTGGATTTAAATTTTAGAAATACCTCTAATTTATGTAAATAATATTTCAATATAATTTTGAGAAGGATATTACCTCAATGAATATAGGATAAAATTGATTAATATTTGTTTTTAAAGCGTTCCATCAGTGAAGTTACTTCGAACAGGTGGCCTAATAAATAATCGCCTTTAAATAAAAATAGACAGTGTAGCCAGAGTGTTAATCATTTATGGAAATGGCAACCCTGTTTAAGGTTCTGGCTGACAGTTGGTAATTTACCGCGGAACTTGATTAAAGTTTCCCTCCCAGGGTGGTAGCGTTGGCTAGTTGGAGCAGCCCTCTTTAATGGTTTAATCTCTTTAATTTCCAAATTCATTACTGCGATGGAAGTTTTAATTTGAAACTGATTTGGGGATTTAATTTCTCACCAACCTTGACAAAGATTTATTGTATCGATAAATTAGTAATTCTGTGAAAAAAGGGTGACATTTGTTCCTTTTTATAGTGATTGTTCATTTTTCTATTATGATCAGTTTCAATTATTGAGTAAGTTTATATTAGAAGAATAGATATAATATAGTTGGATATCGCCGCTTACAAGTGAAGGTTATGGATGTTGAGTTACCGAAATCAATGAAACTTTTTTTAGTGATACTAGGTCAAAAAGTATTATTCCCATATCCGAAGGTTCTTACCTTAGGTGGCAAGAAAATTTATTTAATGTAATTTGAAACAAAATTTATTTTAATTTTTGCTTTTGTTTTGCTCGGATTTTTCATTCATTTATTGCTGGATTCTACAGTCCTTAAAGAACCATGGCTTTTACTAACGCCTTCTCCACAAATCTCTGTCAGCATCGAAGCGCCTCCACAGCTTTACACCCATCTCTTTCATGTCACCCTCCACTTCGTCCAACTATCTGAGCCGCGGCTTTCCACGCCTTCTTCCATCTCTCGGCTTTCTATAGAGAAGTTTTTTTGGACATTCTTGTGGGGTCTATTATTTCCGTATGCCCCAACCATCGCAATCTGTTGAGTTGAATGACTTTAACAATGTCATGTTCACCATAAAGCTCACTTAGCTCTAGGTTAGACCTAATTCTCCACTTTAATTGGCCTATACATTTTCCGGAGTACTTGCCATTCCCATACATGGAGCAGCATTTTGCTTTCTTCAGTCATGAACCATGCCATGCTCACATATGCCACAACAGGTCTTAGAATCGTTTTATACATTATAGTTTTTATTCTTCTTGACATATATTTGCAATTCAGCAGCTTCTGTACAATATACAGACATCGATTAACTGCAACTATACGGGTTTTGATATCTTTTCCTACTTGGTTCTTGCGGGTGATCGTACTACCGAGGTACTTAAATTCGTTACAGCTCAGGAATCTCCAGTTTCCTATTCTCATTTTCTCTCCCGTCAACCGGTCTCTTCTTGAGGTCTTCATTTACATGCTCTTGCCTGTAATTAATTTCTTGATCTAGTTCTTCAGGTTCCGGATCAATCAGGAATTATTCATTGCTCGGATTTTCATCTTATTATATACCGTTAGAGAGAAACCTGGGGCCTATAGGCCTCCGTGATCTAGCTGCAGCCTCCAAACGGTTTTGTGCAATATTTATTAATCTAGTGCTAGAATTAATTAATATTTAAAATAAGTTTAAATTAATTAATTAAAAAAAAATCTAAAATTAACATCTAATCATTTAAGTTTGAAAATTAATGGAATTAACTTGAATAAATATACATTTGTTGTGATATATATATATATATATTATTCATTAGCATTAAAAAAAATTCAGAACAATATCTTGTGCTGTAAAAAAGCTGGAAATAAGAGGTTTCGATTTGAGGAATGAAATATATTTGTTTATAAATGATGTGGGTAATCAAAGAGAACCATACTCATAGCAATGCTAAAGGATAATGTTATGTTTGAAAAGATTAATGATAAGTATTTCTTCTTAGTACTCTCGTTTGCCAAAATTTTGGAGATCATGTCTCGTTTTTCGAGTACCCTAAGAACACTTCTTGATACTAATTAATTTCATTTATTGTTTAAAGGGAACCTGATAAATTGAGGTACCTGTAACTTTATAAAAAGGGCAATTTAAGTGGACACTTTTCTCCGAATTGGTTCGTGCCAGCTTTGTCTAAGGTCTTCCTAACGAGTTCCATGGCACGACTCTTCAAAGAAAGACAATTAGAACCATCTTTTGTGTTTCTTCTCCACACCTTCTGCTGCTCCTTAAAGTAACAAGCCCTTTCTACGCTGTTTATTTGATATTTCACAATAATATTACATGTTGGTTTTTTTATTATTTTTTTTATATATGAAATGATTTCTAATATCAATTTGAGTTAAAATTAATGAGTTAAGTTAAAATTAATGTATAAACCATTTAAAGTTTCATTTCTGACTAACTTTCAGACCATCCCCACCCTTCAATATTATAATTAATTATGTAGTTTCAGAGTTTGGTAAAAAATTTATGAAATTAGAGTTTATTTTACTTTTTGTTTTGTTATACACCACATTTTGGATTCATTTTTACAAAATTTCAATAGTTGGAATTTTGAGCTCACCTACAAACCGTTTGAACTTAATCAACTTGACTATCTATGATTGTGACTATTCCGTGGATTGGACTATTTTATGATCATTCCTTAGATCATTCCTACCGTATCCATTCCTTACAATATAAAATCCTCAATGGTACCTACTTTATCAGTTATAAAACTGAGAATCACGACCTTAATTACTTTCTTACTTTACTTAATTAATTTCTTCATATGTTGCAATATATGTTGATATCCCATGTCGGATGGTACCGTGGTAAATGAATAAAGTCTGGACAGATAAATAAGGTTCTCTCTAAAATTATTGTAGAATTTCATTTTACGCACTATAAGAACCGAATACAAAAGCAACTTTGAGCCTAATAATTTTATGTAATCATTTCAAGGTATACTTGAGGATCATTTTAAAGACATTTTAATTTTTCTTGCTATATCATGCGTTGAATTTCCTTCCAAGATGAGAATACATAAATGAAATTAATTATTGACATAGTGTGGATGTGCTCTCTGTACACTATTATAAATGTCCTTAATTGTGAAAGATTGTAATATTTCTCATTAAATAAGTTTAAAAAAAAAAGTGATTGATATAACAGGCGCCAGCTTCAATGATCTTTTGGTAAAGGAATTCCGCATTATGATTTTTTTCCCTTAAAAAAGCTGCATAGTTGAGCAACTTTTCAAACAAATATTATTTCACACAGTTCATTCATAATTTTGACCGAATACCATAACATACTTTAAAATATTATGAATCAGTTTTGGTAACATTGTTTTTATACATTAAATTCTCGGAGTTGAAGTAGTTTTAGTGTATATTTTTAATGCAGTTTGTAAATCTGTGCTCAGAAGTTTGTTATTAGTGGTAATTTGTTAGAACATATCTAATCAATCATTACCATTAATACAAAATCAATCATATTTTCAGTTCATAAGAATAATTTATTGCTGAATATCATTATTTTTTTCTCTTCTTTTCTACTACAGTCTTCACTAATTTAATTGTCCTCATCTATTCATTATAACGCTTAATTTGTTTAATCCTGCATTATTCATTGTGAAATTATTAAAAAAATTGAACGTAAGGCTCATGGACTATCACCAGGGAGATGGCAGGTACCGTCACTGTTGTTCAACTTAGTCCTAGAAAAGGTAATAAGAACAACATCACAAAATATCGGAGGAGTTCGCGTCGGAACGAATCATAATATCCTTTGGTACGCAGATGGTATAGCTTTCCTTGATACTGTCAAGAGAACATTGAGAAACTCGCTAAGACTCTGATAAGAGAGGCAGAACAGATCGGGCTACAGGTAAATGAAGACTAAACAAAATACATGGCATTAGGCCAAAAATTCCATCCCAATAACACGACCTGTTTAGAAGAAAAATCATTCCCGAGAGTAGAAAAATTCTAATACCTCGGCTTCACAATAACTAAATGAATTGCCCACGGTCAGAAATAGACCAGCATAAATATAGCGCAATCTTTTCCCTTTCAAACCTATTGAAATCCCGAAAAATCTCAAATTATGGGTCAACAATCCAATGGATAAAACCTCTAATATATGGCTCTGGGAATTGGACGTTAACCAGCAGTCTAGAAAAAAGGTTGAAAGATTTGATAGAAAAATCCTCCGCACAATAACTGGAGCGATCTGGGATCAGAGGAAGTACAACACATGGAGAAGAATGACCAATAAAGAACTTCTTACGGAAACTAGTAAATCAATATACCATGACATGAAGGGCCGGATGGACGGAGCATGAAGCTCGTAGCAATCCAAGTGTTAAAGCCAGGCTAGGAAAAAAAAAAAAATTGCCTTCAACACAATGTATATATTTATTTTTACTGTTTAGCTCGAATATTAGAATTTTCTTATTAGTAAGAATGAAACTGAGACCTATGGAATTGATGTTAAATAAATCTTAAAAATGAACCAATTATTAAATTAATATTGCAAACATATGTCACATAAATGTATAAAATGAAAATTAAACTTATTGAAAACATGTGCAAAATTGTCTGTTTTCTATAATTATATTAAATTTATTAGTAATGCTTTTCCATGACAAAAAGATCACTGTCTAAAGAACAGTTGTTACCCCTTGTCGTAGGATTCCTCCAAAACAGTCCTGAAGTACGTTCGCCTCAAGAAATCGCAGACTATGTGCTGGCAAATCTGAGAGATACAGTCAGCGCAAGGGTGCGCAGTATCCTGGATGTGGGGACTGCCTTGAGGGCCTTCGTTGAAGTGGATGGTTGCTATGCTGTCTGCGGCCCGCTCCCTATGTTAGATGCTGTAGTTGACAACTGCTTCTGCAGGAGGAGGCGATATTGCAAGCACTATAGCCGCCAAAGGAAGAGGAAGTTAGGAAATTACGAAGAGGTGATAAGGGAAATGTATGAGGAGAGAAGGCTTTATCAATGAGATTCCATTTCCATAGTGATAAATAAAAACTATACTGAAAAACTGAGAATATAACGTTAATATAATATATAGTTTCCTAATATATTTTTATTCAATGATTTACCCCTTCTTTAAGCAATACATATTTTAAGTTTATGTAAATTTAAGATGTACATAACGAAATGATGTCGTGAAGATCTGTGAAACTATAAGCCTTGTTTCACACTTACCCGGCAGCCGGGTAAACGACGCCGTGTACACTGCATTCGGGAGAGAGAGTAATAGGGAGCTTTCACTCTAACCCGATTTTTGTCGATGCCGGTTAACTAACTAGTATCGAGACTGAAACTAATAGGGATCTTTCACACTAGTCCGGCAATTGTCGTTGTCGTTTAAACGACACTTTGCCGTGCTAATGTCGTCCTAATGACAAATGACAACCTTTATTTGCCGGATATACCGCAAGACGACAGTCGTGCTAGTGTTCTGAGTACCCGGCAACGTTTGGACGACTGCCGGTGTCGTGCAAATCATAGGTTAGGTTTTCACTGCTCTTATCAGTGCAGTACAAATCTAACCTATATATACTGCGATAAAACGAATAGGTATATTGTTCGCTGTGTGTGAATTATTTTCCATCGGATGTTTAATTTATTTTAATAATAAATTACATTGAAAATTAATATAAATAAGATTGTATTTGTCCTCCGGAAATTTTATTAAAGCTGCTTTTAAAAAATAATAAAATTAAAGGTTTATGTGATCTTGACTTTATGATATCAAATTGTAAATATTTTGGAAATTTGATAATCGGTGTAATAACCTATGTTACGCACTAATTCTCTGCACCTATTGTTTATAATATTGTCACTGATTTCACAAGAAATTTCATCCCATATACATAGCAATACTGCTTTCAGTTGCTGAAAATTAAGAAAGCACAAACTGTGGCAGTGCACTCATACCCGGTTCTCAGTAGAAAATGAAGCATCTAAGACCACTATACAATAATATAATATAATAAAGAAATGCGACTTGTTTGTAAACATTGCAGCATTCCAATTTGTATCGTCATCTAGGAATATGCTGCACCATAGTCTGTACAGTTGTCGACGATCCACTGTTGCTGCTTGCCATTTTAAAGGGGCAGTAGATATTAGATAAACTTCCCACAAAAAATTGAGAACGATTTGTGTTGGTATGGGGCTAGACAGAACATTCGACACTTCATTTAGACTCTATTGGAGACTGTGAAAAGGTTTGGTTCTTGCAGTAATACCAATATTTCTACCATCCCTTGAAGATTAATGTACTAAGATCCTCATACACTAAAAGGTATCCAATTAATACTTCGGGTTTTTATGAATCTGGTTAAAGCTCGGTATGGGAGACGGCAAATACAACGGGGGTATTCACCACCGTATCCACCACCCTTGACAGCTCCTTCTGAGGATAATATTGTGAAGTTATGGTTCAATATGATGTATTTTCTTCATTAAACAGATTATTCTTGTATTAAAATTGAGAAAAGTTGAAAACAACTGTTGGTTTACAAAAAGAGTATTCTTCATGTTAACTATCTTTTATTTAATACTTTATTAAAAATGGAAAATACTTGTTGACTTTTTATGTTTACCAACAGATAAGAGAATCCCTAACGAACAAAAAAAAAAAGTATATTATTATTAAAACAAATGAAATAAGCAACAAATAGAAGTATCCCTATTTATTTTTGCCCATTATATATATATATTTTTTTTTTCTCCACTGCAATAAACCTATTTGGTTATATATAATATATGTTCCCATTTTTCTCGTAGAAAATTTATACGAAAATCACGTGGAAATGGAGGTGTTTACATGAGAGGTGAATGAATCCTAAAATCCTAGCAAAAGTTTCTATATCATTACACCTCCATTTAAATGAAAATTAACCAAACACTTTAATTGGACCTGAAAATGGACAGGAAGAGATATCATTTCTCAATCTATACAACGCACTTTCAAATACCACAGGTAGAAAAAGGTTAAGGTAATTCAGAGTATCATTCCATCACTATGTAATGGTACGAATATGACACTTATCTCATGTTTTCTTTTCCAGAGGGATCGGAAAAAAAAAATGTAAATTAAAATAATAGGAATATTTAGTTCTTGATGAAATAGTTACATACCTACTATAGGCATTAGCCTAGGCAGCTAGTCAATTTTTTTTAATAGATTTTAGTTTATATATTTTATTCACTCTTGTATCTTATTTTTTTTTTTACTTCAAATTATCGGAGGAGGGGAAGATTGGAGGGGGGCGATATTCTTGCCCTCTCAACATTTTTACTGGGAGGGGCGAATGTCCCATTCGCCCATCCCGTAGTCTGCCCCTATGATTGTAACAATTAACAGGTAAATACATAAAACTAACCGTATATTTGTTATATTAAAGATAAATTGAATATCACTCACCGGAATCCGAAGTATGATATGAGTCCGAAGAAGAGAGGAAGTAAGGTGAGAAAGCAGGCTAGGGCTACTGTTTCAATCTCGGAAAAACCTGCAACAAAACAAAGAAAAGATAAATGAAATATAGCATTTATACCATCAGGCCTCCTTTTGGTACGAATAAGGGGACAGCTCAAACACGGTAATTTTGTGGAAACCTCATTTGAAATGGTTGCGAATTTGAATCGTTGGTCAATCAGGTTAGTTGGTGTTGTCGGACATAGCGAATGCGTATTTTCTTGAATTTTCAATTTTTAATGATGAAGATTAGGCCATAAGAACAAAACCTTAAAAAAAAAACCGAACAGTTTTGTTGCATATTTGCAAATATAATTAGCGTTAAAGGCAAACAGTAGGGTATGCCAGCTCCTAACTTATACCAATGGTTATCTTATACTTATCAGCTTATAATAATGGTTCCACCTTTAAAACTTCCACACAAAAAATACCATTCCGTTTTTGCTCAGCTTTTGCAAATAGATGTTTTTGAAGATGGGCAAAGAGATGTTTGATAGCATGATATTTAGCAGTCGTACACGTCACACCTTGCTGGACATAGGTCACACTAGTGTTGCCCAAAATCGGTCTTGGTCTTGCACTTTGCACTTAGACCAAGACCAAGGCTACCTTACTGTTGCAAGACCAAGACCAGGACTGGTAAAAAAAATCGATTTTTTAAATAAAAATTAAGGCAAAATAGTTACTAATATTTGACAATTTTAGTTACTATATGTTAATAATTGGTATAACTAATATAATTTTGCATTTAACTCCTCTAATTTTTCGTTCGGGCTTAGTTAGGTTTCTCCTATCCAAAAAATTGCAGTGATATCTCTATAGTAATAAGCTAATAAGTAACTGCAAGACTGTTCCGAGTCTTGCGCAAGACCAAGACCACGGCCAAGACGGAGTTTGCAAGACCAATACTCCCCTCGGTCTCGCATTTGGCCAACACTAGATCACACCCATTTATTATTATTATGTAAAGCTTATTTGCGTTTTCTATCAATTGAATTCTAGTGCAGCTCAAATGTAAGTGATTTTTTTTCATGCAAGTACCTAAGTGGTTAACCTAATAATCATAATAATTATACTTAAGATATTGACTTCCAAGCTATCGGGAGTCAATATTCTTCCCATGTGCTCATAGTTTCACCCCTACACTCCGCGCTCTGTCAGAATTTGCGAGGATCAGTAGTTCCAGAGGATTGTTAGGGGACAGGGATGGCCGAACGGGCTAACACATGTTATAGTGAGTTTCGCGTCTCGGTGCCGGAGGTAGGGAGAGGCTTTTAACTCTGGTATTAATTGGATTAATACCACCCCGCCATAGCCTCCTGGCCGTGAAAATCCCGTACATCCTAAAAGGCAAGAAAGAGGACGAAAAAAAATCCGTGAAAATTGAAAAGTTACTCAATAACCGTCCAATTATCATTTATTGCACTATTTATAAAAAAAATATTCATCCTATCCAATACTGAACATTGTTGCTACTAGTAAAATATCGAATTTTCGGTACTGATACAATAATGGAACAATATTGAAACTCATATTACTGGAAATTTAATAATGTATATTACGACACGTAATTAAGAATTTGAAAATTATAATGTTCTCTGGAAGAATATTATACAGCGTTCATGATCTATAAATATTCTTCATAAAAACAATTCTAACCATCCATGCCTGACTGAAAGAGCTTTATTTTGGATGGCATCAATTAGGCATTCATGGATATTTTTTCTGATGATCAAATCCGTTTTGTCTTGACCAATATTATAGGCGATACTCAACTTCATTACATTGCCAAGTTGTTGTTATTAGAGGAACTTTCCTCGCTCTTGAAAAACCAAACAATGACTTCCGAATCTCCATTATAGTAAAAGTTGGTTGATCATCTTCAATATCGGTAGGAAGTTTCTCCTTCAAGTTTGACCGACTTTGATGATTTCTGAATGTTGGAGGGCCGCTTTGATATGCATAACGTTTTTGTGAAGCTCAAGGATGCTTGGATCAAGCCCTTGTAACAGGACAACTTTCTATAAAGCTCTTATAAGATTTAAGTCCATCCCGACCCCATCTATATCGATCATTAGTGAGTTTATAAATGTTTAGATTTATATTCTTTCAAAACTAAATTCACTACGATATATACGAAATAATAGTAAATGTTCTGATTAAGAAACGTATGATATGAAAATGCTTCTTGAAAAAGTGATATATTGCCACGAGGAATAAAGGAGCCTTTTTTGTTAATGAAATTATCAGTACAGATTTGATTATATGTTATCAAGGAAGCTGTTTTTTTTATAAAGCTCATTATATATTAGGGATTTATATACTACGACTATCGGGCACCACCTGCCCTGCTATTTTTTTTTATTACATTATATAATTTACAATGAAAATAAATCATACGTATTATTATGGCATTAACAAATTAATCTCATATTTTAAGTACTAACTAAGAAACTGACAACTGATATAAATAATTAAAGTAAATATTGTGTGTAAAATTAATGCGATATATATGTTGGTATGATCACGGCCTAAGGTTTTGGCCTAATGGGTCTTTGAACTCATTTTCAGTGGAGCATTCAGTAAGATGCTTATGCTAAAAATTTAAGAGAAACTTTTTTTGAAATGACACGCTTCTAATTCCTACTGTGTATCTATTTATTATGTTAATATCAAATCCTCAAAATGCTCATTCACTTGTAAAGTTTGAGAAGTGTCAAACAAACACGTGAAGACGTGTTTAACAACAAGAAGAGAAATTCGTTACATATAGTTCATCAGCTTTAAAAGTAACACTGTTAAGAAAAATATATAAACGATTATATTTTCAACGATAATAGCTCAATCTAAATGAGAAACAAAACATCAAGAAGAGAAAAGTATGGATAAAAAAATTGACTACGTAAACAAACTGATTTTGTTACTGCAAAACTTTGATGAATTATAAAAGAAACTTTATCAGAAGATTATAGAAATTTCCTTAAGTATTTTTATTTAGTTCTATAATGTTCATCAGGACCATCTGCAGTTAGTAACATATATCAGATTGTAGGGTTGATTTCCCAGTCACTATTTAACAATAATTGGCTCAATTATCAAGAAAAAATAACGGTGCTGTTTTTTTTGTTTTTTTTTTGCACATATGTTTAGGTTATTGTCTATGACAGTCAGTATCTAAATCTAAACACATGTTAATTTAGATAGATCCTCTAAAAAATCTCTACTTTAGTCTGTCTAAATAGCTTAACGGACAATATGGCTCAATCACTGAATTGAAAATCTCAACTTTCAATTTATAATAAATTCCTACAGAATTATGGGCTAGAACTATAGGGGACAACAAAATTTTCTGTCATCAAACGCATTCATTGCTTCCAGTCTAAAATTCTTAAAATGATAATATTCGATGCTCCTTCTACGTAACCAAATGACTTTTTCAATGTAGCTAACATAACCTTGTAAAACGATCTTAATTTCTCAATGGTTCTTGACCTCATCGTTGACAAATTTTCCAAATTTCATCAGAACCTCCCTCACTCATCATCCAAGTTCTGTAGAACAATTCCTATTGAGCTCTACCCATCCTTACAATCCTCTCCGGAGGTTGAAACGGTAGTTGTTCCGCGACCTTTTGGAAATACTTATATTTGGAAGATCAACAACACCCAGATTCTCCACTTAAATCCTCAGCGTCAAAGATTACTTCTTTCAAAATACACCGGCTTCTAATATTTTTGTTTGTCCTCCCGTTACTCTTATTTCGGTCTCTAAGTAGTTTTACAGGAACAGAGGGCGGGCGATTTATGCCAAAGTTTAATGCCCCTTTCCCCCAACTCGAAGACGTGAACTCGTGATTCTTTTATCCTAATTATCTTCCATCAGGTAGCCGGGTAACGCAGTGCTGCGTACACATGTTGATCCGCTTGCTGGCTATCAATATCTGTGACGCAGCTGGGAAAGAAGGACTGGGATCTTCCAGAGTCCTGCTTTTGACTGTATGTGGAGGACAAAGTTAGTAAAAAATCTCCCAGCTCAATTTTAATGCAAAAATAAGCAATTGTTCTTAGATTTATTTTATTTTTACGCAACTTCAAATTTATTATTTTAATTTTTCAAATATATATTTTATTTGATTAATTTCTTATTATTATTTAAGTTATTTTTATTGATTTATCTTTTTTATGGATATGTTGTACGAATAAACACTTGTAGTCTTAATGATTGTTGACTATCAATTTGGCAGAGTTATATCATCAATTGGTATCAATTTTTGGTTATTCAATTAACTTGTAAAGAAAAAATAGTAATAATAAAAATAAGTTGTACAACTGATAATAGTTCTGTAACCTAACTACATACTATACAAAACCTTATAGCCTAATGAAGCTATTAAAAATCCTTAGAGACTCCTAAAAAAACAAAACAGGGTTCTAAACTTTGATATCTTCTTAGTCACTGAAAAAAACGTAATTTTGTGAGACAAGACGGGTAATGAACTCTTAAATTTGACTTTTAATAGGAGTTAGGAAGGTTATAAAAGAGGAGTAATGGAAGTAGGCGAATGGGAATGTCAGAGCTCGGACGAAGCTTGTCTCTTCATCCTCTGCTGAACATTGTCGTGACACTCAACCCATGAGAATATGAATCTCACAGCGGATATCTGAATATCATCAGCATAGATAATTATGAGAACGGTATTTTCTTTTTCAATTCTTCGAATTTGAAAATGTTTTTTTATCAGTAATTTTGAACCCATATTCTTCCGAAATGAGAAAAATTCTTTCGTTATAATGGTGGCTAACTTTTTGTTTTATGGTAATAGAATCACTTAAACTCCGTCTGAAGAAATCTTTAAAAACCTGATTGTACAAGATTAATACTCATCCTTTAAGAGACATTTTTAATGTTCTTCCTCTATAATTTGGTAAAATCAAGACCATATCAATCTTCAATTCTTGATTTATGTTGAACCACGACATTTGTTGATCTTATTAAAATATCTAGTAATAGAGATTAAATAGATGACCAAAGATTAAATCTAAGAGAAGATGGTTTGAGAGTTATTATATTTCAAAATATAATTCTTTTAATATTTATTTTTAAAAGACTTTTTTCGTCTAAAATTTCTATATAAAGAAATTTGAAAGCCATTTAGGTTTTTAACGTTTGGACTGAAAAATTAAAAATAAGTCTTACACTTTGAGGATGAGGATTGTGAAGATATTGACACGGTGGGGGTAGGGATCAAGGATGTTAATGTAGACAATTTGAGTTTTGGAAATAAGTAAAAAAAAAAAACATAAAATCCAAGTTGAAGATTGCTTAATCTGGAGGCCCGAAATTCTTCCTGAAACTCATTGAGGAAGCTTAGTAAAAGGTTTTGCTTATTTGCGCTAATATATAACACGAAATTAGTTTTAAATAATGAATTCTTCTATGTAGAGTTTTTCTCTTATTTTTTATTAGAAGATGAATTTTCTAGCTTGTGTAGCTGTTAATTGTAGCTATATTGTATAATCAGGGGGTTATGACTAGGCAATAATAGTTTAGTTTGTTTATCTACATTAGGGGTGCTCAACCATGTTCTAGCGAATCTCTAGATTCGGAATTGACACGCGGCCGGCCAGTGATTTTTAAAATTATAACTATATATATATATATATATATATATATATATATATATAATTTAATTACAGTTTCAATGTCCACTGCGTTTAGCCCCAGTGACGCGGTTGAGAGTGAAGTGCAGGGATCTCCTCGAGTCATGCTTTTCCCTCCACAGTTAGAGGGAAAAGTCTGTTTCGGAGTTCTCTCGTCTGATTGTAAATAGTGTATATAGGTATCTATGTGTTCTTTTTTATTTATTTATTTTTAGGTTATCTTATTCTTATTTATTGTATATATATTATTTTTCTGTATAATTTATTTTATTTATTGTACATAAAGTGTGAATGTGATCTCTGAACACTATTATAAATGTCCTTTGAGACAGATTGTAATATTTTTCAATAAACAAGTTAACAATAAAAAAAAATATAGTTTAAGGTGCCATGTAAAATTGTCTTTATAAAAAAAAAATTACAATTTTCCTTATTGGATGAAGGAATATGTTTGATAAAGGTGTCGGAAGTACTATATTTTTATTTTATTTTTCTACTTTCCTTGCCTTCCAACAATACAGGTGTCGAGCAAATTGCGTGGCATTCATATGTTGCCTATTATACCTTGAAGTTCTATTTGATTTCTTTTTCTACTTAACTGAATCATGCCCTCGTCTCCTGGCGGCTCCGGCGCATCTTTCGTCCAGAAAACGGTTCTCTTCTTCTTCCTTAGTTAAAACGAGTAGGGTCAATTACGGTTTTCCATCCACATACAAAAGACAAGTTGTCTTCAGTCACCAGCTGAGAGAAATCGTTCTCTGAGAAGAAGTACAGTCCAGTTTTCTTTAGCAGGTTGGACCTAAATGCTTCCAAGGCGATGCAGTCCACTATGATGTGCTCATGTATCTCCTGAATTCCGCAAATATCCGCTATAAAATTAATATCACAACACATCTATTTTATTGTATGAATAGTATATGCACTGTAGGTTAAGAAGGTAGAGTTAAAATAATCTAAAGCTTAGGTTAGGGTTATTTAAGGTTAGGGTTAAACTAAGGGCTAAACTATTAAAAAGGACTGTGGGTTCATTATGTAGGTTAAAAAGGAAAAAAAAAAAGGAAAAAGTAACGGGCTCATTATTGTCAGGATGTATGGTTCTTGGTCAAGTAGATTATTGGACAGAGATCACTCTCAATAGTTTTTTCCTTAAAAAAATCAAGAGTATCTTATCATGTAAGTGTATCTTCAAAATTTACAATAAGAGAAAAACGTTTCTAGCAGAATACAGAGGAGAGAAATGGGCACAGTACTGGAAGACCTCAATATAGGAAACCTTGATTGTGTCATGTCTGTTTGAATTGATCTTAAGTGTAATTTATAAGACTTGTAGTCTTCCGTACAGACCCCTTTTTATCTAATTATTAACATCCACCGAGAACTTCGTAAATGCCTCCATCTTGTTGTAACTTACAACTTGTTTATTAACGAACTTATCTGAAATGAGGCGTTTTCTCATTGATTAATTTAATAAGGTTCTAAAATCTCATGAAAACCCATTTACTTTCTAATTGAACCATAACATAATTTTATAACTAAATCTAGAAAATAGATAGCCTACAAAAATATTAGGCCGTTTGGACTGTATAATCTCGTTATAATCAAATGCTAGGGTTAAAAATCATGCCAAACGGCCCTTTATTTTCTAAGGTCATCCATTTTCTTCATCGTGTAATCAGATTATCTTACAATCCAAGTGGAAAGCAAATGAGTGTCATGAGTTTTCAATACCTCATTAATTAGTCAAAGTTTACCGATCTCTAGATTAAAAAAATACACCATTTCTGAGAATTTTCGTAAGTTGTAGTTTACGATAAGATGGAACTATTCACTAACTTTTGGACGAACATTATTAATTTTATAAAAAAGGGGTCTGTTCCGCAGATAATTTTATGTTTTCGAAAATACGTCTGTTTATTCTCATTCTGTACAAAACTCTGAACTATTTAAACAAAATTAATTTAACCCATAGTAGGCCACATGCGGCCTGCAAACCTCTTAATTTACTTCTAGAATTAATAATTTAAATATCGACAATTTGGAAGTTAATAAAATTAAGTTGAATGTATGTATTGGCTTGGCAAAGTCCTTTCGGTTTTTCTGTTTATTTTTATGTCACTATGATACACTTCTTATCTGATGAATTAATCCCTAAGGTGGATTGTTTATCCTATTTGTTATATGTCAACAAATATATCTGTTAACGCTTGTTGAAACTAGCTTAGTATTAGTGCGCCACATTTTCTGCTATTATTTTAAAGAAGATAAGCGTGCGGCAGAAGCTCATAGATAAAATTAGTGTTTGTGGGGGTGATGCCTTAACCGAAAGCACCTGTCAAAATTGGTTTGCCAAATTTCATTCAGGAAATTTTGACACCACTGAAGCTCAAGTGTCAGGTCGCACACATGAAATTAAAAGGAGCAATGCTAAGGCCATTGATGATCGAGATCATCAATTAATGAACAAATTAAAAAAAAAATTAACGTAGCCTTATTAAATTTCGGCCAAGAGAATATTGGTTGTTGAAATTCAAAGTCACATAATCCATCCGAAATATCCATATTAAATTCTAATAGTTGTGTATTCAGCACTTTTCTATAACAATGCAATCTGTAGGAAATATGACCATCATAAATACGAGAGGTATAATCCGCGAACAATGGAGTCGCTACCTATTTGAGGGTTGTGGAGGTGATGTGTGGGATTATACGATTCGGCTTGATGGTATGAATACACCCACTTCTCTCACTCGAGCTATCAACTTAAACCTCTGAGTCCAATGGGACTCCATGACACACGGTCTGATATCTAATTCAGTTTTAGAATGTGCTCTTTCCGTTGTTCCATCTATAATTTAATCCGAGCACTATTACCTAACGTCGTTTGATCTTTTCCTCACTAAATTAATCCCAAAATTTTAATAGTCAATTCTAAAATTTGAAGAATTAGATAAAGTATCAATCACAAAAATAAAGTTTTTACCGTAGGGTTCAAATCCTATATTCATTCAGTTTCCAACATGAATCAAAGGCGCATATTCGGAAAAATAACCAAATTTTGGTATCAATTTCCGGTTTTCTTATACATATATATAGTAATTGGACGGCATTTAACAGGAGGGAGCCAATTCCCGAAATATTCAAATATGAGTTTGATCCTTTTGAGAGATTATTTTAAGTAGGATTAATCCTTAATATAATATTCTCAACCGAATATTATATCTCTTGCTTTAAGAAAATCTAATATAAAAAAAGGAATATAGAATGCGATATTTTTAAAACAAAAAAAATAACTAAATCACAATATAGTTAATTTTTTTATCTCTCAGTTAATTTTGTGAATGATGAAATGTAGACTAAAATTAATTTTCCGCCAAAAATAAAACATTATTGATTTAAAGCTTTTTTAAAGGCCATTTTACTTTGATTTGAGTTTATTCAAAAATTGTGCAATGTAAATTAGTTCCCTTCTGCTCAATATCTTTACTAAGCCTGACGTATTGAGAACTTGGTTGCCCATGGCAATGAAAAAAAAATTTTGTTCAATAAATGACATTTCAGCCTTCAAATGAGCAGTCTAACAGAAACTACTCAGGGAATAAATGTTGTATAAACCTGGTGTTTGAGTAATTTCATATTTTTAAAATAGTTTTACAGAAACTGGTCGTAGTTTGGTGACACCGTGGTTGAAAGATACTTTTGAAATAATTAGTTTAATTTTTTATACAAGTAATTATTTAATAATAAAAAAAATCTATAGAATGGCTGACTGATTTGGCCTTTCTCACTCCTGATACCACCTACAAATATAAATTACATCATCTTTGTAGTGTTTACACAGCAGAGATTAACGCCATTGCAAATGAGTATCCGATAAGTCATGAAGAAGCCAGTTGCAAATGTGGTTGTGGTATCGGATTCCCTAAGTACTCTGAAAGCCATGAATAACATGTATCCCGACCATCGAGGGATACAGTGCATTTTAAATCTTATAAAAATTCTTCCTGAAGTTGGAAATACGGCTTATTTTATCTGGACGGCTGGCTATATAGGCGTTAAAGGAAACAAAATGGCTGATAGAGCAAAAGAAGCTTTTGTCCTTCCATGCCGCGGTAAAGTTTTTTTGACACCATCTGAACTTGCACGATCTCTAAGAGAAACCATATCCCAGGAATGGCAAAGACCGTGGCACAACAGCTCACCTAGCAAATTAAAGACAAAGAAAGAGGTGCAACCGTGGACCAGCTCCAAACGCAGCAGTCGTAGAGAAGAGGTCGTCCTCACGCGGCTGAGGATCGGACATACTAGACTGACACACCTTCACCTCGTAACTTGACAAAAGATCTTATCCCCAAATATCAAAAGTGTGACCGACCAGTCATTAACTGTATAACATATTTTGAAAGCATGACCGTTTTGCACCGCAGGTTTAAAAGATCTCGGAATACCCCAGCATCCCTGAGAAGTCAAGAAGAAATCCTTACCAAAGTTACGAACTTCCTAGACAATGAAAAATTTATGACTAGTTTATAACTAATGATCCTTTGCAGATAGATTTATTATTTTTTTTTTTAATTCCAAAAGTTCATTTATTTATTAATTTCAACTAATTTATTGATTTTATTGCTATTTTTTATTTTAGTTTATTTATTTATCTATTCTTTGTTATTATCTATTAGTGTTTCTTATTATCATTATTTATTTTATTTTATTTGATTAATTTTTACTTTATTTTTATCCTGTTTTTTTTATTTTTATTCTTGTACCAACCACCTGAAAAGTATAAAAGTAGTGTTATTTAGTTCATCGGGCGCTAATGACCTGGATGTTTCGCGCCTAGATAAAAAACAAACAAACTGTTTAAAATTTATAAATTAAATTAATTTAAGTTTATTTTATGTTAAACCAGCAGCAATGCTACGTATGCGCCAAAAAAAAAAAAATAAAAATAAAAGAATGTTACGAAATATGTACAACAGTAAAACTTATATTTTTTGAGATGGTTGCAATCTAACGGATTATCGAAAAGGATGATGAAAGACTTTTTATTAGAACACCACAGCTACATTAAAATCGTTTAACAAAATAAATTAAAATTTGTAATCTGCCAGTAATGTATAAGGAATTCAGGGATATAATTTTAAAGCAACAACACTCCCAAGCTAACAAAAACTTGGGCATGGAAGGAATGTAGAGTCGTAGTAAAAATAATGAATGTGTATACATATTCGAGGTTGGTAGTTAATAATGGTGAAATATTTTTCTAAAGTCTTTTAATAATGATACAAATTATTTTAAAATTTTCCAATGGAGTGCATGTATAGTATAAATTACGACATTCATGCTAAATTTTAATAATTTGTCCTTAGTTAAATAAAGTATATATTTCGAATATCTTTAGGAAGGACGGTACCATTTAAAAGCAAAAAAAAATTATAAACGGCTGATACATCTCAATATTATAATAAGTCACTTTTACAAGTTATAAATTAAAGATAAACTTAGAAGCTGGACCTCTCTTGCTTGATTTACTTCCAATCAAAATTGCTCAAGGCCTTTCGACTTATTGCCAAGATGAAGGACTCTTGTTGCTAGAACAGACCGTTGCCAGAGTCCTCTCCAGCTTGGCTTTGATCCTTGACACTCGAGTTGCGTTACAGAATTCCATTATTCAATTGCTTTGCAAGGAAGCTAATGATTTAAAATTTGTTTTAACTTCCCAACTACATTGATTGTTCATCATTTCGTACAAGCTATTTAAACATAAACCTGTAGGTACATATCTTAACTACGCAATCTTAAAACCACTCACACTTCATTATTTATTCAAACATATAAATGATATTACTTATAATTTTAGAAGCATCATCAAGCTGTATATTCATGATCTTTATCCGCTAGACCTAGCCATGGAGCAGGTTCTAATATCGTTACAAAATTTCACCAATTTTTACTTTCCCTATCGTATATATATTTTTTGTCGACACTTAAGGGAGCCGAATAATGGTGAATCTCTAGAGTCTTTTTCTGCTGACTTTGAACAAATATCCAATCTCATACCCGCCATTACCCACCTAGCAGGTATGAGACATCATCATTCAATCAGACATTGTCATTCATAGGAGATAGTTAGATGCCATAGATAGTGTAGTTGTTATATTATATATATTTTGTACATTGTAAACATTTTTATCAAATAAACTTTTTTTCAAGTCCAAGTGAGTATCGAAGATTTAATTGATTATTATTCTTTACCTTCCCCTTTGTGCCATATGAGAAGCGGAAGGGGGTTATTCTAGAGGTTCCTAGAAGGCTTAACTTACCTATATACCTTTTTACTTCCTCGTCTTTTAGGCTGTACTATTTTTTTTCGGGTGCAGAGGATTAATACCAGAGTGAAGAGACTCTCCGGTACGGGAATTAGAAATCGTAAACTTCGATTTATCACATATTGCTCCGGAAAACAAAGGTTTTCCACACGCTTTAGCCTGCTCGGCCACCCCGCCATTTTAGTTAAATTCATTATATCTATGTAAAATAAAGATTTCTTTAATAATATTAGGCAGGTATTATTCTCATTGAAGTAGTATTAAATGGCTTCAGTGCATATAATTCAAAATATCTTTCTCTAAACTAAATAAGTCAATCTGGAAAAAGGTCGATTTTTTAAGGCTTTAGGGTGGTCTAATTTTTTTGGAAAAAGTTCCATCCATCTTTAAATAAGTCAATTTTTTTTAATACAAAATATGACGATTTTGATGATACATAACCTACCAAGAGTGGTGGACGCCCATATTTGCAGTATATGGCGAGATTACTTTCGGCGTCTACGGTCAAAGCCATTCTTCAAATCAGATAAGTTTTTCGGTCTCACATTCCGGACTTATTGGATTAGTCCTTCATAAAATATTTTGAACAAAAAATTAACAACTCTTGATTTAGAAAAAAACAAAGATAAAAAAAATAATAATAATAAATCAAAATATGATCAATTTTGTATCCCTCAGTTAATTTTGTGTACGATGAAATGCAGACTAAAATAAATTTTGTGTCAAAAAGGAAACATTATTATTTTAAAGCTTTTTTAAGGCTATTTTACTTTGATTTGAATTTATTTAAAACATGCGCAATGTAGATTAATTCTCTTCTGCTCAATGCTATCCAATTAAGGTTTTAAAATCCCTGGTATTCGCAAAAAAAAATCTGGTGCGCCAATCACACAATTCTTACTTACCGCTCTATTTTGAATAGAAATTATTTTCTGGAAAAGTTAAGCTATTATAAAATTTTTGAAACGCATTTTTAACAGAGCTAAAGCTTAAAGCTTACACAAATCATTAAGACCATTATAATAACAAAACTCTATTTATTATGTCGACGACAGACAAAAAAATCTCGTTACTCCATCTGTTTTTGTAAACCACATAACTCCAGTCTCTGATTTATTTGAAAGTGTATAGTCAACCTATGATTGTATTTTTACGCCCGTTGGTTATTAAACGTTATTTTTCATTGTAAAGTTCACTAAAATGAAAGAAGAGGTTTTCATTGTCTGCCATAGACTGGTCAAAAGTTGTCACACTGATTTTAAGTGGATAATGTTGGGATTTCACCAAGGGAAAATTCATCAAATTATTCACTAATTTAATTTTCAAGAACGTTACATGAATATTTTGTGGAATAAACGGATGTTGATACCTAATTATTTAAATATAATATCAGACCTAGAATTTTTAAACTATAGTAAATGTATTTAAGGTTATAGACATCCGTTTTATACATCTATGCAGTATTTTTATATTTCACTACTTCTTTCAGACAAGTATAATGAATTAGTTTTTTAAACAATGCTATTCCCTTGATTTAGTAGATATTAATTGCTTTTTTTAAACTTTTAAAAGTTTACATTTAGTTAATAAATCATTTAATTGTCTTGAAAACACGTGATCCGTTAAATAATAATAGTCATCAGAAATTATTATTTATATATTTTTTCTTTACTCTCCATTACTCTCTAAGACCCTCCATACGAGATACTGTTTTTTCTAAAGTTTTTCGCATTCCAACGATATATTATACGTATACCTTCTGACTATTATTTCCGAAGTTTCATTTTCGAGCTAAATAAGTATTTTTCCTGTTTTCTCATTTATTCAATTATCAAATTCTTTCAAAACTTATGTTTAGCCTTTCCTTCATTATTTATATCAATGAGAAATAGTTAATTATTTAAAATAAACCAAATCAAAGGTTTTTTAGAGGAAGATATGTTGAACATTGGGAATTTAAGCCTTGTAAAGTGACATCAATGGGTACAAAATCTAAATGATATTAAAGACAACCTAATTATACATTATAAATTATACACAGAATTTAATCAAAATCATTAGAGCCGTTTTTGAGAAAATTTTAAAAATGTGCTAAATCGATTCTATTAAATGCCACTTACGGTAAATCGGTTTTGACAAAAACGTATGCAATTTCACGTTCAAATGATTTTTGTTTGAGCTGGACCGATAACATACACACAGACACACAGTGCATTTTGTTTGACTTGGTCATTTGGACTCGGGGGACCTCAAAACGTGTATTTCCGTTGAAAACTCAGATTCGAAAATTTTCAAAATCGCAATACTTTCCCTTACTATATATTATATATATAGGTAAGTGAAAGTAAAAAATCATAATCACAATGATATGAAGATCCGTATCAAGAAATTTCAATGAAAAAACTAGTAATTATTTGGTAGTATAATTTCGCTTCCCCTATTTATAAATATCTACCGCCCAAAGCAGGGATATATTCATCATTATTCTTTTAAAAGATATTTAACTGCTACATTGTATTAGATATCTACTTCCGTTCAATACTTTTATATACATATATGGCTTCACTTAAATATTTTATTTTGGATCAAGGTGTAATAACTCTTATTTGCGTTAGTATAACTTCCAAGCTAGTTAAGTATTTGTTATTTCTTTACTTCACAGCTTATAACGCAGTTTAGTTCATATATTTTATATTTTGAGTTAAATAAATCCACTATTTTATAAAAAAAAAAAAAAAATGACTTTCTATCATATAGGTTTTAATTATTTGAATTAAACATTATTTATTCAAACCTTGAAGAATGGTGTCTGGAGGATTAAATTACTGGAGGATTAAAATAAATTCCAATAAATCCCATCAAATCACCTTTATCCTTCGTCGTAAACCAATGACTTGCTGTCCTATAGTATCCTTTAATAACACTCCACTTATCCCTGTAGAACAAATCCGATACCTAGGACTCCAGCTGGACAAACGTTTCACTTGGAATCCTCATACAAGACTGAAACGACAAGAAACTGCTCGACGTTTTCGCTTACTCCAACACTTACTGGACAAACGCTCTAAACTTCCAATGAATTACAAACGACTCATATACAGGACTATAAGAAGACCTATTTGGACTTATGGAGTTGAGCTATGGGGCTCCACTAAACCATCCAATTCCTCTCGTATCCTATCTTTACAATCCAAAATCCTTTGTAAAATCCTAAATGCTCCTTACTTTGTCACAAATAAAATAATGCATAAAGACCTCAATGTTCCATATGTTTCCGATTTGGCCAAATCTAGATACCTATCCTTCCATAATAAACTTCATAACCATCCGAATCCTCTTGTTTCTAACCTTGCTTCCTCTTCGATTCCCGATAACCCTCCGAGGCGTCTGAAAAGAAGATGGCCTCGTGATCTCCTCATGTAGACAAATTAATAGAGTGCTACCAATAAGTAGTTTCTCAACAAGCGTGTTTCATGTGATAATATTCCTATGTACACATTTACTTGATGTATTCATACTAATACAGTTGTAAATATCATAATAAAAGTTAAAAAAAAACATTAGTTATTAATATAATCAACTTATTATTATTTTTTTAAAATATAAATGATTGCTTCTAAACGATATCAACTTCAGTTATAGAATACTGAATTTTTCCAAGCGGAGGGAGGAAAGGTGGGGAAGAAAGAGTAGCAAGATATATCCATTACAGATTGAACCCGCGGTTATTGCTAGCGAGGAGAGGCGCTAACAGTTTGATATTGCTAACTTGACGGTTAGATCCATCTCACAAATTGATCCGATCTACTATTGCTTTCAATCCAAGATATCATCCTGGGATAGCCAATTACTGTGGACCTGTATTCCAAGTAGAAAAGATCTCTTCATGGTTTTCTTATATTATATATATATATATATATATATATATATATATATATATATATATATATATTATATATTATATATTTTATTTTATATATATATGTGTTATTTTAACCAATTCCAATATACAGTAATAAGTAAGATGGGAATTTTAAATAAAAATATACTACCGCTGAGATTTCACCATATAAGGAGAGTCAATTTTGAATTTTAGATGTTGCAATGTTACGTTATGGGGTCATGCAATTTTATTCGGGATGCTACTTAATTACTGATGATAATTATCCAGAAATGTTTAATGAAAATTAGTAAAATGAATTTGGATGTATTGATTGGTCCAGATTTAATTAATTGGATTTCTTTTCTCAAAGGCTGGTTTGTGTTTATCATGCTTTCTAATTACACACATTACCTGTGACCATCATGATATAAATAGGTGGCAGAATTAAAATAACTTTTACTCAAAAAACTTTATTTCTATATTTAATAAAGAATATATGCAAATTATACTCACAAGAACAAAATATGTGATACAATGAATTCAATAATTAACTGTGAAGGCATGATTTCAGAGAGACTGTTTCGAGAACGGTCTGGTGGGGCAAGAATGGTTCTTAACTTCACCCTATTACTCCACAATAACTGGTAACACCCTAAAAGGAACCAGTTACTTAGCCCGTTACTTGTTTTTACTCAGAGTAAAGGCCTTCCCTAGAGCCCCTTGTCCTTAATTTACCTGCTCTCTACCCTTGATGCCGTTTTTGATGTCAGAAGTCGGTTTCATTCAACTTGTCATAATAATTTTTAAAACTTCATTTGCTATGTTCAGTGCATAGCAATGTGTTATTAAAATTTTCATTATAATTTAACAATAGACCGATTTAACGGCTGGATCGTAAAATGCAATGTAGATAGAAATATAATTTTACCTGAAAATAATAAATTTATAAGGCTGCACAATGCTTTGATAAAGCCAGTTCCGGTATTCAAAATCACGATATCTGGACATTAACTAGCACCATACAAATTATTGATAGGTGAAGAGATTTTTTCTAATGGACCAGTCAATTAGGACATAGGTGCATTAGAAAAATGGAAATAATTTTTCAAAACACCGAAACATAAACAATAAAAAGTGTTTCCCTATAATACTAAAATATGTCATTGCAACAGTGCCACTAAGCGACTGTGTTATTATGCATTGGAATGCTCGAATCTTTCTAAAAAATGTTTGCTTGTCTAGGAACGAAAAGCAAGAAAGTTGTAGTTACAGAAAGACTTCAAACTTATTTCATGTAGAAAGACTTAAAACGTTTACAGTACAGATTATAATAACGGTTTCTAAGTCAGAAAATCCAGATAATGATTATTAAAAAAAAAACGCTGCAAATTATTTCACAATGGTTTATTATTTCCAAACAATTATACATCTAAAGTAACATTACATTCCTAGTTACATACAAAAATAAATTAAAGGTGACTCCAATTATTAGACTAAACTTTTTTATTTTAATCATTTGCTAATGATGCTAAAAAAAAAGCATTGCTTCAGTAATACATTCAAAATTTAAAAACCAAAACAAAGTAAATAAAATTTGCAGTAGAACATATAAAAAAACTAGAGACCATATCTTTGCTCCTAATTGTCCGATTTTAACGATTTTTTTTTTAGGAAATTCCGTAAACTTTTAAAAAACCATATACAATATCTAAAAAAAAGTGCATATTTTTTTTAACGCCTAGTTTTGGAGAAAATACGCGGACGGCGGGCGGACAAAAAAGTTTTTATTCGTTTTTCGAATTGTAAGCATCCTGCAACGCGAAACCTCAAATTTTGAGCGGGGTTACGTTTTTAAATTTGTTGGTCGATCACAATGGTTCATTATTGAAAATAAGAAACCAAAATAATAAACAAATATGGACCTGTACTTTTATGGTCCTGTACAAAGGATAGATTATTTATGATTTATGATAGAGAATAGACATTTTTCAATTCTCAGACTCAAATCCAAAATAAAAAATCACTTTGCTTATCAAGCCAAGGAAGGCTTTACAGAAATAGACGTGAGACGTACAAGAAAGAAAATGAGCAGAAGACACAGCGAGTAAAAGTAGAGTTTTTGGACCAAATATTCCGTGGTACAGATTCCTTTTTATCAATTAACATCCGTCTAAAACTTCGTGAATTGTTTCATTTCGTCGTAATCAACAACTTTTTTATTTACGAAAATTCTCGGAAGTGGGGCGTTTTCAATCTGGAGATCGATAAACTTTGTCAGTTTAATGAGGTATTAAAAACTCATTAACACCAATTTTCTATCTACTTGAATCGTAAATATTAGGCCGTTGAGCATGACCTCCACCACCAACATATCAAAACAACGAGGTCATATAGGCCAGCTTTTTTCCCGATCTTGATAAAATTGATCTTATGATTCATTTATTCATGTGGAAAGCAAATAGTTATTTAAGAGTTTTTAATACTTAATTAAATTAAATAACTTAATGAGAAAACGTCTCATTTATGATAATTTATGTAGATAAAAAAATTGTTGGTATAAAATCAGATAAAACTATACATGAAGTTCTCTGTTAAGTTTCTTTTGCCTTCTTCTGGAGTAAATACCATTGGTAAAGAGATTGCATTAAGTTATAATTCCATATATAGGTTTTCATATTTCATGCTCATACCTAGGCCACCGAAGACGAATACCTCCAGTAGCTGCGCGGAAATGACGAACCACCGACAGGCAGATAAGACCGCCTTTTGATTGCCCCAGATGACGCGGCAATGAGAGAGAGGGCCGATGGAGCGATAGTAGGGGGCATTAGGGCCTCTCATCATGGCCACAATTTTCCGACGTCCCTTTCAAATTTCCCTCCATCTGGATGAAGGCCTCGTTAAGTTTCCCACGGCTCAGCCCACCCCTTATTACTGAATAGCGGTGGCGTTCTCATTGGAGCAACTTCTAACCTCCGGCTATATTTATTATGTCACAAAATCTAGAAATGTTTTATTCGGCTATTATTATTAAGATATGAATTATTTTTATGATGGTTTTTACTTTGGTGATAATTCACAAATTACGGTCATAGTTAAGGGAGCTGATTGATGCAAAGGGTGTAACTAGTGATACCCAAATGCGAGACCGAGACGAGTCTGGGTCTTGCAAACTCAGTCTTGGTCATGGTCTTGGTTTTGCACAAAAGTCTCGCAGTTACTTATTACCTTATTACTGCAGAGATATAACTGTAATTTTTTAGATAGCAGAACTCTAACTAAAATCGAAAGAAGAATTAGAGGAGTTAAATGCAAAAGTATATTTATTATATAAATTATTTACATATAGTAACTAAGGTTGTCACGTATAAGTAACTATTTTGCTTTAACTTTCATTTTAAAAAATCGATTATTTATTACCAGTCCTGGTCTTGTCTTGCAAAGTGCAAGACCAAGAACGATTTTGGGCAACACTAGGTATAACCCACACAGTTTGCAAGTTGCCGTTTTTGTTATGTATTTATATTCACAACAACTTATTTTATTGAATGTAGATTTGATGAATACTAGTGTTGCACAAAATCGGTGTAAGACTGATAAAAAAAATTGATTTTTTGAATAAAGATTAAGGCAAACTAGTTACTAATACTTGACTGCTTTAGTTACTAGGATTTCTATAACAATATACTTTTGAATTTAACTCTTCTAATTTTTCATTCGGGCTTAGTTAACTTTCCACTATCTAAAAAATTGTAGTGATATCACTATAGTAATAAGCTAATAGGTAAATTCAAGACTTTTGCGAAACTCTTGCGAAAGACCAAGACCAAGACCAACACTGAGTTCGCAAGACCAAGGCGAGTCACATTTAGGCAACACTAATAAATACAATCTCTAATCAGTACCAGTTATTTCTACAATCCTCCTTGAAGGCTGCGACGGCAGTGGTCTGCAGAACTTCTGTAGATATGGCATTGGGGTTCTGACAATGGTTTGCTTCTCTACTCAAGTTATGAGCGTCTACGGATTTAATGCTTTCTCTCTCTCTTCACTGGACTTCCATACTGGTATCGCGACTGAGAGAGAACCCCTTTGCCTTTCAACGTGGGGGTGGTTTTAATCATCGATGTCATGTTTATATTACTGGCAAGTGCCTAGAAACTATCTTAACGTACTAAAAACTATATTTAAAATCTATGCTTAAAAATGTCGTATATTTTGCCGACGTCACTATTAATGTTTCTTCTTTTGACTTTTTGAAGGCATTTTCATTGTAAGTACTTTTTTTTTTTTTGGCATATTTTGAAATATTTACAGTAAAAAAAGTAATCGCTACAATATTATTTATAAAAAAAAAGTACTCTAAACCAGTAATCATCGAGAATTATTCATTAACTACAACATAAATTAATAATTGAGACCAATAAGGATCAACTAAAAATGTATTAGAAAATTAGAAGATTTTAAATTGAAATCACATTTTAAAACAATCTCTTTGTGCATTAATTATGATTTTTTTTATTTTAATTTAAATAAATTTTACATACTCTTTCAGAAAATACCAGACCTCTATGAATTTTAGAAGAGACTGAAGCAGATGTTTATGATGGTGGGCGTTTATGAATTTCCGGTCACCGCTTCTTCACTGTCAAGGTTTAAAACCTTTTTTTGCACTACCGAAAAAGAGGGATCAGTAAATTTATTCAAGGTCATTTGAGTCCAACGAGCTCTGAAATTCAAGAATGTTTAATTTACCACAACCAACGAATTTTCAATGGACCACATTTTTTGCATGAGGATGATGTGAAAGGAATGTTGAACAGCACCATTTGTTTATAGATTACAAGCAAGCATACGACAGCATAAACAGAAGTGGAATGTATGAAAAGTTAAAATATCTAAGGTGACCCTGCAGAACAGCAAAGGAGTTGTCAAAATTCAAATAGAATTGTCAAAAGAATTTGATATTCAGAAAGGTGTTAAACAGAGAGATCCTCTTTTTCCAGTTTTTTTCAATATGATATTGGAAGTGGTCATGAGGTCGATCAGGACAATACCTGGAATATGTTTCTATTACAGGCTGACACATCTTGGCATTATCGGAAGAACAGTCAGTACATTACTTGGAGAATTCAAGAGGTGCCAAGTAGCCACTAGTAAAACAGTACTAGTAATTAATACAGAAAAAAACTATATATATGAGGACCAGCAAGGAAAAAGGAGGAATTATCGAGGAGGTTGGATATCTTCTGGAGAGAATACCGCAACTTAAGTATTTGGGCACTATTATCACTGAGAATAATAAGATTAGAGATGGAAGCGAGTCCTGGATGCTGACACGCAGCGATGAAAGGCTGTTAAACATAATTATTCTCTATAGGAGGAAAATATTCTCAGAAAGATCTTTGGCCCTACAAAAGAAGGAGATCGTTGGCGAATGAAAATGAAAGAGGAACTTAGAAATATATATGAAACACCAGATTTTGTTGCCATGATTAAGAGTGCGTATATAAGATGGCTGGGGCACGTACACAGAATGGAAAGTAGTAGACTAACTAAAGTTGTGATGGAGGGACGCACTGGTGGAAGAGGGAGACCTAGATTTCGTTGGCTGCAGGATGTAGAGGAGTACATTCGGAAGTTGGGTGTCGGCAGATGGAGAAGAGCAGCCGAAGACACGTCAGAGTGGAGGAGGATCACAAAGGAGGACAAGGTCCTAGAAGGACCATAGCGCAACCAACTTTTTGTTTGTATGGCGTTAGCGAGATCAATAGTTTTCTTCATTCAGAAGAAAATTAATTTAAGTTGGAATATAAAAATATGAGTGAAGAAGACACAATTTTGATATTTGAGGAGAAACTCGAGATCACGACGAGCTTATTGAAGTTCTATGGAAATAAACACAATCAGAAATAAGACTTTTTTTTTACAAATTCAGAGTAAAAATTACTTTAGATTTACTGAAAATTATACGAAATCTATGTAACGGTAATATATGATGTACCAATAACGTTTGTAATCGACAAAAAAATACAGTATAAATTAAATTTTTGAATAAAACTTAAAATTTTATCACCACATAACAATATTTAATAACCTAACTCTCACTCCATATGATCAGTGCCTTCCACATTTCACAACCATTGTATTGTTAGTAATTATTTATATTAATATTAATTATTAAATGAAATTGATACTAAGTAATTTCTATACTGTTCACCGAATTTCCTCCAAGTTTGGGTCAAATCGAATGTGCCGTTTTCAAACTATACGCGTATCAAGTATTTTCTGATCTGAAAGCGGAAGTATTTTTATTTAAAATATTAGAGAGAATTTGATAAGATAAATTAGATAAAATTCATGCCTATTTCATCTTACGTTTACCAATCCCTAAATTCCCTCAAAATTTGAGCCAAATCGAAATTGCTGTTTTAGAGATTTTGATTGATTTTCAACAGACATATGATTCCGTCAACAGAGAAGATGCTTATAAAGCGATAGTGAACATGAATATTCTAATAAAACTGGTTCGATTTGTGAGGATAATGATGTAAGACAACATAAATTTCATAAGGATGAATGAGAAACTTCCGAGAGGATTTTCCACTGAAACGGTAGTAAGACAATTGGACAGTCTTGCTTGCCTAGTGTTCAACCTCTATCTGAGAAAGCTATTAGAAAATCTGTTATCCAGACAACCTCAATAAATAGGACAATACAGGTTCTTGGATACTCAGATGACCTAGACCTAACTGGAGAATCTCTTGACGCAGAAAGAACAGAGTTCGAGGCTCTAGAACATGCAGCAGCACGATTAATGCTCGTCATAAATGAAGGAAAGACGAAATATATGAAACTTAAACGTGAAAATGATAAGAGATATGCCCTATTAATAATAAGAGTATAGTGATTCATCTATCTAGAAATCCAGGTGAACTGTCGCAATAATATAGAAGAAGAAATACTATGACGAATACTCCTACTGAATCGCACATATTTCGTCCTCCAAGAGCTGTTAAGATATGATGTATTTTGTAGGGATGCAAATCAATAATTTATAAGATGCTTAAGCGACCGATCCTTACATATGGATCAGAGTGTTGGGCAGTGATTAAATACCAAGAAGAGGTCCTTATTAGATCCGAGAGGAAGGAGTTAGGAAGAATATAGGTGTGTGTATGAAATAATAAAACATGGACGTTCACAGCTTCACTGGGAGATCGGTGTGGCTACTTACGCAAGGTTTCAACTTTTAAGAGAAATGACGAGGTCTAAAATAGGGCACCCTTAGACTCAATAATTGGGTCGTAACGCCATCTAATAATAATAATGATAGTAAATGTATTTAAGTTGTTATTTTGGTTAGTTTATTCTTCAAATTTATTCCTTAAGATTTGACCCCATTAAACATTTACTTTTTGCCAGGCCTTGAAATTGAATTTCAACTTTTTTTTTATGACATACATTTCAATTCATAATATTTAGATTTATTACGCAAGCACCATGATACGTTTCTAACGCGACTTTACATACTGACTTTAGAATGATGAAGGAAGTTCTGCGCATGCGCTTGATTTGAATACCCACATTTCACGTCGTGTCCCACAGTTTTACTATTTTTTAGTAGAATAAGTGCTCAATTTTACTTTTTTTAAAAAAAAACTAGTTAAGCAGACATCAAAACAACAACAATGGACTAACACCACAGTGAGTAGTGTTGTTATTTACTGTGTACTATTACAGACAGTGAATTTAGTGATTTAGCGTCTATAGGCTTAATCTCTATAGCCATAACAGCTGACGGCTCCCCTCTCCAGTTGTGGCTCTGCCACGTAACTGGCTGTTTCTCAGCCGGTGGTTCATCCATTGTAATAACACGCAGACGTAGTTTTATTTATTTATTTATTTTTTTTTCCCTTTCTTTTTTTTTTATATGCGATATTATCACCAAGTAATGTCAACTAAGAGGTCCCATTCAGTTGGCTCTACCCCACGTAATTCACCGCCTAAACAGAAAACACGTCGTAGTAAGCGATTAACACCCCCCGGAACTCCTCCAGCGAACACTCAAGAATCTGTGTCTCAACCACTGCCAAGTACGTCTTCACAAGAAATGGAATCTCCATTTTTTACACCTAATCCATACCAGGTGCTTGAAAATGACAGGGAAGAAATGGAAGATGCACCTATACCTCGAGAACCACGCCCACCTCCTATCTTTGTCAAAAATTTGAGAAATTTCCAGTTGTTGTGTACTCAACTTAATAAAATCTGCCCAGGTAGCTATACATGCCTAAACAGAATAAACGATACAAAAATAATACCGGCCACACCTGAAGCGTACCGAAAAATCGTAAAATATTTAACAGACACAAATGCGGACTTTCACACATACCAGTTGAAACAGGAAAGAGCACTACGAGTTGTAATAAGAAATTTACACTCCTCAACCCCAATAGAAGTGATTAAAGAAGAGTTAACGGCGTTAGGGTTCAAAATACGTCAGATAACCAATGTTTTAAAAGAAAATAAAGAACAACCAGGTGTAAAGAATAAAATCCCATTGCCCTTATTTTTCGTCGATCTAGAGCCATCGCCTGGGATCGAAAAAATATACGATGTGCATAGAATTTTCTACACCAGCGTAAAGGTCGAAAAACCGTACCCAAAAAGAGAGTTCATCCAGTGCCATAATTGCCAAGCATATGGCCACACCAAGTCTTATTGCCACCACTTACCACGCTGCGTGAAATGTGGTAAAACACACAAGTCTGGCGAGTGTAATAAACCAATTACAGAACCAGCAGTCTGTGCCCTATGCCTGGAAGGCCATCCAGCCAACTACAAAGGCTGCCAAATTTATAAAAATCTTAAAGCGAGATATATGAAACCCAGGGACCCTGATGATACACCTAAACCAAGAAGAGGACCCGCTAAAATTGTGAACTCTAAGGTTTCTTTTGCCAAGCTACTTGGGGGTAGAGACCCGACTAATGTATGTGAGGCCCTGCCGCAAGAACAAACTCAACCCCAATCTCAATATCCTATCCCACCTAATGTACCTAATCAACAACAACCTCACCAACATCAAATCCAATATGTTCCTCCACCGCCTAATGCTACAGATCTAACCAGCTTATTGACATCCTTTCTTTCAGAATTTAAATCCCTTGTTACCCCACTGATATCACTTCTCACTAACCTAGTATCTCACCTTATCCCTCCTTTAAAAAATCCTTAAATGACTTCCATCAAACCCATATCCATTCTCCTTTGGAATGCGAATGGTGTTAGAAATCACATACACGAACTAACAGCCTTACTACAAGACAAGAACGTAGACGTAGCCCTAATAACGGAAACTCGACTGACTAAAAAACAGCTCCTAAAAATACCACAATACATAACTTACCGTACCGACCATCCTGACGGTAGAGCACATGCCGGTACTGCAGTCATTGTGCACCAATCCCTCTCCCATCACCTACTCCCACTGCCTACACACGATTTCCTACAATCCACCGCAGTCGTAATCAAAACCTTCTCCTTTCCTATTACCGTTGCATCAGCGTATTGCCCTCCAAACCAATCCATCTCCAATATCCAATTTAGTTCCTTCCTCATTTCCTTAGGACATCATTTCATCTTGGGTGCAGACTTAAACGCCAAACATCAACAATGGGGTTCAAGAACCACGAATTCTCGTGGTCGAACATTGCTGTCTGTACTCAATTCCCAAAATTTTACCCTTCTTCCACCCAACTCACCTACCTACTGGCCCACTGATCCTAACCGTAATCCCGATATCCTCGATTTCTTTATCCATAATGGTTTAGGTGCTCTCAACCATTCCGTTGCCCGTCTTGACGAGCTTTCCTCAGACCACAGCCCATTAATACTCCAAGTATCACTAGCTCCTATTCCTAAACCCTCTCCTCCGTCCTTCATCAGAGGCCCAGTTAACTGGAAACTCTTTCATCAAATCCTCTCCGATAAAATTGACCTCAGAGTAACCCTGAAAACCTCTGAAGACCTGGACAATGCAGTACATTCCTTCACTACCAAAATTCAAGAAGCAGTCTGGACTGCTTCCTCCCCTGATCACTCCTCAAAAATCCTTAAGAAACATAATTTACCTCAACACCTCCTTGACCTAATCCACATAAAACGCCGTGCCAGATTATTATGGCAACGTACCAGACATCCAGCCGACCGCCACTCCTACAATTATCACTGTAAAAAATTAAAAAAAGAATTAGCCACCTTCAGATCCCAATCATTCAATTCCTACCTCACCACACTCTCTGCTCATGATAATTCCCTTTGGAATATCACCAGAAAAATCCTCAAATCCCATCATATTTCCCACCCTCTTCGACGAGATGATGGCTCCTGGGCAGCATCTGATGAAGATAAAGCCGAGGAATTTGCCAAACACCTTTCCTATACGTTCGCTCCTCATCCAGAATCCCATCCCAGCCACACAGTAAAAGTAGAAGAATCCCTCTCAATACCTATCCCACTCTCCTTACCACCTAAAGCTGTTAATCCCTCTGAGGTCAAATACCTTTTACGGAAAATCACACCTCGCAAATCTCCTGGATATGACCTTCTAACCCCACAGATCCTTCGACAACTTCCATCTAAAGCCATCACATTTCTTACATATATATACAATTGCATCCTACGAACTACCCACTTCCCTCTTTTATGGAAACATTCCACCATCGTCCTCTTCTTGAAACCAGGCAAACCTTCCAACAATACAGCATCCTATAGACCAATTAGCCTACTCCCAATCCTCTCAAAAATTTTTGAAAAGATCCTACTGAAACGAATCCTACCTATAATTGAATCCTATAACCTTCCTACTCATCAATTCGGATTTCGTTCCCAACATTCCACTGTCCAGCAAGGACTCCGAGTTGTTGACCATATATCCTCAACCCTAGAAAGCAAGCAGTATTGCTCGGGTGCATTTCTGGACATAGCGCAAGCTTTTGACCGGGTATGGCACGCCGGATTACTCTTCAAGCTTAAAATCCATCTACCACAGTCCTTATACCTAGTACTCCGATCCTATCTTTCCGACCGCTCCTTCCGAGTTCGCTGTGGCACCGAATTCTCCGACTGTTACTCAATTGAGGCTGGCGTTCCTCAAGGCAGCGTCTTGGGCCCCATCCTTTACATTCTCTTTACCGCTGATATTCCTGTCCATCCCGATACCCTCCTGGCAACTTTCGCTGATGACACTGCTATCCTTTCTTCCAACTCAGATCCTGAAACAGCGTCCGCAAACTTACAAAGGCACCTCTTCCTGATTGAACACTGGTGTAAGAAATGGCGCATTAAGGTAAACGAATCTAAATGTAAACACATTACCTTCACCCTTCGGCGTAATACCTGCCCACCAGTTTATTTTAACTCCATCCAGCTTCCTTTCTCAGATACAGTCCGGTATCTTGGCTTTCTCTTAGACAGACGACTAACATGGAATCCACATACTCGACTTAAAAGACAGGAACTTAACAGACGATATGGCCAGCTATATAGACTACTGAATAGAAAATCTAAACTTTCTGGTGAAAACAAATTACTGATCTACAAGACAATACTGAAACCCATCTGGACTTACGGACTAGAACTATGGGGAACAGCCAAATTTTCTAACATCAAACGCATTCAATCCTTTCAGTCTAAAGTCCTCCGTACAATAGTCAATGCTCCCTTCTATGTAACCAATAAAACCCTACATCATGACCTTAATATCCCATTTATTCTTGATCTTATCCCAGCCAAATTTTCCAAATTTCACCAGAACCTTTCTCATCACCCAAATCCCGTTGTACAATCCCTATCAAGCACCACCCATCCCTACAATCCCCTTCGTAGGTTAAAGCGGCAGTGGCCACGAGACCTTTTGTAAATATGGATATTTTGGAGTTCTAGCAATGGCCAGATTCTCCACTCAAGTCATGAGTGTCTGTGGCTGTAGCGCTCTTACTCATCCTCCGCTGGTTTAAAATACCAGTGAAGTGGCTGAGGGAGAAGCGTAGGGATCTCCTAGGCCTCCCTTTTCCCTCCACATGTGGAGGGGACAGGATTGGTTCGGAGATCACCTGGCAAATTGTAAATAATGTATGTTTTATATAAGGTGTTTGTTTTACTTTTATTTCTATTTTTATTTACTTATGTGTATATATATTATTTTTTTTTCTTTACTCTTTTGTTCTTTCTTCTTATTCTTTTGTTATTACTTTATTTATTTATATTTTTGTATATACGGTATGAATGCAATCTCTGAACTCTATTATAAGTGTCCTAAACTGTGACAAATTGTAATATTTCTGAATAAAGTGTTTTAATAATAAAAAAAAAAAAAAAAGAATGATGAAGATCAGCAAATGCATACGGACTAACTGCAAATGATTTCATAACAATTTACAGGGGCATGACAATCATATAATAGTAAGAATGGTCACTACTAACACGCCTGACAACATCACGAGAAGATTTAAAAGGTCGTGGATGGAAGGCCATCGGTATATTTATTTTATTTTTGAGACTGAAATAATGCCATTGTAATAACGGAAGAGATACTGCTATGAGGGTATTTTTTTTCTTCCTCATACCATTATTATTTTGTGTCCAATCTTGCCAGATAATCCATAGATTGTCAATGTAATGACTGGTGCAGATGTAAAATTAAAAGGGAAAAAAAACTTTTATTTTTTTAACAGTTTCGATATGACTAGAATTTTTATTTTATTTTTTTCATTGATTTCGGAACTAGAAATTTTTATTTTGTAATTTCTTAAGGTTTTACATAGCTTTTATTTTTGAAAATCTTTAAAAAAAGTTCTGTTGATTTCGCCCAAAAGTCGACCTAAAAAAATGCTTTATATTCTTAGCTACTCAAACGACACATTCGAATCAAGTAATTAATTTAAGATAAATTTTAATTCTAATCTAAGAACGATTAATGTTAATTTCTAATTTTATTTAACTTTTCCTAAGCACTTAAATAAGCAAAAGTAAAACTTTTACCAGAAATCTAGAACTTGATAGTAAGAAAGTTCTTTATAACTTTCATTTTAAGAACATTTTCTCTAAAAAGTCTTACTCGAAATGTTAAAGTGGATTTTAAAAAAAGTTTCAACCTCTGTCTTCTATCATTGGAAACTATATTATCGAACACAACGTAAGGCATAAAGTCTAAAATTATCAGCCATCGTACTACAATTTTATAGCTACTGGTTATTGTTAACTTTTTGAAAATAAATATGTCGGCAAGTTGAAGTACTTACCGGTATCCTCTTGTTCCTCTTCGTCGGTGTAGTAGGTGGTGTTAGAGGAGGGGATGAGGGGTGAGGAGGTGTTGATGGGGAGGGGGGAAGGGGACATACTCCCGCGCCGGCGGTAGTTCAGCCTCCCTTCCTCTTCCTGAAACAAGGGTTGAAATAAATTGAGTGTTTTCATAACAATATATATAGTAATAATAATATATAAGATATGGTTCTGATATAAAACAAAAATATTATAATTAATCGATATAGGTCCTCTGATATACATTATAAAATATATATGATGCTTTCGCTTAATCAATTCTATTGCCAGTAACGTCAAACCTAACATAAATACGTAACTTCAGTTTCGTAAAACTATGGAAGTGAAGACTTCTTTAGATGTGCTTAGCACTTTTTTTGTGGATAGTGAATGAGACCGAGCCGTCATACTGGAATATGTAACGCTCATTCGGGTAAAGTCTGGTCGAATCGAATAATTGAAGTGCTTTTGAACGTGGATTAAAATATCTCAGCAATTAAAAATTGAACCTGCATACTCTAAGCGAGGGAAATGTTAAGCATTTCATTCTCTTTTTAATGAGCTATTATTAAAAATTGTATTAACTTAACGCATTGTCGTGTTTGAGATGTAAAAAGGATAAAAGACAGAGAGAAAAATGACTGTTTTGAACATTTGGTCTAAAATATCTCAATATTTTAATAGCATGGAGAATTAAGAAACCAATTTGCGGAAGTCGATATGGATATTTTTTTAATTAGCCATAAAAATAAGAAATTAATTATAATTAAGTGTTGCCCAAATGCAAGACCAAGACGAGTCTTGGTCTTGCAAACTCAGTCTTGGTCATGGTTTTGGTCTTGCACAAGAGTCTCGCAACAATCTTGCAGTTACTTATTAGCTTATTACTGTACAGATATAACTGTAATTTTTTAGATAGCAGAATTCTAACTAAACTACTATAGAGATATTACTGTATTTTTTTTTAGATAGGAGAAACCTAACTAAGCCCGAATTAAAAATTAGGAGAGTTAAATACAAAAGTGTGTTGGTTATACCAATTATTAACATAATGTAACTAAGATTGTCAAGTATTAATAACTTTTTTTACGTAAATCTATTTTTTTTACCAGTCCTGGTCTTGGTCTTGCAACAGTTTAGCGGCCTTTGTCTTGGTCTTGCAAAGTGCATTTTGGGCAACACTAGAAACTATGTGTTTCTATTTGATTTTATGTTGCACTTGATAGAGTTTCGACAAATTACTGATCCCTGTTACAGTAATTTAAAAATGGCGGAGTTTTTGTAAGATATCTAGCAAATAGATTTCAATTAAAAGTATTCATTACATATTTTAGAGTATGATACAAATAACGATCGGTCATAGCAGAGTTTACTAGAGTAATTTATACCCAATAAGAATTGTATATGTTGTAAATGTTACTTCTTGAATTTAGATAAAAAATAAATATATTTCATATTATTAATGTCGCATTGTTGATGTTTTCTTTTCTATCGCGAGCTAAAAAGCATGCACCATAGTTTTTTCGTGTTATAGGTCGATGTTTACATGCATTCTCACTCGCATGCACATGAAAAAACTTTTTGATTATTATTTGAGCACAGGGAACTTTAAAACGTGTATTTTCTTTGATTTTGTTTCGTTGATTGTGTATTTTTGTTGACTTAAATTTGAATTATTTTACGATTGAAACACTCCCCCTTGCTGTATATTTCTTATATTGATTAGCATGGGTGTGCACAGCTCCGCGTTTCCCGGCAACTTGATGGAAAATGAATTGATAAAATAATATCGAGTTCGTGTCACGATGGCGGGGGCTTTTAACTCTGGAATTAATCCCACTCCCTCACTCTCTGTTTTGGGGAGAACTCCGTATAGCCTAAAAGACGAGAATGGGGGTATCTGCAAGTTCCTTGCTTTTTTAGTATATTCTACTCAAATCAATTATAGCTGTTATCTATTTATCCATACAGTCAGGTTTTAAAACGGAAGGATTGTCTTGATTGAATCATTGGACGTCTGGTACACATGATTTTTATTTACTTTTAAAGAGTTTAGATTCTATTTTGTCTTAAAGATTTGTTTAAACATAAAAAGATCCTATAGAATACTTTTTCAAATACACCTTCTAACTTTCTAAAAAGTTTCTTTATTTGTTCCTTTTTTAATGTTAAGAACACCGTTTATTCATTTTCAAGAAATGAAAATCAATTAATATCGACAAATTAATTAATATCTTAGAATACAACTACGTTACATTGCGATTTGCGAATGAAAAAGTGAAATATTATGATATTAAAATCAGATGTAATCGAAAGTATAAATTTGTTTATTGAAATGTATTTCTTGAAAATGAATATAAATTGTCCGAAATGCCGAAAAATAAAATGGACAAATCCCAGTTCTTTGGAAGTTGGAAGGTTTAATTGGAATTCCTGAAAAAGTATTCAATAGAGTATATAGAAAAAGAACCTTGAAAGTGATTAAGCTAGTAATAAAAGGATCCATTGTGAACACCAAGGCAGGTAGGTAAGAACGTTTGGTCAATGACCCAACAAATTGGAACGGCTACGTTTTGCAGAAAATAACGAGTTTATCTTAAATCCATATCCGCCATATCCGTAGCCATAACTTGTGTTCGGAGTATATATATATATATATATATATATATATATATATATTTATATACTTTTTAAGGTTAGGAACACTTTGACACAATTTTAAACACTTACTACTGTGATCTTCTGAATGATAAAAATCCCGATTTCATTATTATTATATTTTATGTAAGTATTATAATTTTAGACAGCAGACTTTATCTATCTTTGATGTCACAAGGAGTCACTCACTATCGGGTTTCTCGATTAAGTACGTAAATTCCTTTTTACGATCACGACAATTTAAAATAAATACAGTTTCGTTAAGCATTGGCTACAAATCCCATTATGCAATAGACTTTCTGCTGATAAATTGTAAATATGTGATTTTTTATATAAAAATTTAGGTATTTACCATATTTATTCATGGAACAAATACAACCGTATAAGATCCGTAGGCATAGTGAACAAAAATCTGATCAAATACTTGAAACCTTCAAACTTTGGCATATTTGGAGTGCATATTGAAGAATTACAGTGAAATTATGTATGAATGGATATTAGTATTTGTCAGTGGTACCACTGTTATTAGAAAAAATGGTTGCCGGAAGTCTAAAGGAACTCAGGAACTTTTTCTTTTGTCTCTCGTTCCTTGCCTTTTAGGCAATACGAGGTTTTTTCCCGGACCTAAGAAAGGAGTAGGAGAATTATGGCGAGTTAAAAGTCCCACCGGCACCGGGATTCGAACGCTTTATCTTTCGTTTATCATCGAGTTGCCAAGGCAACGCGTGTTTTACACAGCGCGTTATCCTGCTCGGTCACCTCACCTTCTGGAAATCAGGAACTATTGAAATCTTAATTCCATTTCTTCAGTTGGTACTATATCTACCTATGGATGTCCAAACATTATGGTAGGGTGGTAAAAACAAACCTGGATCATATTGGTTTACACGAGGTAAAAAATTTTATTTTCAGACAATAAACTTTAACAACCTGAAACTGTGATTCCAATGTAGTTAAATCCTGTCCATAGAAGAATATGGTCATCGCTCAATTAGTAGAGCCGCGAATATCGCCCCGGAACATTATTACAGCTTTTTTCTTCTCAGTGTAAAATCCATGATCCTTTAGTACCACTAAAAAATCCTCAGATCCATAGTTTTTTGACATCATTAAAATTTCAACGATTCAAGTGTTATGTGAAGCGTGGCGACAGTGCAGGCTTTCGCGTTTGTAATATCCACGTTTTCTAGGGAAACCCTGACATTAACCCACCACCATTTCTTAAGGTGCAAAGAAGAAAATTCAAAAAGATTATCTAGAGAGAAAAGGAAAAAAAAAATCAAGGAAAAAAATGACTGTTTTATCAAATTCAAGATTTCAAAGGACTGTAAATATTTTAATCCGATTTAATACTTACCAATACTTAATGATCTCTTTACAGCATTCTCTAAGCTTGTTTAATCCCATTCGACTTCTTCAAAAAAAGCCTCAGTTTAGTTATTTGTTTCAAAGAAGAAGCATGACAGTGTCCTACGAAATCCTCGTAATTTTAAGGCATTACTGGAAAAAAAAATCACTGCCGCTGAAGCAACTTGGAAAATTATTAAATATGAAGGCAAAGGTGTTCTTGACCAGCGCACTGCGCGGCGTTGGTTTGAAAAATATAGTAGTGGAGATACGATGTTGGAAAGGAAGAAGGGCTCAGGGTGACCATTAGTGGATAGTGATGAGGTACTGCAGGTACTGTGCAGCTGTTGGGTCACATCCGTCCACGAGTACTCGCGAACTTTGCCAGGGAGTTTGTTGTCTCGAAAGATTCTGTTAGTCACGATCTACTCTCTATGGGGAAGGTGAAAAAGAGAAGTAGACTGGTCCCTCATCAACTTACTGCTCAGTAAAATAAAAATATACAAAAATAAACTTACTGCTCAGTAATCAGCTAAGAGATTAGAGATTTATGAAAAACCTTTCTGATAAGATACTCCTGCCTCATCCACCATATAGTTCAGACCTGGCACCATCGGATTACTACTTTTTAGATCCATTGTCCATTTTCTTCAAGTGAAAAAATTTGATAATTTTGCGAAAGTTGAAATTGCGGTCCAAGAGTTCTTTAACAGCCATCCCAAAGAATGGTATCTACTTGGGATCGAGCAATTGGCTAACAGATGGCTAATGACGGTAAATAACACTGGACTATACTTTAAGTATTAATTGTGTTATACATTAAAGAAATAATAATACAAATATTTGGTTGAAAAACGTTGTTTTTTTTATACACCTTATCATATGCATAAAATTCTTAAAATTCAATTCAAACTGGTAGGAATTGTAAGATGACGTAATTTTGAGATAAACTGATTCTATTAATCACCATAGTTACAGAGACATGGGTTAAATTAATTGAGTATAGAATGGACAGGCGGTCACTTAATTAATATGGCGAGAACGAGGTGCGCTGTCTAATCGAGGAGGCCGCTGCTGACAAAGGAGGGCCTTAGTTCAATTATCTTCCGCACCAGGTAGCCCTTGCTCTCCGATTTTTTTCATTTTATTTTACAACTGGAAGGAAGCGGTGTCAGGTTGTTATTCTTCAAAAGAGCTCTGACATCAACCGGTCTCTGCTATTATTCCAGCCAGCAATTACCTCCCTGTCGGTTTAACGTAATTGGAAACATATCCCTGTGAAATTTATTTGTGTACCTCATTTTTAAAATTTAAAAAAAAAGCTCAATATAATTTGGAACTGCTCGTTTGTTCTTTTAAAAAGTTTATTTCAAGGTTCCTTACCAAGTAACTTACTTTACATCATCAAGGTCCCCCGCAAGGCTTGCATCATTGTTAAGCATGCGATAAGCTATAAATAGACCCGGATTTGTATGCGATAAAATATTTCTAGTGGAAATTTAATAAAGGGTTGATGTAACTGGTATAAGCTTTGTATAGTATATACAGCCATGCGTGCAGAGTTTGTTAATTTTTTTCATTCCCTTCGATTCTTATGCTATATTGATATTGATGTATTGTTTTGTAATAAAAATAACATAGGAGAAATATAATGCAGTATAGGACTTCAATGGAAGTCTTGGGCCACAGAGAAAAAAAAAAGGAGAAATTTACTTATTAATATATAAATATAAACATACTTACTGCCAAAAGTTAATACAATCCAAAATATAAAATAGGTTAGGTTGTTTATCTAATAAGAATTTTTCAATCTACTTGTACCGTGATGATTAGTTAAACTGTCAAGTAATCGTTTAAAATACAACTCTATATAACAAACTGTTTACGTTTACTGGATTATTCATTTGTATGAATGGCAACACTTATTAATTCTATTCCAAACAATAATGTTTGTTATCCATGAAGCGTTTCGCTGCTTAGAAATAATTCAGTCTTTATTAAGATGTCAATTCGTGATTTTCGTATAATTTTGTTTTACGAGTTTAAACTAGGTTCGGAATGGGACCTAGTCGGCCAGAAACATCAATCAAGTCTGGTGTGTGAACTGCATTAATGAGTGCACTGTTCAACGAGGATTCCGAAAATTTCGGGAGGGAGACTCTAGGATTGAAGACAAAGAAGGTCGTGAAAGGACTTCCTCTCTTTATGACGATGTTCTGCGGGCTTTAGTGGAAGAAACCCCCAGAAAAACTGTTCGAGAACTTGCAGGGAAACTTAACCTTCGCAAATCGACCGTTGATGACCTCCTCAAGGCGATTAGAAAGGTAGACAAGGGTTTTACATACATTAAACGACAGCAAAAAAAAAAAAAAATATATCGTTATGATGTTTGTTCTACACTTCTTTACCGAAACAAAAATGATTCTTTTCTATCCAGAATTGTTACTTATGATGAAGAGTGGATGGTCAATCGGAAGGGGATCATATTGTTGCAAGACAACATTCGGCCATATGTTTTACGTGTGACGTCAAAAAAACTGTTGGAGCTTGGATATGAAACTCTGCCAAATCCGCTCTACTCTTCGAAGCTCTCGCCTAGGGATTATAATTTTTGTAGACACCTGGACCGCTGCTTATGTGAAAAAAATATTTAATATACAAAGGGAATAAAAAAGTGCGTTTTTGGAGCTAATTCTAAAGATGGGAAATTCAATTCCGAGGGAATGGAAAAGTTGCCAACACGTTGGTAGAGATGTATTGACAGATTGAAGACTATTTTGATTAAATAAAACAGTTGTAAATCTTTCTTTTTTCTTTTTTAACCAAAATCCTTCATTATTTTCCGGACAACCCGATATACCATAGAATTATATAAAGTCAGTTACTACGAGCTATCAAGAGAAACCTTTAATACTTAGAAATCAAGAAATTAATTCTATGAGATTGAAATTGAATATGAATTGTAAACCCGGGTTTTATTGCCTGAGATTAAATGGTCAGATGAATATTTTAAGGTTTGGTCTGAAACACAGATTCCGTTTGAGATAACTGCGAGGAATAAATGAATTTGGGCCATTCAAACCTGGAACAAAATCATCTTTCCATTTTTTTGTTTTGTATCCCTTCATTCGGTTATGTACATTGGAACTTGTTTAATTCAATGTTGAAGCGACCGCTTGAAAATTTCGAGTTATCCATGATTAATCTGTAATTTTATTTATAAAACATTATTATCATTCAGTCCAGTTCTAGAATTTGTAAAGCATTTAAGTAATATTGATCAATTGATTTCGATCTTTTGCCGGTTTTACTAACCTTCTCCATCTCTGCCTATTTTGGGCTATTCCTTCTAAGTTGTCTACATTCACTTATGTTGCGTCTTTGTGGATTCGATATATGCATCCGATTTTTGGACTTTCAAGTGGTTTCTTGCCAACTATTGAGGCATTTATTGTTGTGTAGAGGCTTCTTGGTGGATAGCTCTGGGCTGCATGCCCATTTATCTTAATCTCGCTGCCTTCGTATCATGGGATATTTATTGACCAGTTTGTCCTCCTCCTTGTATCCTATGTAATCCTTGTCCTCTATGCATTAGTAGTCTGAATGCCGTTCCAGTATCGTAATGAGATTTTCTCAAATATTTCAATATTTCTTTCTGGACTGCTGGTTAATCTTATAGTCGAAATTAGTTTCATATACATATCTTAATTAGATGATATACACCCTTAATATGAGATATTTAAAGATGCTTTCAAGTAACATTAAATATATACGGATTTGCATAATTATGTCCTGAAATTAATGTGAACTGTAGAAACTGAATGTTCTGTTAATATTGAATGCGACTCATTTAACAATCAACCTGTTAGTTAATATTTTTCTAAACATAAAAATCTTTATTCTTATCTGTTCAAAAAATAACATATGCATGATCTATGATATGGCAATGCCATTCATGGGTATGTCAGGGTGCTCATGTAGTTTGTCATGAAATTATGATGGGATCACATGAGTTCGTTTACAGCCGATATGCGAAGGTCCAATGTGTAAGTTATATTGCTAGGTACTTTTGTATTTATTCTGAATGATTTTTCTAGAATCATTTAGGGTTAAATAATGTGAGCCTTTATAGCTATTCGATATCATACCTAAGTTATACCTAAGTCCAAATAGGTTTAAGTAAGTAAGTGTATGTATATAACAAGTAATTTCTGTCTCAGTTTTGGGTATTTACAGAGAAGTCAAGTCAAATCCAATAAAAAATTATTTTGTTTACATACATGTATGTATAACACAATAAGTCATAATAATGGTTACATGCTTAAACCAACATTACCTTACATATGTTATAATAAAGTAGTGATATTGTTATTTTTTCAGCAGGAAAAATAAAACAAAAGACCTACATTAGTTATAAAAATGAATAAATATCATAACTATATACTGACATTAAAATGTATAAACAAGATAAAAATATGCGAACAGTTACATTTTTTATATCTTATAAATTATTATTCATTAGTTGCTGTGGAAAGTATGCTGCTTGTTTATCAATATTTTTAATGTTATAAAGTTGGGTTTTATCATGTTAGGAGTATGTGTTTTATCTGTTTGTAGTTTTATTTCAGTGATTTCTTGGCATAGTTTCCTATTGTTTGGATCTTGTGATTATCAGATGTTGTTGTAAGCTCAAATAATCTCTGAGTTTTGAGATAAATGTATTGTTGAAAGCTGCAATTCTGTTAACATAGTGGCTATTCTTGTATATCATAGATATTTGTTTATGATTCTCATGCATACGTTTTGAATCACTTCTAGTTTTCTATAGTTAGACTTACAAGTATAACTCCATACTGGGGAAGAATAGATAACTGCTTTATATAAAATCAATTTATTTTTTGAAGATAATTGGGAGTATCTATTGAAATCCTGGGACATTTCGCTAATAATGTTTTTTTTTTGTATTGCATTTGTTGGGACTTATCAAGTTATTAGTTATACTTGGTATTCTTTTTGTAAAAATTATTGCTTCTGTTTTTTGTTCGTTTAATCTTATCTTCAATTTTTCAAAGTTTTTGATGAGTCTTATAAGGTGGGATTGTAGTCTGTTTGCTATGGTATCTGAAAGAATTCTGAAAGAAAGTGTGTAAATAGCTGTATAATTTGCATATAGTGAGTGTTCTACTGAAAGGAAGAAAGGGATATCTGACATATATAGATTAAATAGAGTAGGAGAAAGACAGGAGCCTTGAGGGAGACCTGCAGAAAGGGAATGGATTGAGGAATGGACATTCTTTACTGTAATGTAAAAAGACCTATTGTTGAGATATGAGTGAAGGAGATATATTAACAGAGAAGTGAATGTAGAAGTCATAGTCTTTGATATAGAGTTTTTAAAATAAATATTAAAATGTTTTATGGCATTATTAATAATTAATAAAATGTTTTATTAAATTTACTGTTGCACACAATATCGTATTACTCTAATAATATTAAATATTGAGATCGTGATGAAATCCATGGAAGGTATTTTAGTTGAGAGTTAGGATATCATCTTAAGCCATTCCAAGATAATTTACAATTGGTGTAGAAGGCAGATATAGTTTAATTTATTAGAAACGATAAGCGAGCGGAAATCCGTTAAGTTGGGGTAAAATATCTAATCTGATACAGGCACCTAATATAGCTCGATATTATCTTATATCTATGATTATATTATATGTTATTGTCTATTACTTTCTGTTTAATGAAAATATGCTTATGTATTATTAAAAAATCTGGTGCGCGCTACACATAACTTTCACTTACCGCTCAAATTTGAATAGAAATTATTTTCTGGTCATGTTGGGCTATTATACAATTTTTGAAATGCATTTTTAACCGACCTAAAGCTAAAATCTTTCAGCTAACAAATCGTAAAAGCCAATAAAATAACCAAAGTCCTATTTAGATAGATAGATAGATAGAAAGTAATCTTTATTCTGGAACGAGGTCCCTTATGAATAACAGTTATGAACAAAAAATAAAAAACCACATCTGGCCATAAATTACAATAATCAATATTGAAGAAAATATACAGTATCTCAGTAAACGTATTTATTATATCACCGGTTGATTATGGATTGTGGGACTATTAGTTATTGAACTCTTATTTTCCAAGTAAAGTTTACTAAAATGAAATTACGAGATTTTCATTGCCTGCAATGGATAGGTCAAAAGTACACTAATTGTAAGCGAAAAGTGTTGGGATTTCACAAAGGGAAAATTCATCAAATTATTCACTTATTTATAATGATGTAGAGATAGTTGACCGTGATATGATATGAGAAGTAGTTGATCGGGGGGTGCCACTACTAATACTAAATCACTACTAATACTTAAATAATACTAAATTATACAAATAGTATTATTTAATTTTTTTGCCGACGTTTTGACCCACTTTGACCCGCAAGTCTTCATCAGGTCGTAGTATGTAGCACTGCGGGAGGCAGTTGAAATGATGGCCAGTATTTAAGTTTCAGGGGGATGTTAATAATTTTATAAAAAGTAGTGTGTACCACGGACCATTACTAGGTCGAAATTGAAATTTAAAAAATCTTGTGAATCAACAATCCAGAAATATTCCAATTTATTATTTCACTGACGGTTGTGCTGTTTAATATATTGTAGTTTCTAATTTTCGGACGACAGTATTATTAAATCAACGAATTATTGGTTGATCATATAGTATTGAATAAGCGAATTGATATATCGGATTTGAATTAGTGATAAGAGAGATCGCTATCCTATCTCGACCACATTATTAAGGCAGAAGCCACCGTGAATCAGGGGATGGTCTGGGCCATTATCCCGAACTGACTAGAGATCTCCCGGGAGCTGTCAATCAGGGGACCACGACCCCAGCGCTACAGGGGTCGCTAAATTGAACTTAAACTTTCCTGTTGATCTAGGATCCTAATAAATCAACCATTAACCGCAGGACATAAATCTATCTTTTTTAATTTATTCTGTCATATCTGGGTTTATAAGACTTTTTGTTGTATCAAAAAAAGAATTTTTTGGATTTAAACAGATTTTGTAGCTTTTAAGTAAAAATTATAGATATATATTATTTATATTATATTATATAGACATACTCATAACAAACGTATTACTAAAAAGACCCATCTAGAGAAACTTCAATTCTTCCAATCAAAATTATTGAGACTCTTAACAAAAGCACCGTGGTACGTGACTAACAAACCTCTACATACTGACTAACATTTGACCAACAGATAACTATCCTTTACCAACGATTTTAAAATACTTTAAAAGGTCATAATAAAAGATTAATAAGAGACATTGCCACAGCTGACATACCACATGACTAAGTAATTGAAACATGTGAGGGAAGAGGTGCTGCTGATTAATGTCCTTCCGAATACCTGCCATGTCATGTCTCTTGTATCTGCAGCACATTTGCTGATTGTCGACAAAAAGTTGACATTTTCATAGTCCAACAACATATTTAATATGTTTTTATATATGTATATTTATTGAAAAAAAAACTAATTAGAAAATAGGTAAAAAATAAAAAATAAAATCTTACCCTATTAGTTTATTTATTAAATAAACAATAACGCTCATTTATTATTATTTTTATTTTTAAGGTAGGATAGAAGGAACTTGTATGCGTATTAAGTACTCATATTTGATAAATAATGGTGTTAGGTAACTACACTTGCGTTTATCTATGGGTTAATAAAAATAGTGATTGGTATTTTCTAAAATCATCTATATACCTACCAGCACTAACCCTATATGTTAAACATTGCATAACGATTGGATTAATGTGATGTATGTGCCCATGTGATTTGGATTTGACAATAGAAATTCATGAAACCAAATTTATAACTTCACGCCTATAACATAAAATCAGAATGGAAATTAAAAAAAAAAAAATGATTTGAGGCATCAATCATAGATTCCCTATCTTTTGCACGAGTTAGCTCAAGCTAGCGAAAATAATAGTTAAGTGACCACGTTTCACGTTTTTAACACGGGGTTCCATTCACTCTGCACCACCCGCGATACTGAACTGCTGTGAGGGTTTACGAACTCCTACTCCTTCTCATCGGTAGTCTGTGGTCCAGACAACTTTTTTTCAAATTATTAACATCTGCCTGAAACTTCGTAAATAGCTTCATCTCATCGTAACCTACAAATATTTTATTTGCGAAAATTTTCGAGATTGGGACGTTTTCAATCTGGGAATCGGAAAATTTTGTCTATTTAATTAAGTACTAAAACCTCATCGATAACCATTTGCTTTCTACTTGAATCATAAGATAATATGATCATAAAATCGAAAAAAAAATTGGCCTACAAAAATATTGGGCCGTTTGGCATGACCTCCTCCTCCAAAATGATAAAATAATGAGGTTGTATATAGGTTTGGACCAAACGATCCAATATGAGATGAAGATACTTACAAAGTTTCAGGAGGATGTTAATAATTTGATGAAAAGGAGTCTGTTCCACAGACTATTTCGGAAGAATGTGGACGGACTTCTCAATAATGCTAAGAGGTACATGGGCCACTCTTATATTATTTGAACAGTTGACATCCTCAGACTTTGACATTCATTTTTCACATGTTTTTTTTTGTGTTAGGTTGAACGAAAAAAGTAATGCTATTGATTTCTTGTATTGTTTCTTAGGAATAGAATAGTGTCATCAAATATATTTAGTAAAACGTAATGTATATTATTAACATGAATTGTATTGTAAACATGAATTGTGAATATATTAATCCTCAAGGTGAATATGTGAAGTTCTTGATGCTTTGACATGAAACAATCTTTTTTTATGTGTGTTCAAATCCAAGCCAGTCGATGAATTGTAGACAATAAGACAATCAGCAGAATGCTTGATGAAAGTAATAAAACTAAAACATACTTTAGGAAGGATAGCATCCAGCAGTACCTCTTCCCTGGCTTAAATTAAGTACCATAGTTTGTTAAGGGAGGAGGTCTCTGATCTAGCCCTTTTTTAATCTCTTCTTCGTATTGATGCGCTTTTCAGCTGAAGCCAGATCTCTTATTATTAGTGTTGCCCAAATGCGAGACTGAGACGAGTCTTGGTCTTGCAAACTCAGTCTTGGTCATGGTCTTGGTCTTGCACAAGAGTTTCGCAACAGTCTTGCAGTTATTTATTAGCTTATTACTGTCTTTATAGCTTATATAACTGTAATTTTTTAGATAGCAGAATTCTAACTAAACCCGAATGGAGAATTAGAGGAGTTAAATACAAAAATATATTGATTATATCAATTATTTACATATAGTAACTAAGATTGTCACGTATAAGTAACTATTTTGCCTTAATTTTTATTTTAAAAAATCGATTATTTATTACCATTCCTGGTCTTGGTCTTGCAAAGTGCAAGACCAAGACCGATTTTGGGCAACACTAGGTATATTGGCGTGACTTATTAGCTTATTACTGTAGAGATATTACTATAATTTTGTAGATAGGAGAAACCTAACTAAGCCCCAATGAAAAATTCATATTCATATTGGTTATACCAATTATTTACATATCGCAACTAAGATTGTCTAGTATTAGTAACAATTTTGCCATAATTTTTATTAATAAACTCGATTTTTTTTCACCAGTCCTGGTCTTGGTCTTGTAACTGTTAAGCGACCTCGGCCTTGGTCTTGCAAAGTGCAAGACCAAGACCAATTTTGGGCAAAACTACTTATTAGTACGTTAGTATGTCCGTGTAATTAGTATGAAATTGTTTATGAAGATTCCTTATGAGTTGGTAAACTGTAGGCAGATGCCAGACACTAAGGTTTTATTAGTCACGTTTCAAGGTGCGTTAGTTATATAGTTTTGATTGGATAGTTTGAAGATTTTGTAAATGGGACTTTTTTGGTCTTTTTTTATAGCGTATATCTGAGAAGAATATGCCCATATAGTTTGCAATAAGAATATGAATGTATTTAGTTTCTATCTCAGTTCTAGTCTTGAAGATTTGGAAAGAAGTGAGTAAATTAGTTTTAGCCGTCTATTGAAAATCTCTCGTTTCATTTTAACATGTAGGCGCCACATCATTCTTCTGTCAAAATGAAATCCAACATAGTGCACAGTATTCGTCTGAGGAATTAGATTGTTGTCCATATACATTGGAGGGTAGGCATTTCTTTGAAGTGTAAATGTAATGTGTTTCGATTTGGAGTTGTTTAGTCGAATTTACCATAATTTGTTCCAGTCTTGTAATTTTCAATTCATATTGAATAAAAGCTCGGTGCCTGCTACTTAACGTTATAAAGATAAAAGTGAACCATAAATATTTCAAGACAACGTGAAGAAAAATAATGTATTTCGTTTTTTTTCATCAATACCTAAAAGAAAAGCGACTAGAATCCACTTCATTATCTCTAAATAATTATAATAAAGAAACTGATATGATCAATTGGTAGTAGGAACAATTTAATTAATTTATATTAAATTGGTACGAATAATAGTAACATTCGTTACGTTTTCATACATAATCGCTGTTACTGATGTAACCAAATGTTGGACAGATATAAAACTTTAATTCAAAACTATCTATTTTGCCATTATTGTCATGTTAATTGAACAAAGTTAAGTAAAATAATGGTAACATTCGTTATGCATAATTTTTGTGACATTGTGACATAGCATGGTTTGGAAGAAAAAATTTATAGTTTCCAGACAGCTTCTTCATAAGTCAAGATTACGCATGGACAGATTGCTGGTACCACAAAAAAAAAATGTTTTTAAACCCTTTTCCGGCGTATTAAATGAAAAGTCTTGTAAGGAAAACTGCTAACATCCGTTACGACGTTTCTCCCCAAATTTTCGGGGACAAACCTATTTTCTTACATTACAATCAAAGTATTTTGAGGTAACAAAAAGAATGATCTGTAATTCGAAATACCATCATATAACAGTGAAATATTCCATGCTTAAAAATTAATCGATACAGATTGTTCACGTTACATCACTTACAAGTTGAAACACCGTTTCGACCGTTACCGTCTTCAACTGTAACCATTTTGGTTTATTAATTAAGGCTAGAAAACCCTACATCATGACCTTAATATCCCATTTATTCTTGATCTTATCCCAGCCAAATTTTCCAAATTTCACCAGAACCTTTCTCATCACCCAAATCCCGTTGTACAATCCCTATCAAGCACCACCCATCCCTACAATCCCCTTCGTAGGTTAAAGCGGCAGTGGCCACGAGACCTTTTGTAAATATGGATATTTTGGAGTTCTAGCAATGGCCAGATTCTCCACTCAAGTCATGAGTGTCTGTGGCTGTAGCGCTCTCACTCATCCTCCGCTGGTTTAAAATACCAGTGAAGTGGCTGAGGGAGAAGCGTAGGGATCTCCTAAGCCTCCCTTTTCCCTCCACATGTGGAGGGGACAGGATTGGTTCGGAGATCACCTGGCAAATTGTAAATAATGTATGTTTTATATAAGGTGTTTGTTTTACTTTTATTTCTACTTTTATTTACTTATGTGTATATATATTATTTTTTTTTCTTTACTCTTTTGTTCTTTCTTCTTATTCTTTTGTTATTACTTTATTAATATGAATGCAATCTCTGAACTCTATTATAAGTGTCCTTAACTGTGACAAATTGTAATATTTCTGAATAAAGTGTTTTTTTTTAATAAATTAAAGTTAGAATTCATGAAACTAGTAGTTCTCGGTAATGCATATAAATCGAACAGTTATAGAAAGCAGAGAAAGAAAAATCAGGTGACTAAATGTACATTTTAATCAAGTCAATATGACAATATAAAAGATTAAAAATGGCAGGTCCAAGCACATTGCATTAATAGAGTTTGACGTTCGGAATTGAGTTTGACAGATGGAAGGCAGTCCACTCACAGGAGCCTGTTGTAAATAAAAAATTGCAATGGGACAAATAAAAAACAGATGGATAAATGATTAAACTAATCAAGTATGAGATATTCAGTAATCAGCTGTAGTATAAAAATTGTAAATAAAAATTAATTTACATTTTACTAACGAATGTTAATCGTATCTCCCTAGAAAAAAATCTGACGATGGAGAACAATATGTGACGTTCCCAAAACGCAGTTCTGTATATAATATTTATAATTTAAATCATAAAATAAATAATTACATAAATATGTTTTTTGTTTTCTCTCCTACCTCGCATTTTCGGCTATACGGATTTTTCTCGGGCCAGGAGAGATGATGGAGGATTCATGCCAGACCCCTAGTACCGGGATTCGAATTCGTCATCTTCATATTAGTTTAGTAAGTTAATCTTCAAGTTGCCTGCCGGGCACATTTGATATCTCTTATGGCCAACACATCCCCTACAAATCCACATATACATATGCGATAAGACTTCTCCAGTTATGAACTGTAATCAAGATTAAGGAAGCATTGAAGAAAAAAATATAACTCTTCTCTCTTTTGTTTCCTGTGACTAATTATTAATTCCTATTTGTGCATATGCTCTGATATCTTATATCTTCACAATCGTTTCTTGATGTTTATATGTGTCATGCCATACTATTGTATATAGAACAAGTACCTTGTTTATTATTTTTATTATCTTTATTATATTAAGTACCTTCCTATTTATCTTCAATTGTATATAGTAATTGAATGAAAAAATGAATGAAAATGAATGAAAAAATAATTTTATTCTGGGACTACTGTCCCCTAAGAATAATAACAGAGTTATAAATTTATGTATCTTAGTCTGACATAGTAAAAATACCAACTAATTTATTGTTAATTGTTATTTCAATTGTGCAATGGATTGAAATTAAACATTGTATAGATGCAAGTAATTTTACATGTTAGGGGAAGTTTGAATGTGGAGTAGGTGTTGGAACAGGAGTTGTTTGAAGGAATTTGTGGATGAGGATTGACGCATGGAGGTAGGAAGTGAGTTCCATAAGGAAACAGCACGAATGACGAAGGATTTGCTGAAGGAGGAAGTTTTACGGAAGGGAATATATAAGTCTATAGGCTGAGACCTAGTATTGAGAGAGTGGATAGAGGAGAGCAGAGTAAGGAGTTCCAGGATAATTATGTTTAAATTCTCTCCTTTTCCTTTTATTTTATTTCTTTTGCTTGTACATAGTAATAATTCTGTGAATATTTCTTTCTGTAAATAGAACTCTTAAGTTTTTTTTCTACTTTATAAAAATATTCAAACTAACCCTTCTGACCTGAGTTAGTATAGTAGGATAAACATTTAATCATGGCCAAATAATGGGTAAGTACCTTATATTTTCTAGACTTACCTCTTTAGAGATGAAAGGCTGGTAAAGCCAGGCTCCCAACAAGTAAAAATTCCGATAGAAAATTTTATTTATTAAAACTTATTTTTTTATCTTTTTAATTTTCCTTTTTTTTGGTCATAGAATGGATATAAAATTTGCACCTTCTGATTCGTTCCAGCCCTATAATGGCCTTTTAACAGTGATCTAGTACATTATTTTTGGGAATCGATAAACTAGGAACACTTGTCGGCATACCATTATTTTACCATTTTGTATATTTATAATTTCGTCTCGAATGTTAATTATTTGCCAATACATTTCCAAAAATTTATTATTTATTTTGTAAGCTATGCACTGATTTCAAATCTACCAAGATTTCATTAATTGATAAAATTTAAAAAAAGTAACTTTGAAAATTTAGACTGATGGCGTATCCAGTTGTAATTAACTAGGAAACTGATCTAGTGTGCTGTAATCCTTTACGCGTAATCCGGCAGAACAAGCTATTGTAATTGAGTAGCGGACACCGGGTGTAGGTTGCTATTCGACCTGGAACTGCCAATGATAAATATAGCAGCTTTACCCCATGTCACCGATAATTAATTGGCCTGACTTTGCTATTACTATCCAGTTATTGGATAATGTATCTTAGTTATGACAGGATTAGCCTATACAGTGCTGGCTAGCTTATTATGATTTGTGGAAGTCCCGTCAAGATTCGCTAGATTTTTTGTAATATTTTGAGGCGTTTTAGGAATTTTAAGTGACCATAGTTTAGTTAGTTTTGTTCAAATTTACGACTAAATTCTAAAATAAATTTCATAACTTTATTATAGTACTCTAAATTGGAACCTTATGTTTTGGCACGAACTAATATGATTCCACTAGAGAAATACAAGTATATATACAATTGTGTAGGATTAGGTTGAAATGAACTTCAAAAGTTGTTGGAATTGATAAGAACGAATCTTAAAAAAAAAAAAAAAAATTGCCAAGTAAGGTCAGCATAGCTTCCTCACCACATTCACCGACGTTTTCCATCAGTTAGAACAAAATTAAACCAAGAAGAAATACAAGAATATGAATGAATTTAATATAATACAGGAAATGAAGGCCAATACACATTTAAAACTTATCGTAAGAAAATCTGTTGCCCGCATCACACAAGCTTCACTATTTCCTCTACTTTTAACAGAAATTATTGTTTGACAATACTAAGCTATGGCAAAAAGTTTTTGATCAGCAATATTAGAGAGTATTGAAATATTTACACTGATCTACCTTAAGCCGGTTTACATTGCTTTAGTTTATCAAATAAATCGTACTCAAATCTTTTCTTTGAACAATTTTCAGGAAAATAAATCTAATTCAATTTTTTTTTTTGTTTCTTCATGAACATATGTAAATATATAAAAACATTTCTGAAATAGGTAGGAAAGCCGTGTGAGTGGACACACCAGATATTTTTATTTGAAATAATTAACCATTTCAAATTAATCTTTGATATAAAAAATAGTTGAATATAAAATATGAAAGAATTTTACAATTAACTAAAGCAGAAATAAGAGATAGTAACGGATTGTAGTTGTATTAGATGAGTCGAAGGAATAACAGAGCGTGCGAGCTCACCCGAGTTCGCTTGAAAGATTTAAAGAGATTCCCATACTTAACATGAGCTTAGGTATTATTTAGTATTTAATTTTACAGCGATATAAAAATTAAAATTTGTATATATAAGTGTATTTAAAAAAATTAAAGAACCCAAAATGAAATATAAACAAATATAGAGTCCATAATTTTTACTTTCATTTTTCCTTTGTCTGAAAATACAGATTTCTATTAAAAAGGTGGTAAGTGAACGTGTGATGCTCGCACCTCATTTTTTTAATTGTTATGTATATTTTAAGTATTTTAATTAATTGTCAAAAATAGAATACATATTTAGAATTTGAAATAACAAAAAATAAATAATCTAATCGCTATTTCAGTATTTTTTTAACGAAACCAGGAACCTCAAATTCGATTATTTCAAATTAATTAAAATGCTACTTACAATTAGTGAATTTTCGCAATAAACCGACGATACATTTTATTAATTGAGGTATACATACGTTTTAATTCTTTTCCAAAATAAGTCCACTTACTCTTGAAAATATTTGTTTTAAAAATTGGTAATAGAATGATTATATAATCTAGAAGAAATTATACAATTTGTATATTTTTTGAATTGGTCTTGTTGATATTAAAATCTAGGATTCCAAATTAACGTGAATCCGGCTTCTCGATTCCGTTTTATTTTAATTTGTCACTTTAAGTAGAGCTGTGACGTCTAATTTAACCGTCCAGCTCGGTTGTAGACCCCACCCCTTTTAAACATCCAAGCTGTCATATGCCAGTTCCCCACGATTTCTACTAATGAAAAAGTTTCACAAGGGTCGCAGCTTGTACTTTAAACATTTAAATGGTTTGATTTCAAGTAATCTTAACAAGGGGAAGTATACCAGCTTCCTCGGAATGATTTTTTTCTATTATTTAAACCAGAGATTGAAAAAGTTTTTTTTACAAATGAGTTCAAACATAACTTTATGAAAAGACTTTTACCAATAAGAGGTCAGAGTGTACTTTTTTTTTTTTCTCAAAACCATTAAATTAAACTTCTAGCTTAAAAAAGCTTTACTTTTTAAATGCATATGTGAATTCCATGAAAAATCATTTGTCTAACTTTTTCTTATTGAGTCTAACTTTTACCCTCTTCAAGTTCATAATTATTACATCGCTCAGTAAAAATCGCTCAGAGTGGAAAATCAATAAATTCCGGAGATCCTGAAAAATATTTCAACGTTAACTTTGTACAATACTATAGAATGTCTTATTTGTTAACCAGAATGGATTTATTAGAAAAGTAAAAGTTTTAATATTTTTGAATATATGTAAAACATAGTATCTTATTCCATATCTTGTGAATATTTACTATGTTAAATGCATAGAAAAAGTATTATGTTTTATATAGCTGTGTACAAATTATCAGAAAATAATAAAAAATAATATAATTCTTCTATAATTTTATACTGATACATATACACATCATCTATTAATAAAAATTGCAACCATATTACTTTTTCATTAAAAACCTATTCAAGTAAATGGTTTATAAAATTGATGCATACGATTTTCTATTAATGAGGTTTGAAAATAAAAATTAAGAAAACAACGGTTTTGAAATGGCGTGTATCAATAAAAGTTAAAGTTGAGCAAAAACTTGTATACCTCTACAAATATAGGTAAAAGTTATATTTTTACAGCTTAAATAAAAGTTATATCGACAAGCCCTACAACCTGGAAATCAGAAACATCTACTTCAATTTTTGAAAAAACACAATTACTACAGACATATTTAAACAATATCATCCTCATAAACGAACTCACAACGTAAATTAGAAATATCCTATTCAGTTGTAACGACACGTTCTTTAAACAAAAATACTAACAACATACACATCCAAAATTTTACATACATAAGACATATTGAAATGTAAATCAACAATCAAGATGGTGCCTCTAACCTATAAAGTTGTACACGGCACCTAAAATACAACCAAATAAATAAATAAATATATTTTCATTTTTAATTATGAGAGTTTATATATATAACTGTTTTATTCGATTCCTGATTCAAAATATAATCACGCTTCCTAAATAAAACGTAAGTTCTCATTGAGAAATAATAATAATAATAAAAGGTTTAGTGAACCCGAAGGTTCGATGCCGACACCACCAATTGCTTATTGCATGCATCCCTCCAACCTTCGCCGTCCAAACCTAGAATCTTCTAATCGGCCTTAACAAAATCTTCCCACCTTCGCCTTGGTCTTCTCTTTGGATATTTACCATTCTATACAGTAAATATAAACTTTTTAAGAATTCTTTCGTTACTAAGCCCAACAATTTTACAACCCGTTTGATTCAACGCAGTGTAATCACTTCAATTATATTAACGTGATACAGTTCACACGATTCGGCGTTGTGTAACCGTCTGAACTCTCCGGTTGACTAAACCTTCTTCGGTCCGAATATTTTTCGCAATATTTTATTTCCAAAAACCTTAAGATGTTGCTCATCCCTTAATGTAAGCTGCCACGTTTCGCAACCATAAAGGACTGAAGGTAATATAACAGTTTTATAGATCCTAGACTTTAAATTCCGGGACAAGATGCCCGAGCTAAGTAGTTTCGTCACAGAAAAATAACAAGCATTTTCCGCCTTAACCTTAATATCTTTGCCATTTCGTATTTTCTAGTTATCGAAGACCCTAGATACCTAAACTTCTCTACCCGTTCAAAGAAATTATCTTCTATGTCGATATCACCAGAAAAATCACCAGTTTTGTACCTAACCATATATTTTGTCTTATCCGTGTTTATTTCAAGATCTAGTTCTTTTCCGGCTTTCATTAACGGTGTCATATTTAGTTTTATAGTTTCAGTGTCTTCGCTTAACAGGACCAGATCATCCGCATAGTCCAGCACGGGTGTTGTCCCACCCAGATCCAACCCTTTTTCAGCACGCATTACCTCCCAAATGGCATGTTCTAATGCCAAATTGAACAATACAGTCGAAAGGGAATCACTATGTTTTAAACCCGAACGACCTCAAACTTTTCAAATAAATTATTACCGATTTTAACTTTATTGAGTGTTTCCATCAATTGTGAAATACCTCATACATTTTTATCTATGTTTGTATTTATGTCCAATCAAGGAATAGCCCTCCCTAGAACTGATTATATGGAAACTATACTTCTTCTTGATGTTCGAATAAGGTACAAAGGCTTTTTAAAATCATATTGCATAATAAGAAGTAAGTCTCTGTAAATAATTCGTTATTAGCTCAAGTTAGGAATATGTTCGCTTTTTGAGTTATAGCTAAGTTTTCTGTCACAATTCCGAAAACTAAAATAAAAATTTGAGATAATGTAAATATAATGGTAACAGGTTCTGTGGATTAGATGAAAAGTCAAATTATCAGAAAATAATAAAAAGTAATATAATTCTTCTATAATGGCTTCTGCATCATGTGAGCTTTATGCCATTAAGGGACTGCCTCGAAGAGGGCAGCCATGGCGGCGACACTGATGCAGCAGGAAGTAGACAAACTGCATATTAAAGGGGACGCCTGCATTGCAGTTAGTTCACTTCAGCCGAGGACCATTCCTTTTTTTAGTTTTATTTTTTCCCGGAGGGTGCATTCTTGATTATAGTTCTACTGGCACAAGATTATTATGGGCTTTCCAAGTCCCTTAAATAGGAATTAGCCCTTCGTGAATGGCCTCTGATAACTTTACTAGTCGTTTGGAAACGACTTCTTTCTCCATTAAGAACATTCTGCGCACCCACTCTATATTGAGGGCCTCTTGGGGGTAAATTAAATCTGAATTTTTTTATTTAATTGGTTTTCCTTTACCAGCAACTTCATTTTTTTTTCTAAATTTAAAATCTGAATTGATCTAATTATACAGTAGAACGAAACAGCATATTTTTGGGACCCATAATTATTTTTAAATGACACTTTTTAAATTCTACTTGTTTTTAGTAAGATGAGGCTATATGAAAAAAGTAAAATAATGTTTTTTTTCCTACTTCTGTTATATAGATCGAAATCAATGTATTTAGGATAAAAAATAATTAATTTTTTTAATAATTTAAAACTTTTACACCATTATTAGTACTCGCTTCAGTATCATTTCGCATACCGAAATTTTTTATGATGTTTAAGGATTTTTTTCCTTTTTATTTTTACTAAAGAAAATTATTCGAAATTATTTTTTAGTTAGTTCATCTTTTTGTGATCCATATCATCTTCGAGATAGCTCCGATGTTTCGATTGTATATGATATATTAAATTATTTTAAAGCTATTTCTGTATGGATCGCGATCAATGATTTCTTTTGGAAGTGATGGACGATTTATTGTAGTAAAAGGCTTCTTTCTAAACAGTATACTCGGTTGTCTTAAGTCCTTTAACGACAAAAAAATCTAGTAGGTCTGGTTTGAAGTTGGAGGGTAAGTAAGTATATCAGGTGAAATTGTGTCTAATGAAATCGTGTGGATGTTAGACTTTTCTTCCTTTTAAAAAGTATGAGTTCGCATCCCGGTGCCAAAGGGGATTTTAAATTTCCCGCCCTCACCCTTCGGCCCTGCAAAATCCCGTATAGCCTAAAAGGCGAGCTAGGGAAGAACACACACACACAAAAAAAAAGTAATTTTCTCTATCCCCTCTCTAATGATGAACTTTCTCATCTCTATTTCACGATCTTTAAACGAACTTGGATACCAAACAATGACTACAAGAATAAGCCAAATAAATACGAACGCACCCATGTAACATACAGACCAAATAGTTACTGCTCACAATAATATTAAAATATTTGTGAAGCAACTCTAATGAAGACTTTTAGACATGTTTACGATCGATAAAATAATATTTGACCATAAAGCTGGATTCCGTTTACAAGTAGTATATAACAGGTTGAATTGAGTTATTAATGTACTGCTAAATGATAAAAAATAATACCTGACCATCAATTTTGATTCCGAACACAGTATTAAACCATCCATCAATTAATTAAATAGGTTGAAAGACTACATTCCAATAACATCAGAGCAATGATCGTAAGCAATAGGAGTATTTATAGATGAAGTTCAAACGTAGAATGACATAGATCTCATATCTTAATAACGATAGATAGAGGCTAAACCTAATATCCTTAAAATAAATCCTAATATCCTAAATAAAAATAAAAATAAAGAAAAATAATTTAACCAGTAATGAAGTTGGTATGGGAAAAAATATTAATTATGACATACCACAAATTTTTTTTGTTTTTTTTTTTGTGGAAATTTATTTTCACTAGGGATGGGCGATAGTCGACAGTTTTATACTATCGATAGTTTGATAGTATCGTTAAAAACTACGGATAGTATCGATAGCACAGTAACTCCCCGACACAGACGTAAAAAGGATTTATTTTCGCTTTATTTTTTAGTTATTTACTTGAAAATGATGCATAATCTTTATAATAATTAACATTTTTATTAGAAACAATTCTTAAAGATTTATGTTAAGGTACTAATAAAAATAATTTAAAAACTTACTGATGGGAAAATACATTTATATAAATAAAATAAATTGTAGTTATTTCCTTGATTGTTGAATTTAAACAAGAAAATTAGGTAGTATTGTTTTAACTATTTGGTTAATAAAGGAAGCGAGGAATGTGTATGTCTTTTAATATCCAAAATTCTAATTTTTTAAATTTTTATTTATTTATTTAATGAAATTTACAACTGTATAAACAATACAACTAGTAAATATTCACACATTAGAAATCATGACATGAACAGACTTGAAGAGATACTGCCCAGTGGTAGTATCTCCCAAGTAGTATTTTCCATTATCAAACATTTATCTTTCACATTGCTATATTATCACTAGATTTCGTGCATCAATAAATGGGTCCTCATTTTTTAGACAATAATTTATTATCATCACATACAATAGTTTGTCTATTTAAATTTAAAGCATCTTTAATGTGGTTTATTTAAAATGACTAAAAGTATCTCTTTGTAATTTGTAAGTAGTAAAATATGACTAAATATAAAATATGTAGAAATTGATATATAGCAAAAGGATATAAAAGAAAAATAATTTAAAACAAATTTCCCGAAATAAGAATCGGAAGATACATATAAAATATTTCGGACAGTTTAAGATTTAAAAAAATAATATCTGACTTATAGTCTTAGGTGTTCACGTCTAATAATTTCTGAAAATTAATACTGTTGGATTAATATAATTTAATAGAAGTTTATTGTTTCCATGGTAATAAATGAAATTTCTAAACTAATTGGAAAATTTTGAAATGGTTTTTAAGCTTGACATACCAAAGTATATTATATCGAATTTTCATGAAAAACATGAAAAAAAAAACTACTGTATTTATAGCAGTTATATGAAAGAAGATTGAAAGATGTGGACGGCGCTGAATAAACAATATTGCTAGAGATTATTAGACATATGGTAGTAATCTTTAATAACTGTTGCTTAATAACTTTAGATCTGATTACAGATTTAAAGAAATAAATATTATCAATATCTATTTGATACTTTTTTATTTATTTAATATTTTTTAGTTATTTGAGTGGGGTGGTAAGAGAAATTTATGTATTTATCGACTTCCATCTGACAAACGGAATTTTATTTGAGTCAACAATGAACCTAAATGACAGATTCTGATGTCTTGATGGTCTAACGTGTTACTTCGTATTGTATACGTTCATGCTGATGAGTCTCAGATAGTTTTCATTCCAAACCTTCCAAACAGGAGATAAATATATCTATAAGTTAGGATTAAGTGAGCACTTCTTTTCTGAAATGTCACTTTATAAAAGATTATTCTAGTGATTAACCGGATTGATAGAGATTAATTCTCTTGATCCTGCTGCCGATTTGTAACAATGATTAAGTGTTTTCATCTCTAAAATCTAGAATTACTAAAAGCTCTTTTCTGTATTGTAAGAAGCTTATTACGATTTATGCAAAACTAATTGTGACTATTATTAAAATTCAGATTTAAACATTTCTCAAATAACTTTTTTTGTTTTCTTTTCGGTGATATCTTGAAGCCCTAAAATTATAAATTTATTCAAACTTAAAAAATTTGACATATTCAAGTCCCTTTTTTAAAAATAAATGTTTATGTAGGTACATGCGCTTTTTATCTAGATTCTGTATAAAGATTCATTGTCCGTTACACATTCCAGTGGTCTTTTATAATCATGTGGTGCATTATCATGATCTTGAAAAGTGTTCTAAAGACTTATCAGACTCAGATAGTTTTCATTCCAAGCCCTTTTAGCTTGAGATGAATACCTCTATAAGTTAGGATTAAATGAGCACTTTATTTTCTGGTTTGTCACTTTATAAAATATTATTCTAAAGATTATCGGGATTAATAGAGGTTAATTCTCCTTATACTGCTTTCGATGTGTAGCAATCAATAACTTTTTTTTTTTAAGGCAAATTGTTTGGCCTTAAAATATTTACTTATATCTTATGTAGGTTTTTATGAGATTTTTCCTACTGTAAAAAATTAATTTCAATTTTCTAAGTAGTATTCAAACCACTGTTATATCAAGTGTAAGGTTACTACAACCATAAACTTGTAACCTATCTGTATGACATGTTGTAATATATAAAAAAAAAATATTTACTGGTAAAAATCACTAAAAAGTTTATAATTTTGTAGTTACTCGCTAACAAGATTTTACATTCATTGTAATTTTTTTTTTTACAGTTCGGATTAAGGTGGAAACAATCGAAGGAAATTCAGTTATTTTTTTAGAAAATCATATTAAATCAGTCCTCCTTTTGGATACTGGCCTACATTGTAGACCTAAAACTATACTTTTATTTCTTTTTAAACCATTTTTTTTTTAACATTTCTATTTCTACAGGTTGGCACTTCAGGAAGTATTTAGAAATATGTTTACAATAATGGATATCGTTTTCATTGCAGGAGGTATTTGATTCATATTATATGTATTATTATGCATTTTATGAATTAGGTTAGGAAGAGGGAGGCGAGAATATGAGGAGTAGGAAAAATGTATAAGGGGAGAGAAGGAAGAGAAAGGTGTATAAAATGATAATTAATAAATGGAAGAAATAGTAAAAAAAAAAAATAAAAAGAACAAAACAAAAAATAAATAAAGAAAAAAAATATAATAATACAACACACACACATACATACACACATACATACATACATACATATACACATACATATATATATATATATATATATATATATATATATATATATATTATATATATATACATGTGCATATATATGAAAATATTGTATACTATGCTCGTACATATTGTTAATCCTATATAATTGTATATTAGTTTTAAAAAATTGATTACTAAGTATGCTGTATTTTTAGCAACCCAATGTAATTCGGCATTATTCTTTTATGATAATAAAGTGATTCTCTCTTATGATTTTTATTTTGCATATTGAATGGGTTGTAATATTTTTGTATATAAGATTTGATAAAATGGTTATTGAAGGGAGGGGGACGGTCCGATATTGGGCCCCGTCAAGTTGCTATTGGCCTTTCGCCAACTTCGTTCCGCTCCTTTCATTAGCAGAAGGAAGAAAGTGTTTTCAATTTCCTCGCCTTTGTATCCCCGTCTACTTACAGAATTTCAACCCAATTGAAATCTGATAGAAAAATAATAATACGGTTACTATATAAATAAATGAAAAATAATGCGGTGAATGTATAACAATTGTTTTGGATGTAATCGTTGATAATCCGACTGATGTATTATTTGCAATACATTTTTTTTTCTTTATCTCGTAAATAGCCCACTTGCAGCGTTATTTTTTTAGGAAACAAGTACGAAGTTAAAGTACAGAATAAAAAAATAGTTAGATTTTCACGGATATCATTTGTAGTATATTGCAAAAATGTTAACAACAATATATTTAGTTAACAACTATATATTTACTAACATGATGATTGATCTTTACTATACTATGCTATGTATTTAATATAGCAAATAAGTTTTTAAAATTATTATTTGTCAAAAACAAGGTTGAATGAAACCGACTTCTGACATCAAAAACAGGGTCAAAGGGTTGGAGCAGGTGGAGGTGGAGGTGGATCAGGACCGACTTGTACCTGGATCTTGGGGAAGAATCAAATAAAAATTAGAAACGGGCTAAGTAACTGGTTCCTCTTAGGGTGTTACCAGTTATTGTGGAGTAATTGGGTGAAGTTAAGAACCAATGGAAACCACTCCACTCTGAATATTTGTATACAATACGCCGAGAAGTAAGAAAAGAGATTTTAGGTTGATGTCCGGCCTTGTATCTTTTATTTACTTCTGGGTAATTATCAACAATAATTATCCGGTGGTATCCCGATAAATTGAAAAACCCCAAAAAGTAGCAACCACGATTTTTTCGTTTAATATTTTTTTTAAAGTATTTTATTTATCTTTAAAATATTTATTGATAAAAATCACTAAAAGGTGTATATTTTCGTAGTTGTATGCTAACAAAATTTTGCATAAGTAACATTTTTTTCAAGCTTCATTTTGATTACATAGGCTTGCCATTAAACAATAATTAATAATCTTTTCTTTTTCTTGCGCCTCTTGACTTTCCGCCGTGAGTCTTTTTGCAGCTTTTTGGTGCTGTTATAGCCGACAGTTTTGTTCGTTTGGTTCTCTTCTTCAAGATATCCAGAGATTTCGTGGTTTACTAACCGGTGGCGATCACAAATCACTTCCTCTTCATCAAGCACTTTCCTGAAGGATGTTTTGTGTTTTGCAGAAATTGCCATCCTGTGTTTTTTTGTTTTTTTTTATGGGATATGGGATTATCAGCTCTATACCCAACCTGGAAGACCAGGAACTCTACAGTTTAAGGCTCAGGGGTCGTTCACCTCCCTTAATTGATAATAAACAATTAATAAATTAACAATTAATAAACAATAAATAAATATATCCATGTATGTATTTGTGTTAATTAATTGTTTATTAATATTTGTTATTGGTTTTTTTCTATATGACTTATAGTATTATTTTTTATATATATATATATATATATATATATATATATATATATATATATATATATTTTATTTATACTTTATATACCCGAAAAATCTCAAATTAAGAGTATATAATTAACGCGATTTCTAAATATGGCTGTGTAACCTAGACACTAACCGGGGCCCTAGAAAACATTATTGAAAGATTTGAGAGAAAAATCGTCCATACGATAACCAGAGCGATCTGGGATGAGATACTATCTCCTGGAGGAGAAATACCAATAAAGAACTGCTTACAGAAACTGGTCTATCAATATCTCATGATATGAAGGCATAGAGATTAAAATATGCGGTGCTTGTAGCTTGGAGCAATCCATCTGAAAGGATCTACATAACAATGAATATACAACAATACACGTTTATGAATATACGAATACACGACAATAGGCAATCACATAGAAAGCCAACAATCAGATGGATAGATCGAATCAAAGATGCAAATCGATAAGCATGCAATAAAGATGCATGCAGACAACTGGAAAAAAATATCCTAAGATAGGCAGAGATGGAGTAGGCTTTTTAAGGCGGTACAATATCTAATAGATCTGCAATGTTAAAAAAAAATTAAAAGTATTATTATAATGTAACTTTATGTATAAATTTACATATAAGTACAATTATACTTGAAATTGATTATTTCTTGGGATTTTTGTTTTTAATGTTTTAACTTTTACGTCTCAATTATTAGATAAGTTGATTTCATATTTGTTTATAGATATAATATGTCTATTATTATTATTATTACATACATATTCTGAATGGAATGCATAAATATGTTTATAGAAGTTATTAGAGAGACTGTATTAAGTTTATAAAAAGAAAGAAGAATAGGCAGTCTACCCGTCCAAGTGTTGTTCATGGCATAGATATGCAATGCCTTTATCCAGTAGCGGTAAGAAAAACATTTTTTTTAGAGGCTTTGATATAACAATTGTATAATACTTTATTTATTTTTAATATATTCTTCATAAATGGCAGAAACAGGAGCTTATAAAATTATAAAACGGTCAACATTTTTTGATAAAATGTCAAATGTTAATGAATATTCTGTGGTGAGCTCAAAGTAATCGGCATAGTAATCCAGGAAAAAAATAGCAGCTTGTGGTAGACTCTATTTTCGGATTATCTACGTTTCTTGATCTCCAAAATTTTAAGATTAAACTGAATGGTAACAATAATCAATCATCTATCAACGAAAGATTTAAATGTCTATCAATTTATCTATAACAATTTTATAATTCATCTATAACAGTGGCTACAACCAAACCAGACAAAGTAGAAACTTTCAAACTTGCAAAAACCAAACCCTCTTACAGATATAAACAGTTTATAAAATATAAACAGATTTGGGCAAACAGTTAATAATTAGCTTTAATGATTTAATCTTTGATTAGATTCTTGCAAAATAGACAAAATCATATCTTTATCGTGAAAAAACATCATAAAGTTATAGAACTATTTAGCTGAATAAATATAAAATTTAACGAAAAAGATTTCGATATAAATTACTGCCAAATAGATGAATTCTCAACAATCCAAATTGATTTCATAGGCCTACATCTGAATCCGAGTAACTGACTAATCACAAATTTTGAGTAAAACCTGTAAAAGAAGCATTTAAAAAGCAAAATTTTCAACATATTGAGGTGTTGTTCACTCACTTCTGAGGCAGGGAAGCTTTTTCGTGTGGTACGGTAAAAAAAATTATTGTTCTCTGAATCAAAGATTTCCGCTGGTGTTTTAGGTTTTAGATGTCAATGAATAATTTGGTTGTGTGTCTGTCCGAAGTAAATTACAAATGACAAGCATATTAGGTACTAACACTTATTCAACTATCAGGATATTTCAAGAGAATTTACGGGTTGGTACTTAACTGACCCTATATCAATTTTGTCAAATGCCATCGACTACTTTCGCCTTAGTATAAAAAATAAAAAAATATACAAGATTTATGAAAATTCTATTTACTGGACAACAAACATTTACACGACGTATGCGCAAACGCATTTCTCTTGTTACGCCAATATTTCAATAACGACTCGTTAGAACTTGTTCAAAGTATGAGGAACTTAGGAAATATAGTTTACAAATGGTAAAGTATCAAATTCATTATATTGTAAATTCATTACAGATCGAGATCATCCATTCTTTGTTTATTCAGTGATATCGAGTAATTGAACGTTCGATTATCTACTTCATAACAAAAAGCTATCATTATAATAGCTAATAAATTTATGAAATTATAATTGCATTAAACCTATAGTTGGTTTATTGTTATCTATTTGTGAAAAGTGATTCCCATATACTTATTTCGACGTTGCCATTTCTTAAGAAGCTTGAGGGAGGGGACCTTGTTAAGGAGATGTGCCCTATCATTGTTTAATATTCTTTATCTCCCTTAGGCATTAAGAAATGGGACGCCGCAAAAGAGAAACGGCCACTATTACCAAAATGGAACTTTCCAAACCGCCCTAAAACTCGGTGGCACGAACGTGTGTGTATCTTCTCCGAAAGTAAGCTGCTAAAGTATGGCCCTGATATCACTCTTCTTTAGAAACTTGAGCAAGATTTAGCGGATACGACCTTAGTTTGGTCTTTTAGCTTGAGTTGAATTTACTCCTTGTGTCATCGGGTCGTTGGATCTTTTTTATACTAGCTATTGGAGTTATTAGGAGTTGCCCAATACTCCAACATCCAAGTGACCTTACTCGTTCTACATTGTCCGTGATCATTTGTTATTTTATCAAATCATACATGCATCATTTTTTTCATTAACGAATCGACTAATAATCCATGTACGAATAATCTATTTACTAATAATTCAGTTTAGAGTTATTGCTTCCTCACTACTGAAGGTAGGAAAGCTTTGTTTTCGTGCGAGAGGTTAAAAAAACTTGTGTTTTTTTCTATTGAAGTTCAACCAGTTCCTCTTGGTCTCGATTTCCTCCTTAAATATCGAAGTTGTGTAAACTCTACTTATATTTTTTAGCTTAATTAGTTTTGTTCTGACTGAAGAAAAGTATTAGTCTCGTTAACAAAAAACAAGTTGAATTTTTCCTATGGATTTTCTAGTTCCATTCAGTGCAAAAAGTCATATGTATACATTTTCAACTTTTATCCTGTTTGTGCGAAAGGTGACATTTTTTAGTCTGCAACATTAGTTACTTATATCAATAGGTAGTCTGCCATGGAAAATAGAAAACAGCAGAGGACAAACAATGAAATAATACTAATAAAGCTTAAAAAAATTAAGATTTTTTATGCTCTCTTGTATAACAATCAATTTTTACATACAACCTTTCGCACTAACAGTAGTGAAATGCATGTTCAGTATGCATTGATATTTTTTTTTAAATTAAGAATAATCAAATATGCAATCTTGAAATACGACACTCTTTGGCATTTTAATATTTGCTGATAAAAGAAATTCGTGGATATTAAACACGCGAATGTTGGAGGTTAACTACATTTCCGAATCGGCTTCTCCCAGAGATTTTATTCTCATTGTATACCTTGTAATATAGATATATTTTAGCCAATGGAAACGGTGAGGAAGTTCTACTTACCTTACTTGGCAGACGTTTTTTTTCAAAGAACTTTTATCTTTTCAAAAATGTCAATACTCTTTATATTATGTAATAGTAATTTATAACACTACGGTTATGGTCAGAGTCTGAATACCATTATGGAAACTATAATAGTTGATTAAGATAGATCTTGACTTATTTTGTTTATAGTATGGATGATTTATTTCCTAAGCTGTAGCTATTTTTCCCGAATTTCTATTTATTATTAAACTAACTAAAGTATTATTGAAATAAGATCAGTTGCTTGAAAGAGCGAAATGTTTTATCTGTAATGAAAGCCATGCATTTATGACGAACGTTGTCGCGCAATACAAAGAAATAGATATTTGATCTAGTTTAAAAAAGTGGTAAACGATAAAAATAATAATTAATATATTTAAAGGTTTCAGCAATTTTTTTTAAATTTATTCATGATATTTACAACTGTATTAATAAATAAAATACATTTAGCAAATTTGATAACAGAAAATAATAACATGAAATCACTTGTTGAGAAACTACCCACTGGAAGCATGAGCAACTTTAATTTAATATTTGGAACACTTTTTTAAAGCCTGATATATAATTTATATGTACGTATATATACTATTTCTGTTAATGCTGTCATGCCTTAATAGCTAGTGATTTTGAGTATCCTTCTTTGTACTAGAAAATCTTCAATTCATTTTTTTTTCTATAAAAGATGTATTTGCGCCTTTCAACTTATTGTTGACAATCAGCAAATGTGATGCATGAAATACATGAAATAATGACATGACAGGCATGGGGAAAGAAAGTACTCAGCAGTACCTCTTCCCTAACTTGTTTCAATTACTTAAGTTGTTTAAGGAAGGAGATCTCTCATCCAACGCCTTTTTAATCTCCTCCTCATGTTCTGGGGTATGTCTCTTATTAGTCTGTTATTATGTTCATTTAAATTTGTTTAAAATCGTTGATAAAGGATCGTTATATGTTGTTCAACTGTTGGAAAGTGGAGGTCAGTATGAAGAGTTTTGTTAGTCACGTACCAAGGTGCTTTTGTTATGAGTTGCAATAATTTTGATTGAAACGTTTGAAGTTTATGTAGGTGGGTCTTTTTAGCGACACCGTATATTTGTGATGAGTACGTCCATATGGGCTTAAGTAAGTATGTATACGTATTCAGTTTCTGTTTTAGTTTTAGTTTTGAAGATTTAGAAAAAAAGAGAGTAAACTAGTTTGAGTCGTTTGTTAAGTGTCTTACGTTTCATTTTAACATGCGGACTCCATGTCATTCTTCTGTCGAAGGTGAGTCCAAGGTGAAGTACAGTGTCCGTTTGAGGAATTTGATTGTTGTAAATAAAAATTGGAGGGCAGGTGTTTTTCGAAGAGTAAATGTTGTATGTTTGGATTTGTCATGATTTAGTCGAATTTTCCATAGTATGAAGCAATCTTGTAATTTAAGTAAGTGATGTTGTAGTGTTAGTGAGGCCTGTGTAGGGTCTTGATGTTTTGTGAGAATTGTTGTGTCGTCTGTATAAATAGCTGTCAAGATCTCATCGTTAATAGGTATATCGTAAGTGTATATAACGTAAAGTAGAGGGGCTAGAAATTGAACCTTGGGGAACTCCAGCCAAGATTGAACGAACTGAAGATATTTCCGAGCCCTGCCGGACTGAAAAACATCTGTCGAAGGGGAAAGATTGAAGGATAAGACAGTACATGTACGGCAGTATAGTCTTAAGTTTAAAGAGAAGACCTGGTGCCAGACTCTATCAAACGCCTGAGCAACATCCAAAAATACTCCAGTTGCATATAGTTTTTGTTCTAAAGCTCCAACAATGTAGTCTGTAAATCTATGCAATTGATGTGTTGTCGAATGGAATATGCGAAAACCGAATTGGTGGTCAGGTATTATTTGTTAGTCAGTCAATACGTCGACAAGTTTTTTGTATATTATTTTTTTAAAAACTTAAGAGCATATAGGAAGGAGGCTAATGGGTCTGTAGGATGAAGGACTGTATATGTCTTTACGGGTTTGTGGATCATCTTTATGAGTGAGTATTTCCATTGTAAAGAAAATTTTGAAGTCCTTAGTATACAGTTGTAAATTGTTGTCAGAAATACTAGAGTTTTCTTGGGCATTTGTTAAATTCATTAATAACCGTTTATCCCATTTTTTTAATATCACTTTTTCATCTTCTGTGTTTTTTCTTATCTCCTTTTAGATTAAGCAAATATTTCATAGTCCGTGGTACAGACACATTTACATCAAATTATTAACATCTGCCTAGAAAGAACTTCGTAAATAGCATAGTCTAATCGTAACCTACAGCTTTTTTATTTACGAAAGTTCTCGAAATTATGGCGTTTTCTATCTAAAGAGTGGCAAATTTTTTCTTCTTAACTAGGTAATAAAAAATCATAAATACCCATTTGCTTCCACACAAAGTCGAGAAAAAAAGGTAGCCTTCAAAAATATTAGACCGTTTGGTAACTCCCAATATGTCAAAATAATGAGGTTATCTAGGTCAAATGGCCCCATATTTTTATAGGTCGTCTTTTTTCTCGATTTCGTAATCAAAGTATCTTGCAATCCAAGTGAAAAGCAGATTCGTATTTACGGGTTTTTATTACCTTATTAAATAGACAAAGTTTGCCGATCTCCAGATTGAAAATTCCTCAATACCAAGAGTTTTCGTAAATAAACTAGTTGCAGGTTACGATGTGATGAAGCTATTCACGAAGTTTCAGGCGGATGTTAATAATTTGAAAAAAAAAAGGGTCTGTACCACGGACTATTATCTTGATTTTAAAACTGTTATGTTTACCCACTGCGATGTATTTACGGCTTACCGTATGTATTATCTGTCGGTTTCATAAGGCGGTTAATAGTTCCATTTCCTTGATGCAATTATTATGAAAATAATTTCAGATAGTCCCAGTGTGTTTTGATACCTTCAAAGGTAAATCTAAAATTATCTTATCACTACTGTTGGTCATTTCCCTTTTATAGAAACATTGAAGGGAATAAGAATTAGCAATTAACTAGAATGTTTACATTTAAGTCTTTTATTGCAATAAATTTCACTAATGAATTCATGTCAATTGATGAAAGTTATAAGTGCACTTTTCACCTTTATCCATTTCAGGGATGGCGTACACCGTCAATGAAAAGCTTTATCAGCTCAGAGTCAACTATTGAGGATTCATGTGAACGGGGGAATGAATATTAAAAACATCGCACTTAGTAAGTACCTTTATTCATGGTAATAATTCGATTCTAAAAAAAAAAAATATCACTTATCATCTTTATAAACTTTACCCCACACCTTCAAATTTGAATATAAATAAATAATTGTACATTGTAAATAAATACATAATATAGGGTGTCAGTATACACAGCCATACTAAACTGTTATCCTTTCTGACTGTATTAAATAACAGTAAACCGTTAGATAGGAAAACCATTTGAGGCTGAGGGGATGTTGACAGATTGCCCTAGAGTGATCCTTACTGAATGCAAATCGCTCGGGGGACTTTGTGCTTCGTTCCAACAAGTCCAATTACCCAGGCTTGGTGAATTTCAAAGCAGGCTGGTCGAAGGTCTTGGCCGGAATGAATCCAAACTGTTACCAGCCCCTCTGTCGGAACTTGGTGCCGGTGGATGGCTTCTACAACAGTTATATAATTTACTTTCCTGATGCATGTCGTAAGAAACAAGGATTTGACGTAGATTTATTAATAAACGAATTACAGAAATGATTTATACTATTTTTTCTTTACTATTCAACGATATGTATAGTTTGTATGTATGTATTAATGACGAATTGATTATCATTATATAAATAGGCAAAGGCAAAACGGTTCAGCCGCTTTTTACCAAAGTATTTTCTTCTTTTTTTTTTTTTTTAATAGCTTTGACAAGTTTTAGTGTCATCAATAAATAAAAATCTGGTGTGTCCACTTACACGACTTTCCTACCTATTTCAGAAAAGTTTTTATATCTTTCTATATGTTTACGAAGAAACAAAAAAGAATTGAACTAGATTTATTTTCCTGAAAATTGATCAAACAAAAGATTACAGTACGATCTATTTGATAAACTAAAGCAATGTAAACCGGCTTAAGGTAGATTAGTGTACAAATTTCAATACTCTCTAATATTGCTGATCAAAAAATTTTTGACATAGCTTAGTGTTGTCAAACAATAATTTCTGTTAAAAGTAGAGGAAATAGTGAAGCTTGTATGATACGGGCAACAGATTTTCTTACTTTCAGTTAGTCAACTTTATTCTCTCATTCACCCCTTTCTGACACCAGGATATGAACTCCTAATCTTGCATTGAAAATTGAATAGCTGTAACTTCGTTAATAGTTGTCTAAAATGAACGATTTTTAAGTAGTTGTGTAGGGAATTTAGGAAAGTAATAAGTTAAAACATGTGTAATAAATAGAATAAGCTGTATCATCGCTAATACTGGTTCGATTCCAATAATTTTTTCTTGTTTTGTTGGTAATTTAATTACATTTCAAAAGTTATATTCTAAATTTTACCGTATAATGTGTACTTACGGAGTTAGGCCCCATAACATTTTTCTTTTCTTTATAACTTTTTTTCCTGAATTTTCTCGGGAATTTAGTCCATATACGAAAATTGAAAGGGCAATTATTAGAACATTATAAGAAAGTTTCATCAAAATTGTTAGAGCCGTTTTTGTGCTACAGTCTACAGAAAAACATGTTTTTCATTTATTGCGCGCAAGCTATTGCTTGCACAATTTCTGACACAGACATCAGTAGCCAAAACCCTACAAAATAAAAAAAGAAGCAACAAAATCGGTTTAGTAGTTCCCGAGAAAATCTTGGCACAGACTGACATACAGACCAATGTGTTTTTCGGACTCTGGGTTTCTGAGGGGGTTCTGAAACGTTTAGATTCGTCACAAACTGCGTATCGGAAATTTGATCCGATTGCAATACTTTCCTTACCTAGTATAGGTAGGAAAGTAAAAATATGAAATAGTAGATATAAATAAGAATATAAATGATTATTCAAAACAGTTAATCTGCGAAAGTTCTTAACCAAATTCTCTGAAGTTTTGATACAACGTTGCAAACAAATTCAGGAGTGTTTTTGTATATATCATTATCACCCGACATTTCGTTTCAAAATGGTGGCCGAAAAACGTGATTCACTTTAGACTGTAGCGCCCAAAACGGCTGCGACGATTTTAATGAAACTTGGCTAAAGCCTTACCCTTGAAGCCTTTATAATTTATGTATATGACATACTTTCCCGAAAAAAAGTACACAATTTTGTATTATATGGTAATACCTACTTATATATAATACATGTTTATTTGAAAACTTCTGGAATTTGCATACAAAAAAAATCATCAACATCGGTCAATTTGGTGTAGAGATATAAACTCATTAAACCTATGAGTATTTGAGAGATTCTTAAATTCCACAGTAAATGAAGACCGAAACAGAAAAGAATCATGTCCGATAAGATATATTTTTTTTTTACATTATATTCGGTCTATAATATTTAGACTAATTATATAATATTGTGACTAATTTATGTTTAAAATATAGGTGCAATAACGAAACAATTTATACTGACCGAAGTAGCAAAGTGGTTTCAAATATTTTTTGAAGTAAAAAAGGAGAACGGTTTTTTGGAGCTGGAAAAACACTTGGAAACGAATTTTTCTTATTTATAAAAAAATAAAGTTTTTTTGCCTTATCTTCTGAGTGAGAAAGATGAGTTGAAATATTTTTTTGAAAAATCTTACGATGGATTCACATTTTTTTGTCTTTAACTCAAAAGGTAAATATATGGTACTGCACTATATTCTGGTGTATGTACAAATAAAAGTTCAATGTACGAATATATAAGAGTAGACAAAAAAATTGTAGAAGTGCAAATTCATTTATGTTTTTGTTCATTTTTATGACGGCAGACCATAGTATATATATATATATATATTTTCTAAAGTACGGTCATTAACGAATATGTTACGGATGAGAAGTTATATCTGATTTGCAATACTTATTACATATTATAATAATATGTTATTACAATCAGTAAAAACTAGCGTAATTTTATCAAAGGAATTTTTACATTGTTACCGCACTACAAACGGTGGATACTGAGAACTCCCGGCAACCTGGACCAACAGCCTTCACTATTGATTTAGTCCGCTAGCCACTTGATCCCAAGAAGAAGCTCGAATCGTCAGCATTTCTTCCGTCCGTTTCTTTCCCATTTTTGTGAAAAACAATTTCACCATAATCTTCTAAGCATTTTGGATGACGAAACCAAATATACGTGCTTTGACTTTATCGCAGTTCATTTAAAGTTTAAAGTTTTGTTTAAGTTTTAGGATCATCAAAGCTTGATCATCGTGCATTTTTCTGGACCTGAGACTACTATGTAGAAATGTGTATTTATAGAAAATAGCTTTGAAAAATCATTAAGAATCTTTGATACATCTGATGTTACCGATGATTTAAATAACAATGAATTGCAGAAGGGACATGTTATCAACTCCGAGGTATTTTAGCAATAATCGCACGGTGTAGGGGTCTCCATCCCCACCCAAGACCGCGTAAACCTTCCCCTACCACTCTCAAGATATTTTATGCCTCTCTTCTTCTTAAAAACAGTGCAAACGAAAGTAGAATTTGAATATTCGTAAATTATATAGCATTACACATCCTGTGGTATGTTCCATGGTTCCACTTGTCTTTTGATTTGAAACATTTAAAAATGTGGCCTTCACCCCCTCAAAAATTGAAAACCCGTCAAAAAGTACCCTCCTTATTAATTTTGATGTCGCAACTTGCGCCATAAAATTCCCTTCTGAGAACCGCTGGTACTGTGCTACTGTTTACAGATTAGAAAGCATGTTGCCTCTGTGACGTAGTTGCGGATTCAAATGTTTTTCCGCGATATTTATTAATCTAGTGCTAGAATTAATTAATATTTAATTGTTTAAGTAACAATAACCTGGAAGTTAATAGAATTAAGTTGAATGAATGTATGTATGTGGGTTCGTACGTTTAGCACGGGCGGATCTACGGGAGGAGGGGGCTTTCGGGCTGAAGCCCCCCCCCCCCAAAATGGTAAAATATAACCATGTTTTATGGAAAAAAAAGTTTTAAAATACCTTTTAAAGTATTATTGTTCGTATATTTACATTTAAAAGGACTGAAGGAATCACTTAAACACCATTTCATATAGGTAGTTAGTTTCTTTCTGTTTTTCCAAAGTAATTATCGTTATTTTTATAAAAAAAAAACTTTCGGGCTGAAGCCCCCCCATCAAAATTAAATCCTGGATCCGCTAGTGACCTTTAGTGATAAACACAAATAGCAATGGTAAAATCTAAAGAATTATTGTGGCCTTAATTAGTATCTTACCTCGGCCTCTGATGATAAAAAGATTCCCCATTTGTGGTCTATTCTTCTCTCTAATAAAGTCTCCCTAAATCAAGTCTGTAGATATTATAACTGCAATCGATTCCAAATATTTGTTCTTATGATGAAGATGCAAGAATAGGTAAGCTTTCTTTAGATGAACAGCTTCTAACATTCTTTTGTAGCTAATATACCAACCAGGACTAATATAATACTTGAAATAATTAATTGTTGTTCTCGTAACGCCGTGACGGAGAATTAGGCAAATTGAAATTCGCTGCATAGAATAAATTTTAATTAAATATTCTGACTAAATATTTTTAAATATTCGACTAAAAAATCACGTTTGAAAAATGTTTTAAGTGTTTTTTTTTTAATTTGCATAACATACCTTGTAGATCCTTTGCTGCCTTAACCATCCTTCCCCACCTCTACCTATCTTGGACTATTTCTTTCCAGTAATCTGCATTTAGCCTTTGTTCGTTCGATCTCTTTCATAGTGTCGTATTAGGTCAGTGAAAAAAGTTAAATTCCAATGACAAACTTATAATCGCTGCCGCCAGGGTGAAGAGTTAAGGCTCTTCCCAATCCTATAAACAATGTGAGGATAATTCAAAAGAATACACTTTGAGTAAAATGATCTTTATTTACGTGATTAAAACTTGTCTAGTTAAATCTACACTGGTTGATATAACTGCTAAAGGTCACGTCCAAAGAGCTCAATCTCACAGGGGACCCTTAATCATGTGTTATATTAAAGTTAAAGTTAAAAGAGTTATTGATTGAAGTGTGGTTATTAGATTACTGGAATATGACTTACAATTTCAGTGATCAGTTTCAGTGATGGTTGCCAAGGAGAGAGCTGCTGAAGAATCTGTTACTAGAATGAACTCCCCTCGAAAATTTAAGGGTAGCGATGATGAGTTCAAAAAAGGAAAAGGATTCTATTCGTCATCTGGGAAAGTAAAAGGGCCAAGATTTGAAAAGTCAATGATAAGATATAGTGATCCCTCCATCTGAAAATTTAATATCTTAAACAAATTATTTCTAAATTCTGTGGGAACCAAGAGTTGTGAGAATTGTGAACGCTAATGATAAAACTCAACTGCACCGCCTTTGAAGAACAAAGGGCTAAGTTACTGAGGGAAACCGGTCTTTATATTCTCATAGAAAACGATTTTCCTCAGTTAGTCCAAGCGGAAAACTACCGGTACTACAAAGATTTTGTGTACGGGTGGAAAGCCGCGGTGGGACCAGCCCAATTCAATATAAAAAGAGGAGGAGGAGGTGCAAGACCATTGGCATGAAAAGGATAAGAAATTCACTCAAGCATACCAACAAGCAAACAAAATTTACTTGCAGCAGTGAGATGTTAAGCTGAGCTGCCTAACATCTTACTATTGCAGACACCCGTATTACCTACTAAGCCAACGGCAGGGTTTTATATAAATAATAATGATAAAACTCGGCAGCTGTCTCGACAATACTATTGAGGTATTCATTGGATTGTGGATTTACTCCGAGCTACATGCCCCGCCAATCTTAACTTTCCTGCCTTCATATCCTGATATATTGATTGATCAGTTTCGGTGAGTAGTTTTTTATTGGGCTCTTTCCTTCACGCGTTAGTGCAGTGATCCCAGGCAATCCTGGTTCTCCTGCGAATGATATTTCTCTTAAATCTTTCAATACTTATTTCTTTAGATCTTTGTTTGAATACTTCTTATATCTTTCATGATTTCAAGACCTTAAATCCAAGGTATTGAAGGTATTTCTTATGGCATATGTTTAACAGAAAAACTTTTATCTAAATCATATGTATTTACAGGTAGGTGCTTGAGAAGTGCATGCATAATACAAAATATATGTTTTAGCTCATATTGTGAAGAGTAATAACAAGGATAAAGCACGTCCAATAATAGAATGAGTTCTGGATTCACATTTGAATAATTTTAAATTAAAGGTCGTGAAGAAAATTAATTCATGAGAAGGCATTGGTCCAGAATGTATTATTCAATATTATTATTCTAATCCGTTCCAATATCTGAAATCCATATTCAATAATGAATAAAGTTGCTTCAATAAGCGGTAGTATTAAATTGCCAAGCTAATAGGAAAATGGATATTGTAGAAGTGGGTGTAAGAGAGACTGCTATTGGTGGCTAGCTCCCCGTGAAACCAGTTTCCACTCCAGTTCCTCCCAATAATTCACAGCCTCCGATTGGCGGAGCACTTATGACAGCCGATCATCGAGGGATGTTGCCTAATCATCTCTCCCCCCCTCTTTGCATTTAATTGAATGAAATATTTGGAAGCTGCTGACAGCATTGTTTTATGCGTTGATAGAGTGGATTTCTTTAATATAATATTTTATATGAAGCTCGACAAGAGCTCTTAACATTGCAGCAACTATGGAAGATATCAAGTAAATATATCTTAATTTTTGGCTCTATGAATTTCACATACCATGATATTAATATTTAAAAGTAAAGATGATTAAATATGTCTTTTGAAAATAAGAGAAGATTGGATTTGATAGATTGAAAAGATCGAGGGATTTGGAGGTGTGTTCAAAGAAAATATGGGGAAGGATCGAATGAATAGTGTATCTGAAAGACCTAGTTTCCTGTCCTAAAAATTAAATCTTTTTTATCTCGCTGCAGAAAAAAAACTCATAACATAAACTCTGTCACGATGATTATCTTCTTCATCTAGGGCCAACGTATATATCATCGGTACAATGGTTGCTATAGTATATGAAAATTTGCGATTTTCAGTTATGCAATCTTACGATTATTTCAGAAACTATTCATACAATTGAAAAGTCTGGGACCCAAATTGCCTTTGCAAAGTACAGAAACAGCAATTGCAATGTATTGAAAATGTGGTTTCTTTATTGAAGCTCTATGAATTGAATGCGTTTTTCACGATTCTGCAATTAAAATTTGTATCATATTTTTATGATCTAAATGTTGCAAACTATTAAATGTGTCGCATTCATTACTTTGATCTGTTTATATTTGTACAGAATATATTCCTATTCATTGCAAAACATAGAATATGCCATTTCGGATAGTTTGACGTGGTTTTATTTTGCAATTTTGTAGCAAACTCTGGAATCTGACATATTCTTTACTTTGCATTGACGATTGAGTCTTACAGTTGACAAAATTACCACCTCCAATTTCAATATTTTTGAGTAAATTCATTTTGTTATATTTCTGATTGGAAAATTTATAGTATCTGTACAGACAGTGGGTAAGTTGATTCCAGAGTAGGTGATTTTAGTGTTGAAATATAGAACTGAATTGAAAATGCTCTTACAAGTGATTTTTCGTTTCCTGAAAACTGGTGATTTGCAGCTTCGATAGTTAGCATTAGTATCGACGATATATTAACCACATTCATAAACATGGAATTCCTTTGCCTTATATCAATACCAAATATAGCCAAATATTACAGAGAAGTTGGTTGAGGATTGCACGCAATCATAAATTATATTTATTTTCTTTGTACCTTCGTTTTGATTCAGGTTTTAGGATTTCATCAGACAGATCGTCCAATAGATATCGGATGAGTAGCCAGTTTCGTTAAATGGTATGTGTGTGTGTCTGTCTGTCTGTGTATGTGTGGGAGTGTGGGACCAGTCTAACTGAAAAACAGTCAGTCGTATGGAACTAAAATTAACTATTCAATGTAAGTGTATGTCTCAAGAGGTAACAGTTACTTTTTCGACAAAATCGACTAACCGGATTTGGCTGTTTATATAATCGATTTTACATATTTTCTTAAAAATAGCTCAAACGATTTTGATTAAAACCGTTACGTCAAAGTAAAATCAAATGATCATTTATTATTAGGTAGTTATTATTCTCATTGAAGTATTCTGAGGGACTTGAGGGACTTGCCGAATTTCCATTTTCTTCCCTAAACTTCATCTACCTCTGCTTTTGTTTGTTTGAAAAAATCAACTACTTCATATTATAACGAATAATAAAATTGGGGTTCCGATGATACTATTTATTTACATAAACGTATGCGGTTTTCATTTGTGGTAATAATTAATGGAACATGTTGAATAGACATTACAGTCACGTAACAGCAGCAGCTTGAATGAGGTATTTAGTAGGTCTGTTGGGAAAACTGAGAGGGATTGCATTGGAAATAAAAGTATAGGAGAGAAGCTGGAAGTAGCTGATCTTAAAATCAGTTTGAAGAGCAGAAAACTCAAGTGGTTTTGACATGGCTGCCGCATGAAGAGCATGAATTGTATAAAGGTATTAGAAGCTCGACTCAATGGGAGGAGACCACGAGAGAGTCCTAGAGTTTTATTCAGGAATTTGTGCAGAGGATTGGAAGTAGAAGAGCCATATTCCTCAATCAAATAAAGCGGTTAAACAGGGGCCGGGTAGAGTGGATGCTATTACAACGGGAAGAGAGGCGAAGCTAGAAATGGCCTGTGAGGAAAACAAAGAAAAAATATTAACTAATAATTCATAGATTACTGCAAATGCCAGGGAGGCCGCCGGAACAAGGAGGAGCGGAATAAGGCCATAAATAACAAATTTAAGAATAAAAATTGGTCTCGTTGCAGAAGCAGGCTGTTATGCAGTGACGTATAACTGCCCAGATCTGCAAAACCCGTATTGCCTCAATGGCACGATAGGGTTCAAATAAATAAATAAATATATGCAAAATTTATATACATTTCTATACCTAACGAATTAAAAATGCGTACAATGAAATATAAATAAATTTAAGATAAGGAGTTGATCGGGGAGGAGAGGGAGTGCAGTCAAATAAATTCTAAATTATACAAATAGTATTATTTAATTTTTTTGCCGACGTTTCGACCCACTTTGCTGATCTTCATCAGGGCGTAGGATGTAGCACTGCGGGAGGCAGTTGAAACATTGTGGCAGTTGGACACACAGAGTTTCAACATCCTACGCCCTGATGAAGACTGGCAAAGTGGATCGAAACTTCTGCAATACTATTTGTATAATTTAGTATTTATTTGACCGCACCCTCCGATCAATTCCTTCGCATATCATATCACGGTCAACCTTCTCTACATCATTATGAATGCATTACCACGGTAATTTATCCTTCTCATTTTTTACAACCATTTACTCTAGTCACAGATACCACATTAACTACCTATACTCACTCCACAAACGCCTTGCCGACACTTTAGAACAGCGCATTTTTTTGCCGACGTTTCGACCCACTTTGCCGGTCTTCATCAGGGCGTAGGATGTAGCACTGCGGGAGGCAGTTGAAACATTGTGGCAGTTGGACACAGAGTTTCAACTGCCTCCCGCAGTACTACATCCTACGCCCTGATGAAGACCTGCAAAGTGGGTCGAAACGTCGGCAAAAAAATTAAATAATACTATTTCTATAATTTAGTATTTATTTGACCGCACCACCCGATCAACTCCTTCTCATATCATATCACGGACAACCATCTCTACATCATTATAAATAAATTTAGCGGCTTCATTTATCACTGATACTCTTGTCAGACTAAAAAAAAATCGTGGCAATCTTATAATTAAATAATAATTAGAATATAATCATAGAAGGAAATGGGCAGTGACGATAAATGGATAATATTAATAGATTAGACGCGTGGAAAAAACGTACGGTGACTAATTGTTTCAAAGGAGGGTCTTGTGTGAAATTCATGTATCGTACCAGATTTTTAAAAAAAATGTGCGGCTTGGAACTTTAATGGTTTTATATGACGTTTATCAAATTTCATTTTTTTTTTTTTCATTTTACCTAGCCATGTACAAAGGCATTTATTTTCATTGTCTTCACATCACGGAAGAACCAATAAATAAAATGTACAAATTAGAAACATGGAGTTCGAGATTTAATATTTCAGTTAAAAGGCTGACCACTACGAGGAGGGGGGGGGGTTACCGCCGAGCTATCAATAACAGTTTTTAAGACCGGGCGGGAAGCTGACCCTGGGGCCGCGGTATCAATAATTCAAGGCGATACATTATGCAGCCTCCCTCCGGAGCTAGGCTCTCTGTCAGCTCTCCTAGATCTTCGGCGGCGTCCCAGCCGCACGGAAGGCACGTCCTCCAACTTGTAGGAATGCCGTCTTACTTATTGGTATGTTGCGGTATTATCTATGCTGTTTGAACTAACGAGGAAAAGGGTTCAAGTCACCGATTTTATTTGATACTAAATCAAAAAATATTAGATAATGTGTCCTGGAGTTCTTTCCAATGGGCCCTAGGAGCCGAGAAAAAAATATTTTATTTAGTTTCAATATAACAATTATCAGAAAAAATATTTCCTATCATATTAAATGATTTATAAGCATCATTACAAAAAGGCGCTTATAGTAAAGTAGGCCAATTAAATTTTCTGTTAGAAAAAAGTTATATTCGTTTTCGTCCTATAATAATCTCAAACAAGAATCTTTATAGAAATCAAAAATTGGAACTTTCAGTAACTTATAGAACGTTTGTACTAAAAATAAATTTTGAGAAAAGCCTGAGATGTTTTAAAATGCTTTAGTGAACGGCCGGTGAAAAAAAATGCTCCAAGAAACACAATTTCTAAAATTTGCAATATGTTTTTCTATAAAAATTCAGAATTAAGATGTTTAAAGAACACTAAACAACGAATTTAACATGTTTTTTAAACAAAATGTACTTTCTTCAAAGCGCCTTTTGGTATTTGTAATTTATGTTACATTATTACTTATTTAATATATAGAATAAGATAGAATAACCTAAAAATCGAGGTAAAGAATAGGCAAAATTAAAAAATGTAAATTTTGTTTGTAATTATATAATTTTTTTTCCTGGCTCCACCAATTGGTACAAACGCCGGGTCTAATATTTTTCAAAGTATTAACGAAAAAAAAAATTAATAAAGAATTGGATGAAATCAGTACTGATTGGAACCTTCCCTTGTAGCAACCAAAAAATAGCCGTTATTTTATTTTTTAATGGATGTAATGAGTATGCCAACCTTTATGCTAGACGCGAATTTCCCCGAGCCGGGGGAAAAGGTGGGAGACTAATGCCAGAATTAAAAGCCCCTCCGGCACCGGGAAGCGAACTTGTAATTATTTTATCATATTAGTATCGGTTTATCTGCTTCTTGGGCAAAGGCATGCCGTTGTGTGCAAAAGGGGTAGCCCGCTATGATTAATAGTGCTCTTATTTGGATATATTTTTCTCTTATTAGGAAATATATTTACCTTTGAAATACTTATCATAAAAAAACGAAAAAACATGTGTGCTTGTTGAGTTATTCACAAATTTAATTTTGCTTTCTTTTAACTTTCTTCCAGCTTCTTTTTGGGCAAGTATATTTTGTGCATAAATTTAAAGAGTGTCGAGAAGGAGATTTTGGCAAGATTCATTAAAATAGTTGCATCCGTTTTGGCGCTACAGGCCACCGCAGTACCGTTTTTGGCCGTCATCTTGAACGGAAAGGACAGATAATAATGTCGAGTTCTGAGGATCATCCTCGGGTGATCTCCGACATTGATACCTAATCTCAAACCAATCGGCCCATCAGTCTCGGAGAAAAGCCGTTGATGACGGACGGCAGATGAATTCTTTTTTTTTTTTTTCTATATTGTATGTATCTTGAAACGTAAATCCTTAAATTTTGGTGCAGGAGGAGGGGAGGGAGTAGAAGGAGTTAACTTGGTCGATTACAAAGGTTAATCATTGAAAATAATAAACTAAAACAGGTCGGTGATGGATCAATAAAAATATTGGGGTCCCATTGTGTAATGGTTAGCACTCTGGAATCCAGCGATCCGAGTTCAAATCTCGGTGGGACCTGTCTCCCATTTTTAGGGGGCGGGGTGGCCGAATAGGCTAAAGCGTGTGTAACAGCACCGCTAGTTGCCTGGCAACCGGATAACAGAGATTTGAGATGATATAAAAAGTACGAGTTCGCGTCCCGGTGCCGGAGGGGATTTTAAAATTCCCCGCCCTCACCCCCCGGCCCGGGAAAATCCCGTATAGCCTAAAAGGCGAGGTAGGGAAGAACAAAAAAAAAAAAAAAAAAAAAAAAAAGATCAATAAAAATATTTTTAAAAAGTTTAGATAGATAGATAGATAGATAGATAGAAAATAACTTTATTCTGGGACACAGTCCCTTGAGAATTACAAAGTAGAACAAAATTAAAAGATTACATCCGGCCAAAATAAAACCAATCAATAAAAAGAAATATTGTAAAGAAAATATAAGGTAAACAAAACAAACGAAACTATACACAAAATAAATAACACTATGACAAGACACTTAAAGCTTTTTGCACTGATATACCAGTATATACTTTTAAAAAAACAATAAAGAATTAAAAAATACACTGACAGGCAAAAAATTCCACCCACTTGATTTTTTCATGTTTTCATCTAAAAATATTTCTGCTTTGGATTGGTCTATTGTTTTTAATGAATAAATAGGTAATCTTTTTGTTTGTTTTCAATTAGGAACGTTAATATAGAGGACAATAACCCTTAATCCATAATTCAATGAAATGATTCTAGATTCCAATGTTTACTCTCTATGGAATCAAAATGTTTATTCAGTCTCATTAGTTCAGTGCCGCTTCTTGCAGCACATTTCTTAGTCTCCGGTTTTTAATTTTTTCAATATGTTTTTTTTTTTATTTCTTTATTGAGTATTAGAACAATCTGTCTCTTGGACATTGGTTATAGTGAGGTAGGATGACATTCACACTTTATGAAAAAAAAAAAAAAATAAATAAATAGAACAAAATAATAATCGAAAGTATATACAATAGATAATAAAATAAAATAACCTAAAAAATAAGAAAATTAAAACTAAGAAAAAAAAACACATGCGTACCTATTTTCAATCAGGCGAGGGAACTCCAGGAGAACCCTGCGCTACTCTCCCAACTGAGTCACTGGTACTAAAGCCAGCAGCGATTAGTCGAGAGCACTTTAGCCACATACACTCATGTCTTGAGAGAAGAATCTGGCCATTGCCAGAACTCCAATTTATACACTCTACAAAAGGTCGCGAGGCCACTGCCGTTTCAACCTTCTTGGAGGATTATAGGGATGGGAGGTGCTTGATAGGGATTGTGCAATAGGATTTGGGTGGTACGTAAGGTTCTGGTGAAATTTGGAGAATTTTTCTGGAATAAGGTCTAGAACAAATGGGATGTTGAGGACATGATGTAGGGTTTTGTTGGTTACATAGAAGGGAGCATCGACAATTGTTCGAAGGACTTTTGACTGGAAGGATTGGATGCGCTTGATGTTAGAAAATTTTGCTGATCCCCACAGTTCTAGTCCGTAAGTCCAAGTAGGTTTCAGTATTGTCTTGTATATCAGTGGCTTGTTTTCAATAGAAAGTTTAGATTTTCTGTATGGTAGTCGGTATAATTGGCCGTATTGTCGGTTGAGTTCTTGTCTTTTGAGTAAATGAAAGCCAAGATACCGGACGGTGTCTGAGTAAGGAAGCTGGATGGATTTAAAGAGTACTGGTGGACAGGAATTGCGTCGGAGTGTAAAGGTAATATGTTGGCATTTAGATTCATTAACTTTAATGCGCCAGTTATTACACCAGTGCTCAATCAAGGTGAGGTGGCTTTGGAGATTTAAGGAAGCTATTTCGGGATCAGAGTTGGATGATAAGATTGAGGTGTCGTCAGCGAATGTTGCAGCAAAGTATCGGGATGAACAGGGATGTCAGCAGTAAAGAGGATGTAAAGCACGGGACCCAAGACGCTGCCTTGGGGAACACCGGCTTTAACGGAGTAGATTTTGGAAAATTCTGTTCCACAGCGAACTCGAAAGGAGCGGTCAAAGTTTTCAATATTAAGTTTAAAAATGCCTCTTGGTGCTGAGGATGTTGTGCGTGGTGTGGCACTTATTGATGATGGACGTTCCATTAGAAATGCAGCTAATGCCGTTAGAGTTCCATATGAAACTTTACGAGACGCCGTCGGGCGTTTTCCGGAAACTGGTTCTTACAATAGAATGCCCGGTTCTGGACGGCCTAGGATAACAGAACCACGGAATGACCGGTTTTTGACTTTGAGAATTTTACGAAACCAGCACCTTCCCTTTGTTCAAGCGATTCATCAGCTCGAAGAATTTCGAGGTGTGCAAATTTCTGAACGTACCGCTCGGAGAAGATTAAATGAGTATGGATTAATGGCTTTTCGTCCAGTAAGAGGACCAGAGTTGACCAGAACTCACAGAGTAACACGGCTGGCTTTTGTTCGAGAACACAGCCATTGGACTATGGACGAATGGAGTGCTGTACTTTTTACAGATGAGTCAAGATTCGCTCTTCGATTTCCAGACGGGCGTGAAAGGGTGTGGAGAAGAAGAAACGAAAGATATGCAGCCTGTAATTTTTCCCAGAGCCAACCTCCAACGTGGTTCCTTAATGGTGTGGGCTGGGATTTCAATGGAGCGTCGCACAGAATTGGTTGTTGTTCGTGGAGGGTCTTTGACTGGCATTCGCTATGTAGATGAGATTTTGGAATCTCAAGTGTTCCCTATCCTCTACGAAATCGGCGATCGTTCTATTCTAATGCACGATAATGCACGCCCACATGTCGCCCCCATAGTGCAGACGTTCCTTCAACAGAACGATATTGAGGTTTTAGCCTGGCCAGCACGTTCACCAAATTTGATCCCCATTGCGCATTTATGGGATAACTTCGTAAGACGGATAAGAACGCGTGCAACATTTCTGATACACTGCAGGACATTGAAAGGGCTCTTTGGGAAGAATGGGCTATCCACCAGCAAAGGGACATTTCCCGACTGGTGAAAAGTATGCCGAGGCGCCTTCAAGAAGTAGTGAAGCCAAGAGGAGGAAGCACGCGCTACTAAACGATGATGTAATTAATTTATTTTAGAATAATAATGGTTGGTTTTTCAATTTTTTTTCTCTAATCTTCATTACCTAATCACATTTTGATTATTAAAGGTAAAAAACATTATAAAATTCCATAAATACTAAGTATTATCTACAAATACCATGTATTATATACAAATACAATTTTACAGAAATATTTTTAGATGAAAACATGGAAAAATCAAGTGGGTGGAATTTTTTGCCTGTCAGTGTATATTAAATTCTTTATCAAAATCAGCTTGTGTTTCTGTTCAGAAAACAGGAAGCTGAATCTTACAATATAAAGTGCCTGAATAATATATAAATACATTGTCATTTAGCATTGATATTTGACCATGAATGGCATAAAATAAATGTATGTTGACGAATGGTTAGCAACTATCTGACATCGTTTGGGATAGGAATTGGAATAGGAGGGTTTTAAATGTGGATATGGATGGAAAATGTCGAATTTTGATAGGGAGGGAATTCCAAAAATTGACTGATCGAGCGATAAAATAGTTTTGGAATGAGGCAGATCAGTGAGAAGGCATATTAAGGTTAGAAGGTCGAGATCTTGTGGTCAGGGAATGGACTGAGGATTTGAACTGGAGAAGGTTGTAGGCGTAAGAAGGACGATCGTTGTTGTTGATGATTTGGTAGAGGAACGTACCTAGGAAATATTGTCTTCGGAAGGATAGGAAAAGCCACTTTAAACTCAGCGTAGTGGTGAGAGACATGGAAGTATCTTGGGGCCCCGATCACAAATCTTACACAGCTGTTCATTAGTCTTATTTAGGCCCGCTCACTTCCGTATTGGTGCCCGCTGAAGAAGAGGACAAGCGCCAGGAAGACCTCCAGATTCTGGAAGCTAGGCCGAAAGAAGAAGGAAGAAGATAGAACAGAAGAACTGTGTGCACATCTAGTAGTAGTGTGTTATTAAGTATTCATGCCTAAAACAAACTATCGCAAACACCCGTATTGCCATTCTAGCATGGGAGGGAGGAACAAATAAATAAATAGTCTTATTTAGGTTAGAAAGTGGTCTCTGAGAACAAAATAAAATCTTAGATTAAAATTCGTACTGAAAGGATTTAGTAATGACCACTTTTTTTTAGCTTAACCAAGAGATAATGACTTCGAAGATGACATTAATAATTTATCCTGAGCATATTGTTGGGAATAGCAGTTAAATTATCATTAATGGCATTGGAATATTGTTGGCTGTATGAAAATTTATTGCTAATATCCAGCAATCCCGGTTTCCGGTATCTGGCTGTTTGGACCCGCTGTTGGAGTCTGTAGTCTGTAGGACTGTTGGAGTCTACTGTCCAAGTTTTTAGTAGACTATCTAATAGTCTACTAAAAAAAAAACTGTACCACTAACAATCCATGAAAGTTCGTGGGTTCAGTACAATGTGAGGAAGTACTCTTAAGAGGCCAACGTTTGTGCAGGGAGGTGAAGGGTCAATATCAACGCCAGGTTTCCCCCGCTTAATTAATTTTTTAATTACGAGTGTCCACTTTGTGTTGCTGGGTTTGCCCCAGAAGGGTCTCTCGGCTCCAGGGTCGACCCACGGCTGATGAAACATTACTTTTCATCAGCCGTATCCGAACCTGGGACCTTGAGATCACTCACTTCCAGTGCTCACCCACTGAGCTGCCTCCGTCTAGTAAAAAAAAACTTAAAATATTGCTATATCTTGAGGTAAAATTAATATAAATATTTGGATAGATTTGCATAAAAATGTTTAGAAAAGAGTGGGGTCTATATTCTTACTATCAACCAATGCTGGATAGAACTTATGACGTAGATTTTCCTAGAAGGCCGCCACATAAAATTTTAAAAAAAGTTACAATGTATTAGAAAAAATTATGTAAGAAAAGGGAATTTCAAATATTTTCTATGTAATGAGGAAAGGTTGGATTATATTTTCCTGTTAGTATTTATGAATATTTAACTTTTTTAATCGCTAAGTATTTAATGGTTTTCTTTAGAAGCACTCACCACCCAATAGGTTTCTCACGAAATAATCTCAATTATTTATCTGACAGCCATTAAAGACAAAGACATTACAGACTAGCTCTTGGGGAATAGCTGGCCCGTAATCCTCTTAAATCTGGAAAGCTCCCAGATGCTGACGACACCCTCTCTAATCCAGGCTACTTGCTGCAAGATAAGCCGTCCTAGCAGATCCCAGCGATATTATTGTTGAAGATCTTATTAAAACTGGCAACTTGCAATCCTGTGCTTTGTTAGCAGAGCCGGATAGAAAACAACGGATCTGTGATTTATGTGACTTGTTATGAAAATTAAATGCTTTTAAACACGGATTATTTGCATATCTTTGCAAACTGATTAACGTTAATCAAGGTTGTTTGTTATTTAATATTATACTTATTGTTTTTTAAAAGTATTGTTACAGCATGTTTTATTTACCTATATATCTAATCTTTCATTTTATTTTTAATGCCAGGAATGGAAATAAAATTATCCAAACTACTTTCCTGATTACATTTTCTTTTTATCTATACCAGGAGTCCTGACACTTTTTAGTCCGCGGGCCGTATTGAGACCTCCATTTAAGTCCTACGGGTCACAGCTTGTAATGCAAAAAAAAAAAATGTTCTATAAATGACAATGTAGTTGTGAAATGAGCTTTCCAATAGGAAAAAAAAGCATGCAATAAATTCTGTAGTATCCCCCTATATTAGTAATTTGCTAAATTTCATATTTTCAAAACTTAACCATGCAGGATTCCGCAGGATTAGAAGGGCATGCGTATAAAGACCGTGCGCGAACCATAGTTTAGAGACCCCTGATCTTTACCATTGTTAGATGTCCCGCAAGTTATAAAATACATATTAAATATGGATAACGTTTAGGATTTGTTGAATGTTATTATTTTAGAGTGCTATTAAAAAAAAAAAATGAATAAGTTCACAACATATGTGACATTTTTACAGCATTGAAAACCACGAAGAAAGCTATATTCTAGCTAACAGAAATGTGTTGATAAAAAATTTATGATTCATAAAAATAAATGTTAATTCTTTTAAAGTAATTTGTATTATTGCATTAAAATATTTATATTTGAAAATTGGACCAGAAAACACTTTCTATTACAATGATATTTAATTGTTTGTGAATCAAACGTTCAATTTTGGTTCGTGATATCAATAATTATGTATAAGACAATAATTCATATTTGTTTTAAAATGATAATTCTTTGGCTGTAGTGACCTCACTCAAGTTCTATTATTACTTTCCTACCTATACTAGGTAAGGAAAGTATTGACATCGGGTCAAATTTCCGATATGCGGTTTTCGACGGATCTATACGGATTTCAGAGCCTTTTGACTTTTTTTTTGGAAAGTAGTGAAATTCTCTACAAAACAATGTAAAAATCGTTCATTTCGGACAACAATTAACGAAGTTACAGCTATAAAATTTCCAATATAAGATTACGAGTACATATCCTGGTGTCAGAAAAGGATGAATGAGAGAAAAAATATAACTTCGTGAAAGTAACAAAATCTGTTGCCTGCATCACACAAGCTTCACTATTACCTCTACTTTTAACAGAAATTATTTTTTGACAAAATTAGGCTAAGGCAAAAAGTTTTTGATCAATGATCTACATTAAGCCGATTTACAAATTAAAATAAATCGTACTCAAATCTTTTCATTGATCGATTTTCTGAAAGATAAATCTGATTAATTTTTTTTTTTATTTCTTGATGGACATACGTAAAGATATAAAAGCTTTTCTGAAATAGGTAGGAAAGTCGTGTGAGTGGAAACACCAGATTCTGTTTTAATTGCAGTTGCTTAATATCTGTCATGTGGTAGAGAAAGAAGCGCAGAGATCTTTAGGAGCATAGCTTTTTCCTTCCACAAGCGGGATGCAATACTGATTCGGAATGCTGTTTGTACATACTTTGTATAAGTAAAGCTGTGTTTAATATGTTTATTTCATTATTTTTAATTTCCTGTATATGTTTTTTATTCTATATATTATTTATATTTCTTGTAAATATAATTGTCCTTAATTGTGACAGAATGTAATATTCCTCAATAAAGAAGGTTAGCATTCATTAATAATTTATCTAAACAAAAGCAATAACCTTCAATTGTGTTATAGCTAATAGTTTATTATTATGTCTGCATCAGTTGGCAGTACTGCTACAGTAGAAGTAATGGTGGTCAAAATAGGAAAAAAATTAATTATTATTATTCGTTTCTTTCTTTTCCTTATTACTACCTATATGGAATTCACTATTAGACAAATACATACCAGCGTTATAATTTCTCAGATTATTTTTATTTCAAATCTCGAATGATTTAATCTAAAAATACACCCGATACAAAATACTTGTGATATATAACATGAGCATATAAAAACGCTATCGTTAAAATTGATAAAAATTTTACCACTTTTTTTTAGACTAATTATCTAACTTCGACTGACTTAGATAGTATAAGTAATATAAAACTTATAAACATGGAAGTTTAATATTCAAATACAGGGCAACCATCAAGCCCGAGGGATATTCCATTACATTAAATACAATTTTCTTTGGGTAGACTTTACAAGAGCGATAACACAATTATGCGCCTCTCTCAAAACTCCAAAGAGGGGAGGAGAGGAGAGAGGAGGGTAGTTCCAGTTTTACTGGAGCAACGAACCAACATTTTCCGCCGGTCTTGCTGTCGACGGCAGGCTTCCTCGTCTGGAGCTGGAGTGAACGGTTAAGAGGCCCACATTGCACTTTTCACGATTCACGTGATTTCCTTTTTAGGAGGCTAGCTTTGGCCAACGATGAAAGTTGCCAGTTTTTAATACTTGAAGTTGATTAAGATGTAAGAATTTGCAGAAAATAATTGATTGGCGTGACCTACACCTCCAAATTTTCAAAATAACGAGGTTATGACAATATGACAAACGGTCCAATATTTTTGTAGGCCACCTTTTTTATAGATTTTGCGATCAATTTATCTTACGATCCAAGTAGAAAGCAAACGGGTATTTACGAGTTTTTAGTACCTAATTAAACAGACAAAGTTTGTCCCCCTCCAGATTGGAAACGACCCAATTCCCATGGTTTTTGTAAATAAAATAGTTGTAGGTTACGATGAGACGAAACTATTTACAAAGCTTCTGGCGGATGTTAATAATTCGAAACAAGGGGTCTGTACCACGGACTATATTCTTAAACATTCGGCACATTAATTTGGTCAGGGAATTTGTTGAAATTAAAACTATATCATGTTTACTATTATTGTATTATTCAGATTCTGAGCCAAATCTAACGCGCTATTTTTGAGATAGAGGGTTATCAAGAAAAATAAATTTGCGCAAATGTAATAAGTAAGTAGTTAGATGTAACTGGGACATCATCAGTTTTTCCTTTCTATGTTTATAACTTAATTTCATGAAAAACTAATATTTCTTTGTAAAAAAGATTTACTAGAAATTATTTAATTGTTTTTAATATCTGTTGGAAATTTATTTATCATAACAGAATACAACTTTCCTATCAGCTGTAGAAATATTTTCATCAACATTGTTAAATTTTAACGAAAAGAAAAACTTTATTTTACGCATGATTCTATTTTTATCTACTGACCAGTCTAACTATAGAAAGAGTTTCTTGTAGTGTTTTCCTTGAAATAAAGCATGAGTTTCTATCCAATGATTCCCAGCACTTAGAAACCTACATTCATTATTGGACAATTTACAAATAACTATTTTTACTTTATTTAGAATAAAACATAATTTGAATCAAGTGTAGTAAAATCTAGAAATATAATAAATTATGATGCCTACACACTTCGAATAATTGATTTTATCAATGCATGTTTTTAATATTAACCGAATATGGACCTCAATATTAGTAAAATTTTGGCTAATTGAGCGAAAACATGCCATATAAAAATTTGACAAAAAAATTTAGAAAGACATCTTCTGTAAAGTTCTGTAAACATGTTCTGAAATATATTATATATTTCATTATGTCTTAACTTTTATAAATTTTGATTATATATTTCTGGATTATACATTATCCAGGTAAATAATGTAGTAAAACAACAGCCTTCTATTTTGCTTGTTAAATAAAGATCTATAAAGATATTTTGATGGAGCTAAATCATAGTTTCTAATATGCTTAAGATAACTTTACGAACAGATTAAACAAATTTTATACAATAGTTTTTTTTTTCTGTTATGAGCTCAAATTGTATCCAAACATTTACCAGATTTCACTGAGTAATTTGAACCGAAAAATTGGTCGAGAAATACCCACAAAAAGTCACTTCATACCTTCTAAGGGACAGATTTAACACATTTTTGAAAAAAAATTTACATGCACCTTAATGTTACAGATCAATTACCTATTTACGATTAAAGAAATAGTAGCATATAACAAAAATATTATATTATCATATCAAAAGATTTCGCTACAAATAATAATTATAATCAAGTATTAAATTCTCATATTTTGGATGGATTTATCTTACAGCTAGAAGCTTACGTTTCATCAATGGCACTTATGCATTTATATTTTTCCGCTTTTGAAATATATTAATTATTTTGTTCCCTCAAGAAACTTCTGTAACGTCTGTAAATTGAAGAAACAAAAATTGAAAAGTTGAACACGAAATATAAACCACTCCACCCTAAATATGTCAGAGTGTTTGGAACTTCTACAGAGGGAGTGGGCAAGTTTCCAAACATGCTGCTTGTCACTCGCAGACGCTTTGTAAAAAAACAAAACAAATATTGATTGTCAAACAGAAGTAAACGCTTGCCAGTAATGGGAAGTTCCACAATGTACAGGCATTGAAAAAGATGTTTTCTAGAGAGAAACATTTGGTTAAAGATTCCACGATTCATTCGTCAAAGGGATCAAATATGAGATATTTTCTGGTTGTTAGTTCTTTCATCAACTGTTTCTAAACACACAGGTTTTAGTATTGTCGAGTATGTGCCTGATGGGATAATAGAATTATCAAACAACATTGTTAGCACCCTTATAAATAATATTATAGCACCTCTATTAATATTATTGAAGAGAAGATTAGTTGGGGTGACCAGTCAAAAAGAAAAATGTAAAAATAAATAACTATATTTACTTTTATTTTTGTTGACGTATCGGCCCAAAGTTCAGGCCTTCATCAGGGCTAAGAAAAAAAACCAGATAACTATAGATATGAGAAAGTATTAACATTAAAAATAAAAAATACTATGTAAGTGAAATGTATAGTCTAAAAAATTTTGATAGAATAAACTCAAAGTAAAATAAAGTAGATAGAATAAAATATAATATAAGTAGAGTAAACTTAAAGGAAATATAAAACTACGATAACAAAGTTAGGGGTAGAAAGTAGCGGAAGCAAAGTTAGGATATGTAATAAAGCGGTAACAAAGCTACTAATAAAGTAAGGAAATTATGAATAAAATAATAACAGTAACAGAGGACTATGAAATAACTAATGAATGACTGATCACCCCAACCAATCTTCTCTTCAGTTATTGACTACAGTCAACCATCAATCCACTATTTTATTATTATTATTATTATTATTTTTATTACTCTTTTTTTTTATAAACCGAGGCATAGATATTAAATCATACATATAATCATCTATAAAAATAATAGATATAAATAAAACATAAAGCATAAAACAGTAGTAAATAACATTTATTGGTTTTCCTTATATTCATATCTATTATTTCTTCGTCACTTTAGTTTTGAAGATATTATTTTTAATACTTCCTCAAATCCTATGATTGAATCATCATTTTAAGAGTTATCTTAATCTTTGTGTGCCAGAACATAAGCACATTACTAATCAAAACCAGAAGAAAACTTGTTGTATTTACTTATTTCTATATTATATTATGGTTTGGTCACTGACTAATTCAAACAAGTAATTATTGTGTTAATTAATGTTTTAAAATTTAATTTAATACTTTGATTTAGTTACCAAATAAGCCAACTCAATTAAGTTTTTCAAAAGTCAGTGCGAAGAATCGATTACTTGATGACCCCTTGGCAATAAAAATTTCGCCTATAACTGACTTATGAAGGTATTTATAGCCTTTTGCAGTCCACGTTTCAACTAATTTAAATAATTATGTTCTCAAAATTTTCGAAAGTTTAAAATAACATACACTATTTGAAATCTATAAGCTTGAAATTTCGACTTTATAGAACATGTTATTTTAGTAATAAATAGAAAAAAACTATCTGTTGCTCTGAGAACTAATTGTCTGCCGTGTAATTTTGTTTTTCAAACTTTTACTTACTGGTAAGAATATGCGAATAACTGAAATTCAAATATTATTTAATTTTTTGCTGTCGAATCGCAGTATTGCACACAGTGCCTGTCAAAGTATTAATGAGTATTTGCAATCTTAAAAAAGGTTGCGTTTGATCAAAGAAGGGAGAACCTCACTGCATGGGCTCGAATGATTCGGTAAAGCCATTGTTAAGAATGCATTGGGTTCCACTTTATACGACCCAACCAATTGAATATTCGCCACCTAGTAAAATATTTGTATTCTCAGTTAAATTGTTGACTCTAGGGTAGCATAATTTATTTTCGGCATAGATTTAATTACTTTTCGAAACAACTTGCTGGGATCAAGTACCCGGTCCTGTCATACATATAGTTACAAGGAAATATATACAGATTTCAACGAAAAAATTATTTTTTTTCAAAAACTTTATTAGAAAATAAAATGAATATCTATAGATAGTAAAAAGAAAAATAAATTACTCAAAATGTTCCCATTTTGCCTTGACACAGGCATTTAATCTCCGTGGCCAGTAATCAATAGCAGCCGAAACCTCTTACGTCTAATTGTTAAGAGTTCGGTAAATATCATTGTGTTAAAATGAAGTTTGATTAATCATTAAAAACCTAAACTTTTGAACATCACATTATCATTTTCTTTATTTAAGAAAGCTTTTATTTCGAATTATTTAGTCTGGTAGATATTATTAAAAATTATAGGTCATTTATAATAATAACTATCATTAAGAATATTAGCAGAGGATAAAAACTAAACTAGTCGCTAACTTTTTTTTTCTTATGAGATGCAGGTTCTTTTTCCAAGCTTCCCTTCGTTCTTTTTTCGCCTGTTTTGTTTCCGTACCAGGAAACTTCTCTCATTATTTTTCTTTCCATAAAGTTTACTGGAATGAAAATAAGAAGGTATAGAAAATAATCTGCAAGAGAAAGAATTATTCCGTTCAGAATATAAAGTTTCAGTGAGATTATTCCATGGAATAATCTTAATAAGCTTTTAGGAATTTTAATGTTTTTTTGACAGAATTTTCGTTATCTTTTAGATTTTCTGATAGGTTTGGTACTATATCCAATTTTTTCTAATATTTTTTTTTTTTGTAGGGCAGTCTTGAATAATGTGTTTTACAGTTCTTTGGACATTGCAGCTCTCACAGGTCGGAGGATCAAGTCCTTTTAGTAGGCAGGCGTGTGAGAACTCACAATGTCCAATTCGTAATCTGCAGAGGGCTGTCTTTTCTTTTCTATAGGATCGGTGAGAGGTATCCCATTTTGAGCTGTGGGATTTTATTTTTCTCAATTTAAAGTCGTTTTGCTTCCACTTATTTTCCTTAATTTTCCGCACATCCATCTTAGTCTTTCTCATATAGACCTCTAAAGGGATTTCATTAATTAGTTCCACTGGAGTTCTGCTTGCCTTTCTTGCCATGTTGACTGCTAGGTCAGCCTGCTCATTTCCAGTTATCCCGCAATGCGAAGGGGCCCAGATGAATCTTATTAATTTACCTTTCTGCTTTAGCAGCCACCAAAAGTTTTTTAATTGTTTCGCTAGAGTAGTTTTTGGCCTTATATTTTCAATAGCTCGTATTGAACTCAAAGTAGTACATGCTGTATGTACTCAATTGTATGAATTGTATGAACAATTGTATCAATGTAATTGTATGAACACATGCAAAATAGTAAATGCTGAAATAAGTACATTTAGAGGGAATTATTATATTTTGCTTGAAGGAACTTGAGGAGTACATAAAAGATTTTCTTTAATAAAGTTGTAATTTATTTTTCTGTCATGTTAGTGCCTGAATTGGTGAAGCGTTGGGAAGCTACCTGTATGTCAGCGGTTCAAAATTTTATGGTTAGGATTTTTCTATTTATGTCCTAATTTAACTCGCCAATTTAACATTTAACCTTCCGGGGACTGTTGAGAGTGGAATGAGGACCACATGTCGAAAGCATGAGAGTCCAGAACTAGTAGAGCTTTCTACAATTAAGTACAAAAAACATCAAACTATCACTTACTTACGTTAGTATTTTCTTGAATATTCCGAGTTTTATATAACTGGGATTGGTTGTTATTTTGGAAAACTTGTTTATCCGTAAAAGTTCTTAAGGCTCAGTAAAATACAACGCTATTTGTTGCGGCTATCTGCACTTTCTTCCTATAACTCCCTTTAGTAGATCGTGTTTTGTGTGCAAGACTTTTCAAACTGCCTATATCTTAATAGCAAGTAATAACTTACTCAATTCACCAGAAGCGCCAGTTTTAGTGTAATATGACGTTAATGAAATATCAATAAGTTATTAGGGGTAAGTTATTAACTATACATAATTACCGTCCCACTGTTATTCATGGTACCTAATGATTATTATGTTAGCCCAATGATTCATTGACAGCTTAATTGATGTATCTGATCAGTAAGCAGTTACAGAAACTTAAAATTATAAAAATCACGACTTATCAAAGAATAATGAAACAAGTATTTTAGAATGAATATATAATTTGTGATTTAAACTGAAATAGTTTTGAAAACAATTGGTAGCTCCTATTATATATTTTAGTTTAAGTTGTGAAGTAATATATATTTTATTTATTCTCTTTATACTTATCTAATATTATTTTTGTAAATATTATTGAGCTGAATACGTCTTAATAAAATAATAAAACCTAAATCATAAATAGGGTATGGAAAGAATTGATAGTTAGAAATTGTGAGAAAAAAAAAAATTAGAAACTCCAAATTATTTTATCTTTTATTTAAGATCTTCACAAAATATAATGGCGCTTTGATGTTAATTGAAGAAAGTCTTAAAAAATCATTGCATATAACGGGTAGTATAAGGATGTGACAGGAAAGAAAATTAAGACATCAATACATCCATCTTCTTCTTATAGTGCCGCAACAGATGTCTGAAGCGATCTTTGGCCATCCAATCCTTTCCGGTCCGCTCCACTTATTCCGTTTTCCGAGATTCTTCCATGGCTTCACGTTCAACGTCAAAGTAGTTCCAAATTTATGATGCTCAGTAGGAATTCTATTTCTTATTACCTCTCCTGTTCTGGCTTTCATTGAAAATTAAGATTATACCGAATATTGGAAGTTGCAAACCATTTCAAAATAATTCACTCCTATCACATAAGGAGCTTATAATATCACCTGCATAGCAGCTGCTAAGTAATATCAGTTTTAAAATGTTTCTGCATTCAACTAATAATGCTATATCATTGGGGGATCTCCATCACCAGAGTCATACTGAAGATCTCTTGTTTTATGATCGCGAAAACTAACGATCCAATCTCTAAATGCATCATCCTTATGGGTCCTGATGAAAGCATTAGCAATGACTAAATCTACCAAATATATATGCTTAACTTGCCAAATATTTATAATGTTTTAATTTATACCGATATAAAAATAAACGTCAATTAATCAGGTAAAATCTAAACGATAATGAGACTGCAATTACTTTTAAACATTTATTGCATCACTAAAATTAAAGGAACAAACGTTTGAGCATATTTGTGTTTCCTTAAAATTCCGTAAGGCAGTGCAAGAAAAAAGCTCGGCAAATATATATATATATATATATATGTATACTAAATCGTATGTACATATATACGTAATATTTGAAAAATGAAATGGAGGATCAGAAAAAGCATATTTTCATCGTCTAAAGAGAAGGAAGTCATTATAAGAGCAAATTTAAGGTGAATAAAACCGTGGAGCTAAGCTATTATCGAATAAACTTATTTCATGCTAAAAATGCGTGAGAGGATTGAGGAACAAACAATCGAAAAAATATCCAATTATTTTTCACGTATTGCTTTGAAGAAATATTTAGTTCGGAAGAAAAGAAAGATATTGGTTTGCTAATTAAGAGAGAGTTGGCGAAGAAAAGTTCTTTTTGTTAGTTTTAGTATGATTACACTAGTTCAAACACGGCAAGCATGAAGGAAGAATTACAGGATTTGGGTTACGACCTCCTCAGGGTAAACAATGAAACTCCCTGAAACTGCTCGTAACAACCCTCTCCTTCCTTGCCAGTAGGCAAGATAAACAAAGTAAATATGCTGCTCTTCGTGTTTTAGTTCTCACATCATATTTTCTACTTTGCAATCTAAACTAAATAAACCACTGTGATATATATATATATTTCTATATTTCTATGATTTTTAAGGGTCTGGTCAGATTAGTATTCAGGTATCTCTTTATTGAGATGATGGAACCTAGGCTTCGTCAGATGTGCTGAAGTTATAGAATTACTCTCTTCACCTATTCCTCTCTCCTTGTCTCCTAAAGTTGTCAACCCCTCTGAGGTCAAATTCCTTATAAGCAACCTAAAACCTCGAAAATCCCCTGGACACGATCTCCTTACTTCCCAGATAATTAGACAACTTCCCAAAAAAGCAATTATATTCCTCACATACCTATACAACTGTATCCTCCGTACAACTCACTTTCCTCTGATATGGAAACACTCCATAATCATCATCTTCTCTAAACCAGATAAACCTGTCAATAATACCTCATCCTAAAGACAAATAAGCTTGCTCCCAATCTTCTCCAAAATCTTTGAAAAAACCATTCTTAAACACATCCTACCCATATTCGAAAACCACAATATTCTATCCCATCAGTTTGGATTCCGCTCAAGATATTCCACTGTCCAATAAGGCCTTCGTGTTGTTGACCATATATCCTCTGCTCTTGAAAACAAGCAATATTGCACCGGCGCCTTTCTGGACGTAGCACAAGCTTTCGACCGGGTGTGGCATGATGGCTTGCTTTTCAAGCTCAAAACTCACTTACCCCAATTCTTGTACCTAGTCCTCAAATCCTACCTCTCAAATAGTTCCTTCTAAGTCCACTGCGGCACTGAATTCTCCAATTATTATCCAGTTGAGGCTGGTGTTTCACTAGGCAGTGTCTTGGGCCCAGTTCTCTTCATATTCTTCACCGCTGACATTCTAACCAATCCGGATACCCTTCTAGCAACATTCGCTGAAGATACCGCCATCCTGTGATCCCACTTAGATCGTGATACAGCATCCTTAAACCTACAAAGACGCATATCCCTAATTGAGCAGTGGTGCAGTAACTGGCGCATCAAAATCAACGAATCCAAATGCAAGTAGTGACTTGATGGTGATCCATCCAATCCATGTCATCTTTCCACTTCAACGCAGATCCTGTCCACCTTTCCTTTTCAACTCTGTAGCTTTCCCCGTCTCAGACACAATTCATTATCTTGGATTCCTTTTAGAAAAAGGACTAACTTGGAACCCACATACCAGACTTAAAAGACAAGAACTTAACCGAAGAGTTGGTCAGCTATACAGACTACTTAACAGAAAATCCAATCTATCAATAGAAAACAAACTATTAATATACAAGACCATACTCAAACCCATCTGGACCTACAGACTTGAACTGTGGGGGACAACTAAATTTTCGAACATCAAACGCATCCAATCCTTTCAGTCTAAAGTCCTCCGTATGATAGTCAATGCTCCTTATTACGTTACAAACAAAACCCTACATCATGACCTTTACATCTCTTGGATCCTTGACGTTATTCCATCTCGATTCTCAAATTTTCACCTTAACCTAATCCACTATCCTAACTCCTTTGCACAATCCTTATCCTCAATCCTTAACACAATCCTTATGCACAATCCTTAGCTCCAGTCATCCCTACATTCCTCCTCGAAGGTTGAAACGGCAGTGGCCTCAAGACCTTTTGTAAAGACGTCACTGGAGTTCTAGCAATGTCCAGCTTCTCCACTCAAGTCATGAGTGTTGGTAGCTTTAGTGCCCTCTTTCAATCTCCACCAGACTGGTAATGTCGGCGACGCGGCTGAGAGAGAAGCGCTGGGATCCCTTAGAGTCTCGCTTTGTCCTTCACACGTGGGGGAAAGGGCTGGACTCGGAGATCTCTGGCCTGATTGTAAATATTGTAATTAAGTATGAACGATTTTCTATTTATTTCTTTTACTTATAATTTATTTAATTTTGCTACGGATTTCTGTATTTTATTTAATTTTAACTCTAAGTTACATTTCCTTGGTTTATTATATTTTTTGCCTTTGTTATATAGATGTATATTTTTTATTATTATTTTTTTTATTTATTTATTTTTTTTGTATTGTATATATGCTATGAATGTGCCTCACTCATTTTTAGTACTCAGAGCCCTTAAGTGTGGCAAAATGTATTATTTCTCAATAAAAAGACATTTAAAAAAAAAAAATATATTTAGAGACACCCTCATGATCTTATCGACCAAGTTCAAAGCAATTAATTTGAAATAAATTTACATAAAAATATAATTATTATTTTTTTTAAGTAGATAGAGTTATTGAATTTAATATAGAAAAAAAAAACATCTTTCCATCAGCCCTGCTAAGAATGGACAAATATTGGTCGAGCACTCCAATATCTTTCTGTTGATTTTGTTGTTTTCTTTAACCAACCTGTATTTCGATAAAGAGAAGAGCAATGAAGCGGTACCTACAAGAAGAGTGAGCTTCATAATATTTTAGCCTTCATCGCTTATAACATATCCTCAGTCGGAAATACATGTAAATTATTCACGAGAACTCTAAAAACTCAATCAAATAATTTCTTATTACATATTAAATAAAACAACTTATAATTTTAAATTACTGTTATATATTATATTGTATATGCTATGGCTCTACAAGGGCGTTATTATTTAAAAAATATTGAAATAATTAGCACCGCTTGTGAAGACACATTTACTAGAATAAAGTTATTGGTGTCAAGTTAACAGCAGTCACATTTTTAGAATTTATAACTAAGAGATTAATAACTATAACTTATGTTTGCTTTTTAATCAAAGATAATTTTTTTATAACTTGGAGACAGCGATAATCTTTATTCTTCCAGAGGATGCAATCCACCAATAAAAGTTTCAAATTCTTTGTCTATCCTGCAAAGGAATTTTGAGCTTGTGATTCGAAAGATATTGTTCTACACTATCCTATACCTATCACAAAATAAGAATGACTGTGTAGCACAAAATATTTTTTTTCTCTCCAGTGAGAATATTTTTCTGATTTTGGATAAAATGAAGATTGTTTTTGAAAAAAACTGAAAAAGCATGTTTTTTCTTACTTCATTTGTTTATATTTGTTTTTTGTAAATTTTTTTTTGGATCCTCCCCTTCCTCGCCTTTAAGGCTATACGGGGTTCTTTCGGGCCAGGGAGTGTGGGCGGAGATTTAAAAGACTCACCCCGGCACCGGGATGCGAACTCGGAACTATTTTTCATCGTTGCCTCATGTGTCAGGTTGCCAGGCAACGGCGGTGCTGTGCACACTCGTTAGCCCATTCGGCCAACCCGCCCACTAAAATATTTAACCTTGAACATAATACAACTTTATGCCTCGTAAATGTGTACAAAGATAAGTAAATTAATAACCTATTTACAATCATGCGAGGGGACTCCGATGCAGGCTTGTACCTCAAACTACTGAAAGAAAAGCAGGACTCCAGGAGATCCCTGGGCTACTCTCTCAACCGCGTCACTGGTACTAAAGCCAGTGGAGATTGACTGTTTATAATTATAAATATTCTCATCTAAATGGCTTAGTACATTTATTCTACAGATTATAAAAATCAATTAGCAGTTGGTAATTATTGGATTTTTAAAAATTTTATTTTTAAAATTATTTGCCTTATTTTGCAACGTTCGTCACAATAATATTTAACTGAGTTTCACAACATGTGCCATTATGACTTCAGCTACCGTGAACATAAGAAAAAGTAAATTATTGTGGTAAATTTAAGGTCTCTTTAAGACCCAGTATCTAGAATAATTTTCTAAAACGCCAGAATAATAAAAAGGAAAACATGAAACTTGGTTAATAATAATAAAAAGTACGTTTTTTTTTTTTTAGCCATTATCGTAAAAAGTAATTTAAGCATAATTAACCGAACTTTAATTTGCAAGTCAGATGAAACTAAAGTATACACAATGTGATTATGGTGTTTCGCTACGCATGGGATTAAACTCCAGTTCGTTTCTAAGGGAAAACCTTTTACATATGGAATGTTAATTACCATAAACAGCTGCACGGCAAAGGGATATTCTAGTCTGGGCCTGTTTCCTTGGTAATTTCCTTTATGTTTCTTACTTTACTATCATTTATGGTTGCTTTATTGGTCAAATCGTATTGGTTTTTGTATTGTTTTTTCTAAAACTTTGCTTTCGGTTTCCTTTGTGCAAGTTTAAATAATGGGAGACAGGTTTTCGGCTAGATTCCGCATATTCAAATGATTTGTGGACATGGAATGATATGTAGAACGTTATGTGCCACTTGAAGTATGGGAGATCCCGACTACGTTAATGGTCCCGGAAATCAAAAACATTCTTCGTTTTTATATACTAATGAGCAGGGGTGCCCATCCCCTCCTAGGTCAATGGTGCAAGAACCTACCCCATTCTCTCCCAAGATATTTTGTAGCTCACTTTTCTAAAAAATAGAGCAAGTGAGAGTAGAATTGGAAAAATTATAGATCATAAATAATTACACTAGCTGCGGTCTGTTCCATGCTTTCCCCTTGTCCCTTATTCTGAAACTTTTCATTCAGAACATTTATAACCCTACTGAAATATGTCCCCTCTCAAAAATTTTTGTGGCGCATCCTGCCCCTTCTGGGCAACTCTGGTAATGAGTCCTTGGGAACTTGAGTGGGGCAAAACATAGGCAAATGATAAGGTTAGTAGAACATATGGATTAAAATATTTCAGATAAAAAAAAAAAAAAAAATAAAAAAAATGAACCTGCACGTTGTTAGCTAATGAAATTTCATACTATTCCTGCCGTGTTAGAGAGGCAAAAAGGGAAGAAATAGTGTCAAAAACCAACTAAAGACGAGTTTTATGGAGGATATGGATTAAAATAACTCAGAAACTAAATATAGGATCTACATAATTTAAGCTAGTTAAATGTTCATCCTCTTTATAATGAGCTATTATTTATGATTTATATTTCATATTATTAATCTCGCCTTGTTGATGTTTTGAGTTTTATCGTGTGATCTAAAGCACATACTAGTTTTTTTTTCCTTTCAGTTGAAGTCACTGACTTAAAATACAAATTCAATTTTTTACTATTTGCGTTTTTATGATAATGTTCTTTAAATGAAAAAAAAAAACTCTATATTCTAAAAAGCCACTAAACTATAGGTAGCATTATTTTGTTGCAAATGGTTGGTTGAAAATCAACCTACAATTGTATTATGGAATTTAAACTTAAATGTTTTATTTTAATTCATTATTTTTATTTATTTATAATAATCAAAGTATTCAATTATATACATTTATTATCAAATAGGCAATATAAAATGTGACTGATTGCATCTAAGTACACTGATTTCTATAAATATTTGATAAAAACTGCATGCAAACAAAATATATAATTGCATAAAAATCCGGGCTTAAAGCCAAATATTTTAGTAATAAAATTTTTATGGATAAGTCGCTGATGGCCTAGATGTTTTGCGCCTATAACATGAAAACAACCAATCAACCAAAATTCGGGCTTTGGTCATTATCAAACGTTTTTGACAATTTTTTGTATTTAATTGAAAGTTGGCTTTATAATTATATCAGTGTTTTAATGAGGTAACGGAAACTTGAACTCTTCCAATTTGCGATCGTGAAACATCGCAACAACAAGTTTAATTGGTTGTTGAGCCATCTTGAATTGTGACTCCTCCGAAATAGGGAGGATTATCCGGAGGACTACAGGAGGGACCTAATTTACTTCTTCACCGGTCCAAAGCAAATTGCTCCTGATAACCAAGCACCGCTCTCAGGTTTATAAGGCTCTTATTCAACCCTGCCTCATCTTGGGGAAGTGAACGACGTAAACCAGTGATGTCCTCGTTTTCCGAAATTGATGGGGGAGGAAATTGTTGTACATGTCGTAATGTTTACTGTTGCCCGAATGCGAGACCAAGGCGAGTATTGGTCTTGCGCTCTCAGTCTTGATCTGGGTCTTGATCATGCACAAGAGTTTCGCAATAGTCTTCCAGTTACCTATTAGCTTATATAGGAGAGTTAAAAAAAAAATAGAAGAGTTAAATGCAAAACTATGTTTGTTATACCAATTCTTTACATGTAATAACTAAAATTGTCAAGTATTAGTAACTATTTTGCATAATTTTTATTTTAAAAAAGATTTTTTTTACTAGTCTTGGTCTTGGTCGAAATTGGTCTTGGCAATAGTTAGTCGATATTGGTCTTGGTCTTGCAAAGAGACCAAGACAGATTTTGGGCAAGTCTAATAATATTGTATAACCGCATTTCTACAATCACACATGGATAGAAATTTATGAACCTAGACCAAGACCTAAGCTGCCTTTAGAAATAATATATCAAAATTTTAGCTTCAAGTATTCATGTTTCCGAAATTCATCATTTGTTGTCAAAATTAAAAAGAATAGTATACCCTAGCGCTAACTCTAGATAGTTATCTCACATTAGATTGTAGTTCTTTACATAATGCATTCGACATGTAAGCAACAACACTGAAACATGTAATCGTATATAAAAAATTATTGTATTTAAGAATATTATTGTATATATGAGCTGATCGAGATAGTCTATTCAACCCTAATAATTAGAGAAGCTTCAAGCTTTATCACGACTGTAACTACTGAATTATTAAATAAAAATTTACTTATTACGTTATTAACTATTCTCATTGGAAAGTATCCCACCAGTTTAATAGTGCTATGTATTGTAAAGACTGCCGGTGGATTCATTTAATTATTTTTAAATGTATAAATAAATAAATATAATAAGTGCTCACATCTGGCGGTTGGGTACCTGAGCTAGGGTAACGACTCACGAGGACAACCTTTTGTAAGTGGTAATAAAAACCCTTAAGAACCACCGACCAAGACCGACAACTGAGTGTTTAAACAGGATCCCGAAAGACCTTTTCACACCTTCCACCAGAAATACGTAAATCTGTACCTGCTGCTTTACCTTGGCCTGGGGGAGAGGGCGTGGTCATCCCTTAGGTTAGGAATATTCAGCCAATCAGAGAAGACTACCAAAAGAGAAGGGGATGAAGAAAGGTGGGAAATAGAGGACTAGGACTAAGACACTTCCTTTTGGGACTCAGAGGAGGAGACTTCAAGCTGGGAAGGAAGCGAGGAAGGACTTGATCAGGAGAAGCGGAGAGAGGAAGATATGGACTGATAGCTGGGACTCAGGCTAGAAGACAGCCGGAGGGAGCAAGATGAAGACTTGAAGACCAGATCGACGGAGCTTCCAGAGAGGTAGCCAGAACAGCTAGAGATAACGACAACACCCCTCACCAGCTAGGTAATAACCCTCATTTAGTTATACAGATGTAAATTTGTGTTGGCAACCATAAATCATTAATTAATAAAATCAATAGAACACATGTAACTCTAATCAAGCATTCTCCTCTAGTATGATTCTCAACTATTATTATGTATATAGGTTTGTTCATTACCATTGTATATATGTTTTGATTATTTAAATTTGTAAATATAATAGTTAGTAAACCATCTTGATGATTTTACATTCTACCTTGCATGCCACCAATTAGATATAGAACAAATAGTAAATTTATAAACATGATACCTTTAGAAAGGAAATCCAATAAAAATTATATGGTTCAATCTAGGATACTACAGTTGGGGGTCTGTGGTATCTAACATTTAAATACATCATTAGTTTATTTTTCGGTAGATCGGATCCCTTCTGGGACCGATATAAATACCAATATAAGTATTAAATACAAATAAATGCGGTTTCTGGAACCCCCTACTCGCCGTAGAAACGCGAGGCCAGGAACATAGCAATAGTTATGGTATAAGACACGGCTCTTCCAGAAGTTATGCTACTCTATTATTACACTCGCTCATTGTTTGGTGTCGAATAGTTTCGGTTTCTAGTTCTCTTACTAGACTGAGGTGGAACCCTCATACCAGACTCAAATGACAAGAGCTTAACCGACGATTTGGGCAATTATATAGACTACTGAACAGAAACATATCTTTCCATTGAAAATAAACTACTTTTCTATAAGACTATACTGAAACCTATCTGTAGGTTTGGACTTGAACTGTGGGGAACAGCTAAATCTTCGAACATTAAACATATCCAATCCTTTCAATCCGAAGTCCTTCGAACAATAGTCAACGCTGCATACTGCTTCACAAACAAAACGTTACATTATGATCTCAACATCCCATTTGTTCTCGACGTAATTCCATCCAGATTCATAAACTTCCATCAAAAACTTATCCATCATCCTAATCCTTTATCACAATCCCTTTCCAGCTCCAACCATCCATATAATCCCTCACGCAGGTTGAAATGGCAATGCCCCCGAGATATTTTGTAAATATTCTATTGGGGTTCTGGCAATGGCCAGCTTCTGCAGTCAAGTGCTGAGTGTATGTGGCCTTAGCGCTTTCACTCAGTTTCCACTGACCTTCAAACGGTTATGCGACTGGGAGAGAAGCGCTGGGACTTCTTTGAGCCCTGCTTTTATTTTATTTTTTTTTCTTAGCTTGTATTTTAATTTGTATATAAGAATGAATGTAACCATAGAGCCATTATACCAAATGCCCTTGATTGGGGCAGATTGTATTTTTACTATTCAAATAAATAGTTCTCTTACTAAATGTATACAAGTCTATTTCGGAGAGAGTATAAATGAGTTTTTTTCATTTATTAAATACATCTATAGATTATCCGAAATGTTCAAGGCATTGGTCTACTGTATTCTGATAAATTTTACTACCGACAAAATGAAAGTTTAAATACATATAAAAAATTATGGAGACTTAACACCTATAATTTTTACTATATATTACAATCCTTGCTTATTCATTGACTAAATGCAATCAAATATTTTTTTGTATATAGAGAAAAAAGAATGGAGTTTTATGGTTCGAATGGAATGAAAATTTATGAGGCTTTTATTGCCTATCCTTGATATAATAGGATTTGTGTTATTTTGTTGGTCTCAATGAGGTTTTGCTTTGATAAATATGACCGAAATTCACACATGTGTTCTTTAAGGTTTAGCTCCTTTTAAAATAAAAAAATATTTGCAATAATTTTGCCAGACAATAATTTATTTTCCAAGTAGTAGCGCTTAGTGAAAGTTGGGTGTACACTCGCCAGATTTTCATATTTCAAACCACTGGGTCCGATAGTTACTTCTGAACTATACCGGTCATGACTGCGTCAAAATCTTTAAGGCACATATTATTCCGTCTGATCCGCTAACTGAAATCTCTTTTCATTTCTAAATTGGGAGTCTTCACTTCTCCGTGAAATTTCCTCCTTCTAGCGCTCCTGAGAGCCCGAAAGAAGTAAGATATTTGCACTATACATAAAATATCGTTTTATACATAGTGCCAACACCTTGTCAATCTACCAAAATAAGCATATCTTTATTGCTTTCATATTTTGTTTAAAAATTTTATTTCCTAATTTTAAAAGTATTTTATTTCCATTTTTATCGAATTATTTTACAGTTAGAGTTATTTCATTTTCATTTTTCCATCCTCCTTATTTTCTTAATTATATCATCCGAACCGCTGAGCAGCGTGTAGTACCTACTCATAAAGCCGAATACACAAATCCCGATACCGTATGAACTGCCGACTCATCCAATCTCTCCCTCTTTTGTCGAAGGCTTCCTCCAGGTCTACCAGGACCTTCCCCGAGGTTATCTTTCCACAACGAAAATTCATTACGTTATTCTAGCAACCCAGTTCTCTGTCATTCCAAAGAAATGACCAAACCTCCTCAGAAGATTTTCGTTTATCACTATCTCCGCTGGTCTTAAATTAAGGTTTTTTATACTATGGATTTTCTTATGCGGTCTTTCTTTTTCTTCAGTGCTCAGGAATCGTACTTCTTCGCTAAATTTTACTTTTAAATTTTTGTATTGAGAGTCCAGGAATTGCAGAAGTGGGTCATTATAGGGAGGAAAGTGTTTTTGTAGTCGGTCGTTATAGGCTCTTCTCTTGCCCTTCTCTTGGTCAGGAAACCTTTCTTTATGGCAATGAAGCACCTTCCTGCCGACTTCACACTCTTTTATTCCTACTTCGATCTAGCCATTTTCGTTTATTTAGGCACTAAGGTGCTCGAAATCTTGCACTTATTCCGATTTGACTCCATTCAAGTAAAATATATTCTACTTTTGATTATCATTATTTCAGATTTTCAAAATGTTTTTGCATGTATGTCTTTGATGATGTAACCTCAATGATTGAATTAGAGGTTTCGTCCGTTGCTTCCAAATATTTTTATTATTATTATTATTATTATTATTTATTTATTTGGTAGTTCATACATAGTTAATATATTTTTCGAAGTAACAAAACTCCAGACCTTTCTCAATTTCCAATTCAATTTGGTGCTACCTTCACCATCGTAACGTTTTATCTTGGATATTGGAATCCAAGAATCATATATATATAAAAAAAAAAGAAAGAAAACATACTAATATTAAGTTATAATATACTGAGCATTGCATTTACATACAAAAAGCAGCTGCGTCGATAAAAGTATAAAAGAAAAATATACATACATTCATATACATACATAAAATACACACTATATATAAAGTAATTTTAAAAACCACGGAGGTAGCAATCCCTCCGCAATATAAGTCATAAAAAAGTAGTACTATAGTACATATCTAAATAAATAAAAAAATAAATAAATAAAAAATAAATAAATAAAAATAAATAACTAAAATAAAATAAATAAATAAAATAAGAAAAAAAAATAATAAAAAAAAAGTAAATAAATAAACATAAAATTAAACGAATAAAAATGAAATAAATAAATAGATAAATAAAATAAAAAATAAAGATAAATAAAACAAAACGTAAAAATGTAAATTATGACATCGATATAATCATTGAGTATCATGCTATAAACGAGGAAGCAGCCTGAACCAATTACTGTAATTCATGTGGGACCCTTTAAGGACTCTTATTGTAATAGCGTTCATCGTTCTCTTGGGAATTCCCAACATATCCATGTCTTGGAAAGATCTTCGGCACCATATTCCTCTCCAAGTTATTGTGAGCGGCAGTACTTTTATGTCCACGCCTGGCACTCCCAGTGTACGCCCGATCGCCATCCTGCAATCTAGGTCCCTATATTTATTGGCTTTGACATTGTTCCAGTGAGTGGTGCTAGGGTTATCCCCGACGACCTGTGCATCTATAATGAAGTGTCCGCTTAGTCCTGAGCACACCAGGTCTGGCTTCCACCTTCGTCTATTACCAACAAACATTTGCTCCTTTGTGACCCTGTATCCTTTTTTTTGGAGAGCAATTTCCAACATGTTCACTATTGTATCATGCCGGCGCACTCTACCACCGTGAGACAAAATGCAATGTTGAATAATATGGCTGGCAGTTTCGCTTGCAGGACACCCAGCTCTGCATTGGGTCGGCATAAAAGCCCTACGTCCTCTGGATAATCTCACTCGGGTCGCGAGGGCATTTATATGAGTTCTTACCGTCTGTATGAAGGTCCGTCCGGTTATCGGAGCCGCGTAGTCTGTCAACCAATGACGGTCGTTATAGGCTCTTCTCTTGCCCTTCTCTTGGTCAGGAAACCTTTCTTTATGGCAATGAAGCACCTTCCTGCCGACTTCACACTCTTTTATTCCTACTTCGATCTAGCCATTTTCGTTTATTTAGGCACTAAGGTGCTCGAAATCTTGCACTTATTCCGATTTGACTCCATTCAAGTAAAATATATTCTACTTTTGATTATCATTATTTCAGATTTTCAAAATGTTTTTGCATGTATGTCTTTGATGATGTAACCTCAATGATTGAATTAGAGGTTTCGTCCGTTGCTTCCAAATACTACTAGATTATCAGCGCAAGCTAACAAAGAGAAAAGCACGGGTCATAGATTTCTGCATTCTATATGATATTGTCTCATGTTTTTCTTTTCTGTTTTTAAGGCTTTTTCTAGCCTCTCTTGTTTAGTTATGAACTTGTTTGATAAATTATTGCTTGGAACCACAACTTTTCTTTAGACCTTATACAAAATTTGGACTACCTTATAAAGACCTATGTCAACTTTTTTTTCTCTTTTGAATCTTGTGTTATATCTCGTTCGTTTATCCAGTCTCAGTTAGGCTTTAGTTAGGTACGTGAAGCAAGCATAGATTTCCATGCCGTTTGTTTTAAAGTTGTTCAAATGTGAAAATGAGATCCAGTGTATTTTTGTTTGACTGGAATTAGTGTTGTCTAAATGCGAGACCGAGAAGCGGTCTTGGTCTGCGCAAGTCTCCCAACAGACTTGCAGTTACTTGTTAGCTTATTACTATAGAGATATTACTGTAATTTTTTAGATAGGATAAACCTAACTAAGCCCGAATGAAAAATTAGAGGAGTTAAATTTAAATAAAAAGTATATTGGTTATACCAATTATTAACATACGGTAACTAAGATTGTCAAGTATTAGTAACTATTTTGCCTTGATCTTTATTTAAAAAATCGATTTTTTTTTTTACCACTCCTTGGTCTTGCAAATTTCAAGACCAAGACCAATTTTGTGCAGCACTGACTGGAATCCATACTATTCTTCATTAAAATAGGAATATGATGTTCTGTGCTTATTGTTTTGTTATTTTTATATCAAAAGGATTCATGAATATTTTCAGCTCAAATATTTTTATTAATGAAAAATATTCTTTAAAAAATATATATAACTACCTAACTTCAGAAGGGAATACAAATAGTTCACGAGAAAGATTGTTTTCCAATAATGACAGCATATGCAAAGAGATAGAGATTTGTCTAGCAGTAGCAATAGACGACAAACAGAAGTAAAATAGAACGGATTACAAATCAAGCTAAAAATAATGTTGTTTTCATGGCAAAACCTGAACAAACAAACTATTAACGTGATCACTTCGTTTATTCATTAGGTCAAAGACAAAATATTTATTTCTTCTCCTTATTTGTATTGCTAACTTCAAAATATTTATTGATGAATGTATTTAAAACTTTATATTGCAACATAAAGGTATCAAGGCGTTAATAATTTAATTATTAGAGGTCTGATGTAATGTGCTAAAATATATAAATACAAATTTTGAGAGGTGTATCTTTATTATATTTGCCGTTAATATAAGCGTTTTCATATTTATTGGGAGTGGGGAGAGAGAAATAGAATTATAAAAATGCCGAGATATTTTATATTTAGATATATGAAAAGGGTTTCTCAGTTCTAATGGCCAAAGTCTGGGAGGTGATTTTAGACAAAATTACCAACAAGGAAGTTCCATTTGTTGCACAGGCCAATTCCGAACGGAAATGGAGTTAGGATCAATTTTGTGTTGTCGCGTTTTTTATTGAAGAAGCAGGAATTTCTCGAAAACTCTTTATGATCATAAAATTCTATATACATCATCGTAAAGTAGACTAATTTTCTTTTGAGAAAACAATTGTTAACTTTACTGAGGTCATGATAAAAGGGACTTTCACTAGGTCTAATACAGCAGCTGTACCAGTTCATTTATTACAGCTGATAAAAGTCCCTTTTATCAAGGCTCTTTGTAAATTTAATCACTGACAGATAGAAAATTTGTCTAATTTACGATGGTGTATTTGGAATTTTATTATCCTAAAAAGTTTTTGAGCAATTCCTTCTTGTTCAATAAAAAATGTGACCACACAAAATTAGTCTTACCTCATTTTCCGTTCAGAATCGGCCCATGAATCAAATGAACTTTTTTGTTGGAAATTTTGTCTAAAATCACTCCTCAGAGTTTGGCCATTAAGAACTGAAACACTCTGTATATTGTAATTTTTGTAATCTAATAATTTTATTTTTAAAAAATGAATAATATATATATATATATATATATATATATATATATATATATATATATATGTATGTATATATATATATATATATATATACACATATAGTTCGTATGTATAGATATATGTTATAATTCACCAATTTCGTATTTCATTAGTATCTGTATATTATTAAAATAAAAAATCTGTACTACTACAACCCATGAAGGAAGGGTCTTGATTTCAGTGCTATTTAGAGAAAGCATTGTTTCTTGTGCTTGCACGGTTGTGCAAGAAGGTGATTTGACCGAGATCACGCTCCATCGCCAGGTTTTTCCCCTTAATTAATTATTTTAATTAAGGGTACCCATTTTATAGAGGATGGGTGTGCCCCAGGAGGTTCTACATATACAGGGTCGCCCCACAGGCAATGAAACAGAACAAATATTTTTTCTGGTATGAGCCGGGATTCGAACATTGGACCTTTAGTATTGGAAGCTCAGTATCCTACACCCATCTGTGTATTACTATAAGTATTATTTATTGTGCATTATTTGAGCTATATATTAAACTGGACCTTCACGATGTGTTGTATTATCCTGAAAAGCCTTACCCTTTTACTCAACTTGACTGTGCTAGGGACCATACGAATCGAGAACATACGAAAAATAAAATGAGAACATTTTGAAAAAAACAAAGAACAATACAAAGTAATACGAAACTAATCGTGTCGTATTATTGAATAATCATGTGTCTTGAGTTTCAGGAATTACCTGATACCTCCTTAGTTTAAAACAGTAGCGACAGAACAAACCAAGACAATAACAATATTGTAAAATACATGAACTTCTCAGAGGCGTCCCTATTCCAACCACGAAGACAAGCCCTAATGAAATGAGCACTTGTTGTATTCCTCCACATTTCTCTCTAATCCCATTATCCTCATGAACATTGTGCATTTAAAATTAGAAGGTAAAGTTATTCAAAAAAAAAAAAAAAAAAAAAAAAAAAAAAAAAAAAAAAAAAAAAAAAAAAAAAAAAAAAAAAAAAAAAAAAAAAAAAAAAAATTCCAATATTTTAAAGCTAGTTTTTGGTAAAAGTTTGGAAAAAAATAAATGTAAGGATTTTAAAGATGAATGTGTGGAATCTTAATAAGACACACTGCTTCGGAGAAACTGTGCTTCGATTTATTTTATACAATAAATAGTGCAAAGAGTGTTTTTAGAAAACGAAATTTACTCTGAAGGATTTATAAATTTTATTTCAAACTGAAAGGCCATTTAATGTCCAGGCAAACAGCTTATGTAACTATGTGAATAACCAGCCTTTGTAAAATTAATTTGATTGGCTGCTTCAACGAAGTCGAAATTTTTAATCAGCGTTGATGTGTGCCCTATTCTCACTTGATATTTTCGTTAATTAACACTTAATGATATAACTGTAGTCTTTAAAATTACATAACTTTCTATTTACATAATCTACAGATTGTTGTGTGAAAATGGAAACCTTATTTCAGGTGTAATGGTTTCTCTACATTCTGGAGGCTGTAGTTCTCGAAGTATTCTGTTGATATTAATATTTGGGAAATAAGCCTGCGCAGTATTTAACTCTTCTCTGCCGAAAAGCCTTACAACATTTTTTTGTTTTAATAATATATTCTGAAATAATATGAATGAATTTTCTTAACATCACAAATTATACGACCAATCTATGTCAAACACTTGTCAAAATGTATTCCTAGTTAAGGGAACATTTTAATAGATGTAAGCTAAACATTGATTGAATTTGCCGGGTTTTATTTTAATTTCATAGTCTTATGTTCATTAAAATCCTGAATGATTTTTATCGATCACTTTTAACAAATAATTGGTAATTAAAAGGACAAGCTCATAAAAGTGCTAAATAACATTTTACAGTATTGAGTAAACTGAACTTAAAAATTTGGTGTCGGCATATTTTTTAAAGGAAGTTCATATATTATTTCATACAATTGTTTGAATAGTGAAAAAAAATGTCCAATTTTGGTCTATATTTAACTTATTCTAATATGCCTATTGCCTTTATGACATGAAAATTTTTCTTAAGCAGTTATGAGGTGGCTGGCTGACTCTGTATAAAATGCCTTTTTACATTGTAAAATATAAGTAGTGCCTTTAATCTTAACAAGAAAATAACTTACACAACCAGACGACATATGAGAATAGAGAACAGGATGTTATAAATTAAATATATTTTGTTTATTAAGAAACTACAAGTAGTATTTGGTATAGGTATTATAAAATCGACTTAATTTCTGAAGAACCTTTAGTATGCGCTATTGTATATTACTTATTTATTGTATATATCTTACTTTTCTGTATAATTTATTTTTTTATTGTACATAGAGTGTGAATATGATCTCTGAACACTATTATAAATGTCCTTTGAGACAGATTGTAATATTTTCAATAAACAAGTTACAAAAAAAAAATTAAAAATAAAAATTATATATTAAATCAAGAAATCTGTAACAGTTTCTCTATAAAATAGTTAGCTGTGACATTAATAAATTACTACAATAATTTATCTATTTTTATTGTCCCTTCCATCCAAGGGTGGTTAAAAGTTATTTTTGAACACTTTGCTGTTGATTTGGTTTTTCTTGTTCCTGATTAGGCCTGGCGAGGGACGGACGGACCTGTTGGTTGGGATAGTAGACAAACCCGTTATGCGAAGGATGGTAGCTATAAGTTTGGTGGTCCAACTGTTGGCTGGAGTGGAAGTTGTTAGGGTGGAATTGTTGTGCCGCATTATCAGGTACATGGACAGGAACTGGATCGACGCTTAATTCGCTGACGACGAACCTTCCTACCAGCTTGAGGCCGACGAAGCGCTGGTCATTGAAGGTCTTCCTTGGAGCAACATAGAGGATTGGCACAGCCTTGTTTTGTACGTCCCGGACGATGTCGGTCACCCTGAAGCCATCTGGAAGAACGAACTCCGAGACTGCTGTCAAGAGGAACTGGTTACCGTTGAAAGCGTGGTAGGAAAGGAGAAGTCCTGAGACAGGACCTGACTTCCGAAGTAGCTCATGGAGAGGTTCGAAGTTCTGGTAGTCTACCACCGACCTATAGGGCTTATTTATTATAGGGAGTCAAGGAAGATACATATATATCTATATGTGTGACAAATGTATTAAAAAATCACAGCATAAAGTGATCCGAAACATGGATGTTATCAGGAAGTAGTGTTCCTATTTACTAATATTTAAAAATAACGTCTATTCTCTTAAGGGAATCTTATATAAAAAAATTCACTGAGATTAATTTTATTTTTTAAAAATTGTTATATTCAGAAAATATTTATTTTAAAACATAAAGTCGTTTTGACAAGTTTGAAATAAAATATCAAATTTTAAGTATAAAATTTAATATATCTGGGTCGTCTATTGCCAAATTGAACCCAAATCATTTTTTTTTTTTTAAATCAAGATAACCATCGGTTCTTATGTAATGATAATCCAATGAATCTGATGGCATTATTTTTTTTTTCAAAAATAAACCTAGTTATTAAACAAAATGGGGTGAAAATATTCCACAACTTCCAAATATGATAATTTCCAAAACCGCCTGATTTTCTTAAATGATAAATATATATATTTAAAATGTTTTATTCTAATTAAAATTAAAAATAAATGTATTATATTATGTCATTATTGAACTAAAGTTGAACTTTAATTGTACAATTTTAAGATCTTTTTTTCCTCTCGAATCGCTTATCATTTTTTCTGTCCAAACCAACAACCTCCGTCCCTCCCCTAAAAATATTTTTTTTGGTCCAAAATAAGCCTTGGAGTTTATTATGTTCTAAATAAAGCCCTATTTAAGATTCAGTATGTTTTAATTACAATTAAATTAATGGTAATCTGAATTATGTGCTATGAATAAAGAATTAATTACTTAATTTATTTTGTAAAAATTATTGGTTTTGATATTATAAATGGCATAGAAAATATAGTTTATCGAGTAAATTGTCATTAATGATTCGAGTTCTCTTTGGAAATAAACACCTCATATCGTCGGCACCATGTTAAAGTAACTAATGTTAACCTGCTCAACGTTGCACATTCGTTACAGTAACATGGTTCCGACGATGTGCTTTTTAAGTTTCAGTTTTGATCCTGGAAATATTCAAAACATTTTTTAAATTATTTCGAATGCCTTTTTTAATCACAGGGTTCTCAATATACCTATTTTCATTATATACCTAGTTCTGCAATAAATACTGTTACAAAAGTTGAACTTTGTTTACATCCTTGGGTCTTATTAAGATAATCCTTACCTCTATCAGGTTATTTCCTTTAAATGTCAGAATAATTTTGCTCAATTAACATGAAGCCGGGTGATAATTAAAACAGAATAGCTGTGATCGCATTACACTAAGTTGGAAAATGTAGGTAAGAGATTTTCAACATTTTGAAACCTTTGGGCATCAGCCGTATGGTCGTGTACCGCACTATAAATAGATATATTGAGACCCTATCAGTATGTGACGAAGATCGACAGACAGAAATTGTTTGTAATAAACTGTATGTTTTTGAAAAAAAAAAATCTGTTGAAATCTGTTTATATTTCCTTGTGACAATATTTATGACAAGAATAAGTATATTAAAAACCTATTTTATCCTATGGTATCTGTTTGTGATGAAACAGTCTGGTTGTTCCAAAATGTACTGAGGAAATATTTTAATCACTAATACATTTATAATTCTTCAAATTTTAATATAGTAAACAACTAAATTAAACAGATTGAAAATAGTTGATCATATCGGAATATACTCACTTGAGTCCATGATCTGCATAGTAAGCGACCAATTCAGTTTTTTTCTCTTTAGATGGAGCCAGGATCAAGACGGGTCCTTGCAAAATTTCATTTCTGACTTTTTGAGGTCTCTGGTGATCATGGTAGCCGTGGTTCGAATATGACGGATTAATAACTGAAAAAACTTATAATTTTTAACACTGCTTTTCAATATGGCAACGTATATTGTATTGTGTGCAACGATGATCTATGATTGGATTTAAAAATATGTGATTGGTCAGCCAAAACGATGACGACTTGATATACAGTAGATAAACTATAAAATATTATTGAAAATTTCTAATCGTTTATGTATATGAACACTACTATATTGGGCAACTAGCTTATGATTCACAGGGAAAAGTTCTAAAAGGGGCTACAGAAATCTGAGTTGTTACATCGCTAACCAAGTAAATGCAATTAATTTTAGGAATTGTAAGTTGTATGAAATCGAACTCCTTATTAAGCATCCTTGCTACTTTTAAAATGTGTATACTTAATTGGATTTATGGCTACTTGCTTGTTATGAATTATACCAGTAAATATAAAGAGCTTGGTCATTAAGAACTGAGACACTCCGTATAATATATTACAAAAATCAAAAAACACTTTCAGTAAAGTAAGCCAAGTAAATTGTTATCATGAAAAACCAAGTTGGATTCGTTATTAGTGTCCTTTAAAAATGTTATGTACGAATTCATATTGAAATAAAAAACTTTTTTTGAAATTTTTGTGGACTTGATTGAGGATTTTTTTTTCATATCATTCACTGAAGCGTTTATGATTCATTAGGCTTTTATCTTAATTCAAATGTTTTAATGTTGAAAACACCATTACCCTTATCACTACCCCATCAGCATTTCATCCAAAAGAAATATACAAAGAAATAAACAGACTTCCAAATAAAGAAGCTCCTGACTAGGATCTAATCACTCTCTTTATTCTTCGACACCTACCCCGAAAAGCTGTTATATTTCTTACACACATCTATAACTTCATCTTACGCACAACCTATTTTCCTCTCCTTTGGAAACTTTCCACAATTAAAATGATTCCTAAACCTTTAAAACCTACCACTATTCCTTCATCCTATCGTCTTATAGCACTTCTTCCTATAATGGGAAAAATATTTGAAAACTTCTCCTGAACCCTCTAAAGCCTATCCTAGAAAGAAGTGAAGTGATACCAAATTACTAGTTTGGTCTTCGTTGTTATCACTCCTCTGTGCAACAGTGCTATCGGATAATAGACGCTATCTCTGTTGCTTTTGAGGAAAAGGAATACTTCTCTGCGGTCTTCCTTGACATAGAGAAAGCATTTGATAGTGTCTGGCACAAGGGCCTATTATGGAAATTAAAACCGCACTTATGTTCTACTTATTTTCTAATTCCTTAATCCTTCTTTCTTAACAGGTTTTTCTGTGTATCCATAGATTCTTCTGACTCCTCTTTTTTTTCCTCAACACATTGGCGTACCACAAGATAGCGTCTTAAGTCAAATTCTCTATTCACTAGACACATCTGATATCCGTGAGCACCCTAGCACCACCCTCTATTGCTTCGCTGACGACAGGACAATTCTTTCTTCCCACAAAAACCCTACTATCGCTTCAATTGCCCTTCAAAACCACCTCTGTGATCTTCAAAAATGCTTTGCGAAATAGATAATTAAAATAAATAGTAGTAAATCCATCCACGTGACTTTCTCTCTTAGGAAAGCCTCATGTCCACCCATAACGATTGATAATTACCCAGTGTATTCTAAAAACCATGTTCGGTACCTCAGACTATACTTAGACAAAAGACACCTGAAATAAGCATCCTAAATTAAAAAGGCAAAAACTGACTAGACGATATAACAAACTCTCGCATCTTCTGGACTACAGATCTTCACTTAACTTACGAAACAACTTACTAATCTACAAGACCATACTGAAACCAATTTTGGCAAATTTTTGGGGTTCGGCAAAACAAACACACATTAATAAATTAAAAACCACACAATAAAAAATTCTACGAAAAATTTTCAACGTCAAATTGTAAATTCATCTGGTTCGACGTAATGTTAGGCTGTTAAAATACTATTTCTATTCTATACTGATGTATTCTTGGCAGATGAAACGTTTTTCGGTTGTAGTTAAAAAATATTTACGAATCTGAACATTAATGACTTATGCCTCTTTAAATTTTCGTTCTTACTATTTACTTCTAAAAAGGTATCTTGTTAGCAAAGGAAAATATCTATATAGTTAATATTAGACATTAGAGAGCTACTAAAAAGTCCATGTAAACTATAGTCTGATTTTCCGCCAAAAAGGAAGACATTTAAGTTTGTGTTTTCATTTTAGTAAATCACGTTTTTTTTTATATATATAAAATTTAAAAAAAAATATTGATTATTTCATAGTAAACAAGAAAAAAACATTTTTCAAATAGAGTTTGTCTTTGCTAAAACCCTTTGAAACTTTTAGAATAAGTTGCCATTCACCGCTATTTGTATAAAAAAAAAAAAAAAATGGTGGGATTTGAAATTCCGTCACCGACAGAGTACATTTGTTTTCAGAAAAAATATCTAAAATAAATAATTGAAAAGCTTTAATGTTTCTCCATGAGCTGAAATGTATTATAATACTCATAATTACAAAAGTGAAATATTTTATTTATAAACAAAAAAAATAAAAGTACCACATTTTCAAAACAATTGTTAACTAAATTGATATTGATACAGCGTTTTATTTACAAGTACCTGTTATGAGAATTGATATTTATTAAGTGACCAACTAAATACTCTTAATCATAATATTTTCGTTGTTATGAAAACTCGTAATTACCTCAATCAAATACTTTTTTAGTTATCTCTTCCAATCCAACAAAGAGCATGACTGAATTAAACAAAAAAAAAAACACAAAGCTTAAATTCCTTATTTTTCTGCGGAAAAACTTCTTTAAATATTTCTCTTTATTTACAGGACACTTTATATAAATTATATGATTTATTTTATAGTAATGGATATTATATTAAAAAACTATATTAAAAGACAGATTACTAGAGAAAATGTACCATATACGTCGAGATTAGCCTCAGGGCCGCTCACTTCAGCAGCCGATACCAATCCAACTGAGAACAGAACGCACAAGACGAGCATGGTACTAAGTGAGGCCGAATTCTCGACTTCCCTAATATATAGAGTGGTTAGGAACCGACCGGATCATCCTCTAATGGGATTTTAACGTTCGTTTTAAACATAACAGATAGCGGAGACCATTCGTATTAATAATATGGATAGAGTGTGGTCAGTCTTAAACCAGAAACATTCATTCAGAAACATTCCAGCTGTTCAAACATTCGGAAGTATTCGAGTGCAGGTGGTCCTCGTAATTACTCAGGTTCCCTTCAATGGAAAGTCCCCAAAGTCTAGTCCTACTTAACATAAATGTATACGAATACCTAAGCTATTGGTTTATCTAGTTGCTCTCTTGAATAAAATGCACTTATGATTTATTTATTTTTTTTGTATTCACTTATATATTAATAAAATTTATAATTTATAATGTTATTATATAATTTTAAATTATATATGTCTATTTATATATGTCGATTTATTTTGCGGGAAAAACAATTCTTCTACAACAAAACTGGAGAAATTGCACACCAAACAGAAAAACATACAAGAATATATATATATATATATATATATATATATATATATATATATATATAATATATATATATATATATATATATATATATATATATATATATATAATTCAAATCTATATAAATAAAATAAAGATTTTGTCTGTACATTGAATAGAATCAACCCGTTTTATGATATCTTTCCGTTTCATACATTGCAGACACCAAATCCACTTTTAAAACATTTTTTTGTCTGTCTGTCCGCATTGCAACGAAATTTTGTCAGGAGTAAGCTCAGCAATGATTTATTGTAGACTTTTGAAATTTTTACATTATATTAAGGTTTACTTGACTTAAAACATAGGCTTTAAATGAAAACAAAATATTGAGTATAATCAATGTTATGAACTTTTGAGTAATTTGCCTTGAGATCTCGATTAATGTTGATAATAAATGTTAATAATAAACATATGTGTATACGCTAAAGAACATCTATATAAATAAAATAAAGGTTTTGTATTATATTGAATAGAATCAACCCGTTTCATGATATCTTTCCGTTTTATACATTACAGACACCAAATTCAATTTTAAAACATTTTTTGTCTGTCTGTCCACATTGCAACGAAATTTTGTCAGAGATGAGCTCAGCAATGGCTTATTGTAGAGCCAACTGTTAAATATGGCTCGTGGGATGAGAATTGGTTAAATTACTCAGATTTAACCAATACTGAATAATTTAACCAATTCTCATCCCACGAGCCATATTTAACAGTTGTATTATTCAACTGATGGAAAAAATTATCACAACTCAACGGAGAAAATCCAAAATACTAAACATCTGTAACGCATTGCTGCTTAAAACACACTCATTTTTCGACTTTGTCCGATCTTCCCGTTCAAGGTGTCATTCTATTCAACTTCCCGAGCCTAACAAATGTCGTATACATTTTTAGGATTAACCTAACGGATGGCAATTGGAAGCAAATCTTCTAAAAATTAAAATTACCTCTCTCCCCTCACCCAACACCTATACTAGGTAAGGAAAGTATTGCAATCGGGTCAAATTTCCGACATGCGGTTTTCGACGGATCTATACGTTTCAGAGCCCCTGAGTCCGAAAAACACATTTTTAGCCATTGGTCTGTCTGTCTGTCTGTGCCAAGATTTTCTTGGGAACTACTGAACCGATTTTGTTGCTTCTTTTTTTATTTTGTAGGAGTTTTGACTACTGATGCCTGTGACAGAAATTCGGTGCTCCATGCGCAATAGCTGCGCGCAATAAATGAAAAACATGTTTTTCTATAGACTGTAGCGCAAAAACGGCTCTAACGATTTTGATGAAACTTTCCTATAATGTTCTAATCATTGTTCTTTCAATTTTCGTATATAGACTAAATTCCCGAAAAAATTCAGGAAAAAAAGTTATAAAGAAAAGAAAATGTTATGGGGCCTAACTCCCTAAGTATATATTATACGGTAAAATTTATAATAAAACTTTTGAAAGGTAATTAAATTCCCTACAAAGCCATATAAAAATCGTTCATTTTGGACAACTATTAACGAAGTTACAGCTATTCAATTTCCAATGTAAGATTACGGTTTCATATCCTGGTGTCAGAAAGGGTGAATGAGAGAATAAAGATGACTAAGTGAAAGTAAGAAAATCTGTTGCCCGCATCACACAATCTTCACTATTTCCTCTACTTTTAACAGAAATTATTGTTTGACAATAATTAAGCTATGGCAAAAAGTTTTTGATCAGCAATATTAGAGAGTATTGAAATTTGTACACTGATCTACCTTAAGCCGGTTTACATTGCTTTAGTTTATCAAATAAATCGTACTCAAATCTTTCTTTGATCAATTTTCAGGAAAATAATCTAGTTCAATTCTTTTTTGTTTCTTCATGAACATATGTAAAGATATAAAAACTTTTCTGAAATAGGTAGGAAAGTCGTGTGAGTGGACACGACCATAAACTAGATATTTATAATTGTATTAATATAAATACATCAAGTAAATGTGTACACAGAAATATAATCACATGAAAACGCTTGTTGAGAAACTACCCAAAGGTAGCACTCTAATAATATGTCTACAAAAGGAGGGCTTCTTTTCAGATGCCTCGGCGGATTATCAGGAATTGAAGAGGAAACAAGGTTAGAAATAAGAGGATTCTTGGAGGTTATGAAGTGTATTTTGGAAAGATAGGTATGTGGATTGGGCCAAATTGGAAACATATGGAACATTATTTCTTATGGATTATTTTATTTGTGACAAAGTAAGCAGTATTAAGGATTTTGGATTATAGGAATTGGATACGCGAGGAATTCGATGGTTTAGTGAAGCCCATAGGTCAACTCCATAAGTCCAAATAGGTCTTATTATAGTCATGTATATGAGTCTTTTGACTTAATTGGAAGCCTAGATCGTATGTCTAGTAAGTGTTGGAGTAGGCGAAAACGTCGAGAAATGAGCTGTTTCTTGTCGTTTCAGTCTCGTATTCGAAGTGAGACGTTTGTTCAGGTAAAGTCCTAGGATTTGTTCAACAGGGATAAGTGGGGTGTAATTAAAGGATACTGTAGGACAGGAAGTCATAGGTTCACGACGAAGGTTAAAGGTGATTTGATGGGATTTATTGGAATTTATTTTAATCCTCCAGTTTTGACATCAGTTTTCAAGGTTTGTGATGTGTGATTGAAGAGTTTGGGATGCTATTGATGGATCGTTATTAACTGAAAAAATACATGTGTCATCGCCATACGTGGTGATGACAATGTCAGGATGGGTTGGGATATCAGCTGTATTAACTGTGTAAAGGATAAGACCAATGATACTACTTTGAGGAACACCAGCAGATTGAGAAAAGAGGGATGAATCGGCATTATTGTGATTTACTTTGCATTGTCTATCATTACGGTAGTATACCTATTTAAACAGACATTTTGTGGGATCTTAATATGCGCAAGGTCAAGATTGACCGAAAAAGCTCAAAACCTCATTATCCAAAGAAATTGTCCTTATAGGCTTTTTCACTGCGACTGTCGATATATAGGTTATTAAATATTTAAGTACTGGTGTTTGTGATAGTTTTCGAAAAAGCAAAGAAACTATTTGAGCGTAAATGGAGGAAAGTAGCACTAAAAAAATATCGAGGTTTGGCTTCTATACTCTCAGTCGTTCGATACTCTTAGTAATTGATATCTGCAATCCAAGGTTCTTCTGCTAATATAAGATTAGTATAAGTTGAGAGGTAGCTGCATCTTATTGCTCAATTATTAAACTGGAGAGATATTTTCCAGTGGGGCAAGCTGATCACTTATTGAATTACTTGTTACTTGCATATTTGATGAGTGTTTGTTGAACAGACTATTCTAGCAATATTAAATATTATGTAAGAATAAACATTTATTTATAAATAAATGATACTTATCTAATGTGAGAGTTCTCACTGTGACATACAATTGTTTGATATATTGGTACAGAATCCATAAATAAAAATAATGAAAAAAAAATAGAATGAAAAATCAATAACTTATTGACTGAACTCAGAGCAATGAGTTACGTCAGGGGTTGCAAGTAAACAGGAGGGGAACTGGAAAATTGAAGCTTTCCGTCACATTAGGTCAGGCAGGGGGAACCTAATCAAATTGGGTCGGGGCCATTTGGGTAGGATGACATGTCGAAAGTTATTTAGCGTGCAGAGCAGCCGGGCAAGCATCAAGCTGGAGTCGGCCAGAGTGGAAGGTATGGGGGCAGTCTCCGCTTCATCCAGACTCATCATCCAGTCGATAAGTTTCTATATCCAATCCAGATATCAGTTCTTGTTATGATCGAGAAATCCTATCCCGGTTGGATCACCGAGTCATGGTTCAGTACTGGTTCTGATTGTTGTAGCCAAGGCCTGGATTTTTATGCATTTACTAGCAAGTTTCAAACCTGTGATACATCTTTATGAATATATGTACCCAGATACAATCAGTCAAATTATATATAATGCATATTTGATGTTAAATGCATATTTAGATTATTTAAAGAAAAAATAATAAATTAATTTTATTTTGCTTATGTTGTCAACTAATTTTGGTTTATTATTTTCAATAATGAAACATTGTGATGGACCAAAAAATTCAAAAACATAATCCCCTCTCAAAATTTGAGGTTTCACGTTTCAAGACGCGTAGAATTCGAAAAACGAATAAAAATTTTTTTGTCCGTCCGCCGTCCGCGCATTTTCTCCGAAACTACTGGACCGATTTTTTTCAAATTTTGATATAAAATCAGAGGTCACCCGAGGATGATCCTCCTTCATCGACATTACTCTCCGCCTTTAACTTTCAAAATGGCGGCCGAAAAACTGCGTTGCTATAGACTGTAGCTCCTAAACGAATGTACAGATTTCAATGAAACTTCGCTAAAGTCATTTTCTCGACGCCCTTTAAATTTATCTATATAACATACTTCAACGAAAAGAAGCTGGAAAAAAAGTTACGAGGGATGGTAAAATTAAATTCCGAATAACTCGAAAAGTTTTTACTTTTTTGTTGATATTGTATATGTTTTTTAAAAGTTTACGAAATTTCCTAAAAACAAAAAAAAATCGTTAAAATCGGACAATTAGGAGCAAAGATATGGTCTCCGGTTTTTTTTTATGTGTACTACTCCAAATGTTATATCCTTGGTTTGGTTTTTAAATTTTAAATGTGTTACTGAACTAATGCTAATTTTTTTTAGCATATTACTAATGATTAAAGAAAAACAGTTTAGTCCAATAATTGGAATCACCTTTTGTTTTTTTTCTTTGTAACTCGGAAGGTAATTTTTTTTTTGTTAAAATCATTGCTAATTTATTTTATTAATAATTTTAAATTTTAAAAAGTATCCCATTGTTTTTACTTTCAAATACCTACTACATACGCAGTATACTGTAAGGACAAATTTTGAGATCGTGAAAATTTTCAAATCTGGGTTCTTAATGGATATACATATTTTAAGGTCCCCATAGTCCAAATAAGTACCGAGTCCAAGTCCCACAAAATGTTCCGTGTGTGTTTAGTCTAGTTCAAAAACGATAACTCACACGAAAATGAAATTTCGTATTTATGAATTCGTATATTTCTAGAAAGTAACAGCAACATTTTCTCTAAAATCAGCTAACCGGAAGTGGCACTTTACATAATAGATTTTACACATTTTTACAATTTTCTTGAACACAGCCTAAACAAATTTCATAAAAATCAGTATATCAGTGTACAATTAAATGGTCTTATCAGTAGACGATATACAATATCAGCTTGGTTTTATCCTCATTGATGTCACTTAACATCTATTCAATGCAAATATTCGAAATTTCTTCCTCTAAAGTATCTGTAATTTGGATTATTTTAAATAATTAATAGTCCCCCACTGTAAGTAGTATTAAAAAAAGGAGTAATATAAACTATTTAATTAATTGAACGAGAAAAAAAAAAAAAAAATTTGAAGTTGAAAATGAATTTCTGGAAGTAGTAGTTAGAACATATATTTATAATATATCGTTGGAAATATGAGAATTTTAGAAAAAAACAATAACTGACATACCGACTTGTAGAAGATAATAGAGAGTAACGAATAACATTTCTAAAAACTAATATTAATTAACGGAAACCAAATGTTTCCATGGAAACGAAAAGAAATTCCTCAACTTAATATAAAATTTTAAAATTATTTTAAAGCTTGAAAAAAGTATTTACGTATAAATCACACGACTGATACAATGTTTAAAAACTATTTTACTGTACTTATCTTAAAGGAGAAGTGGAATTTAAAAAAGATTTCATGGATGTCTAAAACATATGTTTATAACCTCAAATACACTTGCTATACTTTAATATAATAAATAATAATAAATCGTCGATTTATTGTGAAAAATCATTAAGTAATATTTTAGAAAGTTAAATTAGTGAATAATTTGTTTTTCCTCTATAAAAACATATCATTATCTACTTAAAATTAGTGTGACAACTTTTTACTTATGGATGGTAAGCAATAAAAACCTCGTAACTAAATTTTATTATATTTTACAAGGGAAAAATAAAAGTTTAATAACATGTATAATGTTATTCATACTTGGTTCGTTTACGTTTTACAATTTAATACAATCCTCACTTATTTATATATTATATATTAATATGTATTTTCAAATCTCCCTTCGTAAGATATGAAGCTCAGGGACTGGAGTAATATAGTTTAACAAGACAGGTGGAATTACGAGAATTTTACAGTCTGCCTTCGATATAATAAATAGAGTTTGTGTTATTTTAATGACTTTTTAAAGTTAGTTCTAAGGTTTAATTTTTAGCTCTGTTAAAAGTACCCTTCAAAAACAACTTTACTTTTCGCATATCACCTGAAAAATTCAGAAGTGTGAGAAAAGAAAAAAAAAAGGGTTTGTTACTTATTTTAAAAGAGACTAATTTTTCCACGATTTCCAAACCACTTTTTTGTACACTATTTCATGACATACTTTACTCATCTTTTAAGGTTTTGAAATTCATTTAAAAATCTGAATAAACTCTCTTGAAGAAATCCTAATGATTTATTATATATTGAAATTTAAAATATTAATAGTTTTCCTAAGATAAATACACTAATTTTATTTTGTATGTCTTATATTAAAAGGAAACCATTCCCTAATAGTTAAATTCACATTTTTTTTTTTTTTTTATTTCTTTATGACATTTACAACTGTATTACATAAATACATCAAGTAAATTTGAACATAATTGATATAATGACATGAATACTTCTAAACTACCCAAGGTCACTCTAATGATATGACTACATTAGCACGGTCCTCGAATTGAAATGACGTTAGAAACGTGAAGGTGGATGATCTGAAGTTATTATGGAAGGTGGTACGCTGCGGATTTCCGAACATCCGGAACATCAAAGGTTCATTCACGAGAAGTGGAGGGGGACTGAGGTTTACAAGGATTTGGGAGTAACCATACTGCTGGATAGGATTAGGTTACCTAGGCCTCACAACCATTATAAATTTCTAATTTTCATTATATGTATATTGTAATTAATAATTTTTCATATCCCTTGTTTATAATTTTAAACCATCTTCAACTATTTCTTTTAAATAGTCAAGTGGGCAACAAATTAAAAAAAAAAATGAGGAAACTTCACAATTTACTTAAGGAAAAAAAAAAATTTATACGTTGTGTATATTTATCAGTTCTTTTCCCATTTTCCTCAACAAATTTATTATTTTCGCAATACCTTCCTTAATTTTTTTAAGTAGTAGACTTATATTTTACTAACTGTTTGTCAAAACGATTTTCTATGAGGACTAACCTTACTACTGAGGAACTAGCGATGAAAAAGGTATAGCGTTATTGTGATTACTTTAAGTATCTATCAGTAAGTAAGAACGATAATGAGGAAGTATGTAGTGTAGAATTTTCGAGTTTGTACAGCAGTCCCGGGTGCCAAACTCTATCAAACGCCTGTTCAACGTCGAGAAAGACTCCCGTACAGTACATTCCGCGCTCCAATGCAGAGGATACTACGTCTACCACACGATGACATTGCTGTATAGTGGAATGGAAGTCGGAAACAAATTGTGATCGGATAATGTGTAGAATTTAGATAGGTACAGCGTAATGATTGACGTGTAGGGTCTTCATGATCAAAGCGATAGCGGGCAATCTTGGAACTTCTTGTGACGTTCACTTCATGAATTATGCGTGTAGGGTCTGCTTAACTTTCTTATTTTTTAAAGTTAGTGTTCATATCATCTGGTCTACAAGCATCGCACATGGAGGGGGGGGGACAAGGTAGACAAATTCTCAAATGAATTTAAAAATAAAAAGAATCCCGTAGCTTTAGCCTTAAAACAAAAATGTTCTAGTTCTGAACTACTTTATCCATCTTATAAATTTCTTAAATCCAAATTGATTTTTTAATGGTTGCATTCTATTCAATGATCTGAACAACCGAACAGTTTTCGGTGAATTATTTAAACGTAACATCTAATTGAGGATCGTGAGAATCGCAAAGAATTTAATAGAGCATAATCAGGAGCGGAGTTAGAGGTAATAAAGCAAGATAATTTCCCTAATGATGAATAAATAAAATGTTATCTTCCCTAAGTTTAGTTGGTTACTGCTTGAACTTATTTCGTAGCTTCTTATCGTATTTATTTTGATATTTTTATACATTATCTTATTATGTTTTCCTCCATGTATCGATAAAAAAATATATATAATTAAAAAAAGTAACTTAAATAACTCCATTCATCCTAACTTGCATACCTACTTATACACTTTGGTAGATTTTTAGGGAAATTGATTCTAGTAATATTGGTACTTTGTGTGGTATTCGAGGCCTTCCATTCCCGAACGAAACTGAAACGTGTTATCTTTCGGACGTGTTAATATCAGGTGTAGTGAAAAGCTTCTGACTACTATACCAATTTTAAATATTTTTAGGTGCCAATTTCCCTCATAATCTATCCATATTTATAAGTAGGTGTGGAATTACATCTATGTAAAAAAAAAAATCTGTAACACTACAACCTCTGAAGAGTCTTTGGGTTCTGTACTATTTAAGAAAGTACTGTTTCTTGGTCAACGGTTATGCAAGGAGGTGATACAACCGAGATTAAGAGTACCCAGAATACCGAGATTAAGGATACCCACTTTACAGAGGCTTGCTGTCTTCCGACCAGGGACGATCCACGGCCGATGAAACAGAGAGAGTAATACTTTATTGAAAATAATGCTGCCCTACTTCATAGAGTTGCTTTACACACAGCATACTGATCAATCCATATGGAGATAGCTCTTTTATTATCTTATTTCATTAATATATAAACATATTATTTTTCATAACACTAGTCATACACAATATCACAAATATACTACATTAAGCAATTATCATTATATAATACATATATTTTCTGAAAAAAAAAAGTATTCGAATGCTAGAAATACAATACTAAATTGCACACACATATATCTACATAATTCCATGAATATAGATAAGAAGTTAAGCTGAAAATTAAAATTGAATAAAGAAATAAATAAATGGATAAATGATAAAAGACATCCTAAATTCGAAGTCAGTTACTATATAAGTAATAGTGGATGATCCAGAATAATATTCTCGACCAATATCTCAAGCTCCCCAACATCAACACCTCGTTCCTCGAGGAAGCTTCTTGTTCTTTTTGGGATTGTTCCGCGAAACTCAAATCAGAAGCATCTCACGGTGAACTATCTCTCTACGAAGGTCTCGCCCAATTTCTATTTTAGGAAAGGAATAATTTATTTGCCTAAGCCGGCAATTCGAACTTGCCCTTTCACTGAGCTTGCCCACTCTCAATTACATTTCCTTATGATGAATATTTTTTTTTCTTATTTATTATATTTGTTTATTTAGAAATATTACATTCTGTCACATCAAGGACATTTATAATAGTGTTCAGAGAAAGCACACTCACACTCTATTTACAATAAAAAAAATAAATAATACAGAAACTTAATAATAATAAATACAATAAAATAAAATAAAAATAAATACAATAAAATAAAATAAAAATAAATAAAATAAAATAAAATAAAAATAAATACAATAAAATAAAATAAAAATAAATACAATAAAATAAAATTAAAATAAATACAATAAAATAAAATAAATGTATATAAACAAAAGAACTAACCTAATCATACAAACTCGGCCTTGAGTGGAGGATCTGGCCATTGCCAAAACTCCAATAGATACTTATTTACAGAAGGTCTCTGGGCCACTGCCGCTTCAACCTACGAGGAGGATTGTAAGGATGAGTGGTGCTGGATAGAGATTGTGCAAGGGGATTTGGATGATAGGTAAGGTTCTGGTGAAATTTGGAGAATTTTTCTGGAATAAGGTCTAGGACAAATGGGATATTAAGGTCATGGTGTAGGATTTTGTTATTTACATAGAACGGAGCATCAACTATTGTTCGAAGGACTTTACATTGAAAGGATTGAATATGTTTGATGTTAGAAGCTTTTGCTGTCCCCCACAGTTCAAGTCCGTATGTCCATATAGGTTTCAGTATTGTCTTGTAGATAAGTAATTTGTTTTCAATAAAAAGTTTGGATTTTCTGTTTAGTAGTCTGTATAGCTGGCCGTATCGTCGGTTGAGTTCTTGTCTTTTGAGTCTAGTATGTGGGTTCCACGCTATTCTTCGGTCTAAATGAAAGCCAAGATACCGGACTGTGTCTGAGTAAGGAAGCTGGATGGAATTAAAGTGTACTGGTGGACAGGAACTGCGTCGGAGTGTAAAGGTAATATGTTGGCATTTAGATTCATTAACTTTAATGCCCCAGTTATTACACCAGTGCTCAATCAAGATGAGGTGGTTTTGGAGATATGTTGGATGCTATGTTGGGATCAGAGTTGGATGATAAGATTGCGGTGTCGTCAGCGAATGTTGCAAGAAAAGTATCGGGATGAACAGGGATGTCAGCAGTAAAGAGGATGTAAAGCACGGGACCCAAGACGCTGCCTTGGGGAACACCGGCTCTAACGGAGTAGATATTGGAAAATTGGAAAGGTAGGATCGGAGGACTAGGTACAAGGACTGAGGTAAATGGATTTTAATCTTGAAGAGCAGTCCGGAGTGCCATACCCGGTCAAATGCCTGTGCAATGTCCAGAAATGCACCCGAACAGTATTCCTTGTTTTCTAGGGCTGAGGAAATATGATCAACAACTCGGAGTCCTTGTTGAACAGTAGAATGTTGGGAGCGAAAAACAAGCTGATGGGAAGGAATATTTTGGGATTCTATAATGGGTAGGATTCGTTTCAAAAGGATCTTTTCAAAAATTTTTGAAAGGATTGGGAGTAGGCTAATTGGTCTATAGGATGTTGAGATATTGGGAGGTTTGTCTGGTTTTGGGAAAAGGATAATAGTGGAGTGTTTCCATAGCAGAGGAAAGTGGGTGGTGCGTAGGATACAATTTTGATATATGTAAGGAATATGACTGCTTTGGATGGAAGTTGTCGAAGGATTTGAGGGGTAAGGAGATCATGTCCAGGAGCTTTACGGGGGATTAGTTTTTTTAATTGAAATTTCACTTCGGAAGGATGAATAGCTTTTGGGGGCAAGGAAAGTGGGATTGGTGATGTAAGGAGTACTGTTACGGTGTGGGCAATATGGGATTCCGGATGTGAAATAAATGTATTGGATAGGTGAATGGCGAACTCCTCAGCCTTATCTTCGTCAGATACTGCCCAGGAACCATCATCTCGTCGGAGGGGATGGGAAATACGGTGAGGATTTAGGATTTTGGTTGTGGTTTTCCAAAGGGAATTGTGGCGAGAAGATAGGGAGGATAGGTAGGAGTTTAAGGAATGTGATCTGAAGGTGGCTAATTCCAGTTTTAATTTTTTGCAGTAATAATTATAGGAGCAGCGGCCTTCTCTCTCAGCCACATCAGTAGGATGTGAATCCAGTGGAGACTAAGAGAGATCATTAAAGCAACATACGCTTATGATGAATAAAGTTATTTCTGTAGTCGGTTTTTTTTTTTTTATTTGTTTAAAATGTAATTTTTTTAGCAGTTTTAATTTAGTTGTTCAAGTATTGACAATTTATATTCAGCACATATGATCACTAACCTACATATGATATAAAATCAAAAAAAAATTAAGAACACTGAAAATATAATAAAATATTTGTTTCATTATCTTGTGCCCAAATGGTTTCGAAACACTCACGGTATCTTATTAAGTAATTTAAGCCATCAAACTCCAAAATCTGTCCAGCCGTAGGCTAAAAAAAAAAAAAACTGAAATTCGATCACGTGGCGACAGTAGTTAAAATTGAAAATGCAGTTAACTTTATAATAATTATCCAAATATGATTAAGGTCATACTTTTTATGAGCGGACTTCTTTTTTATACACATCAATAACAGCTGTCACTACGCCCATGTTCTGAGAGAAGTGAGCACACCCTTTTACAGTCCAACACAACCTTTGCATTTGAGCTGTGCCTTAGAATGTATTCACACCAGTCCCTGGGAGATTCCAGGTTGTTACTCCCAACGGAGAACACAAGTAAGAGACGGCCTAAACACAGTCGCAAGGGATTTCAATGTGTTGTACTGAGTACTCTTATTTAGAGCGTTACTTAAAAGAAAAATCATGACCGTTCATAATAACAGTTTTGTTGACTTAATGATTATTGAGTACGAAATATGAATACCGAAACATTTTATTAATAGAACAAAAAGTCTTGCCAAGCAAGTTATAGCTTCTTATCCATCTCCAAATTACCATCCAAATGCCATCCACTAATACTGAAAATTTCATCAAATTGAAGTAACCGAGAATTTTTGTGAGTTATCCTGGAGAATAGCGTAATGAATGGTATTGATTATTGAAAAAAATGGTTGAAAAAAAAAGAAGACAAAGGAACAGAACTGTTTTTTCTTTGCCTCTTACTTAATGGTACGATTTCTTGATTTTAAATTTTACCATTAATCGTTGATTTATTTCAATTCAATTATATAGTTATCAATTTTGACCATTTCATCGATTAGAAAATTTATTAAGTGCTTCAAAATAACAAATCATATTAAACATGAAAAATACTTAAACGAATGTAATAGCACAATGTTATCATAAGCCAGAAAAATCATCAAATTACTAAGGGATTTAATTTTCTAAAATGTTACTCAATGACTTTTAGAAATAACCCAATGAAGATAATAAATAATATAATAAAGTTAAATAAACCAATGATTACATTTTTAATATAATTTTTATTTGAAAATTATAAATAATTATTGCGTTTATAAAACGTCACAAAGTGACTCTCAGTTTAAAATTCTGAGTCTAATTGCCGGAAAACAAAGTAGTACGGCGTGCCTAACCAGTTAAATTCTCGTTTAACTCTGTTGTACTTACTTGCGCCGTTTATTTTATACTGTTTGAACTTTCAGTTTATTTTCAGAATTAAATTTAATTCAATTCGTGAAATAATAACTGTTATTTGTGTGAGGCAATATTTCATGACAATAGCTAAATTAATTATTATGCAAAACATCCTGCCGAAGATGAATCTGTATTATGGAAATAATTTGTTGAAAATGTAATGTTATAATGTTAGTTATTATAAATTCGGAAGGTGTGAAGTTCGAAATATAAGCCATGTCCAATTTCCACATTTTTATTTCTTAATTGACGTTTGAATTTCTTTTAAACAGAAAAAAAAAACAGTTACACCACGTCTGATTTAAGAGCCTTATGTATCTCACATCTGAAACAGTGCCATTGAGTAAACAGCGTACTAAATGAGTTCCAGAAACACAAATTAATCTAGCTTTGCTATCTATTGTTTTTAACTTTCTATTACGTATAGATGTGTTTGCTTTAGTGATTTCGGATTCGATATTTAACTTCAAACCGAAGAAGGAAAATTCCCATTAATTGTTGTTAGGACACAAAAGAATTAAAATCCCATTAAATATCTGGCCAGTGATAGCACTAATATGTTTTGGACAGCCACGGTTGGTATAAATAGAGAGGAATGGATGGGAAAAGGATCAGTGAAGATGATGGAGGTTTTAGGTATTCTATTCGTCGTGGCCCTGGCTTCGGCCGTTGATGTTCAAGAAGTTGCTGTCCAGCAGTCCGTATTAGACGTCTATGGTAAGTTCACCCATTCTTGAAGCTTGATACCTTCAATCCTGCTTTGTTGACCCATTGCTGTTCATTAGCATCAAGTTCACAACGTCCGGCCTTCCACGGTGCTGACCTCTACCAAGGTCCAGTCATCGTCTTGGCAAACACCTCCCAGCAGCAACACAATGAGTTGGTGGCCTACTATGCTGACAACGGAATAAGGTAGGCCCAAATATTTCTTTGGTAAAATATTATTAAATTTTTTTTTATGCAGTTAGGAATTTGGCCTAAAACTGTCATAGTAAAAAAAAATGTCAGGATCCTAATTTTTAATTGTTTTTTTGTAATTTTGAAACTTGAACTAATTTCTATTTCGGTGGTCAATTAAAGGTTTTACAAAACTTTATAAAAAAACTTTCTTTAGAAGTTCTATTAAAGAAATTCCTTTCACCCAAAAATAAATTGAAAAAAATAGTAATTGTCTATTAGATCATTAGTATGACAATCATTTAACATAATCTTCCTAAAGTAGTTAAATTAATGCAAGTTAAACTTTTACAATATACTCAGAACTTTATTAAAAAAAATTATTTAGAATTTAAAATTAGAAAATTCTAAAATGGAACTCAATAAAAAGTTTTATATAAGTTTCAAGTCCCGCAAAAAAACTTTTAAAATCTGACAATAGTTAATATTGGTATTGCCTCCATTACACAGCGCCTTCCACTAGTTGAATATTATCATTTCTTTTGTCGATATATTCTTTCCAGATCGATAGTGGACTCACAGAAGTTTCAGCCACTGTACCAACTGCTCCGAGCGTCCCCGAACGTTTCTGGACTAGTCATTGGGTACCAAGGCCTTGGAGACAACAGCTTCCTGCTTAAAGTGGTTCGCGACTTCGTGCTCCCGGACAACTTCAAGCTCTACGATCTCGTGAGAGAAAGCGTATACACAGTCCCCATCGTCTACGTCGCATCCAAGGGAGTTTTCAATAACCACAGCTTCGCAGCTCTCGAGCATGTGGCCAAGTTTGTCGTTGATGACTTCAACATCGACCAGGTTCCCGTTAACAACAGCTCCCAGTCAACAAACCATAATCCATCAAATGTTGCAGTAGTTCTTATCCCCATATTCACTCAAGGATATCCTCACTACTACCAATCACCAGGATTTAATCCATCATATTCTCAACATCTTGGATCCTTACCCATCAAGTACCAATTCCCTGCCTTTTATCCCTACAGCTATCATGGGCTGAACAACAGAGGAACCAATTCCTTCCCCTTCTTTGGTCTAGAACAGAGAGTCAATCCTGTTGGATACAACAACAAATTCCCAAATAGACTCTCCTACAGTTTCCATTATCCTCCTTATCCTACACATTTCCAGTATTCCTAAACCTGTAAAAACCATCCATAGTTCAATTATCAAACAATCCAGAGACATGAATTCATCGTTTCTCCTAAACTACTTTTATATCACCCTACATTTCATTCGGCAAGTAACAGAGTACGAAAACCAGCTCCCATAAGCGGTCCATGAATTTATCGTACTTGTTTTGGTAACAAAAATAAAATAAAATAAAATAAATTGTATATTTTCATAATTGTCAATTCCTTTGCGTCACGCTTACTTAATCAGAAAATATTTTTTTTTATTTTTGATGCTGAAAAGTTTGATAATCGAAGGAGTATGTACAGTGTGCATGTGAATGAAATGTTCTTTATATTTTAAGGCTCACGTTTATAAAAAAATAGTTTACTATAAAACAACTATTGATTATCAAAACGCACGTCCACTACTCTTCATTATGCCATTGCAGAAGGAATTTAATACTCTTTTTAAAAAATTCATAACACACTTGTCGGTCTACAAAAAAATCAATGAAACTTTTAAGCTTTCATACAATGGAATCCTTAATCATTTTCTGTATGTCTTATATGAAACAAATATTTTTTTCCCTAGATATTATCATGAATTTTGATTGGTGTTTACTTTAATTCTGTTATTAATAAATATAATATAGTGAATTATTGAAAAGTCTATTCACTAAATTGACAATGTCGATATTAAATACTGAAATTCAATTTTATTTCTGCGGTATCCCTGACATTCGGTTGCATCATCCAGTATGAGAATTCCTGTGTTCATTTATTATTATTGTTATTAAATACAATCCTTAAATAAATAAGTTATTATTTGATTCACTTCATGCAATTCGTAATAACACTAACTTTAAAACATAAAGTGCATTTATTGTATGATTCACAAAAAAACATTTAAACATTTAATGATATGAATTAAAAATAAAAATTTCAGTACTTGGTATGTTTATCATGACTTCGTCGCCTTAACAGCTTTATGGTCGGCTATAACTTATGAGATCACAGGCCTATTATAGCATTTTCTGTCATTTGAATATCATCTAAACTTTTTATATTTAATAAGATTTAAGTTTATTTCATTATATAAGATATACGTTCAATTTCTTGCGTTTTGATCTTTTATTATTGTCAGGGTTTAAATTTAAGTAAAATATATTAATAACAATCAATTTCTAAATTTTCATTTTCAACATTCAATTATTTCCAACTAAGGACCAGACCTGACCAAAAAGTAAATTAATTATTTTTTTTTTTTTAAATACAGCGTTATAATTTCAAGTATTTAGTGTTTTTAAAATACAGTGTATTTAAATTACAAAGTATTTGAATTAAGTATTTTTATTATTTCATTTTCTATATTCTCTAATAATTACATACATTGATTCCTTAGTTTTTCTTTGCTAAAAAGTTCTTGAAAATATTATTAAGAATACAAGTCTATTTTTCTCAATTATACATATCAGTCCACTTTTACTTATTAATCGAACGAAATATGTTTTCCTATGATAATACCTGGAGTCATCCATTATTTTAATGCTAATGAATTTTATTGTCAAAGATAAGTTTATTACATTTTTATAAAACTTTCAAGAATTCTTATGGAAATAAAAAGTTGTGCAACAATCCTTACTATTTAATTTATTTTGTGTATTTCAAATACATTTTTTTAATGTTAGTTACTTGAAAAGAAATAAACAAATACTTCTTTAGTATTATTAAAAAGAAAAACACTTACATTTAATGTAAGGTATATTACATTTTTATAATTAAATTCCTAAATCTAAAAAATGTATTTTATAATATTTTATTTGCAGTGATATCCTTACAAAAATTCTTTTCAAAATTTTCCCTTTTAATTATCAAATAACCAATCTTCTGGTGTTTAAATAGTAAAAAAAATCTCAAAATCATATTTAGAATATTAAAGCATATATATTCAATAAAGAAGGAATATATACTAAATTTAGGAACGTATCAGGAAACTAATGCTAGCTGATAAGGGACAAGAAGGGCATACGAATGGAGATATGTTGTAGGAATCCCCGCAATGAAATGTGAAGCCCTGGATGCTAAATGGTCTTGAATACGGACTTCTTCATTGCCGGCTCTTTCGGTAAATATCTCTGCTCTCCCTTCCATTCACATAGGAGGCACCAACAGAATATCTTATAAACGTCATCTAAACCATTCATATTCTCATAAATATTTATGTATTAAGCGTTTGATTTTTTCATATATATTTTAGTAATATTAACAAAGATATTGTTTTAGGCCATCACAATATTATTACACAAAAATAATGGAACATTATGATATAAGTAGTTTGAAATTTACTATCAGAAAGTTTGAATTTTGATTTGAAATAAATTATGTATTTTCTGATCCTATATTAAAAACTTGGTGTAACAATTTAACAAAATATTTTCATATTGTCAATGTAAATCTTCCATCGCTACCATTATCTTCTTCCACAACCTACATGCAAGCTACTCGTGTCCTCACTCATTTTCTCTATTTTAGACTAAGACTGTATGGTTTACAGTGTTCTCTTGATTGTAGTCAACCGAACAACGTATTTTTTTTTTTCTTTTCTCTCTTTCTCACCTTTTAGGCTATACGGGATATCCTCAGTCCAGGGGAGAGGGTGGGGGAATTATGTCAGAGTTAAAAGTCCCCGGAGCACCGGGATGTGAACTCGTAAACTTCGGTTTATCATAGGTTGCTACATGCAACGCATGTTTTACTCATGCTTTAGCCTGCTCGGCAACCAAGTCTACCTGCGAATTAATTAATTACCAACTCTGAACTGCTCTCGTGTTAGGCGTTTCACCTTATGATGAGTTAAAGTGGCTCTTCCGTTCCTCCCATCGACAATATTTCCTATAATCCTCCTTATACTGAACTATTAACTCCTAGCACCCTTCCAACATGTACAGCCTTCTACGATTCAAACTACTGGTCCACACTCTGAAAACAATATCTCGTGTGAGTATCCCTTTCCACAGAACTAAAACATTTAAACGATCCTTTTTTGGCCGATATACTGTTTTCTGGAATTTCCTTCCATACCATATTCGTCATGCACTTTTCCTTTTTTCATTCCATTACCTGTTTTTCCATAACTTTCTCATATCCAAAAAATACACTCTTCAATCTTGAAATTATAATATAATACCAGTTTTTTGTTTTGAAGTAAATGGTAGTTTTAATATTTAATTTTTAATTCTGGGATCAATTGATAGTTTTAATTTAATTTTATTTTGATTTCGAAAAGCTATGTAACTAAAGCTTATTTCCAGGCATTAAACATGTTACTTTAGATCTTAGAAAAACGATACAGAATAGGTACAGTTAGATTTTTTATTGACGTGAAAATAGTAAAGTCCAACTAAATTAATAAAATTAACTTGATAATACATCAAAGACATTGTCTAGAATGCCCCACTTCGGAATAGAAGAGTTTTAGAGTAAAGACAATCTATACATGCAGACCAATTATTTAAATAAAAATTTGGTGTGCCAGTATTTAAATAAAAAACTTCACTACCGATTTTAAAAACGATCATTAAAAATAACAAAATTGAATTACACTAATTTTCCTTATAACTGATCTAAATCATCAGAGTTCATTCTTTAATGAACCATAAAAATGTAAACGGGATAGTGGACGATTATTTAAATCAGTGTTTAAAATTCAATACACTTTAACTTTGCTTAAATTGTTCCGATTTAGACGATTTTTAATATTATTGTTGGAAATATAATAACCTTTTATATGCAAAAGTATATTGGTTCTACCAATTCTTGAAATATAGTGACTAAAGCTGTCAAGTATTAGTAGCTATTTTATCTTAATTTGTATTCACATAAACACTTTTTTTTTTATTGAATACTTCATAGTTGGCCGTTGTATTATTAAAAAATGAGATGGTCCGGCGTGGCCGTCATAAATAGACTAAATAGTGGCAAAACTACTTTATTAAAAGCCAACAGGTATGTATGTGTTCTTTTTATTCATTTATCTTTAGGTTATTTTATTCTTATTTATTGTATATATATATTATTTTTCTGTATAGTTTATTTTATTCACTGTACATAGAGTGTGAATGTGATCTGTGGACACTATTATAAATGTCCTTGAGACAGATTGTAATATTTTTCAATAAATAAGATTAAAAAAAAAAGCCAACATTTTGAACCGATTTTGCAGGTCTTCTTCAGGGAGGTGTGTTCAGCAAGGAGTTTCACTTAGAACTGGGAATCGTTATTTACACCAGCCAATTCTAAGTGAAACTCCTTGCTGAACACACTTTCCTGAAGAATTCCTGCAAATTCGGGTCGAAACGTTGGCTTTTAATAAAATAGTTTCGCCACTATTTAATTTATTTATGACCGCCACCCCGGTCCATTTCCTACATTTTTTTTTATTTCAACCAATCTTCGACTTGATCTTGGAACAATAGGCGGGCTTGGTCTTCGATTTTGGGCTACACTACTCTTCGTCACTTTTTTCGTCAGTGCGTCAGTGCGTCGCCTCGTTATTTACACCATTGCCCTAAATTGGACATTATTTTTAATATGATCTTTAGGCAGTATCAAAAGGCTTATTCATAGTTCCAACTACTGATTTGAAGGCGTTTAAGATCTATGTACAGCCAATTGCTTACTGATAGTTTAAATACATCAAGGATGGATTTATAGTTTTTAGTATAGCTCAGTGATAACTCACATTATTTTATTATCTGGCGATGTGTATCAGTGATATAAGTGATATCAGTACAGCATGTTTAGTCGGGTATACATTAAAATATTATCAGGATAGGCCAACTATACCACACACAGTGTTCACAATCTTCACAACTCGCTACGATAGTTAAATAAACAATTTACTTAATAAGTGATTAAGCTTGTTCAATTGGAAAATATTTCTTCTTATAAATGTAAAGGAAGTGTAAACGAAAATATAAGTATATCACATATAGGATAAGACACAGCGATCCCTAAAGTTAAGCTGATCCATTATAAGTTATACAATCCATTGTTATACTAGCTCATATCCTATTTGGTTGGTTCTGAAGAGCATTCTCAATTACTAGGAGTACAGATACCTGGATATTTTTTGTATACATTAAAAATATCAGAGAGTATCTTTCTATATTATTCGAAGTGTACTAGTGATTATAGACCTATTCTCCTCCATTTATTTAATTTTTAGTTTATTGAAACTTTCGTAGCAATATTTTAATTTTTAAAACCCAAAAACTTTTATAAAAAGATAATTTTTCCATTGCAATCGTATCACTTAAGAGGCATCCGACAAAACATACAGTTTTAGGCTTTAAAAAACAGGGCTTAATTAAAAAGGGCCCTCTCGAAATCTTTAAAGAATAATTTATACCGTCTTTTGGAACCATCGGAGTTTTGAAACTTTAAAGTTCTTTCTATTAGCAATATTGTTTACTTATAGTTGTATACTTAATTATTTTCAGCTTTATAATCTTCTTCAATTCCTGATAATCCAGCTAGGCGTCTGAAAAGTAGATGGCTTCATGATCTTTTTACATAGAACTACTTAGGGAGTGCTATCATTGGATAGGGTCTCCACAAGTCTGTTCATTTCATTACTCTTGATTTGCTCATATTTACTAGTTGTATTTATTATATAGTACAGTTGTAAATTTCAGTAAATAAATAAAAATTGGCAACTATTAAAATTAGATTTTGCACTTAAAACATATCGTGCATTGAATATTTTTTTTTAAATATTTCGTTTGATAGCCCAGTTTCTCATGTTCATGAATTTATTTATTGTTTGTCTGATTTTTTTTTTTTTTTTTATTATAAATTGAATATTAATACATTCTGCCACCTTTAAGAGCATTTATATTAGTGCTGTATTAATCATTCACACAATATGTACATACAAATAATGAAGATAATAAAGAAGAGGATATTGTATGAATTATTTAGCACTCGTCAATAAAATATTCAGGTAAATTTAAACATTGAATAACCACGGCAACAGTCACAACGACCGGTCTAGTGTTTCGAAAAATCTATATTCATACAGATATAGATTTTTATTCATACAGATACTCAATGAAATGAGCTATATCCATAAAAATATCTTACTATCGGAAGAATTCTTAATATAATTTAGAAAGGTTTTCAGTGGTTATTTTGTTTAAATTTCAGAGAAAAATATCTAAATCCAATTTGTTTCAAGGTTGATAAAAATTATGTAAAAATAAATAAAAATCTTAGACAATTTTATATTTTAGATCCGAAAATATTTGAATATAGATCATTTTACTGCCTCGTTATTGTTATATAATATACAAAATGTTAAACATTAATTACTATTTTCAAAATAATTTATCGAACATGAGCTCCACTTAAGAACGAAATGAGTTCAAATCGGAAAAAAAACAGTTGGTAGTAAAAAAATAGATATTTAATGCAATCATTCGGAAATATGGGACGAATCAATTTCCAATTTAGTTCAAACCACTTACTGAAAGTGGGAAAACACCCCTCCCTCACGCCAGCAAAATCAGAGTATCTTTTTTCCAATCTTGATTGTATAGCCTTTAAGCGGTTTTGGTCACATCCTATATTTTTTTGTAACATCATTAAAGACGATTGATGATCGTATATATTTTATATAAGATAAACATTTTATATTTATAGAAGTAGATATTGCTTATCACTCGACTTACTGATTATGTATTAGTGTGTCACTTTGAAGGTTTGTGATGAAATTATTAGCGAACAGGTTGAACAAATTTTAAGTTTTTCATCTGAAATTACTAAGCTAAAATTGCTGAAAATTATTTCATTACATTTTAATTATTTATGATTTTTTGTTGGTTATATATTATGAAGCTATTTAGGTACAATAAAAATAAATTTCAATAAAGAAAAAATAACTACGAAAATAACGTTTCTGTTCTCTGAGAAAGAATATGATTGCATATATTCTTGAATACCTTGGTGGGACAACATCAGTGAAACTATTGTCTAAATAATTTTCAGTTTTCAGGGGTGTATTATTTCAAATTTATTTTGGCAGCATGTAACGGAAGACTTCCTCAGGGAGACACCTGGAAAGTGTGGACGATACATACGGGAGAAAACTTAAAACTGAAAAGACAATTCAAGCTAATGCATTTTTTTTTTTTTCCACCACTTTAGAAAATATAAAATGTTAACTGTATATAATATTTTTAAACAAACTATTTTCGAACTCGTTTTTTCTTAATATCTCGGAAACATAATAGTTCTGTAGATCTACAAACTAATTATATACATCTTTCAATTTATGTTAAAAATGTAATTCATAAAAATACTTGGTCCATGCGAATAATTCGCATTGTAAATCAGTCATAAATGGTAATGACATGTAAAAACAAATAATAAATAAAATGCAAATATTTTCAATACATTCAAATTAATTATTTGGATGCAAATAATTATCTTTGTTTTTATTATTCATTTTCGATTTTTTTTTATCGTTCTTTTAATACTTCATTTGTTACATTTTTTTATTGCTGCTTTAAAATTAAATAAATACGAATGATTTTTTCACAATATATACACTGATCTAAGAATTAATTTATATTATTTGCATATCATTTTAAAAAATACTAGTAGGAATATTAATATTGTATAGTACTAATATAATATAGTACAATATCGTTAAGAATATTGTTCAGTGAACAAATGACAAAATAAGCATATAAAATACATGTCATAAAATGGAGGAATTAATTCTTATTTTGTGGATTATTGTAATAAACCAAGAAAAGCAGATTATTTTAGAATTCCTTTCATGTTTTGAATTAATAAACTGTACATATAAACTGTATCTTAGCTGATAAGAGTCCGATTTTGATGTTTTTTTTTGGGGGGGGGGAGGGGTTTGTTGAGAGTATTGTAATCTTTTAAATACTCATAGGTGTAGTCTCAAATCGAATGTATACTTTTTGATATATTCTCAAACAAATATCGTTTCCTTTATAACTTTTTTTCTGAATTTTCAGGAGATGTGACCTGAAGGAGAAGAAAATCTTCAAAATAATGGCTCAGTTATTGCATTTGATAACCAAAACTAACGAACATATGGTGTATCAACAAAAAAAAAAAAACACCTACAAGATATTATACATAAAGATTATAAGTATTATTATATAATACTTGTTTAAACACATAGTTCATTTTACTGTGTACTTGTTCATACATATATGATCGTGGTGTACAGATATAGAAAAAAATAATATGAAAGCTGAATTTTACTGATATTACAAATTATTCGGATCTTTTCATCGGATTTGGAACCGGTTTCCCAGAAATTTATACCATGCTTGTTTATATTATATAACATTATCCTATTATATAAAGATATTTTATTTCAACAGGGTTCCATTGAACAAACATATGGCGATAAGAACATAGATTGAAATCTACGCAGCGGAGGATGCGATAATGCCAAAGGAGTCAGATCGTACTGACAACAATGTGCTAGGCCACATGCAAATCTTAATCCTCGCCTAAGGGCCGTACTAATGCATTTACTCATGTTGCTTTCATAACATTTGCATTATCCAAACAAGATGACAATGGGTGAAAAGTCCATTTGTTAAAGTTATATTCGAATTTGTAAAATCAAAACAAAAATAATAAAGATATTAAAAGTGCTGATTGATCTTTTTTTAGTTGAAATATGTTAAGTAATAAAAATAAAATTAAAAAAGGGCAAAAACTTGGTTGCATTTTAATATTTTTGATCATCGTTGAGCCCTTATAAAATGGTAATTTTATTGACAACCCTCATATCTTAGTTCTATATTTACATTTATTTCATCTCTAATGAACATTATATTATCTATATGTAAAGTAATATTTTTAAACTAAGTCAAACTAAAAAATAAAAAAAATAAAAATAAAAAAAATAAAAATAAGTACACTATGGAGCTAATCTCTCGAAAAATTGTCTATAATTTTTAAATCCAAAACAAGTTGCCTTTCACCTTCTGAATGACAATCAATGGAGATCTTGAAAAATCGACAATAGAAGATGCGCCTAAGAAAAAAAATCTGATAACTTTTTTTGGATTTATGGGGACAGCTACGTTTGGTACACTCACGTTGTGAGGCTGGAGAGTAGACGAGGTGATCCCTGTCCCCCAGGCCCGGAGAGACTGGGATTCAGAGAGAGTTCTGGTCGATAACAGTTCCCTGGACCGCGCAATTGCGGCCGCTACAAACAGAGCCTTGCGCGCGCAATGAGCAACCGCGCAACTGACATTCGAATAATATATAAATATATACAGGAAAGAAATCTTCATCGTCTAGGGGAAGTAATTATCTATATCCAAAAACGCATCTAAGACTTGTAATCGAATAAAAAATTATAGCTGGATCAGAAGCTGTCTGTTCATTCTATAGAGTGTTATCCCGAAATATCCAAGGCTGTGTAAGAAATCATTTGGAGATGTAGTTAAATGATGATTACAGATGAGGAATATCTCCAACAAGTGTCTCTTGATGAGGTAGTAGATCTTTTATTCCAAATACTAGTAAACAACAATGAAGATCACGTGGATGCATACATTTGAATACATTTCAATTAAGTTCTTATACCCATCACCAAACTGCTTTCTTGCAACATTATTTAACCATCCGGGAGTATTATGAATTCAACAGAAAAGGAGAAGATTTCTTCGTCATTCCAAGTTGAAAGCCTTCCAATCCTCCTTCTCAGTTCCCGGCACTAAAACCATAATTACACTTTTGAAATCAAGCACTCACCATATTGTTTAAAAGCTGTGGAAGTAACTTATCTGTCGTGCATATTCCTTTACTAATGTAATTGGCTATTACTATAATCATCTGCTTCTCATTCTCGTTAAATAATTATTTCATTATATCAAATGAGTAAATTTTTGTAAGAAAATTCTTCCGAAATATGTAATGGCTATTGATTAATCTTATCTCTGCAAGCATCCTTGAAGAATGCTTATAATATAAAGGATTAATCCTTTATATTATAAAACATATTTTATGGCTTGTGTGAATGAAGGAATGTCAATTTTTATCAAAATCGACCGTCTTTCTGAGAATTTTTAGGAAACATTTACAGTACTTGTTTGTAGGCTATTTTTGATGAAAACAGATTCCAAAACTCCCTCTGACGTTACTATTTGACTAATCGTTGAAAATGTGTGCCAATTTTTATCGAACACTACTTGTCTTCTCATTTAAATTAGAGCATTCCACTTTTCGTGAGAGTTGTTTTATTAATTCTTGGAATAATTAAATGTCAAAACTTTGACTGCTAAATATCACGTTTACGCTGACTTGACTCCTATGGACATGGACACGTGGCGACATTTTTCAGAGCACAAAGCACCGGACCCGAGAGCAGCTAACAAACATAATTTAGCCTTTACAAGGCAGAACACAATTCAGAACCCACTTTCCATTAATGGCTACCAACGTGGAAGGCTCCTTCATTTGTCACCATTTGTCTCGTCCGTACCTGAGCCATTGTCCAGCTCAGGAGGCCACTTCATTCTATTGTGGTCACTTCCCCAGCCATCCCTCAAAGGTCTTATCTCTGAATTAGAACCTTCCTTGCGAAACACTGCTTTTTTTGTTTTGTTTTTTTCATCTCATTTGAGGTAGTAAGCGTATAAATGAAGGTTAGCAGTTGGTGCTCTATTATTGTATTTCGGAAAACTATATAGAAACTATAGTACTGAATAATTAGGCACTATTACTCCTATCTTTCCGTGTTTGACACCGACTCATCGGCTCATAATTTATTCCGTTATATCATGGGGATGTGAGTCCCTCTTCCTAAAGTACATCCAACAACTATAAAATTGATACCTTTAATTGAAAGAATTGCCTGGTGGTTGTGGGTGATCCCAGCCACTTCCATTCACAAATTCCATCAACTTCCACCCCGTACATGTTATTATAAAATACAGAAAACGTCTGTGCACCTAAACTTTCAGAAAGTACATTAATATATTTTCAAAAATCATGAGTTTCGTTAAGGCGTAGAAGGACTACTGCACCATCTCCATTACCGTTATTCAAAGTGTTGCAACATACAAGACCATTCCGCCTATTAGGATGAATAGGACTATTTCCATAGTTAGAGTTGTTATAAAGAAAAATAATTGTTTATTTTATTATTATTGTTTTTCCTTGTTCAGTGATGTCTATTAAAAGTTTTAATGTATAGAGATAATAATTGGAAGGATCTAGAAAAAGCTAGGAATAGATATTTTATTACTTATTTAACTTGACCTAGTCCTCTTTTACCGGTGAGCAGTGTTAGGTGCCTTCTTATACATCCTGACTCATGAATCTCTGTCTTGTAACGGCTTCCTGATTCTCCTATAGTCTATTTCTCTCCTTTTAAAGGCTTCTTTAAGTCCCCCTCCCTCCTTCTTTCTTGGTCTCCCTCCTTCCCAGGTCTTTCTTGGTCTTCTCAATAGCCGCTCTCTAACTTCGCGAGTCCGATATTTTTATATTCTTCACCCATTTGAGGTCAAACCATCTGAGTTGGTTCTCTTCAACTATTGGATATGCAAGCCTCAGGTACAGGTTTGCTCACATAGTTGCGTTCCTCATACAATCCCGTCTTGTTTCCCCATTATTTGTCTTAGACAGCTTATTTGTATGGCTCGGATATGGCTCTTGTATTTAGAAGTGGGGGTACTAAACTCACTTGCACAGATTAGAATAGAGAGGAAAGTATTTTTGAAGACAATCATCTTAGTTGCATTTGAAACTTCGATCTTATAGGAGCATCTTCCAGCTCTCTTAATGCTCTCCTTGATTTCTTTATCGACCCAACTATACGCGTAGAAGTGGACTACCAGATATTTTAAATCCATTACCTGCTTTAGGCAGATTTAGGCAATCGATTCGTTGCCCACGGTCTCTCCTTCTTCCGATTCGCATAAATTGTGTTTTGGAGATTTCCATATTTATTGTCTTGAGTTCAATTTGGAGGAGCTTCATGTTGAACTGTAGGTTGTGCCAAATGTTTACTAATACCACCATGTCGTCTGCTAACGCAATTGCTATTTACTGAAGTTCCGGAGGTTTCTATATCTGTGATGATATGAGCTCATTTTCTATTTCGCTTGCTTAAGGGGAAAATCCAGCATCAGGGTGAACAAGAGGGGACTAAAGGTGCAGCCCTGCCTGATCCTTTCCTCAGTTGGGAATTGTCTTTTGTGACCGCCATATTCTTCCAGTCCTCTAGATATATCTTCTATCTGCACCCTGTCCAATGCTTTGTTTTGGGCTACATAGCATGCGGAGACCTCTCTGCTCATTTTTATAACCTTCTCGGATTTTCGTTTCATGATTAATATCTGGTCCTGTATTCTGAACAATGCAGATGTTAAGTATCCTTTTACGATTGTCGTTGCAGCTTTTCGGTTGTAGATCATCCGGTCCCAAACACCCAAGCACTTCTTTGCGTCTTTCTCTGCTCTTCTATTTATGTATCCTATCATAATAGGTATACCTTGGCCGATGTTGAGCTGCGTCAAAAAATGATTTCTTTTTGGCAATGAATAGATAATATGAAACATCTCGGCTATATACATTAGTTTTTCACTAACAGCCAGCCAGTCCTTTAAATAGTGAACTAAGTCTTGATAAAATGCGCAGGTCACTCCGCTTTTCCCATATTTCATTGGATTGAATCCAGACTGAATGAGAAAACAAAAATAACGAAAATTAATTGACATATAATATTATGAGATATTTCTTAAGGACCTTTAAAAGTAACGTTATAAATATTATTATATATTGATGGAGGAGTGTATGGTAAATCCAGATGGCGATCAATAATATCATTTAAAATAGTTGACTATTTATTAAGTGCCGAAGTTTCAACACGTAGTTTTAATAGTAAAAAAAAAGTTAAGCTTTTCTAGATTAGATTCTATTCTTTCTAGAATAAATACCTTTTTTGTTACTCTCATGAGTGATTATTTTTGATATAAGATTTCTCAAAAGACATGAAAATTTATTGAAAAGTAACGAATCCTCCACAATATGTACTCCATTGATACAAAAAAGAATAATGGACGACCGAAGGCCTAAAAGGATACTTCAGCATTACTAGCATGTACTATTGAAATACATGAAGAGAGGTCGACCGTAAAAGAGATGGATGGAAGGTATACCTGAGGAAATAGCAGCAAGAAGGCTCCGAGAGGAAGACAGCTATGACAAAAAGAAATGGCATCAGGGCTTATTAGGCTTCGACCAGTGTTGTAATAAAATAGTTTATATACAGGATGTTTTGCAATTGCACAGCACTATTTTAGGTATGTCTTCACTAACACAAAATAAACAAAAAAGTTCATATTAACATATCTCCTCAAACTCATTTATTAAACAGATATAGACAGAGTTTAAAGATAAAGATCCTGTATATTATTATTTATTTACTGCATTAATGCTGACTGTACAAAGTTTAACGTGTTTAATACTAAATAACAGGATTTAATTATTTGATAAACAAATGAAAGATAAGCTATGACAGTAGTTGCTCATCTGTTTGTCTAGTTCTGTTTGTTTTAGTGTGAGTGAATACTGTGACAAAATTCAATTTATGATAATCATGAGAGACACCATAAATTTATTCACTTTTGCAGAGCAAACAGACATGCTTTTAATTTATGGTGATGTACATAAAAACAGTGCTGCTGCTGTTCGAAGATGTCGTGAAAAGTTTCGTAGCCGAAGAATAACAAATCTTAAAATGATATACGCTATACGAAGATCAAAGAGAAGCATGGATGCGCCTTGCTGAATGTTGCATTCAACAAAACTGAGGCCCCTATGAGCAGTTACTCTAAAAGTTGTAATAATAATAAATAAATGTTAATAATAAATCTTTAACCTTTGATATCTGTTTAATAAATGAGTTTGAGATATATCTTAATATGAACTTTTTTGTTTATTTTGTGTAAGTGAACACATACCTAAAATGGCGCCGTGCAATTACGAAACACCCTGCATAAAACGAAACCTAATTCGAGAAGTGTACGCGGCCTAATTTATAAAAGTTGAAGCCGACATAACCTTGAATATTTTAATTATTTACAACTAATAAAACGAAGTTCAAATGCGTTCACAGTTCGTTTAAGATACACTGAATGTGTCAAAATGAATATGAATATGAGTGTAGTATTAACAACTAATTCCAAAATTGGTTCAAATCGTTTCAATAAATGAAGGTAGATAAATAATTAATAATAGCCAACAATCTCAGATAATGTTCTCATAAAAGTTAATTGCCGTGCTCTCCTGCCATGGGTCTCACAACCGACAGTAGTGAACTATTGGAAAGAACTGGAGTGGAAACAGGTTTCACGGAGAACTACCTACCAATAGCAGTCCCTCTTACATCCGCTCATACTATATCCCCTTTCCTATTAGCCAGGATTGGATGAGTGAAGTGTCGGGATTGGCCATGGAGCATGTTAATGGGGTTTGACGGCACTCTTAGAGAGAAACCTTCGTCATGTTACGCAGCGTATATCATAAAAACTTACGGCGCTACACAAATTGACAGGATAAATATTGTTAGAATAGCTTGAATAATCTATATGATATCAATCCCTCAATTACTCGGACTGTATAAGTCCGTCAGTAATCTGCGTGAGAAAAAAACACGGACTTTTTAAATGGTATAATTAGGATAAACTTAAATAACCACATCGTACATGTTTCTAAAAAAATATCTGGTTCGCGCACGACTTTCACTTACCACCCTCTTCTTAGCAGAATTCAAGTATTTTCAGACAAAGGAGAAGTGAAAGTAAAAATTATAGACGCTAATTCATTTACATTTCATTGAGGGTATTTTTATTTGTTTAAATGCAAATTTTACAATATAAAATTTTTAATATTTATATCGCTGTATTCTTTACAATTAAGTTTTTAAATTATACCAACGACAGAATTTATAAAAACCGCATTTATATACCCACATAATATAATATCGGAGTCCGTATTATATTAAGCTCATGTTATGAATGGAAGCTTGATCTAATATTTTGAGCAAGCTCGGGTTAACTGGGGCCCGCTCCTCTTCCATTTCCTCCATTACAACTTCTATCCATTACGACCTCTTATTTCTCCTTTAGTGAATTATCAAATTCTTTCATATTTTATATTTAACTATTTATTATATCAAAAATTAATGTGAAATGATTAATTATTTCCAATAAAGACAATTAAAGGTAATTTAGAGGAAGCTAATATTAGAAATTAGCCATTTAAGGCCTGCTATAATAAATAATGGCTATAATGGCCTGATTTGTTTCTCGCTTCTTCTTTAAAACTTCCAATTCACGTTGTTGTTGTTTTTTCTTGGTTTTTTTCTATTTTTTGTGGGAAGTTCCTTCTTTCAACAATAATGCTTTATTGTATTCTTTTTCTTTTGGAATTATATCGATCTGAGGATTTATTTGTCGTAATTGTACATCACCCTTTGCGAGGATCAGTCAAACTTTCTCTTTCAGGAACACAAGTTGGGATTTACAATGCTTAATCAAAGGAATCAATTCTGGTGATGCTCTTGTATGTAGTTTCTGGACTACTTCCTAAGTTAAAATACTTAGGTCGACTTCTACTTTTCCTTCCTTTCTCCTAGCAGCTTTCTTTTTCTTATTTTCAATCTCCTCCAGAAGGCCAAGAGAAAAAAAGTTCCTTCTAAATTTGATAAGAACCACCTATATATGGAATTGGCTTCTTTATCTTCTTCGATAGCTGCTTCTTCATCATCAAAACTTAAACAATCTTTGTAAAGGTAATCAGTATCATAATGATTTTTCTTTTCTGAACCCCTTTTAATCTAGTAAACCATCATATTGTGGCTAATCTTCTATAGCTAGCTGAATGCATATCATTTCCAACACTTCCTTCATACATTTTATCATTTTTCCTTCCATCTTCTTCAAAATCATCATCTTTTTTCTCATCAGTTTGATTCTGATTAGGAACTTAGTTGAATAGTTCCTAAAAGCTGGTAGATGACTTTTCACAAGAGACTTCGACTTTTTAGGACTTAAAAACAATTTCAATTTAGTATTCTTCAATGAAGTTTTACTATAATTTTTTTTAGGCCTTCTCATTATGAATACGTCTTACTATACTAGAAAGAATTATGAATGTAGATAGTCAAGCAGTCATCTTTCTTTCTCCATTTAATATGAAGGTGGCTTTTCGTGGTTCAAAAACAATTTCCATTCCATTCCATTCTCAGTTAACGGTTTTGTAACTAACAGGTCATGTTTAAGTTCTTGTCAGGCATGCCCAGAAGGAGGCTTCATGGTGCTAGTTGCACCATCAAAATTTTTAGGGGGACATATTTTGAATTTTTGAGGAGGGACAAGGAGAAAATATGGACCAGATCGCTGCAAGTGTAATTATATATGATCCTCGATTTTTCTATTTCTACCATTGCTTGCTTCGTTTTTAAGAAAAGGTGAATAATAAAATATATGGGAGGAGAGAAGGGGGCAGGTTCTTGCCCCATAAAACTTGGGGGATGTTCACTCCTGGTTCTTGTACTACCAGCACATTATCTAGAAACACGATGATTATTACTGTTGTGACTTCGACTAATACGAGACAAGACACACACAAAAACTTACCTGATAAAGGGTGAGGTTGGAGAATATATAGATAAAAGACAATGTGCTCTTGAAACAAGTTAGAACAACAACTTTTATTAATCGTAAGAAAAGTATTACAAAAAAAGTATCATTTGTACAATACAGATGTTTTAAATATCATAGATCACCATGTGACGTCACAACAATTACCAGTGTCTAAGGTAACACTACCTGAATCTACTATCAGCAGGGAATCCCCATTAGGCATTATTACCTATTCGATATTTATACAATTAGTAAAATTACTAATCAAAGGTTTATTCGCAAACACGTGCATCGTGGTTCTGGGTCTACTGTCTACCTGTTGCACGGGCGGATCTACGGGGGGGGGCTTTCGGGCTGAAGCCCCCCCCAAAATGGAAAAATATAACCATGTTTTATGGGAAAAAAATTTAAAAAATACCTCTTAAAGTATTATTTTTCGTGTAATTACATTTAAAAGTACTTAAGGAATAACTTAAACACCATTTCATATAGGTAGTTAGTTTCTTTCTGTTTTTCCAAAGTAATTATCGTTATCTTTTATGAAAAAAAAAGGTTTCGGGCTGAAGCCCCCACCAAAATTAAATTCTGGATCCGCTAGTGACCTGTTGCACATAACTTTGTCTAAGATCTCGCAAGCTAACAATGCTGAAGTTGCTATATTTTTTTCCCAATTTTATTTCTATTTTCCTTGCTGGCAAAATTTTGAATCACTAATAAATATTTTTGTATTATTTTCTAATGCTTTTATACTTCTTCTCTCAGTTTCGCATAACAACTTGATTCGCAAAATCTCAAACGATATCATTCAAGTATTTGAATGCCGTGATAAAGGGTTCAAGTTCAAATGAAGCAGACAAGCTATTTAATACCTCAGCTGTTAGCAAGTCGCCTGATATTGGTTTCCTAAACTCGCCCAATCGGCTTGCCAGATTATCTAATTTTCTAAAAAATTTGTTCTGCAAGTATAATTTACTTACCTTTTTGTCTACTTCAAACATATTTTCCAACTTTTTTAACACATTAGCATAAGATTTACATGTCAAATTCCGCAAAATATTTTCACTCACAGAGCAAACTATATACCTTATTTTTTTCTAGTCTACCATTCCATTAGTACATATATTAAACTGGAACTCACAAACATAATAATTGTCTTTTCCGCCTAGGGATATCTTTTCTCGCTTCTCTTCCACCATAGCCATTTAATTGAGGCTCTCTGTTGTTAATGAACTCAGTTAGCGTCACATCGTATTCTATCATCTTGTACATGTATTTAGCACGAAAGGGTGTGTTACATTTGAATGCACTTACGGTGTTTTTGTATTAACAAATAAGATCTAAAATTCACAAAAATATATTTGTAAGTCAATATACATAAAAAATGAACTCAGTGACTTTTTACAATAAACCAACGATATATGACTTGTATGTAAAGGTTACATTGTAACATTCTGTACTATATCTTTATCTCTGTATACATTAAAAAAGTCGCTTGTAAATGTAATCTATGTCTAATCACATCAAGTAAATATTTAAAATGAAGGTTATAGTTTGATAAATAATTATTTATTGAACAGATCTTTCAAGGGAATATTGGTAAATATTATATTTATTACATCATAATGGAATGATGATTCCAGCATTTAAAAAAGTCATGAAATTCAAAAACTATTTTATATTCTCGAAGTGTACCAATTCAAATACCAAAGACATTAATTTCTATGGTTCTTTATTTTTTTTAACAGGCCACTGTAGAACCCTTCATCGCCTGCAAACAAAAGACAAAATAATATTAAGTAGTGTCAGGTGTTCAGGATAAAGAATTATTACAAAAAATTGTGAATCTCTGCACTGTAATAATAAACCCGTTATCTACATATAAGTTCATTTGTTGAGTTACACGTGTAGATAAAAACTAAACATCGGTTTCCAATTAGCAGCGAAATCAGTAGAACATGTTACTGGCTCTTCCAACTAGTTACCGGGGCACGTGGGCTTTCGAGCAAAACTCTTTCTACATGAGAAGATGTGAAGATATGGAATATGGGGGATCGATATATATATACATCCCAGTTACGGAGTTCGAGAGGCCACCGAGCTCATTGTGGTAGCCTGGTACTCCACGAAATTGCCAGAGAGTAATTTACCTCAGCTAATGAGAGAGGAAAACTACTCTTACTTCAAGGACTTGGTGTGTAGGGCGAATACAATTATAGGGCCAGTCCACTTCTCCTTGGGAAGAAAACTGTGCTTTAGGACTGGGAGAAAAAACGTCAAACATTTGAAAAGAACAGTTCTTGATCTCAAACGAATGAACTGTTCCAAACTTCCAAACGGATAACAACAGTTTTTTCTTAAGTTCATCCGTTCGTCATTAATGAAGTCGCTGTTTATTCTGTCTTCCCTTTGTTCGTTTTAAAACGAATAAGTCTTACTCTATGAATTGATGCGTTTTTCTAAAAACTACTTTTTTCAACAGTTCTTAAGAACTGTTGTTTTTTGTCAGCTGTTGGATTCTTATAATAATAAATAAATTTTCGATTTCAAAGTTTATTCAATATTTTATAATCATACAATTATAAAACTCTAATATTTTAAATTAGATCGCATGCATATCCCTTACCTTGTTCAAGAAAAGAAAAAAAAAATCTATGTATGAAAAGTAAAAACAAAAGTCTAGAATACAAATAAACAAAAGAGAAAAAAAAATTAAACTTTTTGGAAAAATCACACAAGAGACTCATCCACATAATATTTCGTCCAAGATGGAGGTTTTCTATTTCTGCGAGGTCGACCTACTGAAGTTACCCCTTCTGAAATCTCTCTGGGAGTAGAAAAATCTTCTATCTGATGCTAAGGAGTTCTTTGTTCAGGTAAAACTGAATCCATCCCATGACCATTTGGAAGCTCGGTGTCAGATGCAGCCATGTCCTTAGCTGGAATAAAATGTTTGAAACAACTTGAGTGTCGAGCCAGCCTATCACTATCTTGAGACTCAACCGTCACCACCTTCCGGATTTTTCAACTAATTTGTATGGAATGGGGTGGTATGTAGGTGATAAAATGTTCGTCTTAATGCCATATTTCCTAAGAACTAAATATTTTTTGAAAACTGCTCCACGTTTCTCATCTGCATATTCTTTACCTTTCAACTTATGAAGCCTGTCGTGATCTTTCACTTCTTCTCTATTTGCTAATTCTCTGGAAAGACAAGGAATTTTATCCCTGATTTTTCGCCCAAAGAACAGTTCTCCTGGCGGTATTCCGCTAACAGCATGTGTTGTGACACGATACTGGAATAGGAACGCTGCAGTTGCTGCTTCCAATCCTCCTTGGTCAACCTTGCCAATTTCAACATCTTCAGAATAGTTATATTATTTCTTTCAACAGCCCCATTGACTTTTTTTTTTTTTGTTCTTCCCTACCTCGCCTTTAAGGCTATACGGGATTTTCCCGGGCCGGGGGGGAGAGGGGGTGTGAGGTCGGGGAATTTAAAATCCCCTCCGGTATCGAACTCGTACTTTTTATATCATCTCAAATCTCTGTTATCCGGTTGCCAAGCAATTAGCGGTGTTGTGCACACGCTTTAGCCTATTCGGCCACCCCGCCCCCATTGACTTGTGGCCAATAAGGAGGAGAATGGTATACATTAATATTATTGGAATGACAAAAGTGCAAAAACTTATTGGAAGTGAACTGCTTCCCATTGTCAGCAGTATGGATTCCGGCAGGCCAAATCTACTGAAGTTTTTCTAACTGTTCTATTGCCTTATTCGCTGTGGTTGTTTTCATTATTGCCACTTCTAGATAACATCTGTAATAATCTGTGATCACCAGCAAATAATCACCTGAAGGAAGAGGGCCCATGGGCCATTTTTATGTAGATTTCATGAAATCTACTGCGATATCCATCCATGGAACTTCAGGCATTTTTCTTCGCGACATTGGCTCTGGTTATGGAGCAACTCCCACCACTTGGCATAAATGACATGATCTTAAAATATTTTTCGTTATTTCAGATTTTCTATGGATGTTTCAAAACTTAATTAATATGAACATAAATAATTAAATGTGAGAAGGAGTTAGTCGAGGGTGCGGTCAAATAAATAATAAATTAAAATATATTAATTATTTTAATTTTTGCCGACGTTTCGACCCACTGCGGGAGGCAGTTGAAACATTTGGCCAGTGTTTCAACTGCCTCCCGCAGTGCTACATCCTACGCCCTGAAGACGACCTGCAAAGTGGGTCGAAAAGTCGGCAAAAATTAAAATAATTAATATATTTTAATTTATTATTTATTTGACCGCACCCTCGACTAACTCCTTCTCATATTATATCAACGGTCAACCATCTCTACATCATTATAAATAATTAAACATAAATAAAAATGAGTTTTGTATTTTTATTTACAGCTGAATTAAAGTTTACGAAAGATTACTTTGTAAATAACAAATGAATGATCAGACATAAATTTATCACAGTTTTTCATTTCAAATTGAATATTTTTCTGGGATTTTCACATTACTCATGGAATTCCTTTTATATGTTCGTCCTCGCCAAAGTTTACTGGTACTTTAGTCTGGCACCAACTTATTTAAGCGTATTAAATGCGCAATGAGCTGAAAGGATTAGATGGAATCATGGACATACTTGCTTCACTCAGCCCAATAGAATAAGCTACAGCCTTCCTATAAACATATCGTACTGGTGGAGTTATTATTACAGCTACTATGATATTGTAGAAAAGTGGTGATTGCAGTAGCAGTCTAATAGAATGTTTTAAAATACTTCGACAAACATATCGCATCATTCGCATTATTGCTAAAATCATTATTCTTGGAAAGTTCAGTATTGCTTGCACCAGGTCGGTAGTAGAGCCTACAGCGTTGCGATAGTTATGAAGTGCACTACGTATAAGTGATAATACTATGGGCAAAATAATTAAGACGAAACATATTAATAAACATTGATCAAACCACCACATTTTTTCGTTAAGACAGCCTGTTTAAGTAAGATTTGTCTTGAAAGAGTTCAACAATCCGAAGCCTTTATGAGATTTAAGATATTTATCGCAGCTCCTATTATTGCATGGTGAATACTGTGTCACATAGGTTCGAATAGCGCTGTTGTAGTGGCGCATAGCCAAAAAGCCAAAGGCAACAGTCATAACTAATTAACTATTATGTCTCCATGTTTTTTTGTTAATGTTGTTAACCTTCAAATCACATGATTTTAATTATTATATTTTTACTTAATTCCAAAGTGAAAGGTTTAAATAAATCGTAATAAAATATTGGATGTATATCTAAACTAAATATGCTTCAATTAGGGATTTTATAAAAAGGGATGTCATAGCCCCCGAATCGATAAAATTTGGAGGACAGTAAGTAATTAAATTTCTCCAACCATTCCTACAAAAATTATGGGATACAAAGATAGTCCCAAGGGATGGGAGTTGATTGTAATTGTCCCTATTCATAAAAAGGGTAGCTCCACAGATTGTGAAAACTATAGGCCAATAAGCTTACTTTCAGTGGCTTACAAATTATACTCCTCAATTTTAGAAAGAAAATTAAGGCTCGTAGTTGAGAACCAAATTAAGAGCGAACCAGCAGGCTTTCGTCCGGGGAGGCAGACTCAAGACCACATTTTCGTGCTAAGAGGCATCGCAGAGAAAGCATGGGACAGAGACAAGAATATATATGTGGCATTTCTGGACCTCAAAGCAGAATTTGGCTCTGTTCCAAGACAAGAAATATCGGATGCTTTGGCGGCAAAAAATGTTCCAGCTGATTTTATCATGGCAATTAGGTCGGCATATAAGGCAGCAAAAGGAATTGTAAGGATTAATGGTAGAGATTCCAAGCCTTTTCGAATGGAGAGAGGTGTCAGGCAGGGAGATAGCCTAAGTCCCCTCTTGTTCATCATATTTATGAATGAAATCCACAAAATTTGTAAGCGTCGTACTGCTTGGACGGTCGTCGGAAAATGGAATCTGCGGAATATTATGGTCCAAAACCTACTATATGCCGATGACATCGTTCTGACAGCGGACACGAAAGACAAGCTGCAGCAGGCCCTTGTAGAATGGCAGGAAGAACTCCTCCGCAAAGGTATGGTTATCAATAGCTCCAAAAGCAAAGTCCTTGTCATATCAAGAGATGAAGAAGAGGACGTCCAGCTGATCTGTAACGGGGAGGTTCTTGAAGTTGTACAAGAATTCACCTATTTGGGTAAAATTATCAGCAACAAGGGGAAGATTGACCCAGAAGTAGCGCATAGGATATCCAAAGCCAATCAGGTATATTACCCTATCAACAACAGTATAGTAGGACATAGGGAAGTTGGCAAGGAAACAAAAAGGCACATATACAAGTCGGTATACCTTGCAACCCTCACGTATGGAAGCGAAAGCTGGATATTGCTGGACAAGCAAGTTAGCCGTGTGACAGCAGCCGAGATGAAGTTTCTGCGGAGAGCTGCTAGAAAGAACAGGAGAGACCGCGTCAGAAATGAACGCATAAGATAGGACCTGGAGGTGGCGGAGCTAAAGACATACTGGAAAACCGACAGTCGAAGTGGTTTGGCCAAGTTTGTCGGATGGAGGAGGAGAGAGATCCTCGGAAGATTCTGGAAGCTCGACCCACTGGGAGGAGGCCGAGGAGCCGCCCCAGAGCTTCCTATCAGGAGTATATACAGCGGACTGAAAAGAAGAGAGGCAAAACCCTCCAGGAAATGAGGCGGCTTAGTAGGGACCGAGAGGCATGGCTGCAATGGATAGAGGCTCCTCGACGGTAGTAATGGCATGAAGAGGAAAACAAAGAAGAAGAAGATCAAACCACCACATTTTTTCGTTAAGACAGCCTGTTTAAGTAAGATTTGTCTTGAAAGAGTTCAACAATCCGAAGCCTTTATGAGATTTAAGATATTTATCGCAGCTCCTATTATTGTATGGTGAATACTGTGTCACATAGGTTCGAATAGCGCTGTTGTAGTGGCGCATAGCCAAAAAGCCAAAGGCAACAGTCATAACTAATTAACTATTATGTCTCCATGTTTTTTTGTTAATGTTGTTAACCTTCAAATCACATGATTTTAATTATTATATTATTACTTAATTCCAAAGTGAAAAGTTTAAATAAATCGTAATAAAATATTGGATGTATATCTAAACCAAATATGCTTCAATTAGGGGTTTTATTAAAAGTAGGATCTATGTTAGACAGATGTTTCCTGGATCTTCTCACTGAAAGGTGCGGTTTGCAATACACATATCTTATGTCGTAAGCAACATACGATTTTGGTCTTAGAAAAAAACAGTTCTTTATCGAAGCGAAAAAAAATTAGCAAGCAACGGAAGTTTCGAGTTATTAATCCATATTTATTATTGGATACAACTAACTAACTATAAAAATTCATTAAGGTCATTAGAATAACACCAATACTATTTATTATACTGGCTGTAAATAATAAAAACCTCGTAATTTCATCGGTATTTTGGAACCACGTAACTCCAATCTCCGAGCTCTAAGTACAAAGAGAGATTTTAAATTACATTTATTTATTTGATCAATAAATGAGTAAGTAATACAAAGTACATGAGTGTAATACATGGTGAAACTTATAAGAACTAAATCTGATAACAATATACATGTTACTAAACTCCTATTTTTCCTTAATAACATTAACTAAACCTAGTTACGAAGTTTTCATTGGCTGCTACTGATAGGTGAAAATTTGTCGCGATAATTGTCAATGGATAATTTTGCGATTTCATATAGGGGATATTCAACAAATTATTCACAAATTTAATTTTATATTATTATTAACAAATTAATTTATATTTCTATTAATTTTATATTATAATGATTTTTCGGAAGAAACTGGTGACAAATACCTAATTATTTAATTATAATATCGAGTCTAAACTACAATAAATTTATTTAAGGATATCTATCTTTATAATATAATACATTAGCTTTCACCATAACGACCCCTTTTCCGGCTCTCAGGAGCGATGGATTTTGTTTATTGAGGAATCACCATATCATATAAAGGGTATAAAATGGAGCAATGACGAATCATAGTGTCATCAACTCGAAATTTAAGAAAAAAGTTATGAATAAAAAGAAATTTGATTTGCGAATAACTGAAAAACATCCATTGTTTTCTCGATGAGACCCATGATATTTTGAAAATTTACTAAATTGTCTATGAAATAAAAAAAAAAACTTCGAACAATTATTAACAAAGATACAGTCCATTAGATTTGGTATACGTAATAATTTATTCTTCAGCGAAGAAGATATTGCATTTATTATTATACTACCGTATTTTTCTTGGCTGATATATACTTTATTTTTATAGTGATTTATTTTCCTATAGGTTAGAATTTCTGAACAAAGGTCAAACGTGCATAATGAGAAATATACTTTATTGTTTTATAAAAGCCTTTTTTTTTGTCGGTATATATTATATTTTTTAATAATTTAGAAACCTTATTTTGAATATTACCTTTTCCATCGGTGTTTAAGAACAGAACCTAGAAACTTTCCAAGAAAAAGTTTAAAATGAAATTTCGATGGATAAGAACGATATTAGCGGATAATTCCAAAAGTATGTGTCTGTTAATCAGTGCTTCAATCATGGTTAGTATTTTTTTTTTATAAATATATTATTTACATTATTTTTAGATTGTATAACTTTTTACATATTTCATTTGTAATATTGTGTATTGTAATAATAGTTAAGATTTGTATCATCAAATCACTATAGTTTATTATTTACCATTATCGGTCATATAATATTATATCTCTGATTCTATTTTAAAATTTTCAGCCCTGAAGATGACCCACATGTTTGTTTTGAAACATTGGCACAAATAAAAAAAAAATTTATAATTACTGCGTCCTGACTATTTATCACCCAGGTTTTTGTTAATAATTTGAATAATTCAAAACGAAAAAATAAATTTGAAATTGGTTGTGTGTTTCTTTAGATTTTATCTTTAAAATGACTCTATGAATAAAGTTGAAGATCTTTCTTATGTTGAATATACTGCTGGAAAGCAGATAACGCCTGTGAGTCATTTATTTATACGTACAAAGTTATACTTGAAAAAGAACAAGAAAAAATTAAGTATTAGAAGTATTTACAGAAATTACTTCAGATGAGAAACATTGAATATTTTTGGTTGTACTTAAATTTTCTTTTCTTAGTATACGAAGAAAAGAAAATTTCATTTACGCATAACTTAAAAAGTATTCAATTTATGACGATGCCCAAGATAATAAGAAAGATTACTAAATTCTTTTACAAAAAAATAAATAAATAAATAAAATCCTCGAAATTGAACCATTTTTTAGCAAGTAAATATGCAATAGTAATTTGTACAAATATTTTGGTCTATTATATTAATTATATTAATGAAATATTGTAATCGACTAAGGAAAACACAATTAATTCCTTTCTCACATAATACATAGGATCTACTTTTTTTCATATTATTTAGTTTCACTAAACAATATATTATGAAAATTATTCGTACAGGACTAGTAGAAAATATGTATTTTACTCATCCATGAAATATTTTTATATTACACTTCTTCTTTCATACAAGTAGGTACAATATAATAGTTTTTTTAAACAATGGCATTGCCTTGATTAATTGGTTAATATATATTTTTTTAAAAAGAAAATAATTTTAAAAGTTTACATTTAATTAAGTATTCTCATTTAATTTCCATGAAAACATTTGGTTTCTGTTAAATAATATTAGTTTTTAGAAGCTATTATTTATATATTTTTTGCCACTCTCCATTTCATTCTACGGCTTTATATGTTAAATATTATTTTTTCTAAAACTCTCAGCTTTCCAACATTATATTATACATATGTAATCTGACTATTATTTCCATAAATTCATTTTCAACCTAGAAAAACATTTTTCATTCTTTTCTTCTTTAGTCAATCATCAAATGTTTTCATAGTTTGAATTGTGCCTTCTTTTATTACTACTAATAATAAGAGACCATTATTTATTCAGAATAAACTAAATTAAAGGTAAGTTAGAGGGAAAAATTCTAGCATTTGGCATCTAAGCCATATTAAGTGACATCAATGAAGATAAGACCTACCTGATATTAAAGACCATTTAATTGTACATTGATATATCAACTTTAATAAAAATCATTAGAGCCGTTTTTGAGAAAATTGTTAAAATATGTAAAATCTACAATATAAAATGGCACTTCTGGTTAGCCGATTATAAGGAAAAAGTTGTTGTAAGATCCCAGCCATATACCTATTTTAAATATCTAATGAAAGTACAACTTTTCATTTTTCAGCTAGGCTGTTCACATACACAGACACATAGACCGTTTTGTGGGACTTGGTTATTTGGACTCAGGGGACCTCAAAACATGTATTTCCATTGAAAACTCAGATTCCAAAATTTTCACGATCACAATAATTTCCCTTACTATATAATATAATATTACATATATAGCTAAGTGGAAATAAAATGGCGCTGCCCAAGATTGACTTGTCATTTAAGACCACAGTGTATTTAGCACTATTTTTTATCACTACAAAATTCATATTATTAAAATACATATCTGCTAGAAGAATTACAACGTTAACTTTTATTTTTCATTATGCAGGTTGGACCTTTATTCTTTTAGCATTGATGCAATCGCCAAATGGTCAGAATAAATTAATTAAATGAGTCTTTGGTCAGAATTTATTGAACGTTTCAGGGAATCTTCATCTCCCTCTTCAGCAATCTGAAATAATGCAATAATTATATATTTTTTAGGTTCACTCATTATCAACTAAAAATAAAAAAAATGTAATAATATTTTTATGTTGTTGAGGTTTTTTAAGTTAATTTTTATAATATTCGGATTTTTTTTAAAATTTCTATTAGCTATTATTTTGTGATTTAAAACAATTTCCGAATATTATAAAAATTAACTTAAAAAACCTCAACAACATAAAAATATTATTACATTTTTTTTATTTTTAGTTGATAATGAGTGAACCTAAAAAATATATAATTATTGCATTATTTCAGATTGCTGAAGATGGGGATGAAGATTCCCTGAAACATTCAATAAATTGCAACCAAAGGCTCATTTGATTAATTTATACTGACCATTAGAGGAATGTATCAATGTAAAAAGAATAAAGGCCCAACCTGCATAATGAAAAATAAATGTTAATGTTAAAAACGTTATAATTCCTCTAGCAGATATATATTTTAATAATATGAATTTTGTAATTATAAAAAATAGTGCTAAATACACTGTGGTCTTAAACGATATGTCAATTGGACAGCACCAGTCTGTTTTCATTTACCTATGTATGTAATATATAGTAGTCCAATCTAATATTCATTTCATGAATTTATTCTGACCATTAGGCAACTGGTATCAATGTAAAATTTAACATTTATAATATTATCTACTATAAGTCATGAATATTGATTGAGTGAAAAAAGATAGGTCACAAGGTGAGCATTATAAAATTAATTCCTCTAAATTTAAAATTTTATTGTTGGTACTAATAAAAATAAATTGTATTATTTATGTATAATCTAACAACCAAATTGCAATCTGTAACCACAAAAGCCTTGATGTACAATTTTAAGTGAGATTATGAGCTTTTTCATAACAGTCAATCTTCACCTTCCACAAAAATGTTATTTAAAACATCACATCTTTATTTTTATTTTTACAATAGATTACAGAATTTTGTCAAACCTCTCAAATTTCAACATAGCCTAATTGATAAGTGGGATTTTTGATATGTAAATAAGATTGTTTTTTTTAATTTTTCGACCAATACATATATTCCGATTAGTCAAAATTTGCTTTGTCTTTTTAATTTCAGTTAGTATCCTAACTTAAGAGTCATCTAATGAACCGTAACTCTATATTTTAAATTAAAATGATTTTACATCTGTTGCTATTTGTTATATTTTTATAAGATTGTTTACAACAGGTGGTAAATTGATATCTCCACAAAATCTTAGTAATGCATAACTAATTATTCTAGTATTATAAATATCAAACTAGAAAATTATTTTTATTTTTCCTCTTTTTACCATGAACTATTTAACTGAAGGTAAAGAAAGCTACTGGATCAAAAAATCAAAAGCATACAAGTTTAAATATTTTGTTGTTGAGAGGAAGTTCTTTATATTTTGGTTCTTCATTGTGTTCTACAGTTTCCTTATCCAATTTCATAAAAACGGAGAAGGAAGTTCTCTCTGCAATCTGAAAACAATACTATGAGAATTGATGTCTTGACTAAATAGAAAACCCAGATCAGAATCAGGGAGGTATAGCACACAGTCTCCACAAGTGTAACTTAATCTAAATGCTAGGTAGCCTCACAATTGTCATAAGGCTAATAACATCCTGACCTGAGATACTAATATTACTTATAAAAAATCCCTAAATAGTGATTGACAGGAATTTGATAAAGAATGAACTGCAATTCAGACAGAGGGTGGATCATCTCATGTACTACTTATGTTTATGTATAATGTGGCAATCAAATCGCAAAACACTCTAAGTACAATTTTATTAGAAAGGAGCGTGAGATTTTCTGGTCAATGTACATATTCAGAAATACAAACCAAAACGTAATTTAAAACATTATAACTTTGTCTTATGCATGCTTTTGCCTCTGAAGAATTGACTGTATTTAAGACAGAAAGGGTGGGTCATCTCAGAGATTACCAACCTTTCTCAACCAGAGTGAAAAGATAGAGATTTATTCTATTGTCTAATGTCAATAGTATTGGCCCGAAAACTGTAACTTTTGTCTTCATATTTAGTTTGAGAAATTTTTTTCAAAAAATAAGGCCTTCCTGGGTATTTTGAATATTGAGATCAAACATAGTTTATAGTTAATAAATTAATAAAATAAATAATAAACCATAGACTCAAGAGAAATCTATCTACAATTCACTGTTGTGTGGAGAAATAAACTGAATCAGTTAGCTTAGATAAGAGAAAGGAAATCCATAGTTAGTGTTAGTAATAATTTTTTAACATTATTATATAGTTTATAAGGATGTAATATATTTAGAAAGGTGATTGCAGATTTTTGCATCTACCCTGTTACCAGAACAGCCTTAAACATTTGTGGTATATTAGTTTGGGTGGGAGGAAAGAAGGGAGAATACCATATTGTTGCAAAAAGAATACCAACTAAAACTCCTTATTATATTTTATGGGCTATAGTTAAGATTTATTTTTCATTTGATGTTATATAGAAACAGATTAGTAAGATATATATTATTAATATATGTAAAATTAATAAATAAATATTTGTATTTCCTGTTTTATTTTTTCCAAACAAAATATAAATTGTGTTTATTCTAATAGAATAGAGTTTGTATGTATATATATAAATATAAAACCATTAGGATAATAATTAAATAAAAATATTTAGGGACCATGTTGTTAGGACATTTTTTTACTATATGAATTTGATATGAATATTGAGTTGTCTGTTGAAAATTCTTATTTCTGTTAATAATAATGCTGAAATTATTTAGTTAGATTGTATCTAATAATGAAAATATATCACTAATATTAAATAAGAGTAATAAATTTATTTAAAGTCTCAAGAATATATTTCAATTAATCTAATATCTATTTGTTAATATAATAATAGAAAACTGTAAATGATAAGATGAACTAGAACATGCATACTTAATAAGGCACTACTAGGAAACACTAACTGTAATTTGCCACTTAGTAGTATAATGAACAGTGTGTTTAAGAGCGTGGGATGAATTACTTAGAACAAGGTTATGATATGAGAAAACTAGAGGAGCACAGTAAAAACTAGATTAAATCGAACCATGACGGTGAATAGGTTCTAAAATGTGATATGAGTTTATCAATGACATGTCAACTCAAATAAAAAAGGAGTAGAAGCTAAAACATATAAATTTTAGAAAACTTTAATATTGCTCTTGGATTTGGGGATTATAAAAATTGAATTCATCTAAAGATATTTATAAGGTAATTGAACCAATTTTAAAAAAATATAACATAAATTTACAAAGTAAAAATGTAAATTATTCATATACAATATGTGGGGGTGTGTACATGTACATTTGTTTTTTACTCTATTAGATCTACATTTTAATATATTACATTCTATCGATCTTTGGCTGCTTGAAACATTTGTCTCTCCTCCTACCTAATTTAGGCTACTGATCTCCAGTTTGTTGCATACAGCTCTGCAACATCTTAGTTAATTCTATCTAGTCAGCAGCTTTGAGCTTCCTATCTGGTCCTGCTAAAGCCAGGCTATCATCTGGATGAGGTGATACAAGTATCACAAAAAATAGAAGGATACAGGCTGGAGTGTTTATATATATTGCCATTTTTAATATAATACAAATTTAAATAATAAGAACATTTAATGCATGCTTAATTACTTATGTACTTCTTATTCTCATACAAGACAGCTAGTTGACTATCCAATTTTCTTAATTGATTTGATGTTACATGTGTTGTACATTTATATACATACATATATATATATATATATTATTTGTATTATAAATCTATAATTTATATTGTGGGTTGATGGTTGACTGTAGTGAATAATTGAAGATAAAAATGGTTGGTCAGTAAAAAACAAATCGTCCAAATAAATAGTTATGTTTATTTTTATTTTTGCCGCCGTTTCTGTCCAACATTACTAAGTTAGTAAGTTTTCTTAGCTCTGATGAATTCCTGAACTTTGGGCCGAAACGTCTGCAAAAATACAAATAAATATAATTATTTATTTTTATTATTTATTTTTTTTTACTGATCACCCCAGTCATTTCCTCTTCTATAATTTGTATTGGTTTTAATTTTTACACTTTGAATTAGGATAAAGGAGGGACGACGAAATTATATTCTCGACTTCTCTATTTTATCGTGAGCGAGGGTTGATTCCAGGAATAGCAATATCAACTCCGTTGGGAAGAATTCAGTTTCATTACGACGTGCACCCCTCCAAGTAAAGTTTTTTTTTTATTAAAAAATTCTCGGACTTCTTTAAACTTCAAAAGCTTCAATTTGTATTTAGTAATCTGCAAACACCACTTTTAGACGGCTTCCTTCTATTAGTTTCAACTATTTCTCTGCACAGGCGGATCTACGGGGAGGGAGGGGGGCTTGTTAGTATCTTTCCTTTTATTTTTCAAAGTAAATATTGTTACATACATATGAAAAAAAAAAGCTTTCCAGCTGAAGCCTCCCAAAATTAAATCCTGGGTCCGCTAGTGTTTCCCTACGAGATCAAACTGAGGCATAATCTTCGAAAGACAATTTTTGTCCAGGCGGTTTTGTTAACCTTTTTTAAGATGAAGATTTGATTTAGCGTGTTCTTTTCTCTTCTGTTTCCTGATTGGTTACCGCCAATTATACTTTTATAGTACGAGTATATACGGTTCAGCTGTATGTTATTACTTTATTCTATAGGTTTTCGAAATAGTGTTATTCGTCTTTAATAGTACTCATACATGGAGCTCTTCTAGAATTAGGGCTGTATTCTGAGGTTTAGTATTTTATGAGCCTTTCTTTTTGTGGGTGACTTTCGTGGATGAGCAAACATCGTGAAGTTAATACTATGTTCTTGACTGCTGGTAGAAATCTCATCCCATTGTCATTATTTGTTTGACAGAGGATTCAACTATGGGTCTAAATTAAAGTTCTCGGCATATGCAGCATATTCTTTGCGTTGAAATCACCTATGACTAATTTTATATTAAATTTTTTAACAGATTCACAATTTCTCATTTAAAGATAGTAAAAGTTGCCCTAAGCTTCATCATCTCCATCATTTTTCTCAGCACGAAGCTTATGTCTTCTTAATTTTTATATGCAAAATTCATTAAATAATATTTAAAAAATTAGATTGCAAAGTTCTTTGATCAATTTTCTCTCAGTGAAATCATAATATTGTGCGCTCATTGTTACTATAACACAAGCCAACAGTAGTTTGGGATCCGGAGGATTTACAGCTGATTTCAGATGAGTTTGCTGGTCTGAATTCAAATATGCCATTAGTTTTTGCCTGGAAAGTCAAATGTCTAAGATATAACATTTTAGGGAAATGTACGTTTTACATTAGGTTAAATCCATGAATCAAATCTGAACATTAAACATGAAATCTTTATTATCAAATTACACAATTACTGTTTCTAAACTCCAGCAATAATCTGCCATCATGTGACTATCCCATCTTCCTTGATAGCGGTCTTCAATAATTTTAATATCTTGGTGAAATCGTTATCCTTGATCGTCACCGCTATCGCTCAAATTGTTGGGTCCAAGGGATTTGAAATTCTTAAGCATATCATTTACCAGTTCAACATGATTATCTGCTTTTCGTTGGTCCGGAAAATTTTCGACAACGCAACAAACAAAACCCAGGCTTTTTGTTCAGTCTCAAATCAGCCAACCTTCTACCCCCATTCGATGCAACTTAGACTCACTTTTTAATGACAAGATTACTGGGCTAGATTAATTTTTATTTTCTTTAATTTTTATTTTGTTCTTAGAAATATTGGGGGGAGGGGCGAAACGATGTTCTCTTCCCCTCTATTTTTATTGGGGGGTGCGATCGTCCTCCATTCATCTCCCCTCCTCTCCCTCCGAATTATGCGCCTATGCTTGTGGGCCTGTGTACTTATAGAAGGGTTTGTGGTATTTTGATGTGTTTTGTATCGATGAATAACATACAAATTTACAAAAATGTAGTTTTTTTTAGTGTGACATCTTTTTTTTTCTTTGTTACTTTCTACCTTCGCCTTTTTAGGCTATACAGGATTTTCTCGGGTCGAAGAGTGAGGGCGGGGAATTTAAAATCCCCTCCCACAACAGGGCACGAACTCGTACTTTTTTTAATCTCATATAACTTCGGTTATAACTGGTTGCCGGGCAACTCGCGGTGCACACGCGTTAGCCCATTCGACCACCCCGCCACATAAAAATGTACTTTTTTTTTGGGTCCTCCTATTCCTCGCCTCTAAGGCCCGTTTAAAGGGGATTTAAAAGACTCTTCTGGCAACGGAACGCGAACTGGTGACTATTTTAAATCCATTTTCTCATATAACAGGTTGCCGGTCAACGGCGGTGCTGTGCACACACGTTAACTCCGCCCGCACACTCAAAAATGTACTTAAAATTGTAGGTCTATAAAAAATTGTATTGAAATAAAGCGACGATATACACTATAAATATCTATGTGTACTATAATTATTCCCCATATATGATCAATAATTAAATTAGCAGTCAAAATTGTCAGATATCAAAAAGCTTGTCTGGCCAGAAAAAAATCTCGGTCCTTGATTTCTCAGTATACTTGAAAACTTGTTGGTAATACTTCTTTAAAAATAAATGGATTGTAATAATAATAACATAATTTTAAAACCAAATTACGATGAATTTTTATAATTCTTCCTCCATCAAAAAAAAGAAATTTAAGTTCACCTTCAATAGACAAAGATGAGGACACTTCGTAGTATGGACCTGCCCTAGACTTGTAGCATTCCTCTGAATCGACGATCATAGGTGACTTGAGTTTATGTTTGGTTTCTTTCAATTTTCCCACCTTGAATCCGGAGGATTAATTTTAATAAATCATAATCTCGTTTGTTTGGGAGAAAAAAAACATAACTCACATTAAAAATCATCCAAAAAATAGAAATCGTCAACTCATATAGTCGGTCCGGCTCGGGAAGGTTGATATGATATTGATATGACCTCAATGATTTTTTTTTAAAAATAGCGTATACGCGACCAGATGTTAAATTTGAGGAATAACAACAGTAGTGATTTCAATCTCAGGAATGCAGCCCTCAATTTAAGAGAAATAGAAGCTAGCCAAATTTTCTGGGGACGGACAACGAATATACCTAGTAGGCAGGTCCCGAAGAAATCTTTGGGTAGCGACGACAAATTTTTCACTTCCGAAAAAATCTGCTGTTTATGTTAAGGGCCTAATTATATAATGATCGATTTATATAAGTAAACTAAATAGGAAAAAAAGTAAGTGAAAAACAGGCCTGATAAATTATTAATGAACGAAAAGAAAGGAATGTATCAACATTTAAATGAAATTCCATGTGAGTCATTTATTTCCATAGTGGACCATAATCTTCATTAACGATTTTTCAGAAAACAAAAAAAAACTATGTTTTCAATTCTAATCTTAATATTAAAACCAATAGTTTAAAAAAAAAATAAGAAATTCATTAATTGTGGAATATATTTTCCAAAATCAATGATTATTCCAGTAGTAATTAAAAAACATTGAAACTTGAATAGTGTTCCTTTTGGAAAGAATAAACTTTAAGGCCCCTTTTTTTAATAAAAAAAAAGGTTGATTAGGGTTTGTTTTGGAGAGGAAAATGGTGTACGATCTGAAGGGGAGGGAGGGAGAGGGGGAAGTGAGAGAGGTGAAATTTATACAAATTTTACGATAAATAATTAACTTTTTGTTTACAATAGAATTAATTTATTTTTATTTTCACTCGAATAAAGCGTTTAAAAAAGCTTTAGATGATTTTTTTTTAATAATGCTTCAGAAATACAAGTTTCATTACATTGCGTGAAAAAAAAGAAAGACCTATTTCGGGAATAAATTTATTATCACAACACTTCTTTTAATTTTTAGGTTCGTTTTTGAAATAAACAAAACAAAAAAACAATTGCACCATCGCACTCATTGCGTTTTTTTTTTTTTACTTTAGAATCGATATTTATCACTATGTTTTTAAACATCTATCAGGATTCACTTTGGAAACAAGCGAATCATGTTATTTCTATCATGTACATATAGACATATGCTATTTTGGTTGGAGAAATAAATAACCGGTTATTTTCGGACTGACTGACGTGAAGAGCTATCTGGGGGAAGAGACTGCTTTTGTGGAAACCGCGCTGATAGTGACACCGCGATTCTTATCAAGTGGCCACTGCCACCTACGCCCACTTCTCTCAAACCTCTCTTTGTCGTAGTTCCCAGATCTCTTGATAACAATTAAGTAGTTCTCTCCTGAATATGAATGTATCTACTCTATGAGGTCATAGCGGTATCTGTGTCTGTCGAAAATACCAAGAAACCTCTAAGGATCTTAACAACCTAGATCTTTCCAAGAGTATTCATTATTAATATTGGAGTATTTATTTGTTCACATAGACTAAATACATAATCGAAAAGAAAGAAAACACTTTTTCTTGTTGCAGATATCATAAACCATTACTTCAAAAAATTACTATTTTTAAGCATTTGTAAGATCCAGCCTGTATTCTCAAACTGAATATAAAAAATAGATTTCATCTATTTTTAAGTTGTTGGGTAAAATTCCAACTAAGATAGTTGTTTAAAATAATTAAAAATTTCGCTTCTTATTGTTCAATACGTTTTTTAAAGTTATTTTATTTTAATAATGAGCAGTACTGTATTAACCATCAATCAATGTAAGCATCTATTAATGAGGACTTAGATACCAGCAAGATAGATTGAAGTGGTTTTAATTCACTTTATACAGGACAATTTCATTTAATAAGCTAATAACGTACACTATTATTAAAAACCATCCAAAATGAAATCCTGAATCCTACTCGAAATTCGCTTCCCAATGGGCCCGCTGACGAGAAGACTAAGGACTAATAGTGCATTTACGAATTTATGTTTATATAATACATCCCAGGTAAAGGGAAAAATAAATTAAAACTTTTCAATAATTTATTGCAGTCATTTTTGCTGAAAACACGGGTACTTTAAGGTGACAGAATTTCAACTTATTTCGTAATAAACCCTCAGCTTAATTAATATGGACTTAAATTTTACTAAACAAGAAAGTTTTTCTAAAATTGGGGTGTCTGCAGTGTAATTGGATTGCGAAAAGTAAAAATTGATTCATCCCCTCAAAAGTCGTCTTTAAATGATTTAAGTAATGAAAAACTTCATTTTCTTTTTAATTAAATTTTGTCTTGTTTACAGTGAATCACTTTTTAATTAATTATATTAAATTATGTTTTAGTCATTGCTTCTCATTCATGAAAAAAGGCTTACTTAAAAAAAAACACAAAACATAAATTTCCTACTATTCTGTCTAAATTCGGACGACTGTTTGTACGAACTTTAAATTAAATTAGGTATTTATAGTTTTTGAGGTCTACTATTGTTATTTAAATATAAATAATAGTTGTTTAAATATTTCCCTCTATTTACGGGACACCCTGTATATCAACATATCCTAGGATTTTATGATTCAATCACCCCTCAATTTACACGTAATTTTCGCCTTTTCCGCGGCGAACTAGTTTGACTTAGAAAAAAGTCTTTATTTGAGGTTGTACACACTAATAAATCAAAAATATTTATTACTTTTTTACATCATTCATTTTTAGCAGAAAAAATTCTAGAAAAATACAAAAAATGTTACGAAGTTATTGTTAATATTAATCTAAAAAAATACATTATATATTCAATTGTATTTTTTTTAGGTATTTTCAAGTATATATAATAAGTAAAACAAAAATATTAAACAAATAAAAATTCTTACAACTATACAAATATATAAAGAAATAAATTTTAAATATTCAATATTATATTTGTTTATTTCACAATAATTATGTTGAATTTTTACACATATTACAACCCCGCAATTTTTTTGTTTAGTCCTTCCCTCCCCCTATTCCAAATCGAAAGTCTGCGCCTACGCGTATATTATTCGGACCGAAGAAGGATGTGTCAACGAAAGAATATAAACGTTTACATAATGCCAAATTTTGAACTTTTTTTTTTGTCTTCCCCTTTCTCGGGAGGATTTTTCTAAGGCCCAGGGTGAACTATGTGAACTGTATCCCGTTAATATAATTGAGGTAATTACATTACGGCGGCGAATAAAATGTACCTGTAAAAATGTTGAGCTTTGTAATGAAAGAATATTTGATGTGCCGACTGGTAAACTTCCGAGGGGCAGACCAAAGGTAATGTGGGAAGATTATCTTAAGGCTGGTCTGATAGGGTTGGGTTTGGACAGCGAACGTTGGAGGGAGGTATGTACACAGAAATTTGTAGTGTCAGCATCGAACCTTCGGGTTCGCTAAGCGTGTTATTATTATTAACTTGATTCTCACATTAAAGTTTTACAAATATTTATGAGGATTATTTATGAAAGTCGGATTATAGATACATCAATAGAAAATATAATAGAGTGATATATAGACTAGCATATGAGATGGTAAAATTTATGAATCACTTCCCCCCTAAAAGAGGGAGAACTCAACAGAGGTGGGGGAGGCCATTGATAAAGAGCTAGGGGAGAGCTGATGGCAGTCGGTTTGGTTTAGACTGCACTGCACCACCGGCAGCTCACCATGTGGTTCATGAGACCACTAGCAGTCCTCTTATTTTTGGGAATAGTCCTTGCGCTGTGTGTATCTCAAATAGAGGCCAGTCCTAGGGATGTGAGTATTGTTATTGCTATGAAGTATGACTACTCTTATTATTTTAATCTTAAACATTTTAGCTATAAAAGAATATTCATATTGATGCATATGAAGTTGATATGCAAACAGAGTGAATGACACAAAAACAATACAAAAAATATATAAAATTGTCAGTTATATCTTTCAGTTAATGTGTATATAAACGTCAATATATTATTTTTGGGTGTGTTGAAATGAAACATTATTAATAAAAATTATGAGATTAAGAATAACATGTTATTTGACACAATATGAAATTTTATTAAATCGTAACAAAAAAAAAATTCTGAACTTAATCGTAACAAAAAAAAATACTGAACTTGTACATTTCATTAGATTATCTAAAAATTCATTATTAAAATAAATTCTCTCCATTACTTTTAAGTCCTTCTTCATCTTATGATTTTTTAAGAAGCTAATTTTTTGTAAAGGTTTAGGGACTTTTGTGAAATTTTAGATATTCTCTCTATTTTTCTAATTAGTCAAATCATTTTTAAAAATAATAAACAGACTTATTGACAACAAAACTTATATTTCAATATTTGAGTAATTTAAGGAATACTTAATAAATGGTTTCTACCTCCCACAATTATTATTTCTGAAAATGTTTAGAAGTGAATTATTATTTTGGATATCAAAAGAATAATGTTGTACATGATTACATTAATATTAAACTATATTAATCTAAAAGACACAATATTTAAAATTATGTTTAGAAGGATAAAATTGTTTAAAATATATTTGTTTCTAGCAAACAATTACGATTATGAAGTAAAAGAAAGAATATATAAATGCAGATTTTTTTATGAAAGAATAAATATACATATATTTACTGCAAAAATCATTTACTGCTTTTTCTTTTGATATAATACTTTTTTTTTTTAATACTCTTGGTGACTAATCGTTAAAGGAACATTATTTACTGTCAGCTCCTGCAAGGAAACTTTAATTATCATATTCTATAAACTTATATATTTTTAAATAAATAAAATTGGAAGAAATAAATTTTTATTAGAATCTGTAGAAAGTTCCATCGCAATACTCAATAATTAAGAAGTTATAATAAAGTGTGTACCCTTTATAGGAGGATAGGCCGGGGGGTTAAGCATGGTAATGGCCAAATCACCTCCTTGCACAACCAATGTATTAGAAATAGTGGTTCCTCAGCGAGTACTAAACACAAGATATTTCATGGTTTGTGGTGGTATAGGCAATTTTAATTTTTAAATAAAAATAGGCCATGCTTTACAACATGTTATTTTTTTTAACTTTTTAATGTTGAGGAATTGTGAAAAGTTTTAATGATAAGAAAAATACATCATTAAATATGATCCATAATGTTGCATTGTTACTAAAGAAGGGGTAAAACCCAAAATGTTGATGAATTTATTTGAAAATTTATTTATTTGTATTAAACAAAAGAAACTAGAAAAAATTTCTTAACAAAAATTCTCAAAATAACTTAATGAAATTCTTCCTTGTTAAATAAAGTTGAAGGACTAAATATTTTAGTATTCGCTTGGCCTTAACAAGGGATATTTAGAGAATATCATTTTGCTTTAATGAGCATCCCTTATATTTTATGGTATTTTCTTTCTATACTTATGGCATTTTTGATATTCATTTTTATTGATTGACTCGAATCAGGAAGAACGCCAAGATCTTAATAAAGAGATCTCCCGATAATAAATATTTAAATCAAAATAGATCTTAATTGATTTTTAGAGTTTGCTAAATTTTATTATGCGAATTAAGTATACAATTTTCTTATGTTAACATCTGTGAATATTAAAAAATCCCATGGCCATCTATTTTTTTTTTTTTCATGTCATAAGTTTTTCTCCTTAACCTTCAGGTGGATAATGTTTTGTCATAAAAGTTACTAAACTAAATTTAATTAAAATTTAAGGAGTTATAAATTAATTCATATTCATATTTATTAAAGATTTCCAGATTTTTTTACTAATATTTCAAGACATTATAAGACAATTTATGTTAGCAAAAAAATTGCTTAAACCGTTTGTACTATTATTTTTTTTTTATTTTATTTAAATATCAGTTTATAGCAAAAAGTAACGAAATAACATTCCATAAAATTAAATTACTATTTGATTGTTGAATTTTTCTCTTATGAAATTAGAACATAGTTCTCTAAATTTAAGTACATTTGATAAAAAAAAGAGTTTGTTTGTCATTTTAATGTACTTACTGTTCTTTTATACCAATAAATATGATACACAAACATATATTTAAAAGTTTACCTCTTTCAAAAATGTATTGATTTTTTGTAATAAACAAATGATATGCTCTTTAAAAAAGGCTACTACCTATCCACTATAGGAAAAAGTCAATTAAATGAATGGTCACCGTTGTTAACTGTTTAATAGTGGAATATGCACAAATATGGAGTAGACCAATCTTTTGAAAAACAAATTTATAACTGCAGCAGATACAGAGTTTATACGTACGATTCGTTTGAACAGAAGCAGAAAGGGAACCAACTATCTGCCATCTAGTGGCATGCATGCATTTAACGACTTTTGACCCACATTGATAGTCTTCCCAAAAGTTTTATCACTCTGCAAACTGCTTGAAAAGGTACCTTTAGAGATAAAGATAGTAACCACAACTTTCTCATATCTTCCTGAAATAGTGGCACCAATACATGCCATAACTTGGCTCAGAAAAAAATTATTCCTTCATTTAATTTTACAAAAAAGATTTTTAATAACTAAATTGAACACTAACAATACACAGCAGTTGCATGTAATCATTTATCATTTTAAACACAAAAATAACAATTAATAGTAATTTTGATTTTATTTCCTTCAACTAAAGTAATTAATTATGTTTATAAAGAATTTCTATGTATAGACTCTGGCAGAGGTTACATAAAAAATGTTTTGTCTTTAAAAACTCTTATTACACATATTTATAGGCAAATATATTTGGTAAATATTATACCTACTTCCATAATAAGTTGAATTAATTTAATTCAATTACTTGTTTTATCACTTGGAAGAAATATTTGAAAAATGTAACAAAGTTATGACATATAAAAAAAAAAAAAATTAAGGATAAACAATAGTCAGAATAATATATTATTAATAAAGTAATAATAACTCATTTATATCTAACATTTAATAATTTCAAACATTAAGCCTGACTAATCATTAATCTAGTTCAATAAATTGATCAATCAAAAACAATAAATAGAATTATTTTATTTATTTTTATGTTATTATGTCTCAGTAAAATTAATTAATAATATTCAGAGGATATTTCTGAAAAATTTATACTTTTAAGTTATAAGTTATGGCATTATTATGTTAAATGAGTGATTTATAAAGACTGGATAGTTTTTCTTGCTTTATCTAATATTTTGCAGCTTATAATAAAATCACATATTTAAATAATTAATCTTATTATATTGTAAATTTTACATTTTCTTATTAATTCCTTATAAATAGTATAATAAAATTGGTAAATAAAAATATTTATTTTAATCTTTTATTAATTTTCAGAGCAATGGTTAAATATTATATTTTAAAGTTTTATGAGAGGTATCTGTTTGTTAGGCAGATCAATTATTAAAAAAAAATTAATTTAAAAATGAAGCAATTATCTTAAATATTTAGCATGAAAATTGTGTATTTCATAAAACATCTGGAAGTGATGTAATCACATAAAACATTAATTCCATATGATGCATGGTGAATCGATGGAATCGTCAAAGTGGCCATTATGTTCCTGATCACCTGTCATTACCAATCACCCGTCAGTGGAATTAGAATTGATCACCCCTCTAAGGGAAATTAGCCTTAATGATTCCACTGTGATCAATGTTGAAATATAGTTTTCCTTATTAAAAACAAATAATGAAAAATTCAAAGTTAATACAACTTTCGAAAATATAATATATAGCAACCAATGAATAGTGTGAAATAATATTAATTAATTCTGTTTGGTTCTATAGGTGCAAGGAATAATGTAATTTAACTTTTTTATTAGACAGTTTCAGTTTATCCATCAAGAATTTATAAAAAATCTAGTAGTCATATATAAATATCTGAATGATAATAGCGGTTTTGCAATTCAATAATTTATTCTAAACCTAATATATTTCTAACAAATATGGGTATATATGTGACAAGAAAATGGCTAGGAGACTCAAATAAAAATAATACCACTATTGTATTTAAACTAGTCTCCTTCATAACTCCACCTCCCCCACAAAAAAAAAAAAAAAGAAAAAAAAGCTCTAGCACTGCAATTTCTAAAGGATCTTGGGTTCAATATTTGGTAACAAATTACTGTTTATTGACTAGCAGTTATTGCAAGAAACTGATGTGGTCAAAATCCAAACTTATCTCCCACACCAATTAACTAAAAGGCACAGCTTGTGTACCATGTTTGGGTCTCCTATATCCTCTCCTCCTGTTGACAGATTCATACATTCAGGAGGACTTCCAAGTAATAAAATGCATAGGTCATTTGGCTTATTAATAATTAAATATAAAAACAAAATTTTCAACATTTCTTTGCATATATTATAATTGTGAATGTTTGTTCTCGGAAATAATAATTTTTAAGTTGGAACTTTTGAGTTTTTAAAAAATATATTTGTTTTTATTTTAGGTACAATAATAATAGTGGAATATTATGCATTAAAACCAAAAATTTAATAACTATATTTGTCTGTAAAGTTTCATCATTAAAAAATTGTTTAATGTTTTTGCTATAATTTTTTATTTTATTGTATAAATTAATATTTGAAAAAATGATTTGTAAGTGTAATTTTTTTTAATTTGTTTTCAAACCTAATAAATCAAAAAATGTATCATTTTTATTTTAACAATTATAAATATGAAAAATTTATAATTTTCAAAAACTACAAAAATCTTAGCTCTGTATAAAAAAAATAATAAAATAACATTACACTTAATTTATAACTTTTTTATTTTACTATGGTTGAGGCATTTTATTTATAGTTTTATAAATATTGATTCTAAGAAATGAAACTATGGCATTGGTTTCAGATTATGGCTGAGATGAGGTTTATACCACAGAACCACTGCCTTCGCTTCAGGAAATTTGACATGATTAGACGCTGTCGACGTTACAGAGTGAGGAGATATCGACGATAGCAACCCATAGAATATCTGTTCCTCAACAAGGGGATTACAGTGTGAGCACTTGGCTGACTATAGATGGGACCATGTAGCAACTAAACCAAATTAAATGTATAGAAGACCTGGATAGCTGTATCTACAATATTCCAAATATCTATCCACATCCCTATTTATAATATCCACGCCATGGATATTGTAAAATATTTATGGTAAAGCTGAACCTAAAGTGTCCTTCCATTATATGAACACATCATTATGTTTTTTAAGAATTCAAATATCCACAAAAAATATTTGAAATAATTTATTATGGTTGTATCAATGCCTTAGAGTATTAATAAGTCTTATAATTTACTTCTAACTCAAATACCTTTATTCAAAATTGTTTATAAAGTTAATTTATGCATCAATAAGCTTCCATAAACAATAATAATGATAAAAGTATTATTTAAGATTATTTGAAGCTAGTCATTCAGAAAGCAAAGCTATGTAAATATTATTATTAATTTTATTTATTTTTTTTAATAGCCTGTTTTTACATGTATATTTTCAACTGGTAGGCCTACCCTAATTAACCGAGTATGGTCTAATTTCCTCAAGGGACCAGCCTTACTGGGAAATAGGTTATATAAATTTTAAAGTATTATTTATTAAAAAATAGATATAACTTTTTTACTTTGTTTATGATTTAGGCATAAGCTGAGACAGTTAATAACATTTTTACGAAATAAATTATATTCTTAATATTTCATATTTTATTATATATATTTTATGGCTGAGCCATTGTTTTAAATTTTATTGTAATGTCAAAAAGAACAAAATTTAAACAAAATATTTTATGTTTATTAACACAAGTTTTTAATATTTTAAAATATCAGTATTTCCATATTTAGTTATATTTCTGGTGACCAAAATTATTTTTATGAAACCTATGTTTTACTTATATTTTATAAGTTTCCCAAATATATTTTATCATATTCATAGACTTTTAGCATCTCTGACTACAAATTAAATGAAAAACCCATATTTTGTGAGTTCTTTTTTTTTTTATTGTACTTCATATTTTTCTTCAATTATAAACTGCCACTAAGGCTTATTGTTGCACCCAATTGTATAACCTTCTAACGTTCTCTATACCATTTATCAAATCAAAGCAGGATTATCATGATGATGGGGAGACTGGTTGCCAAAGCCTCCACAGATCGGGAATGTATATTAAAGACTTTTTACATATTATTTTTAATAATAAAAATTACAAAAAGCCAGTTAGAGATTCAATATTTATTGACAACTGGTTGAAGTGCAATAGCATAAACCTTGCCAACATGACAAAATGTGCTACTGACTGATTTGGAGGCAGAGAAAGAACCTCCTCCTGCACATCTACAACCTTCATGATGGTGTTTCATCAAACTGTACTCTTTTCTCTCCTTTATTCTTCATAAGAAATTTATTGTTCTAATAAGTTTAGTGAATAATTGTATTGATATTGAAAAATGATTAACCTCGTTTTTTTTTTTGTTTTTTTTTTTCTGATCTAGTAATGTGAATATTTCAAAATCTTTTAGTGAAATTTCATGACCTGTAACACATTCCTCTTTATTTTTAGCGCTTTATATTTATGTTTTTTTTTTTTGTTTGGTTGGGTTATGTTTATATTTATTTCATGGCTTATAAAATATATAGAAGAAATTTAACTACATATCGATTTTAAAAAAAAAAAAAAATGCTTTAAAATGTTGATTAATAATTTTTATGTGCATAGCAATGCAAAAACAAGTAACTTCAGATTTTTTAAAATATCCTCAAAAAGGATAAATTTGGCAGTTTGCTATCTTTCATTAATAATTAATTTAGTGTTTTAATAATTAATTCAGCTCGATTGAATGTTTTATATAAAAGCATAAGTATACAAATACATCAATAAATAAGGACTATAAAGAAACATTTCTTTTATGTTTTATAAAATAATTCATTATTCTGAGGTTTGTTTATTTAGCTATTACTTTTAATTTTAAAAAATATTTTAGAAAAAATACCATAAGTAATTAGGATAAGCGCACCAGTTATAAACATAGGCAAGGATATTTTTGTCTTTTTTTGGATTATGCCGCCGTAATTATTATAGTTAGAAACTTTTCTGTTGGACAATTAGAATTTTTAGGGTTTCATTTTTCTATTTAACACTTTAAAATTGAAAAATATTAGGTTATGCAGTTATAATCTCCACTAAAAAAAAAAACCCTTTTTGCACTAGTGAGGGACACCCCAAAATTCAATTGTTCTAGTAATGGACCATAACTCAGAATAAATCTAAAATTATAAGTTTTTTATATATATATTTTAGGTCACCAAATATACACAGTTTTTATATCCTGTATTTCTTTATTCGACGTTTCGGCTTCAGAAGCCATTTTCAAGATCCTGCAAAATATGCACCGCGCCATAAAATTTTTAAAATCTATCATTGCAATATGATTCGTCCTTTACTCATTCTTTTATTTCAAAGAATGTCGTTTTTTCATTTCTCTTTCGCAGACGATATCAAAAAAATTGTTGCTCCTCACTAAGGCATTCATACAGGACTCCACTTTGTCTATTTATACAGGAGACTGTGTATATTTGGTGACCTTTGGCCTAAAATATATATATATATAAAAAAACTTATGAGAAAATGGCACCAAACCTGAAGGATGTGACTAGAAAATCTAAAATCTTTATTTAACTATAAAGATAACAACAAAGATACGATAACATAAATGTTCAACTTACTCTTAGCGAAACTGATAGTAGGAAGATAAGAATCACACTGATCTCAACAGCATTACAGAAACAACAATTATAGGCATTTTAAAATTTTCTTTTGGGAACTTTGTTCATACAGTTGTTATTAGAGGGCATTGTTCTTCAATCTAGAAAAAATGGAACCTTTAAATCAAGAAGGAAGCTTATTATATACATTTGAAGTCCAACCGGTCCATCACTGGGCTCTCTGTCCACAACTGGTGCTTTCACCCTAATAGTACTACAATTAAAAATTGAGAGATATCTAGAATTTAACCTATATCAATCATATTATTTACATATGCATTATAAGCAGAAAAATATATTAATTAATACACAGTAACAACTTTTATTAAGTAATTTATTTTATATGTATTTAGTTATTATTATTAAATCAAAATGGCTGCAAATAAAACTAAAAGAAAAATTATTAATAAAGAATGATTGAATTTCATCAGTTTTTTAGTATATCTCAGATTTTGTTTCATTAAAACTATAATCTAAACAATTAATGGCTTTGATGCAAGGACTGTTAAGCTTGGATTCACAAATTTTATGTTAGTGGCAAATGAAATAAATTAAATACCTGGCAATTCCAACTTAATGTTATTTGCTTTTTAATAAATCAGCAAGTCCAGGACTAATCCCATTTTTGCCACAAAGATGATATGCACTCATTAACATTGGTGTTAATTAAAAAGTTCAGGCATGCCTGTTTTTTTCTCAAACAAGAATATATTTCATATTTGTTTCTGGTGTAGTCTTCCCAACATTATTTAAGATACAGGAGAGGGTACATATTATATTTTATCTTAGTTTTTGACTCAATGAAAACAGCTACAGTGGATCAAAAAAGTATTGGCACATTTAACTTTTTTTAGGTTTCATTGTGAAATAGTCTAAAATTGATTTTTTGAACATTGTTATTTATAAAAAGATTTGGAAAATACATAATTGCAGAAAAAAAGCTTTAAATATACTTAATTAAAACATTCAGTAAATGAAAAATCACTTCAACACGGTCAAAAAAATATTGGTACACTTTCATTCGAGGATTAATATTTTTTATCATGCCATTGGTAGATATGACATCCTGGAATATTCTTGGCAGCGTCAAAACAACATATTGAGATATGACTTGTCCAATTTTATATCATACCTCTGACAAAGTTTCTTTTAAATATTCTTTTTCAGAATTTTTTTTCTTTCTTTCAAATCCAGCAGATATACCTATTGTTCTATGGCATTTTTATCTGGATACTGTGATGGCATTTTCAATTGGCTGGGAACATTTCATAGCATCCATTCTTTTATTTTATTTACTATGTGCATGGTGTCATTGTCCTGTTGAAATATAAATGCATATTTGATCGTCAGATTTTCCGCTCTACTTCTTATGTCACAAAATGTCGAAATATTTTTCGGCATTCATAATATTGTCAATAAAGGTTAATTTTGCGACACCATTTGATGAAACTTCAGCGACACCCTCCAAACTTCAGCCTTCCACTTCTCCTTCGATGACTTACAGTGGGCCACACATGTCGAGCTGGAAACTCAGTCTCAATTTTCTGCCAAAAATACTTGTGACCATCAGAATGAAATATGTTAAGCTTACTTTTACCTAGAAAAAAAAACATTTTCTCAGAATTCTAGGTCTTCCTTCATTTAATTTTGACAAACACAAGTTTTTTTTTGTTTTTTTTTTTTGCGGTTCACCTCTAATAAAAGGTTTTTTTCTTAATATTTATGAATTATATTTCTAACATAAAGTATTGTTTGAAGTAAATGTGACCTCTTCTGCTATCTCGGCGGCTGATACAGTGCAATTTTGCTCAACTGGATGGATATTCCTTTGTGCCCTCTCATTTAATTTTGTTGGTCTTTCTGAATATTTGTTCATAACTTTCTAAACTTTTTTACAATACTCTGAACACTACTAAAATCAATTTCTAATTTATTTGCTATTTGTTGGTAGCTAAGACCATTAGAATAGATTTTTATGTGTTTTTTTAAATTGATGCAATGTTGACTGGTTTTACTCGTGTTGTTATGGCAAATATACAGCAAATACTGATTTTTGTTATATATGAGATATATAGTAAAGGAAAGTATTACAATCATGAAAATTTTCAAATCTTAGTTTTCAACGGAAATAATCGTTTTGATCTGACTCCAACCCTGAGTCCAAATAACCAAGTCCCACAAAATGACGTGTGTCTGTGTGTTTTAACAGATTAGCTCAAAAACGAAAAGTAGTAAGAGAGTAAACTTGTATATTTAAGGTTCGTAGATGCTTTAGAGGAAGGAGATACTTCAGAGAAAGAAAATTTGAAAATTCAGCTTTTAAACCCTTTTAAAGAACATCAATGAGAATAATGTTAAAAACCCCTGTTAATATAATTTTAAACTGAAGTTATGAGATATATCAAAATCGTTAGACATTTTCAAGAAAATTACAAACATGTATAAAATTGATAACATAAATGGCACTTCTGATAAGCCAATTTTCATAACAAAGTTGCTGTAATATCCCAGGCATATACCTGGTTTAAATATAAATTTCAGTTACGTACAACCTTTTGTTTTTGAGCTAGGTTTTTCATACACACACACACACATACTATTTTGTGGTAACTGGGTAAACGTGTATTTCCTATTATAAATAAAATAAAGATTTGAAAATTTTCAAAACTGCAATTCTTTCACTTACTATAAATTACACACATGGGTAATTGAAAGTAAAAAATATTCATCTTATATTGATTTTTTCCTGGTTAATATTAATTCAATAATTTTTTTTTTTTCAAAATATGTTTCTGTTTAGGGCAATACTTTTTCAATGGATAAGAAACTACCAATACTTTAATAACTACTATAAACTGAATATTTTTGAATTTCTTGCTATAAATATTTGTTGTTACCTTATAAATAATCGTATCTTCAGGTAAGAAACTAGCAATCGTGCCAATGCAGCCCAGATTTTTAGCATATTTGTATCCGTAAATAAGGGACAAGAAAGCTACATTTGAGAATCCAGCTGAAATATAGATTTGATAGGTATTAACTTTAAGTAATTAATAGAAAAATTATTGATTGAGATCATTAACACTGATTGCAGATCAAAATAATTTAGAAAAGACTAAGAATATACTTTGTTTTAAATTTTGAAATATTCATAATTAATTTTAAAAATATCTGTCAGTGATCTCTGAATCATCAATAATTCCTCTACCGGTTCAAAAATAAAAAAAAGATAAATTTCAACCTAATTCCCTTCTCAATTTATTTCTCTTTTTTATTTTTAATCAATTTAATTATTTTGGGTATTTTGAAAAATACTATATGCAAGACAATAATATTATCATCAAATTTGAACGCCATTAAATTACGTCCCTTGGCTTTCCATTCAAACAAAAGATATAAACAGATTTCCAAATAAACTCCATGCTATGATCTAAACACTCCCTTCATACTTTGCCACCTAGCCCAAAAATCTTTTCTCTTTCTTTCCCACATTTACAACTTCAACTTATTCTTACCCACAACCTATTTTCTTTTTTTTGGAGAACTTGGGCACTCAATTTTCATAAGCAAAAGTATCATCATATTTTGAATCCTATCTCTCTTGCTTTTAAGAATAAGAAATATTGATTCAGAGTATTCTTAGACATTGAAAAAGCATTGAATATTGTCTGGCACAAGAACAAATTATGAAAAATAAAACCGCACATGGACTTCCACTTATTTCCTAATTCTTCAATATTTTTCCTTGACAGGTTTTTCTGTATCTCTGCAGTCTCTTTTATTTCCTCCTTCTTATCTCAACACACAGGTGTACTACAAGTTGGCATTTTAAGCTTTCTTTTCTATTCCCTTTTTACCTCTGATATTCCTGAGCACCCTTGTGCCACCATCTTCAATGTCGCTGACAATACATCAATTTTTTCTTACCACAGAAATCCTACAATAGCATCTATTGCCTTATAAAATCATTTATTAGATTTTGAAAAGTTATTCTACAAATATAAAGTTAAAGTAAATGCCACCAAATTGAAAAATCCAGTGCTTTAAAAAATCTCTCAGACTATACATGGACCAAAGACTCACGTGTAAAATACACACAAAATTAAAAAAATACAAGAACTGACAACAATCAACAATAGTCTTTAAGATGACATAATATCACTTAACTTATGAAAAAAAAAAAAAGATTAATCATTGACAGTGTATTTAGTCCTATTTTGACATGTGGAGCAGAACTTTGGGGTTTTGCAAAACAGGTACATACCAACAAAATACAAACTGCACAGTCTGAAATTCTTCAGAAAATTGTTAACATGCTCTGGTATATTTGAAATCACACTACACATAAAGACATGAGCATTCCAATAATTTATACACCACAAATATACCTCATTTCAGTATAAAACTTTAATAGGTATCCTACTCCCAATTATCCAATCAGTGTAGGTTAAAAATCAAATGGCCAAGAAATCTGCTTCACGAATAATCAATCATTAAAATTTTTTTTTTTTTAAATCAAATCTCAATTAAATCAAGGAAAAATGGTGAAAAGATATGATAGATTCAAACTACAATTCAGTTTCAAATACCATAAAAGAATAAATAAAATCATTTACTTTACTGATTTAATTATCCATTTCATTTTTACTTTTTTACCGTAATTTAATATAAATTAGAAATGATTTTCTGTTTATTATTTCAGTTATTATGTTCATGTAGTTTTTATTTTTTTTTGTGGTGCTTTTGTTAACTTTATTTCAAACTCGGTTAATAATGTTCATCATGAAATTATTCAAGTATTAAATAATAATCAGGAAATTCAATGTACTCAAAACATTATGACGATACAAAATCAGTAATCAGATACTGATAAGTAATAAATATAAGTTATGATACCAATACAAATACGGTAACACTGGATGCTTGATGCCATCAGATCTTCAACCCACTTTTGTAATTCAGCCACTGATTAATCACCTGTACCATAGAAAATGTTGCCATTTTTACCATCTAGCCATTCATTTGCTACCTTGAAAAGAAACAAAAAATAGTGTATTTAATATTTGAATATATATATGTATAGCGACTGCCACCGAATTTATCTCGGCGAAGAGATGACCCCAACAAACAGGCACCTCTACTGGCTAGCCCGGCAGAAGAGAGCTGCCAGGAAGATAAGATACTATGGTTCGCTACCGGCATTGTGCGTTGCTGAAAAGAAGACGGCCATCAAGTAATCTTGATTAATCAGGCATCGGATCTAGAAGTTTTCGCCTGACTGTACAGGTTTCATCACTTCTTCTCGTTCATCAAAATATTTTTTGTCTTCATTGGTGCCCAAATAATTTTGAAGATTTTAGTTAAAATGTCTCATAGCTCCAGTTTCCTAATTTGTTTATTTTCTTACTCTTATTACTCACTTATTTTTTCATTATTCACTTTTATTTTGCTTATCAGTACTTTTCATAATTTTTTTACTTTTCATTACTTCTCAGAATATGATATATGCCTCATTTCCTCTGTGCTAATTTCTGACTGTTTCCCATCAAATCCTTCCCATGTCTAGCATAATAACCACCTGTCACGTTAACTCGCAATCCCTTCCCGCCCATTATGATGAATTCCTGCAGTACTTTTCTCAAAACTTTTTTCACATCATCGCAATTTCAGAAACCTGGCTCAAACCCTATATTCCGTCCTCATCTGTCTCCTTACCTAATTACACCCTCATCCGCCACGACCGGGTCAGCCGGACTGGTGGTGGGGTGGACATATTTGTCCATGATAGCCTGAAGTCCCGAATCTTTGATTACTCCCCACCCTCCGAACGTCCACAAGTGGAGTACCTTCTAGTAGAAATTACCTGTAATAATTCCCCTCTCTTTTACACAGTCCTCCCCTTGTTCCATTTGATCCGTCCTTAGAATCAACCCAACTCAACTTTGTTCCCCTCTATCCTAGAATAATCATCGCCGGTGACCTCAATACCAATTTCCTTCCTAATTCCAAAGACAAAACCTATCTAGAAAACCTTTTTTTTCCCCTCCATCTGTTTATTGTTCCTTTTTATCCTACTCACCAGACCCACAAGGCCGACACTTGGTTAGATTTTTTCATTATAGACTCCGAACTAAATCTCCTCTCCTCTTCTCAACTGCTAGTATCCATCTTATCGTCTCACGACATGATCCTAATAACATATAATATCCAAACTCCTCTGATTCATCCGAGAACCTTCACTTTTTGTCAGATAGACACTCTCACCCGTGAAAAAATGCTACCTGACCATGAAACCTTAGACTTGAACGAAATATATTCCTGCTCCTCCATCGACTCCATGGTTGAGATCCTGACTTCCAATCTCCTCAATATCCTTAACACCCATGCTCCCATAAAAACCTCAACCTTTCGCCGCCGGCCTGCACCTTGGATGTGTCAAGAAATTAAGGATCTGCAGAAGAGGCGTGATGCTGCCCGTAGACGCTTTAGACGTACCAGGCTTACAGATGACTATCAAGCGTTTAGGGTGCTCCGCAACTTGACACAAACAAGAATTCGGCGAACTAAAGCTTCCTACTTCCATGAAGCCCTTTCATCTGCCCCAGATCCCAAATCTAAATGGCTAATCCTTCGCAAACTTTCCCTCTGTGAACCTTCCAGATCCCCTTCCTCACTGGTATTTTCCGTTTCACCTGACGATTTAAACTCACATTTTATTTCTGCCTCCTCTACCTCTTCTCTTCCCTCCTCTTCCAACTTTGCTCCTGAGTCATCATTTAATAATGATGACTTTTATTTCTCCAACATTTCCCTGACTTACTTACTTACCGCAGTAATGAAATCCCACACCAATTCATAGGACCAGATGGCATGGCATTCCTGTCAAATTGATAAAATTTTGTCTCCCCGAAATCCTCCCAGTTCTCCTTTTCATCTACAATTTCTCCCTACAGAACTCAATATTCCCTTCCTCCTAGAAAAAAGCCATTGTACTCCCTTTAAATAAAAAGCCTAATCCATCCTCTCCCGAAGACTTTCGCCCAATCTCAATTCTTTCCAATCTCTCAAAACCCCTAGAAAGATTGGTGCAATCCCAAGTTTCCAATTTCCTCGAAAAGTCCAACCAACTTGATCCTCTCCAATCTGGTTTCCGTCCCGGCTACTCCACACAATCCGCCTTAATCAAAATTACCAATGATGTTCAGACTGCAATAGATAATAAACAATTAACTGTCCTTATACTTCTTGACTTCTCTAAAGCCTTCGATTCCATTAACCATCCCATCCTTTTCAACAAACTAAAATCACTTTCCTTCTCCAATAGCTCCATCTCTTGGTTCAATCTTTTCTCTCACAACGCACCCAAGCAGTCTCCATTCCTAATCAACCACTATCTGCCTACCTGCCTTTATCCTCTGGAGTTGCCCAAGGATCTAGTATATCTCCTCTCCTTTTTAGTTCCTATATTAATGACCTCCATGACTCAATTCTCCATTGTTCCCACCACCTTTATGCAGACGATTCTCAAATATACCTATCCTTTTCTCCCCCTGAGCTATTGGTAGCATTTACTAAGATCCAAGCAGACCTAGATCGAATCTGTGCCTGGGCAAACTTAAACGGATTAAGGTTAAATGCTGCTAAAACTCAGGCCATTGTCATTGGTTCCAAGCCCCTCCTTAGATCTTATACTGACATTCCCATACTAAACCTTGGTGACCAGCCAATCTCCTTCTACTCCTTTGTCAAAAATTTAGAACTATTCATTGATCAAACCCTCTCCTGGAATCACCATATTTCTCACATGTCCCGACGGACAGTTTCTACCCTCAAACTATTCCATCGCTTCCGCCATCTCCTACCTCAACATACGCGTAGACTCCTGGTTTCCTCTCTCATCTTCCCCCACTTTGACTACAGTTGTGTGGTGTATGATGGACTCTCGGTGGAGCTCCGTGACAGACTGAAAAGATTAATGAACAGTTGCGTGAGATTTGTAATAGGTGCCCTCTCACCACTACACTGAGTTAGAGTGGCTCTTCCCCTCCATTCGAAGACAATATTTCCTAGGTACATTCCTCTATCATATCATCAACAATCACCGTCCTTCCTACGCCTACAACCTTCTCCAATTCAAGCCCTCAGTCCACTCCCTCTCCACAAGATCTCGACCTTCCGACCTTTACATTCCTTCTCACAGATCTGCCTCGTTTCTTCTAAAAGGGTTTATTTATATTTTAACATTGTACATAGTTTTAAGTATCTTAGTATGGTTTCAAGAGTTTTGTATATAGATTTTTTTATTTTATTTTGTATATAGTATGTATAACGAATATTTTTTTTTCTTTTTTACTGATTTATCTTTATCTTAACTTTTTATGTTTGTTTTTATCTGGCCAGATATAAAATTTTAATTTATGTACTTTTTTGTTATTCTGAAGGGACTTCGTCCCAGATAAATTATTTTTCTATTCTATTCTATTATATATATATATATATATATATATATATATATATATATATATATATATATATATATATATTATATATATATATATATATATATATATATATATATATATATATATAGAATAGAATAGAATAGAATAGAAAATAGAACTTATATATTTATATATATATATATAGGATTTGACTTTGGTGTTTTTGAAAAGAAAACCATAAGTAAAAATTTAAGTAAGATACAGAAAATCAGAACATACAGATAGTTAAGTCATCATTAGTTTTGTATTTCTATATTTTAAACAAACTTTTGGATATTTAATTTTCAAATTTTCATTTCAATATGTTTCAGCAATTGCTAATAAGTTAGTTATTTATTTATTTTTAAAAACCTTTTAAAAATTTTGCTAGGATTTTATATGAACATCTTCTTACTTTCTCAGCAACCAATGCAGTAAGGATGGTCAAATTTATTTCTGTAATAATTTTTTTTATTTATTATGGAAAGTTCATGAATTTGCGTTTTTCCCTTAGATGACCAAGCCAGGGGCTAAAATGAGAGAGAAATAATTTCAATGATTTTTTTTTCATAGAATAATTCTCATGATTTCATAGCATAATTTATTTTCACATGAATCCTTATCTTTTATTCATATTTCATTCATTCCATTTTATAAAATATAATGGTGGATATTAGAAAACTGAAGATTCATTTGTTCAGTTCTCTTTATAAAAGCTAGACCTTTACAACATCTGGTAAATAAATTACTTTTTTATCATGTCAAAAGATTTGTTTGAAATATCTAATTGCATTGATTATATTATAAAAGTAAGAAGAATAAAAATAAGAAACGTTAAATCATTATTAGTTTAAATAGTTATTAGATATGAATATATATCGACAGCCACCACAGGCGATCTTCAGGGGGCGAGGCAGGGCTTTTGGGCTGAAGCCCCTCTCCCCTCCAAAATGGTAAAATATAACCATGTTTTCTAGAAAAATATATTAAAAACTATCTCTTAAAGCATTATTGTTCATGTAAATACATTTGATAGGACTTAATGAATCACCTAAACACCATGTCAAATAGGTAGTTAGTTTCTTTATTTTTTTTTTCAAATTAATTATCGTTTTATATATTTTTTATTTATTTACATCCCTGCCGTGCCAGATAGGCAATACGTGAATCGTTATATATATATGAAAAAAAAAGCTTTCGGGCTGAAGTGCCCCCTCCCCCCAAAAAAAAAATCCTGGATCCGCTATTGACAGCCACAATGCAGAAGTCTGTAATGACAATATCTATAGAAAATGATGTTTTGAGCTTATCTGGTCAATCTTATCCTGGTACATGTTCTGTTTCCTCAAAATGAAATCTACGATGTTTCAATTCTTCTCTACGGCCTTTTGTAAAAATCTGTATTTTAAAAACCAGGAAAATGTGATGTAAAAAACTGTAAATTACAGTGAAGGTTATCGGTTTTTGACGGCCACTTCCAGCCAGGCGACTCTGGGCGGCAATGCTTACCATGGAACTGGATAAAGCAAAGAAGAGAATGATAAATTAATATTATATAATATTAATATGATAATATAATATTAAAGTGCCATCGAAACCTCCTGGACACTGCAAAATGAGCTACAACGCCGTCGATCCCAGATAGTGGGAGACAGGATTGTTTTCATGAATCGGAAAATTTAACTCGAGACGAAAAAAAGAACACTAGTTAGTTTCATCTTTTCAAACCAATGAATCTTCGAAATCGCAAGAAGCTCAGAAACGAAGTGATCTACACACATCAGCAAGTTACCTACAACTTAGCAAGCACTCCTGAATCAAACCATGTTCATTTGAAATTAAGTTCGTTAAAAACGAATCTTTCATAGACTACCACAAAATTGGGCGCATGCAATCCGTCCGAGCCATCCTCCTACAGTGGGGGACAAAAAAGTGAATAACCCGTATGATCAAATACTCGCTTTCCTGGCAAATTTTAATACAGATTTTCATTTGAAGTATTGTTTCTCTACATTTTGGAAACTGAATTTGTTCCTGTCATGCTGTGATCATTATTCACAAAGTTATGGGTGTTACTACAATAAATTTGATTACTTTCACCTAACTAATATCTGTTTTCAAAGTAACTAAAAAGTTACAAGTCAGACGTAACAGCTTCAAAGATTATTTGCCAGAAATACGATAAAAAAAGTAACATAGATCATAATATCTTTGTCTTAAACCTGCAAAAAAAAAAAAAACAAAAAAAAAACACTACCGAAAATATAATCTTCATAGAACAAAATTTACACAGATTTTTTCGTCTCCTGAAATAGTTTTTATTCGTGCAGAATTTTGCGGTGTCCCTGTCGATATTATTAGTTCATTATTGTCTTTCAATGTGTTTTTTCTATTACTATGACATTATTCTAAACATAATATTGTTTATAGATGTAGAATCAATCAATGGTATAATATTGTTGATGGCTTATTAATTGTCATTTTATATTTAGGAGTTAAAAAAATGTCAAAAAATATTTGAAAATTTAATAAATAAGTTCTAATAAATAAAACATGTTGCCTTTGCAATATAATGCATATTTCATTGCAAATCCTATAATACAAATATTTATTTTAAATCTTATCTTAAAAGCATACTCGAAGATAAGAATTTGCAACAATAAATTATATATTTTCCTGAATGACCAAATTCTCTTTTGTTACTTCAGGTGGCAGGGAGAAAGCAGAGATCACTACTTCAGCTCTATAATACTACTTTACAGTAAGTAGGTACATTTGAATATATGTTACAGGCGGATCTACGAGGGGGGAGGTAGCTTTAGGGTTGGAGCCCCCCAAAATGGTAAAATATAATCATGTATTATGATTTAAATATTAGCATATTATCTCTAAAACTATTTTAATTGGTGTAATTACATAAGATTAAAACTTCAAGAATCACTTAAACACTTCATATGGGTAGTTAATTTCTTTCTTCTTCTTCCAAAGTAATAATCGTTAAACAGGGTGTTTCAGGGTTAAGTGGCCAAACTGCAAAAATAAACTGAGGACCTCAAAACAAGAAAATAATTTCTCCTGAAGATATGTCCGCAAAAGCTTTGTTTAGGAAATATTCACACCTAAAGATTTTCGTTGTTATGAATTATTTAATTTAATTAATGATTCCTAAAGTTCTTTTAAATGTAATTACACGAATAATAATAATTTAAGAGATAATTTTTTTTTTTTTTATAAAACAGGGTTATATTTTACCATTTTTGGGAGAGAGGCTTTAGCCCCAAAGCTCCTCCTCCCCCTCCCCCTCCGTAGACCCGCCAGTGCTTTGAATTATATGAAATAAATAAAAACTATTTATTTGTTCTAACTACTTTATTAATTAAATGTAAACATTAAGATTCATATTAAATGTTGTTCAAAGCACTGGCGGGTCTACGGAGGGGGGGGAGGAGGAGGAGCTTTGGGGCTAAAGCCTCTCTCCCCAAAATGGTAAAATATAACCATGTTTTATAAAAAAAAAAAAATTATCTCTTAAATTATTATTATTCGTGTAATTACATTTAAAAGAACTTTAGGAATCACTTAAACACCATTTCATATAGGTAGTTAGTTTCTTTTTTTTTCAAAAGTAATTATCGTTATTTTTATGAAAAAAAAAAAGCTTTCGGGGTGAAGCCTCCTCAAAATTAAATCCTAGATCCGCCAGTGGTTGAAAGTGATTTCCTTGAGCAATAAGACATGCTCGGCATCTTTCTTCAACAGCAGCAGTGACAGAACGACATTGGATATATGTTATTGTTTCACTATATTAAATTATCCTTCTTCGTAAGAAATTAAGGTCATTGACCGGACTTGCTCAATCATATCCCATATCCCATACCCCAATCAATGGATTGGCCGTGCCGGACCAGTGGCTTGACCTGCACGCTCTCCAGACCTGACACCACTGGATTTTTTTGTTTGGGGTGACATTATACAAAAAGTCTATACAAGTCCAGTCAATGGCCTTAATTCCTTATGAGGAAGGATAATTAAATCTTGTGGAACAATAACTCATATCCAATGCCGTTCTGCTACTACTGCTGTGAAAGAAAGATGCTGAACCAGTCTTAATGCTCCAGGAAATCACTTTGAACAACATTTAATGTGAATGTTACTGTTTACATTTAATTAATAAAGTAGTTAGAACAAATAAATAAGTTTCATTTATTTCATATAACGTAAATAATTCATAACAACGCAAATCTGCAGGTGTGAATATCTCCTAAACAAAGCGTTTGCCTTGTTCCTCCAGTTCCTCCAGAGGAAATTTTTTTCTTGTTTTGAGGTCATTAGTTCATTTTTGAAGTTTGGCCACTTAACCCTAAAAGACTCTGTATATATTTATAAAAAAGCTTTCTGGCTGAAGTCCTTCTTCAAAATTAAATCCTGGATCTGCTTGTGTAGGATATAACGTAAAAACAGCCCAGGTTTGATACTGTTCAATTGAGGCTACTTCTTCTCAAAGATCAATGGGACAGCAGTATTGCAGAACCCACACATTGGGGAGGGGGTGTTGGCAATGTCCACGTCCATCATACCGTCCCCAGGAACATAAGGTTAACCTTAATTATAAAAACATCTAGTGCGGTGCACGCTTCACACAACTTTTAACAAATTTTATAAAAATAAATATACTTATTTATGTTTACATTTTTTTTTTTTTTTTTTTTTTTTTACTGATCACCCCAGTCATTGTTCTCTTCAGTAATAATAATAATTTTACCAGAGTAGAAATTAACTACTCAAAATAGGGCGCAAAATGGGAATGATTTGATGCATCCCACCAGATTTTTATCCCTTTTGTACTATACATAATTTTCTTTATGGGGGATAAATATTCAGGACCATAATATTTTATTTATTATAAAGATTTTATTGGCACAGACGTTTCAGCCCAAACATGTGGCTCTGCATCAGGGTGTTTTTCGAGTAATGAAGGTATTCAAGTACTGAATATTTATCACCCATGATATAGAACAGTCGACTAACTTCCTTCAATAATTTTCTGTAGATTTAATTCAATGTTATTTTGTATAATTGAAGACATTTCATTTTCGATATTCAATAAATCAAACAAATTGATTCATCTTTGATTTTTAACGTCTCTGTTACTTTCAAAGAAAATTTCTTTTTTGCAGTTGGAAGACCTACCGCAAAGGCCCCGGAATCATTGAAGAAGGTAGCCTCCCTGTGCCGCGACATCCCATTTGGGAAGCTGTGGTCTGGAGCCGCCTACGGTGCGGAGGCCAACATTTATCGACCTCCCACCGTAGACGACATGGAACTCAGCAGTCCCCAGTGTGTCCTGCTGGCGCTCCTCAAATCTTCAGTGACAGGGGATGTAACAGGCTGTTTATTGCTGGCCGACATCTGCCACAAGATCGAGAAGCTACGTCTGAGACACTACAGAGTTTGGCTTTTGGAGGAGTTCAATTTTCCTCGACGTGACATAGAGAAAGCAATGTCTCTCTTCGCTGAGCTCACAGCGGAAGGTATCCTCAAGTTGCCCCCACACGTGATGGGCATTTTGACATCTCTTGCCAATAAGTATGGCGTCACTGGCGTCCAGCTTAGGACCTTATCGGAGGTATCTATCACAAATATTTAACATATTATTCAGTTCAAATAATCATTTCCCATGACCATCTAAATCAAAAGAGGCACCTTATAGGTTGAAATACAAACTTAAATACATTTTGTTTTTTGTACCAACAGAGCAACAAACTCATTTCTCAATGTGCATTACTTTATCGGTATAGCTGTTAATGGCTGCTGATCTCATATGCCGTTCAACAAACAAAAACAAAAACTGGAGAATATTCATATTGATGACAAATTTAGTAACTGAGAATTGGTTGCTTTCTGTTGTTTTTTTAATGTAATAATATATTTCTAGGATGGTTTTAATTAATGGAGGAAAAACTCACTTATACTATTTGGGTAATTTATGATGCTCTGTTTGGCTACCGGTGACTTTTAAACTGTACTGACAGACCAGTTATAGCAATATTGGATGTATTAAGCTATTATTATTTAGATTGGTGAAATTTCGTTTGGATAATTTTCCTTACTCTGAATAAACGTGTGAATCACTCATCTAGAAATCGACATATCTGCTTAAAATATCAACATTATATTTTTATTTTTTAGCGGATCATTATTTTATTTATATGAAACTATAATTTTTAAACCATCCGACAATCGATAAAAAAGCTAATATTAATATCAGTTTCAGTCGATTCCTAGCCAATATAGCATGATTCTCTTATCATAGTCTTTGCGAGTCTTTTAATAAAATATTGTAATTGTCTTATTTACTTGAATAAGCTTATCATTTTCACCCATTTTTTTTCTTACTCTTCCTGAACGAAAATAGTACATGGCCTAGAGAAGTCAGACCACGGGCCTTCTGCCGTGAGTTTTGATTGAATAATTTCATACTTATTAAAATGTTAAGTTTCCGAAACTTGCATAACACGTGTCGTAACAACGGTACTAACCATTGGCTTTTCTAGCCAATTAATTATAAAGTACTGCTTTTAACGTTTTCAGTTACACCAAATATTATATTGAAATATGTAGGCATACTTAGTATTACAGTTTTTTAATGAAGTAGGTTTATTAAATTTGTTTAATTATTTCGAATTTCTATTTTAGGAAGGCCGCTGTCATTTGGCGATTCAACTTGAAAACGCAGTTGCTAACAATAGTGCTAAAGACATTTTTGATCTTGTAAGTGAAGGTGCAGATGTAAGTAGGTGTACTAAGTCGGGGGACAGTCTTTTGCATTTGGCTGCAAGGGGTGGCAAATGTGACTCCATAGCAGCACTTGGCATTCTAAAGGCCAAACTTGATGTCGTGAACTCCAGTAATGCCACTCCGTTGGAAGAAGCAGTGAGGAATAATCGCGCATCTTCAGTTAAAGCTCTGTTAATGGTTGGAGCAAAATTTGAAAAGCGTATGTTAAAAGGAGACACATTTCTCCATATTGCTGCAGCTGGAGCCCACAATGCAGCACTAGAAGCCCTAGTGGAAGGAGGTATAGATGTCAATGAAATGAACCATGTCGGCGAAACGCCATTAGTTCAAGCCATTAAAGCTGATAACATCCGTGGTGTGAAGATACTGTTTGATAAAGGAGCAGATTTCAATGCTTTGCTAGATGTAACATCAAAAGATGGTGATACTATAGTCCATTCGGTAGCTCGCTCAGGAAATGTAGAAATACTTAAAATATTTAAAGATAAGAATTTAAATGCAAATTTTAAAAATAAAAACGGTCTCTCACCATTACATGTCGCTTTTAATCCTTCAGTTGTAAGAATACTCCTTAAGATGGGTTTGGATGTGGACACGCCAGATAACAACGGTAGTACTCCTCTGATGTTCGCAGTAAGAAATGCGAAGGCGGATGTCGTATCCTCATTATTACTAAATGGTGCCGATCCTAAGATCAAAGACATTAACGGCAGGACCCCTCTTCACTATGCGGTTGAAGGTGGTTGTGTTGGATCGGTGACCTCCCTGCTTTTTGCTGGGGCAAGTGTTGATGACCAGGATAATAAAGGTGAAACTCCAGCTTTTGTCGCAGCTGTAAATAATAAGCCAGCTGTATTGCAGCTGTTGTTGGAAAGGGCTGATTTGAAGTTGAAGGACCGCAACGGTGATGGAATATTACATCGATCGGCTCGCTATGGATTCGCCGAGATCGCGACAGCATTGCTTGATGCCGGTGCTGTGGTCGATATGAAAAATCAGGACCAGAGCACTGCTTTGCATTTGGCAGCAAGGAATGGACACACTGCAGTTGTGAAAGCGCTGATCGATGCCGGGGCAATGGTGGACATAACAGATCAGTACGGTAGCACTGCCTTACATCGAGCAGCAAGGAATGGGCATACGGCTGTAGTTACTGCATTGCTTGACGCCGGGACAGCGGTAGATATGGAAGGTCAGGACCAGAGTACTGCCTTACATCGTGCAGCAAGGTATGGACACACTGCAGTGGTAAAAGCGCTGATTGATGCCGGAGCGGCGGTAGATTTGAAAGATAAGAACCAGCACACTGCCTTGTATTGTGCCTGTGAGAAAGGACACACTGCAGAGGTAAGAGTGCTGTTGGACAGCGGGGCAGACCCAGCAGCGAAGACTAGTAGTGGCTTCACACCGCTAATGGCAGCATCCAGTCGGGGCGACCTGGCTGTGGTGCAGCTGCTCGTTGACCACGGCGTCGCGCTAAATCACAGGACTAACAATGGCGAGACTGCCTTGTATTGGGCATATGCTAACAACCGCAGAGCTGTAGTAGATTACCTAAGGTGTAAGGGTGGGATCAAATGATGTTAACACCCTCTCTTCTGGAACAAAGCCTATCTGATTTGTATTGATTAGATTTTCATAAGTTTTAATATCGCCGTTTGAGGAAGCTTCTAACTAAACTGAACTAAATAAGTTAACTTCTCTATAGAAAGAGTTTATTGTGAACCCTCTCCAGAGAAACCCCATAATTGACTGGGTCATTCAAAATAATATTACAGTAATTGGCCATCTGGAAGTTTCTCTAAGAAGACCTTTTAGCTTGTATGGCCTTCTCCTGCGTATAGATGAATGTGACCAGTTTAAACAATTTTAAGAAATATAAGCCCACTGGGAGAACCAGCTGTTAAAATATCCTTTGTCTGCCCTCTTGAGAGGAAGGGATTAAGAATATGCATACTCTCCTGGAGATGGAGAAGAGATTGTTAGACTTAGCCGGCTGCAACTTGATTTCCACGGACCTAGGAGATGGCTTTAACTGAAGGAGAAGATCACGGACCGCAAGATGGAATTTAATAATGATAACCCGAAGACCAGTCGGATTTCGCAGAACAATCCCAGTTCACCACATCTGAATTTCATCAGCTAAGTTTAATCAGATGCAACGGATTTTCAAATCAATATTAAAATATTTTGTAGCATTAGCTCAAATCAGTCAAGCTGAATAATACACTCATTTAGAGTATTTATTCAATTTATCGAATCATACTTTTATTTAGATGTTGCGATTCTAATTTGGATATTTATATTTCCATATAATTTGTATATTCATCTTCATTCTCTTATTGAATATATTTTAAACGAATAAACTATTTTTTTTAATATGATCATTAATTTCTACCACCTAATTATACCATAATTAATCCGACTCTGGTTTCCGCGAAGCGAATCATACAGGCAGAGTTACCTTTTATTTAATTTTTTTGGATAATTACCATCAATAATTATCGCTATGCCGAAAATAATGTTTCTATAACTATAGTAATATATTTATGGAGTATTAATTTGGGAGAACTTAGGAATCCCTAGGAAAAAAAATTGGAGAAACCACAAGGGTAAATGTAAAGGAACTAAATTATATAATTATAATTTCACTAGCACTTCTTTTAAGAAGAAATAAATAAAATTTATTGGGAGAGGTGGCATGTGCCATCTATCAATTTAAACAAGAAGTGGATTGGATACAGCTATGTGCCATGAAAACAGTTCAATTTCTTGGCCCCCTTCTCCCACCAATAGTGAGAAAAATAGACAATAAGGAAGTCTTTCTTATTTCCACACTCATTAATCTTTTTAACATGAATAAGAACTTATCCTCTGATGATTAAATATTTTAAAAGGATTGGTGAGTTATCATTTAAATAGAAAAATATGTAATTTGGTTTTAACAATAAGATACATGAATATTCCAAGGAAAATTATCGTCCATAATTTTAGTTTACCTAAGACACTAATCACACCACCGCTCAGAGAAAAGTTTCAGGTAAATAACAATAACTGTATATGATGATAAATTAAAACTTTGCTTCAATATGATGGTAAATTAAATCTGTGCTTCAATATGATGATAAATTAAAACAGAAAAACTAGGAATTTAATTGTGTTTTTAATTATTATTATAAAAACTGTACAATTCAACTGAATCCATGAGTGGTAAAAGTTATTAAATCCACTATTCTTCAACGGTGTAACCTCTGTTTTAAAAACTAAAACAAAGAGGATATTTTATCTTCATAAAGCACCTAAAAAATTTATATAATATAAAAACTAAAAAAATATAGTATTTTCTGCCATCCTTTCTTTACCACGTAATCCGATTGCACGGTCCATCATACTAGTGATGTGTAGTTCTTGAAGTGGAATATTGAGGACTGGTCTTACTTTTGGTGAACTATAGTTCATTGTGAACTGCAGTTCTGGCGAACTATGTTTCCCCACTCCCAGGACCTAGATCAGTTATATATTCACACTTCACTAAAAATGGTTTAAGGTTCCGTTACATTACAGCACAAAATGTAAAAATGTTTTGTTGATTGGGTTAGTGCCATTGATATTGCATTGTTACAATTACTAATTACAGCAAGCATAAAATTAATGTAAATGTAATTAATGCAGTGAAGACCTGTTTGGCTTTGAGGCGGAAAACCCTAGGGTTATCAACGTCTTTTTGTTCTTTATTTTTGTTTTCTGGATCTCAGAAACTCCTTAGAAGAAATATATATATATATATATATATATATATATATATATATATATATATATATATCGATTAGAATATTAAATTGACTACAAACTTTATAATATTAAAGCAAACTTTTTTTTTTTTGCTTTCTTATATATTCTAATTAATAATTTATTTATTTTTGCTTCTTCACTACCGAAGATAGAGAAGTATTGTATTAGTGCGAGAGGTTAAAAAAAATGTAGTGCTCAAAATCGAGACTTTCCGCTCGGTTTTCATCAAGGATCACATTTGGTTCGGCGTCTGTCTGTCTGTGGTCAAATTGATGTGAGGGTAAATTAGAGAAGAAAAGTTCATACCCACCAATTTATTTGAAACAATTAGCACTAAACACAATCATGGACCGCTACCCAAATTATCTACAAATTTATACAGACGCATCAAAAACAAGTAACCGAACGTCCATAACTGTATATGATCCCCAAAAGAACCAGACATTTTCATTATCAATATCAGTTGATTTCAGTATTTTCAGCGCCGAACCATATGCCATTCTTAACACCATAATATACAGCAAAAACACATATATCAACCAAAAAATAGTCATTCTGAGAGACTCAGCAACTGCATGTAAGCACCTAAAATTAATCTACCAAAATAAAGCACTGACACACATTCCCTTTAAAATTATATCACTAATATACAACGCCAGCAACAATTACTTTTTCCAGTGGATGCCGGGACACGTAGGAATATCAGGAAATGAAATGACAGACAAAACGGCAAATCAAAACCAACTACACCGAATAAACGCGGAGGTCCCTTTACTGGATTTGATAAGAGTAGTGAGGGGGAAAATAATGAAAGACTGGCAGCATTTCTACGACTGGGAATGTGCCTCGAAGGGTAAGGACCATCATGCAGTTCAACAGAAGATAGCACTGGTTCCATGGTTTGCGACTCTTAAATCTCATCTCGACCGCTCCAGCTTAGTAAAGCTGACCAGGCTTAGGATAAACCACGGTAGAAAAAATAAATATCTTCATCTAATGAGTCAAGCTAAGAGCGGTCACTGCTCAACATGCCAATGCTTGGAGGATCCAAGACACATTGCCTTCAAGTGCAAAAGTTTCGAGAAGCGAAGAAGAATCAGTTTAGGATAGCAAACTATGGATGGTGGAGCTAACTTTCTTCGGTCGATGAATAAAGATAACGCCCGTGACTTGATAAAGTTCATGAATGACATCAAAGCAGTCGTAATAGGAGTCGGCACTTATTCTCAGTTAATTGTAATTGTAATTCATCTCATTTAACCATTAGTCTTTCTAGTTTCCATATCTAATATCTAATATTCAAGTCCTATATAAGTTACTTTCAGTTATCATCTAACTATAAATAATTAATATAAATCCAGTGTAATTTCCGTCTAAAAACCGTGTAATTTCATCTCACTATGACAAATAAAATATTTTACTGGCAAAATAGGACTTGCTTCTACAAGTCTTAAAGCCAAAAACACAAAAAAAAAATTCTGTTAAATAATCGATGAGTTTTAAGGAAATTTATAATGGTTTTTATATTTGATCCATCATTATTTATATAGCTGAAATACTGGGTCTAAGAAATAATCTATTTAAGCTTGCAGTGTAATAGGGACTTTCCTGAAAAATATGGCTGACAGTGAGCGGGTTAGAGATCATTTTGTTTTTTTAATATTTATTGTTTTCAAGTTTGGTTACCTACGTCATTGTGTCAGCGAGTCTACAGGAATACAATTCCAAGTATAGGCTTAATATTAGATAAGTTAAAATACTAAAATAGGATTATGACAGAACTATTTAATTCATTTTAGTTTTTGAAATTTTAAATATCGACCAACAATTATTAATATGTTACAAATTTTATGTGAATAGATTTGATTAAATAAAATCAATCAGAAATGAAATATACAGATTGTTATTACTGAAAATATATTAAAATTAGATCAGAGGATCTCACATGTCTAGTACCATCTGTATTACAGTAGATGGGGACAGTAATAGTTCATTTAGTGAACTACAACTTTCGCCATCTACTGTAACATGATGGTACTAGCTCTAGTACCGTCTGTGTTACTTTATGTAGCATTAAAATCGGAGTGAACTAATGAACTAGTTGAATAAGATGAACTGAACTAGAGACTCGTTGCACATCTCTAATCTCCTTAAATTCAAATCATCAGTTCATTCCTGCAATACTCTTTCTGGGATTTCAGAAATAAATATAATAGCCTACTGATGATCATGGTTTTTTGACAGATCTTACTTTAACTTTACCAGATATTCCACCAAAGGAGTTCCATTACTCCAATATTCTTTCCACCATTAAATCCCGAATATTCAATTACATTCACTTTTTTCAGTTCCTAAATAATTGAGATTAGACCTTTTTTATTTTTAATCAAAATTTATAAATATTTTAAATTCATTACTACTTTTGTTTATTAATATATTAGAATTTTTTTTTGTTTTAGCTTAATGATATAAAAGTATGATTTATTGTAATTCCATTTTATTAACATGATTTTTTATTTACTAATTTTTCTTCATTGTTATTTTACTTGTCTGAAATGTTATTCTGAAGGTAGGTAGCCTCAAATAAATAAAGAATTGATTACTATTAAAATGAATAAATTATTTATTTTTTCCTGTAACTCATTCAATAAAACATTAAAAACAATTAGGGATGAATAAAAACAAGTAATAAATCATTTAACAAAGATATATTTACAAATAAAAAGTAAAACTTAAAAGCAAAACTTAAATCTAAAAGTTAAAACATTTCTTCAAAGAACTGAAATTTCATAATAGCATCCTATGATTTATTTAATTTAATAAAATGATTTTGTACAAAGCATAAAACTATTTGATTACTTCCTCTGCATTACACATCGATATTAGAAACTTTAAAATGATTTATCAGTTATAAATATATACTATAACATAGTAACATACTTTGGAAAGTACTAACTGCTTTGTGTTAATAAAAATTTACATAAAAATTTCTTATTATGTACATATTGCGTAAGTTATACGTTTATATTTACAAAATATACAAATGTTATTTGATAACATTGTTTTTAAAATCTATACCCCATCAATAAAGAACTTTTCTTCTCTAGCATTTATTCTACTATCCTCAAATAAGAACTCTTCATCATCCTTTTCCAAGTCTTTGAAAAACATTGACAATTTTTCAGCTGTTGAGAGTCCATTTTCATGATTGGCGATTACTGGGGTTGTCTTATTTTTTGATTTCGGAGATCTATTCTTATTTTGAATAGAATCTTCCTCCTCTGAACTTACAGAAGCACTTTCAGCGAGACCTTCATCAGATTCATCAACTTCCATTTTTTCTGCCTCTTGTTTGCTGAAATAAAAAATTAAATTACTTTAATATTTTTGTTAATTCATGTTTTACAATTCTGTATGTGTATATATGTATATATATATATATATATATATATATATATATATATATATATATATATATATATATATATATATATATATATATATATATATATATATATATATATACACATAATGATATTTAATAAATATTTATTTATTTATAAACATAATAAATATTTATACATAATGCATTGCAAAGTGATAAGTTTGAACAATTTTCAAAGAATCAAAATGAAATTAAGTCATAAGCATACACATCGTAGTATGACAATAAAAAAACAATACTTACTTAGTGACAATCAAGGACTGAAGAAAACTGCTGCACATTAGACTCATGGCTGGGACAGTATGAGCTGGATATTTCAAAAACTAGAAAAAGATAATGTTTTAATAAATTCAATAAGTATATTTTAAAAATTCAATGAACTCAAATGTTATAAATCAAAAATAAAATTCTCCTCTAATTAATAAATTACTAATTGTATGATTATTATATTTAATCAACATATGATTAATATTTATTAAAAAAATACCTCTTTTAATACCACAATTGTTATTTTATAAATAAAAAATCTTTTCAACAAAAATATTTAAATTGTTATTCAACGCAAAAAAAAATTTCTAAAAAAATTAGTACTTCATATAACAATTAAATATATGTAGATTATTAGAAATAAAAGAAGGTAATTTTTATGAAATTATGAGATTATCGGTCAAGATTTGTCATCAAGGTCAATGGATGTTTTTTATAATAAAATTTTTGGAAATTCATTACTTTATAATTTAATCAGTATTAAATTATTAATCTAAATTTATAATCTTTTTTTTATTTTGTGCAAAACATTTAAATTTTGTGTTAAACGTGTCACATTTTCTCTTGTATAGGAAGTAATCACTAAAACATTATTTTATTAGATAATCAACTACTTCTTCATAGTAAACTAGACAAAACTTCATGGATTATACGCGATGATAATCCAACATGAATAAAAAAACAAATTATTTTAACAGTGACAAACAAATAAGATAATAGAAAGAAAAGTGAATCTATTAATATTTTATTATCGTAAAAGAGCTAGATTGTTAGCACAGAATTACAAGACAAAAATAGACCCTGTTCCATTTTGAGTAGATGGTTACAAGTTATTAGATGACACAACACGTGTGCGTTGAATGTGGAGTAAAGGATGTTAGGCGTTAAGTAAATAGGACTATCTCTCCTCAGCTAGGAGGAAGTTACTAGCCCGGGGAGCAGTTTAAATTAGATTTCACAATCGTGTCAGTAACACAAGCACTTGATTCGTAACAACCTTAATTATAACATGAAACACTTTAAAAGTGAAAATTAAGGCATATAAAAGTGAGGCAATTTTAGAGTGATATAACCTAAAAAATGATAAAAAAGATGAAAAAATAATATAAGTAATCTTTAAAAGCGAAAAAGAAAATACTATACTATATTAATGCAATAATAAAAATATCATCCATCATAATCTTTTGTAGATTAATTCATAATTATATTCATATATAATTTACCATTAAACAAATAATCCAAAACTTTTGAAGCTTGTAATTTGTAGTGGATGGATGTGTAGTAATGGATAGAATATAGAAACCATTGTCAGGGAATTGGAGTCCTATAACCTACCAGAAATGGTACAAACCAGACTCACAAATTAGAACAGAAGATATAAAACAAAAACGTTGAGGGGTTTTATTTATTAATTCTTTTATAAAGGCGTAGAATCTAAAATTTATTGATGTGGTTTGGAAGAGCCATAATTCAGCTTTCCTGCGGTTGTTGAAACGCTGAATTACGAAAAAAATCCTTCGGAGTTAGGAATGCTTCAATAAACAAACGGTACAGAATGAATTTTTCCCATATGATTAAGTACAAAAATTTGTATACTTTCATTTCAAAACAAAATCGTAGTTAAAAGTTTTAAAGGACGCTAGAAGCGAATTTGAATCGATTGTTCATAACAGATATTTACTTGGCCTACGGCCTACTTTACTGGAAGCGTCAAAACAATGACATATAAAAAAAGTCAACATTTTATAAAATATTTTCTTTCTCAGCTCCTAGAGCGTATTGGCAAGAATCCTTGGACATAGGTAAAACATTTTTCGGCCTACTGTCACCAAAAAAAAAGTTTCATTGAAATCAGTGACTCCACTAGATAATTGAGGGGTTCGCAATCCAAAGTGGATATCTCCAAGCCCATTGATGACAAAATAACCCACACTAACGTGTCAGCATCGCCAAACATCATTAGCAGTTAAGCACATGCCCAAGAACTGTCCTAAGTAAAGTAGAAACAATTGGCTTCTTCGATCTCTTATATATCGATCTTACATATACTATATCTATACTATATCTATACTATATTACATATACTTATATAGATCTTAGTAAAACGGTAACTGACGATGAGATTCATCTACTTAAATCATTAACTTAAAAAAATATTTAGGATGCAACAGCTTGATAAAGATTTTTTTTCTCCAATTCCAAATCAGAGTAAATTGGCAACCTGAATAAGAAATTTTTTTTTTGTTCTATAAATTTCAATAATATATAATTGAAATAATGTCCACAATGCATATTTATGATTTGACCCCGAGCGATGCATTACGTAGAAATGTAGAAATCAAACGAAACAAAAATTAATTTTAAACAAAAATAATGAATGATTGATCGAAAAAGATGATAATCTCTATTATATTTGATTTAACTTCAAACTTATATGTATTTTCTTCCATCTGTCCATCGAGGAATATAAGGATTTTTACTTCTTTTTCCCTGAACAACTGAGGCGTTAAATCCAAAATAAGGTGGATAGGGTGGTAGGTGCATATAAAGCAACACTTCCACCTAATAAAATTAACATATTATCGACTCGTAGCGGCCTTGGGTTAAACTTGGATGTTACATAACACAGAGTATATTTCGTGGCTTGGATGACTTTTTTTATTTTATATTTATATTTTTCCAAACAGAGTAGAGAAAAGCGCACCATCAATGTTTAGAATTTTCAAAAACTCGACAAAATTAAAGAATGAAAAAAAAAATAAATGAAAAAGATACTCTAAAATACATATATTAAGGCAGTGTTAGTTGAGTTAGATGAGGGACATTACTTGCGGCAGAAATAAAATGCTTAAGATCATGTCTCAATTAACAAATTAAATAAATCATATTAAAACTCAGTTTCACATAGGTGGTTATAGAAGCATTTTTAAATTTTATGTCAACAGAATAGAAAATAAAACAAGTATTTTTCAAATGAACAAGTAGCCATCTCAGTGAATGACAAATAACGAGGACATAACGTATTGAAGTTTGCTTTGAACATTTTTTAATAACAGGTTAGTAGATTTTAAAAATTCAGTAAATTTCAAAAACGGTTCGTTTCATATGAACTGAAGTAAGTTAGCTATTGGTGAAAAAATGATAAAGTTGGTATCGATGTTATCAAGTTCCATCAACTACTTTGGCTGCACAAACTTATTTTCATTGAAATGTCCATATTCCACAAATGGTCCATTCAATTTGAATCAATGGGACTAACGTACGAACATTGTCAAATACTATTTAATAATTGAAATTAATATAGTCTGTGGTTTTTTTTTTCTTTTTTTCGAGTTTAGAGTTTATTAACCAATAATTAAAATTTGGTGCGACCAACCCATTGGCCGGTATAAATTATATCATAAATTAAACCATTTAAAAATTATTTACTTAACATTAATGGCAATTAATGTTAAGTAAATAATTTTTACATGGTTAAATTTTATTTTCCTAACAATTTCAATATAATGTAATTCTAACTTAGTATAATATATATATATATATATATATATATATATATATATATAATGTATATATATATATATATATATATATATATATATGTATAATATATATATGTATAATATATATATATATATATTAAATACTAAATGGCAATATAAGAGATCTATAAGATTATATAATATAAAATATAAATGATAATTAAGATTGTATATAGATATGAAAATATAGCGGTAGTAATTTATAAGATTCGGGATTATTGGACTATTTTGCCCGCCTGAAAGAGTAGGAAGGCTTCAAAATTGGTGGCTCAATCTTTGTATTTATTGCAGAATATAACGATGAAATGGCTTGCCGATAAAAAACACCATCGATAAATAATATAAACTCCTCTCTCGATCATACAGGCCTCGAGTCTACGAAATGAGACATGTATGCATTCAATGAAAGTACTATAATTGACGTAAGATTGTGTGGATACGAACCTTATGCCTTGCGTTATCTCGAAAATAGTACGTTTTGGGCTTAAAAACGCGGGTCTTGCTGTACGCATCAAAATCTTCAAAGCCCAATTTGCCCCGTATCGATCTACAGACTTACCACCGTTCCAGTATTGAAGCCAGGCAAAATGTTTGTATTGACTTTATTTATTTTAGAAAAAAAAAAAGTGGAGAACACGATTTGCTAACCCTCCCCCCGTGAAATTCTGAATCCAACGGTACTCCATTCATGCTATTTGAGCATGATAGGAGCTTATATTTGGTACAAAACCTTACTGTAATAATATATGTGGGGATGGGGATGGGGATAATAAATAAATATGAAAAGAAGTATACAAACAACAATTAGACCCCTTTTTATTAAATGATTAACACCCGCCTAAAACTTCCTGAATGGCTTCATCATATCGTAATCTAAAATTGTTTTATCAACGAAAATTCTCAGAAGCGAGGAGTTTCCTAGTAAAACTAATTTATTGAGTTGGGTACTAAAATCTCACACGATTACCCATTTGCTTTTCATAAGATAATTTGATCATAAAATCGTGAAAAAAATGTTGCCTACAAAATTATCGGGCCGTTTGGCAGCAATTAGGTATTCATTTGTTTTTAATACCTAATCAAATAGACAAAATTTGCCGATCTGCAAATTGAAAACGCCCCAATTCCTTGAATTTTTGTAAATAAAAAAGTTTTAGGATACGATGAGATGAAGCTATTTACGAAATTTTAGACGGGTGTTTAATAATTTGTTAAAAAGAGGTCTGTACCACGGACAAATACACTTATTATGAATGTAATGGCTATGGAATGTAGTAAGCAGTGAACAAATGATATTGGTTAACGTCAGTTAATTGAAAAAATTTAACTTTTGATGGATTGATATTTTTAAATACATGTTTGTGAATTTTCATCGTGCTTATGAATGTAAAAAATTGTAAAGTGTATCAAAACAACACTAATCCCAATATATGCCAAAAATATAGAATAATCTTTTGACTTAGCACAGAGAAAAATGTTACTTTATCGCTTTTTGCGACAAGATTATGATGGGAAATGGATTTTCCGAACAAACAATTAAAACATGAAATTTGTTTCTACGTGGTCGGTTAGTATAAAAGTTGCTAAATCTATATTCGAACTTTAAAACTTGATCTTTGAAAGCATTTAAAATTAATTTATTTTTCCGGTCTGTATCAAACGGCAAAGAGTTCCAACATTGTAATAAGCGGCTTTGATCATGGCCATGTAATAACGTACTAAAGAAATTTACGATCCAATCATGGAAACAAATAATAGGGTGAACCTGATTTGTATTCAGCACAACCCGATTCATTAGATCCAATATTGCAATTAAAAAGGTTTTTCTCTTCTCACTAATACAAGCAGCAGATATAATAGTGTAGACTCACAAAGACTCATTGATAACGTTATAGAAATTCTTTAAATTATTTATTATTAAATACAATAATAATAAGGCTTAGCGAACCCGAAGATTCGATGGCGGTACCACCAATAGATGTTTGAATTGAAGCGACACGAGTGTGTGTTTGAGTTGTCCGCTAAAATGTATGAGACGATTGTTCCAATTAAACAATTTTTCAAATATACATAGAGACCCCCAGACTGTTTTAAAACATTTGTTGTTAGAAACACAGACCCATGATTGAATAAAATTGTTTTAATCGATTTTCTAAAAGGTATGTAACGATTTTTTTAACAAGCGGCTAGAGCGATTATTAAGTTTGACGGCTATAATTACTCGGTGATATTCCGTAGATGTTTTGAAACAATTTTAGAAAAAAATATTTAAAATCATTATTATTATAATTTAAGTACCTCGCGATTATTAATTGATTTGAAACCATACCATATGATCATATGTTATGAAAATAAATATGTAATGATTTAAGAAAAAAAATTGACTACAGGAATTGGAGAATTCTATCCACCATAAAGAAATGTACATCTATATCTACTAGGTAGATTGAAAGGGTAATTGACATCTACAGATATTTAAACTTATGTTTACAGGCCTAATGAGAAAAATGCATGTGTGCCAGCATCTAGCAGCTGGAATAAAAAATGGCGGCCATGTGAAGATAGATAGAGACTCTATAGAGGTTGAGAGCTTATACACAGAGGGCTTGTAGATATATAAAGCTACCAATCCTAGTATAGTATTTACTGTCTTAAGACATGCCAATGTAAGTGTCAATTACACTTTCAATCCACCAAGATGTTTAAATAGATATAGAAGTATATTCCCTTAAGGGTGGATAGAATTATCCCATTTCTGTAATCTTTTTTTTTTTAAATTAAAATATTTTATATAGACTGAGGTCATATATTGATATCCAAACATCTAGGCTAACGGGACAGTTCATATCCTGAACTTGAGTGACAGACTTAATGCTCAAGTGTTAATACTTTTTTCGTGTGGTATAAATCACACACCTCAGTTGTTTTTGGTTTATTATTTTCAATAATAAACCATTGTGATCGACCAAAAAATACAAAAACTTAACCCCCTCTCAAAATTTGAGGTTTCGCGTATCAGGATGCGTAGAATTCGAAAAATGAATAAAATTTTTTTTTGTCTGCTCGCCGTCCGCGCATTTTCTCCGAAACTACTGGACCGATTTTTTTCAAATTCGGATATAAAATCAAACCACCCGAAGATGATCCTCCTTCACTGACATTACTATCCGCCTTTTACTTTCAAAATGGCGGCAGAAAAACCTGCGTTGCTATAGACTATAGCTCCTAAACGAATGTACCGATTTCAATGAAACTTCGCTAAAGTCATTTTCTCGACACCCTTTAAATTTATCTAGATAGCATACTTCAACGAAAAGAAGCTGGGAAAAAAGTTACGAGGGATGGTAAAATTAAATTCCGAATAACTCAAAAAGTTTACACTTTTTTGTTTATATTGTATGTTTTTTTTTAAAGTTTACGGAAATTCCTAAAAAAAAATCGTTGATATCGGACAATTAGGAGCAAAGATATGGTCTTCAGTTTTTTTTTTTATATGTTCTACTCCAAATGTTATATCCTTTATTTGATTTTTGAATTTTGAATGAGCTACTATAACTAATGCTATTTTTTTTAGCATATTACTACTGATTAAAAAAAAAAGTTTTGTCCAATAATTGGAATCACCTTTTATTCATTTTCTTTGTAACTAGGAATGTAATGTTACTTTAGATATATAATTGTTTGGAAATAATAAACCATTGTGAAATAATTTGCAACGTTTTTTTTAATGTATGTCTAAAAAAATTACTTAAAAATAAACAGTTTAAAATAAATGAATGAAATTAAATCATATTAAATGCATGTTAATTAAAGTTGAATAGCAGAAGAGGAAAGAAGCACGCGATTCTTTTTTATCCGGCTATATTAAAATTGTTTCGTAATATTCCGGAGCATCCAAGGCTCATAGCAGAGCAGAAACTATGTAATATATTTGTAAGTTCCTAAGCCCGGAATGGGCGGGATAGTGAGGAGTTTTAGGACAATATCAAACTCATAGCCAACCAACGAGATCGATAGAACAGCCGTAAAGAGAATAGAGGCGAAATACAAAGAGGTCAAAAGCAAGCCAGCGGGATTACCACTTCTAGATTACTTTAAAATTGTCCTCAGTTATAAACGGAATTATATCTCCTGTTTTTTAAAAAAAAATTTCTTGCAACTTTGGCTCAATTTACAAATTTAGTCATTTTAAAGACATTCTACATTCAATTTTTTTTTTTAAAGGAGCACTTTTAGTTTAATGAGCGAAGAATTTTCAATTCTTGACAGAAACATCACAGAACATACGTAATGAATTTACAAATGAAATATATTCAAATATTAAAGAATCTGCTCAAATAATCCTGCATTTTTTTAGCGAGGAAAATGTTCATCACTTCATCCTCTTTGTAACGAACTATTGTTCAAAATTGTATCTTAACGCGACGCCGTGTTAGGGAGTCGAGAAAGAAAAACTAGTGTCGAAAACCAAATGATACGAGTTTTATTGAAGATATGGATTAAAATATCTCAGAAACTAAAAATCGGACATGCATACTGTAAGAGAGAAATGTTCAATATTTCATCCTCTTTACAATGAGCTATTATTTATAATTTATATTATTAATCTCGCCTTGTTGATATTTCACTTCTATCGTGTGGTCTAAAGTTCACACCTTAGTTTTTTCAAATATTCCATAAGCAGAGCCCTAACCCTTGATTCGCGTAGTCTGGGTAGGTGAATATTCCCAGCAAGGAATGATGAAGTGGGAAATTCTCAAATAGTAATAATGATAATAAAACTAAACAGTTGATCGAATCATTCCCAATTAAAAAAAATCAAGAAAACATTCAGGTCAATAACCAAACATCGTAAGCTTGTTTGATCTTATTGGCAACATTTAGTAAGGTTTCCATACTTATATCACACTTATCTCTAGTGATTCCCTATTCCTATTTTCAAATGAAGAAGGATAAGAATCCTAGAATGAATGCTTTTACTTTCACTTAACTATAGATGAAATATATAATAAAGGAAAGTATTGCGATCGTTAACATTTTCGAATCTCAGTTTTGAACGGAAATAAACGTTTTGAGGACTCCTGAGTCCAAATAACCAAGTCCCGCAAAATGGTCTGTGTGTGTGTGTGTTAGACTGTTAACAGTGATAAGTCGTACGAAAATGAAATATCATATTTAAGGTTTTTATATGCTAGGGATGTTATAGCAACTTTTTCGTCAAAATCGGCTAACCGGAAGTGGTGCTTTATATAATGGGCTTAACATATTTTTACGATTTTCTGGAAAACGGCTCAAAAGATTTTGATTAAATTCATCATATCAGTGTAAAATTAAGCAGTTTTAAATAAAATGTAGTTTTTTTTCCTGGTTGATGTTCTCTAACAGGGCTTAAATGGCTAATTTTCAATATTAGCTTGCTCTAAAGTATGTTTATTTTCTTTTATTTGAAACAACTGACCATTTCATATTAATCTCTAATTTAAAATATAGATAAATTTAAAGTATGAACGAATTTGATAATTAACTAAAGGAGAAACAAAACATCGTAATGGAGAATAGTTGTAATTGAGGAACCAAAAGGATACAAGCGCACTCGAGCTCGCCCGAAAAATTAGAACACGCTTCCAAAAGTAACATGAGCTTAATATAATACGGACTCCGACAATATTAAATAAATATGCATAAGAGGTTTTCTTAAATGCTATTGTTGGTATCATCTAATATTTAATTATATAGATTACAGCGATATACATACTAAAATTTGTATATATAAGGATACTAATACAAATGAAAATACCCACAATGAAATATAAATAAATATAGCGTCTATAATTTTTACTTTCACTTCCCCTTTGTCTGAAAATACCTTTTTCTGCTAAGAAGAGGGTGATAAGTGAATGTTGTGTGATGCCTTCACCGTACCAGATTTTTTCTATTCTATCATAAAAAATATTATTTTGCTGAATGCAATGCGAAGGATGGAGAAGTTTTTAATGATATCAGAATCATGCTTTTACCAGTATACCTCTCCGAGATTGAGATACTCTCACTTTAGACAGCAAGCTATCCTTCACCTTAAGGCATTTAACGTAAATGCTTCCTATTGGAAGGTAATCCTTGTATTTGTTTAATCTCGAGTGAAACAGTTTGTCATATCTGTTTAATGAAAGAAACTGTTTAAATTAATCAGATTGCTACTAAAAACCCCACCACTAAACCAAACCTATTTTATGAGTGGGAAGGTCGAAATATATTTCGTGGATCCGCCACGAAATAAATTGCAACCCGCCCTTTGCAATCCAGATTCGAATCGGTCACGCTACATTCGAGAAATCTACTTCTAATGCCATTAATTCAATTCGATGAAAATTTGGGGGATTATGAAGGATGATAACTACTGTCTACTTCTTCGTTTAGTCGTGCGTCTTTCCTTGATAAGACTAAACTTCCAAAATTGGCTTTTTCAATGAGATTTTATTCTCTCACTGAGAGCTAATCATAGACATAGAAAACTTATAGTTATGTAATCAGAGGAAATGGTGAGGAAGTTATACTGCTCAATATGGCAGACATTTTTGTTAGTTGAAACCTCAGATCTACTATATCATACCATAGATCAGGGCAGGAAATATGATTTTTTGCAAGAGAGGTGTGGAGGGACAAGCTTAATTTTGTCTCTTCTTTAAGTACAGTATTTAATAATTCGAAATCAGTATCATCTCATAACGTTAGTACATTACATCAAACTAATGAAGGTCAAAACAATAAAAAAATAAAGTAGCTGTTATTATTTACAAAGCTTAAAAATAAAATTTCGTTCGAAATTTATCGCTAGACCTAAGTGCAGCCTCCTCTAGTTAGTCATGGATAATCTTATCTACGAATATAATAACTATTTTTATTTTTTTCCTATGCTTCATTTCCTGACTGACTGTTAATGCAATAATTATTTGTAAAACACAACGTTAAAAAACATTCTAATTGACAAACAACTTATTTAATAAACGACCGAAGTGCCATAGTTCATCCATGACAATTGCAGGTTTTCTGCACTATCTACTAGCTAACAAAATAAAAAAAGAAATTTTATTTTCGCTTATTGCGGATTAACACCACGAAAATGAATTTATATTTATAAAAAATGATCAATTGTGGGGGCAATATATTTAATTAAATATAGTCAAAATAATAGTTTTGAAAAAAAATGTGTTTAATTGTTTTCGTCAATTTGTTTATTACATTAAAATAATTTTTTTTTTCTTTAAATACAATAGGGTATTAGCACGTTTTAGATTAAATGAACTTCATTTTTAAATGAAAATTTTTAGTTCTAATTGAAGATATCATTTCCAATTGATACAAAATTAATTTATTTTTCCATAATTTTTCTTATTTAATATAAAATTTGATTATAAATTTTTATAACTTCGTTATTTTGACATCGTGGGGGGTGTAGGTCAGGCCAAACGGCGCAATATTTTATTTGTTGATCGAATTGTCTTAAGATAGGTATTATGGTGATCTTAAATTCTTCAAACAACATTAAATTGACAGGCAACATATTGAATCTGTTGCCTATTGAATAATGCAAAGGAAACAGATACAGAATCTATGTGTCTTACTGTCATTTTATTTGTATAAAATAACCTGAGAAAATGACCGGGAAAAGTATGTGGATATTTGTTTTTTAGTTGGATTAGATTATGGGAGTGTTTGGACTATTTTAAATTTTATTTTAAGATTTCCTTTTTCGTAGATCCAACACAGCATAACTATTGGTAAATATTTTTAGGTAGTATAAAAATTTATAGCTCAATTATGGAAAATTACGCTTCAAATCAGTCTCAAGTTTATTATATCAATTCAATTCAAGAAGCTATCAGGGGGCTGAATATAGTGCAAAGCACTCAAAGCTTCTTGAAGTGATATAATAGACTTGAGACTGATTAAAACAATAATATTCTTTAGTTGAAAAATAAAATATTCAGTCTATCTAATATAAATATTTATAGCTCATAAAAATTGGATGCTTTAAATGCCTTTTTCCATATAAAATTCTTCAAAGTTGACATCAGAGGTAATGTAGCACACATATTAAATAATTAAATATTAAGTAAAAAAAAAAAAAAAAATAGTTCCACAATAAACTTATATGGAAAAAATTATTAAGTTTTAAAAAACAGTAACAGAAAATTAATTTAATTGAAGCTAATAGAATCAAGTAACCCACAAATTGTCAATTGAGGCAGAACCCATAAATCACAAAAGAAAACTTAAAAGTGATGATTTATAGAAGGAAAAAACACTGGTTTTTAAAGTGAAAAAAAAAAAGAAGGGAGAAAACTAGGGCAGAGGTAGTTACACAAAGAGACTGTGAAGGGGTCAAGTGGGAGGGGATAGAGAAATAAATGATTCACAACCCCTAAATAGGGGGAGGACCCGCAGAGGTGGGGGCCATTGATAAAGAGCTAGGGGGGAGGAGATGGCAGCCTGTTTGGTTTAGACTGCACTGCACCACCGCCGGCTCACCACGTGGGCCATGAGACCCCTAGTTCTCCTCTTCTTATTATTAGGGACAGCTTTAGTGGCCTTCATATCAAGGGCTCAAGGCAGTCCAATGCCTAAACCGAGGGATGTGAGTACCATTTAGTACATGATAGCTTACAAATATTTGAAACAAAAAATAATTTAATATTTATAAATAGACCATTATGTTTTTATAAAAATATTTCACTGTTAAAAATTTAACATAAAAAGATCTATGTTATTAATAACAGAATAATTGATAATGACTAACAGGATCTAATTAACTGATAAAGAATAATATCTATATTTAAAATGAAAAATAAATAGCAATTGGAATGGAAATTAGTTTCAAATAAAAAAATACATTAAACATTTTCAATGAATTTTTTGAATAGCAAAAAATATTGGCATTAAATACAAAGAAAAACAATTGCAAATGGTTAATTTTCTACAATCTACAATCTACAATATAACAAGGCAGATTTTATTAGTAAGGCCATGAACTGACTATTGAAAGGGAGATTGATAGATCCATTGATAAAGATAAAGGGACAATATCATTAAGTATTTATAATTTTTTTTAATAAATTACCATTTAGTTAATAAATTTATCAAAATAATGTTTAAGTTTTACTTTATAATAAATTAATATTAAACATTATTAATTTAAAAGATTGATCCGATTTTTAAAATAAAATGTGATTTATTTATTTGAAAGTCAAAAAATTTCAGAATTATTAAAAATATTACAACACAAGATACAATAAAATTGCAATATCTTTAATTGTAATATGAGTAATTGAATAAAAAATGTATAATGAAGAAAATAAGGAAATATTATTTAATAGTCTTATTATAGTTGTTTTTCTAAAATCCTAAAAGAAATAAATTAAACATTATAATTGAATGATAAGTTTCATTATTATCACCCAAGCAATAACAAATATTGAATAATCGAAATTGACAAGTATAGAAACTAAATAAATGAAAGCTAATCTATAATTATCACAAACACATAATATTACTATATTAATTGTTGAGTTATTTGCTAAATTATATTAAGACACGTAGAATTAAATATTTTTTATTGGTGCTGGTGATTAATTATGACCATATCAGATAAAATGTCAGTTTTGGAGAGTACTTTAATAAAATATGTTTTGGAGAATAATTTAATAAAATAAAAAAATCAATAATTTTTTAATTCAGCATAAATAATAATTTAATAATAACAATAAAATTAATAAATTAGAGAAAAATTTAATTTTGTTTCATTCAAAGGATTGTTTTCTCTTGCATGAGAAATGAATCCCTATTTCAAAATTGACAATGAGAAACCATCAAGAATTAAAAATTAGTCTCCTTGATTACATATTATTGATAAGCTCTTTTTAAGACCTAGGATCATTTTCTAGAGAATAGTATTTAAAAAAATATTTATAAAAAATGATACTCAGGAACATGTTTCAATTCAGTTTTTAAAAAGAAGATATGAAAAAATAAGATCATAAAAAGAATTGAAGGGAAACTAAAGATCATAATTTTTTAAATAAAATAGAATATAGTGAACAAAGGTAAAGGTTGTTAACTAATAGATTAAAATTACATTCATTCATATTTTATTAATGTTATAATGTAAAATTACACTTTATATGTTAAACAAACAGATGTAACTGAATTAGATAAAACTATGGAAAGCTAAATATTTTTTAATGCAACCTTATTTCATTATTACCAAATTCAAAAATTAAAATTAAATATTATATATGTTTTCATTGCAAGCAGCAGATAGAAATAGATACAGAAGAAGATCAAATGCTGGAGAAAATGGTGAATTACAGATCATTACTTTGATTTGAAAAATGTAATCCATTTAGATGTATACTTTCCTATAACATTTTTGACTTCTGACCTTTGCAAATCAATATAGGTGAAACAATGATTAGCATTAATACCTCTTACGTCATAATATAATTTCCATTTTATAACCTTTAGCAAACTGAGCTTAACTAGTACAATTAGATGAACCTCATTGTTTTGTTGTGATACTGAAATGCACTTTAATAAATTAGTGGACTGCACTTCAACTTTTTCTATTAAAGAAAAATTCACAAATAAGATCCAATCACTAGAAAAACACTAACAACATTTAAAACGGACAAGAACAACACAGATTAATAGTTATAATTTGAAATTGGTAAACAGATACTATTTGTGAGTATTATTTCACTCCTTGAAATGTTGCAGACCTTGTGTCCATAAATTATATTGCATGGGAAAAAATACTAGTTGATTTAAACTCTTCCATTGTTATTATTTTTAAATATTGAAATGTAAACATAATACCCAACTTCTATTTGGTAATTAATTATATTACTCAGTTAATTTTAACAGCAGCTATTTAAGAACCATCGATCAGATAGATAAAAATCAAAAATTAAAATTCATTCTTAATTATTTCCCTTCGGGATTTTTTGTTACTCTTCTCCAAAAGTCCATCTAGACTGCTAACAGTCTTTTCAGGTGCCTTTCATTGATGACCAATGTCTTCGAGGCATGTGTCATTATAGACTCGAATATATCCTAGCATATTAGCCTCTTTTTATTGGGCTGTATAATCGAAACATAAAGGATACCGTATAGTATTGCCGTGACTTTTCATCCTTCACCAATTCTCCTGTCAATATCCTTAGTAGTTTATTAAATACTGATCCTAGGTATTTAAATTTCTCTACTGTTTTTATACCTTTTTCAATTGGCATGTCATCGGATCAATGCCAAGGTGCTCTGGTTTCTTAATGTTAATGCTTAGTCCCTATTTTTCATATCTTTCGGCAACCTTTCTGAACACCTTATGATGTCCTCTCTATTCTTTCCTATTCCTAGTATTGTTGTACTGAAAATTGTATGTATTTAGTAAAACTTTTCTTTATTAATGTAGTATTTTCATCAGAAAAGTTAGATTTACATGTTGGTTATTTTCTGACCTCCAGCCAGAATAATTTTATTCTTTGAATCTATATATGTCTTATCAAATGTAATCTCTATTGATTCCAGATGTAGCACATATATTTTTTTTAAAGCAATCTTTTTTGTTTTCTAAAATAAATGGTATTATATTTCAGATTGAAACAGAGATGAGGCTGATTCCTCAAAACCACTGCTTGCGCTTTAGAAAATTCGATCTGATTAAACGATGCCGACGCTACAGGGTGCGGAGGCATCGCTAATGATTGATAGGATGAACCTAAAGAAATGGGATCTCAGTCAGGGTACTTGGCTAAATTGTAGAGGGACCATGTAGCTACCCTAACCATATACATGGAAGGAATGAATAGCTCTTCAACTTCCGATAGCTCTACCTAGATGATATATACATATATTAATGTTCATACCTCATATGGAATAGCTGCTGAGGAGGATAAGAACTGATAGGAGTTAAAAACTTAACCAAACAAGAATAGTTACGTGTACTATTAACTAACGGCATTCATAACTGGCAAGGTTCTTAATATTTTACAGCATACACTAACAAATAAAAACATAATAAAACATTAAATTTTTTAATAAGGGTTAGTACTAATTGACTGTACAGTTCCAAAAAACATGAATTAAAAATGATATTTCTTAATTATAAATATTCACGACAATATTAAATATTTCTTTCACAAATATTAAATTTAAATAAATGCAGCTTCTTCAGTAATTTTTGTTATTTTCAAAAATTAAAGATTTCTAAATTTTCAAGTGATTGATACAGCTAACATTACATACAGTAGACTCCATATAATTAACTTTTGTTTGCATGTTTTTGTCTCAAGGAATATATAAAATACACAATTTGACAAGTTGAGTAAACATTTAATAATTGTTTCTCATCAAACCTATGCACAGTCTGCAAGAAATAGTACTTAATTTATAAAAATTAAATCAACCGTTAAGCTAGGTTTGAAAAGATTGATATCGTTGGTTTAAAGTTAATACAGTTCATTCACTAATGCCGCTGAAACATTTCCCCCCACCAATCAAGCTTGGCCACTTTACACACTCATCTGCCTACGTCCTTCAGTTCAGACTTTTATTGTCTCTTAATTCTTCATTGCAATTTGAATGACATTTAGTAGAAGGAAAATAAGCCACAAAATATACAAAAATGATATTGAAATGGTTTTGGATGAGATTGGGATTCACAATTTTAAACAGAACATAACCATTTCTCGGTTCAGGTATCATCAATAAAAATCAAATTTGAATGAAATAAAATTATAATACTGGAAATAGAATGTGATGTTTATATTTTTAAAAAAATTTTATTTAAGAAACCAAACCAAAATTTCTATCAATCGCAAATTAACAAGAGTCTACTGTATCTATTTATGACATAAATAGAGCTATAAAAAAATTTAATACATATTTAAAAAAAAAATACTATATTGAAAGAATATGTTTTCACAGGCGATTTTAGTTCATTCTTTAATTTAATCGTATTATTTTATGATCCAACGAGGATAAAAGCACTTTTTAACAGATAACGTATGCATACTTTTAGATAGAACGATATGTTAAAATTATTTATATCTTTCATTCTTTATAAACTGCACAAATATCAAAGTTTTAATTAACATATTATAAAAAATCATAAAAGATGAGTATGAAAAACCATTGTTTTTCATGTGCCTTATTAAGAACTAATAAAATGTGATGAACAAAAAAGTGCTTTATCGGAGTAATAAAGGAAAACAGATAAACTATCCTACAAGATTTGAAAATTTTAAAATAAATTTATTCAAGTAACTATACTTACAAGCACATCTCTAATTTTAAAATTTAAAATTATTTAGAAATTTAAATAAATCGAAATTTCAGAAGCAATATAATACAAATACACAATATATATAAACATAAAACCCCAAAAATATTTTTAAAATAAAACATTAATGATAAACAGATAATTGAAGACAATAAAATGAATAGATATAATATTGGAACAAAAATTAAGATAAAGGCAAAATGATATGTGATAATAATGAGTCAAATAATAATACTCCAGATGATTTTCGTTACCATAATGCCAGACTGCAAAATATCGACTATTAAATTGTGCAAAGAACACGGAAGCAAAGAAGCCCAAGAATCATGCTTTATTTAAATCTATATTATTGATCTCTTTTAGATATATGACAATATATGTATGCTGATTGACTAATTATTTGTTATTTTAATGTTAACAAAAAAAAAAAATTTAAGTAAATTTATAACTATACATATGTATGTAAAACTTAGGATTAAGCATTTATACTTTTTATATATAACAATTGTTTAGTTATTTTTAATTTCTTGGTTTCATTACCTTAACTTAAATTGTTTTCATAAAATAAATTGTTTATAAATATTCCTAATTGTGTTATATAGGGAAAAGGTGCAGCAAATCTTAATCACAATATATCATGTGTGAAAGTAGTGCTGTAAAACTACAATCGATGAATTACCAGTTAGAAAATATTGACCAAATAAAATTACTATAGTAAAAAAAAAAAGATTGTTCTTTCAATTTATATTCACTACCAATTATCACTATGAACTGAGAAAGGTAGATTAAAATATTTAAATTATTTTAATACTTACGGTTCCTCACAGATTTAAGGTTCAGAAAACCAGATGCACGACTAATAACAGAAGCTCCTTCAGTACGTAAACAACAAAATTTTTATAGCGACTTAGGACAACCAAATATCAACTGACAAATACTTTTCAAGATTTCATATTAAATTACAGACACAATAGACTTATAAACAATGTGCCTTTATAATTGGGATGCCCATCAGGAGGCAACTGAAAAGGAGCTGGATTAGAGATCTCCTTTCCTGAATTAAGAAAGTAAATAAAGAACAGGAACAGGCTATGTCGGATCGGACATAGCTTCCATCTCAGCCATCGAGGACTTTTCTCTAAACTGTTGAAAACCTTAATGACATAGAACTTAGCAATGAAGTTTAGTTGAAATTCTCAAGTTGTAAATAGCAAAAAGTGTTCTTAATCAAATAGGGGACAAAGAAAAATGGTTATTTTTTAAAAGCATTTTCATTTAATTTTGGGAACCTACATCTTAAAACTTAAAATTGGGTGTAATTTATAAAAACCTTGTTTACTAATTTTCAAGGAAGAAATGAAATTAATTCAATATAAATAAAAAATTGTAATTCCATTTAATTTTGTGTAATATATTTGAATCATAATTATCCGAATCAATTATGACGGGATCGGATTTGAAAATGAGGAAATTTTGATAATTTTATATTTTTCATGAATCAAGAACAAACTTTGGTAGCAGAAAAAGAAATTAATAAAATTTAGAGTAATAGTTTATTTTATGAAGTATAAACACAAAAACAAAGTTATGTCTTCTCTTTACATATTTAGAAATGTATCGTGATGAAATATATATATATATATTATTATTAATAAGGAAAGAATAGTATTTAATTTAGCTCAAAACAGGTCAAGGATAATGTACTACAAAAAGAGATAACTTGTTTAAATGCAATCTACTCAATGGTACCTTGACTTAAAATTTTCCATTCCCCAAAAGCAATTTGTATAACTGAGATATCGATTAATTGGGATTCAGATGATTGAAGCTCTCCGGTATTTTAAAATTCATTTCGATTTTGGTATTGACAACATTTCTAAATTGTCTGATATTAAATGTAACACTTTTGAAATTTGGTAAATTTTGGAAATTATAAAGACTTGGATGGAACCATCCTTCTCAGTACTGTATATTACTGAAAACCCTTTTGAAACCCCCCCCCCCCATATAACAACCAAGTTAACCATAATCTCTCCCAACCATAATTAAAGGTTATTTCCATGAGGGATTGTTCTGTTATTATCAGAAAGTAGTGGACTCTATTTTATGCACAACTCTATAAGAAATGATCAACAAAAACAAAGTTTTAACGAACTTAAGCCAATGAGGCTAACCAACTTATTGAAAAATCAGATATGCTATTTAGCATCCAATATAGTTTATAAAATATTTATAAAATGAAGTTTGATAAATACCTGTGAGACAGCAGCACTACCAAGGATTCCATAACCGACATTTTGTTTGAGAGGCTTTGACCTTTTAACTTCTGATTCGACCTGAGCAGCTAAAAGATTGCTGAATGGTGTCCCATCAATGACATCTTGGGGAATCATCAGATAAAAGCTTTCTGCTGATTCAGTTTCACTCTCCATGCACAGCAACTCCTGTAAAAAATTAAATTTATTTAAACACATAATGACAATAAAGAATGAAAACTGATCATAAATTAAAGCTGAGAATCACAGAAAATTTAAATATTTCATCACTTCCGACTACCAGCCTCCCAAATAATTCAAGCTGTGCCAGATACAACGCCCTCATCAAGAACTACAAAGTGGGTTGAAACGTTGGGGTAAACAATAATATACTATATATAGTATATATATATATATATATATATATATATATATATATATATATATATATATATATATATATAATATATATATATATAATATATATATATATAATATATATATAATATATATAATATATATATATATATATATATATATATATATATATATATATATAATATATATATATATATATATATATATATATTATATATATATATATATATATATATATATATATATATATATATATAATATATATATATATATATAATATATATATAATATATATAGTATTTAGTTTGACTACATCCCAGACCAACTCCTTAAATATTTTGGAGTCACCAACAATATCATTGTGGTTAAACCCTAGAACGACACACTGGACTCACACCCCACAACATTTTCAATATTAATTTACTTTTATATAAGTTGCTCGTTGCCCAAGTTTTTTCATGTAAATAAACATTATACACAGCCAGCCTAATTGCGGTCATTAGCACTCCATTGTCGGTCTTATATCATTATCGGGAGTTATCGAAAGTCATTGTGGGATATCCCGCATTCCAGTGTGTTTTTTACGTGACTCTTCTGGGTGTCTCACATCCCAGTGTACTGTCTATGCAACTGTTCTGTGAATTTCGTTTTCCAGTGTTTTCTTTGTTATTTTGAAACTTCGAATACTTCAGATGTGGATTTCTAATATTATATTTGTTAATTAGTGGTATTTTCAATGCAGGCAGTAATGTTTAGAAACTATTTTTTTTTTTGTATGATAGCTACCAAAAAAATGTATTCTTCTTCTGCACAAATCCATAAATTGTTATGGGAACTAGAAGTTGAAGAAAAGATGCATGAAGCGTATTTAATAAAGATGGCACAGTAACTTTTGATCAAATGTGTCGTGTGCGTTAACAGCAAGAAAAAAAAGAAGGCTGTTTCTCCAATTTTTCTTTGGAATGTTGAACGATGCTGGTATAAACAGCATGATACTGTTCAGCTTAGTTAACTGGGAAAAGAAGATAAAATGTTGAAATTATTTATTTGGATTAGACTATTCATTAGTTGAGTCCTACTTGAAAAGAAGACTGCAAGTGGAGACACTCACATGAACAGTTACAACATAAAAGAAATTTTGGGAACGACTATGTTGGAAAAACTAGCCAAACATTTGCTTTGCACAAAAGGGAAAGATAATAAGACAAAAATGGTTAGTCAGCAATGTAAGAGACCTATCTGCAATGAACTGAACACAGGGTTCATTTCAGTTGCTTCAGGATTCATTGCTTGGTTGTGAGTGAGTGGTCACTTAAATGGCCCCCCACTATAGGTTTTAATATCTTTTTAAGTAAAAAAAAAAAAAAAAAATGTTTTCCTCTTTATTATATACATTATATATATATATATATATATATATATATATATATATCGATATAAACTTAATGTATTTTCAATAGAAAATTATTGATCCTTTTTTGATTTTTTAGCGATGTTGATGTTAAACTTTTACTTTACATTAGCATATAAAATATATTCTCTAAGATTGCCTTGAATTTATTTATTTGTTTGTTTTTCTATTTGTTTAGCTTATTTCTGAAAATTATATGAGTCTTCCAGAGCATGAAGATTTAATTTTATGATATTTTAAAGTTTGGGGTGTATCATACCCTAAAGTGTCAGAAAGAATTGGTGTATTTACCAAGAAAGACACACTTATATACGCCAACTCATTCTGACACTGTGGGGTGTGGTACACTCCAAACTTTAAATTTAATCTCATGCTCAGGAAAACTCAAATAGTTTTCGGAAATAAGATAATGATCAGGAAAGCAAACAAATAAATAAATTCAAGGTAACTGTAGATAATATATTTTATGTGTTCATATAAAGTAAAAAATTAACATCTGTATCACTAAAAAATCAAAAAAGGATCAATATTTTTCCTTTGAAAATGCATTAAGTTTATATCAATTAAATATACATATTTGAAATGAACAATTTATACATAATAGAGGGAAAACAAATTTTTACTTAAAAAGATAATAAAACCTAAAGGGGAGCCATTTAAGTAACCACTCACTCAAAATAATCCAAGCAAACTGTAGCCGTGTGTTCTTTGCAGATAGGCCGCTTCCATTGCTGACAAACCATTTTTGTCTTCTTATTTTTCCCTATCAACCAAAACGAATTTTTAGCTTATTTTTTCAACAGCAGTTGTTTATTTTTTAATTCCCAAAACTTTATTTATGTTGAAACTAACCGTTCGTGCGAGTGTCTCCACTTGCAGTCTTCCTTTCAAACAGAGCTCAAGTAACAAATAGCCTATTCCAAATAAATAATTTCTCCATCTTAATCCATCCATTGTTTCTCCATCTTCTTTTCCTAATTGACGAAGCATGATATTATGCTGCTTATATCAGTATCGTTTAACATTCCAAAAAAAAAAAAAAAATGGAGAGACACTTCCTTGTTTTTTTTGCTGTAGTGAACACATGACACATTTGTTTAAAATTTACTGTGCTGCCTTTATTTAACATGCTCCTTGCATCTTTTCTTTATCTTCTAATTCCCATAACAATTTATGGATTTCTTCAGGAAAAGAATAAATTTTTTTGGTAGTTGCCATACGAAAAAAAATAGTTTCTGTACATTAATTTAATTGAAATTGAAAATAACACAAATTAAAAAATAGAACATTAGAAATCCATACCTGAATTCTTTGAAGTTTCAAAATAACAAAGAAAACAGTGGGATGCGAGATTCACAGAACAGTTACATAGACTGCACACTGGGGTGAGGCACCCAGGAAAGTCACGTAAACAACACACTGGGGTATGGAATACCCCATAATGACTTTCGATAACTACAAATAATGATATAAGCCCAAAAATGGAGTGCTAATGCTAAAGTAGCCTAGCTATGTATGGTGTTTATTTACATGAAAAACCTTGGCCAAAGAGCTATTCATATAAAAATATTAATATTTAAAATGTTGTGGGGTTTGTCATTCTAGAGTTAATTATTAATTTATTTTAAAACAATACTATAAAAATTGCTCTACAGTAAACTTTAAATGAAAGTAGAGGTTGCCATTGTTAAGGCCATTTAAAGGGAACTTTTTTGCAGCTAACTTAACTAATTTATATTTATTATAATACAGCCCAGGTAATGCAAAAAGAGATTTTTTCTGAAACCATGGAAACTTGCAGATGACTGGATATCAAATTACATCATTTTTTAACATATGTGGTGAATCTCAACTTAATTTATATTTGAATATGTTACATACAAACACACGAACGTAAACAGGGTTCACTGTAAGTAGAGGGAAATATTTATAGGAGTAATAGCAGACCTCCTCATGGTCCCATTTTTGTCAGAAAAGTAAGAAATTTGAGTATTGCGTTTTATTAAGTGTCACGTTTTTGTTGAGTAGGGAATAATAACTAAAATAATATTTAATTTTAAGTATTCAACAATTGCTTCATTGTAAATTAAACAAAGTTTACTTCAAATGGAAGGACAATTAGTCATTGCTAAAATCATTTAAAGAGGACCTTTGAGCAGCTAAACTAAGTTATATTATGTATTTTAAACATCACAAATTATTCACGATATTTTTATCATCCTACATCTATAATACAGATTACAATGAGATGAAACTGTTTATCAAGTTTTAGGCAGATGTTAATAATTTTAGAAAAAAAGGTCTGGACTACAGACTAGTATTCTTATTAAATGCGATTTTGGTAGCTTCTTAACAAGGGTATTTGTTTTGTTTATAAGTAATAATATATAATAATAGCTAATTTAACTTAAAATATCTGGAAAAATAGATAAAATAACCATTGCCAAAGAAGAAAAGATTACATTTGGACTTCAATTGCCTTTTCTCTGAATAAAAAGAGGCAAAAATACTATTATTAAGCGATAGTGTGTAAATAAATAAGGTTTAAAAACATGCCATATTACTCTTATAAGAAATATAGTTGGCTTTTTTTTGTAAGTTATTCATGAATAACAATACACTAAAAACAAAACAAAAAAACTTCACCATATTTTGTTTTATTTATTATTTAGTATTAAATATTCTTAATTACATTCTCCTATTGAAGCCTACATTGTCCAGGGTATAATCACATAAGCAAATAATCATGAAAATGTTCTATCTTAAATCTATAACATGAACAATAAAACTAAAAAATACCTGATTATTGTTTATATAAAATAACTGGGAGTTTTGCATCCAGGATGGCACATTAGACAGATGTCTTTGTCTAGGAACAAAGAGAGCAGACAATGCTAGACCATTACGATCACAAACCCTTTTCTTATTGTAGATAACTTCAGGCGATTTAGGTTTAAATATGAACACTGAAACAATGTTTTATAAGATATGTAAAAAAATAAATTAAACAAGTTTATATATAAACATATAACTTTTAAATATTGTATTAAATGTAATTTAACATTAAGTAATTCTCATGTGTTAATACTTGATAGAAAAAATACATAATATATGTTGTAAAGATAACAAGTTAAAGTAACTTGCAAGTTGTCAAAGACAAGTAGTAAATAATTTGCTGGAGAGTTACATAGAATTCAATTATTCAAGTTTCCCTTAGAGTCCCCAAAAAATAAATCAAATACATTTTTGACAAGACTAATAAATATCACTAGTATCAAATAATGCACCTTCATTGTTTTTAGTGAACACAGCAAAGTGTGATGATGACACATCTTGAACTAGCAGCAATACATTCATCGATAGTTTCCATGATAACTCAAGTGTCATTAAATTCCAAACACAGATTTCATCTTCTGTTGCACAAACTATTTCACAGAAACTTTCAAATTGACCAAATTCCACGAACCTAAAAGACAAAAAAAAAAACTTAAATAAATGCAGAGTAAAATAATTTTATTCAGAATGAGAAATAATAGTTAAAAAATGTACTAAAAATTTTTTAGTAGATAAATCTCAACTAATAATTAATATACCACCTTGATACCTCTACCATTAATTGATGGTATTGGCAAGTATTTGTTACTGGTAAAAATTAAGAAGTAAATTTGAATTTTGTATTTAATCTTCTACAATTAAAAAAATATATTTCACTTAATTACAATTTAAAATGATCGATGGATTCTCATCATTGAATCATATATTATTATTATTATTATAAAAAATATAATAATAATAATAATATTATTATTATATTATAAAAAATATATTAAATAAATCACCTAATATGTTTATCTCTAGACGGTGTATTAAGTGATGCGGTAACTTTTAATTCAGTCAAGTCCCAAAGCACTAAAGAAGCTTCAAAACCGACTCCGATAATAGTCCCATCTTCAGAAAAACTAAGTGGGCCACAATCCTTTTGTCGGTAGAAGCAGGCATTTTCACAGCCCCAAACAACACCTTTTCCTAAAAAAAAAGAAAAAGTGATAATTTATAAAAGAAAATTAATAATACTAAAAATAAATAAGATATAAATAATACTAACGATAAATGCTATCAATTTCATTTGGGGTCCATATTCTGAATTTAGCATCACTACCTGTAGTGACCAGCATGTAGTTAACAGATGTCGGATTAGACATTGATAAAGACTTAGAGCCTGGACGAAACCTAAAATTATGTGCTTTTCCATTGTGTGGACCTTCAATTGACGAATTTAAACAAAAACTAAAAAAAATAAAAATATATATGTTTACTTATGATTCAATATTTTTTATAAAATAAATAAATAAAATTTCCTAAAAATACAAACCATTTTTTATCCACATTGTACTCCCAGAATTTAAGTCTCTGTTCAAGCCTAACAGCGGGATCCTCTCGAGTCTCTAAAGTAGCAAGCCAAGCACCATCACTTGAAATGCAAGCACCAGTGACTTCAGTGTTATATATAACTTTATTTCGTTCTTGAGTTAAATAATTACGAAGGGTAACATCAAGCTAAAATTGAAAAATGGTATAATTAAGTTGGATAAATATGAAAATTTTCAAGACACAGCATTTGCAAATCTAAATCTAAAATACTTCCTTACAGTAGCGAATCCAGAATTTAATTTTGGGGGAGGGGAAGAGAGAAAGCTTAAGCCCAAAAGCTTTATATATATATACCCATAAGCTTTCTCTCCTATATATATATATATATATATATATATATATATATATATATACTGGCTTAGTATATATATTTAATAATTATCTTGGAAGAAAAAGAAAGAAACTAATTACTATATTAAATGAAGTCTAAGTGATTCTCACAATTGTTTCAATTCTTGAAAATATGATTACACAAATAATATTTTAGAAATAATTTTATAATATGACATGGTCATATTTTTCCATTTTGAGGATAGCTTCAGCCCGAAAGCCTCCTCTTTTCCAAATTATTTTTAGAAAAATTTCAGATCATTGAACAATTTGAAATATACATATGTAATAAATTAGTGTTTATGCTTATAACAAAGACAAAATACTTTATTTGCTTGTATATATTTTACAATGGATGGATAAAATGTATTCTCTTTTATACTGAAGGTAAAGTATTGGTTTCAGACGAAAAACAATCAAATGTAATTAACAATCATTTCACATTGGTACAATTTTTAACTTTTTAAATGTTGTAATCCATAATACCAGAGGGGATATAAACTTTTTTTATAAATTTTGATAATATTTAAGGTTGTAAGAAATCTAACGAAAACCTTTAAACAGCCACTCTTTGGTGTACAAATAAAAATACCAAAGCAATTTTTTCTTAGTATGAAAACAACAATAAATAGCCTTTATAGACATGGAACTGATTTCTTAATAAATGGCTTCAAGAATTAAATTTAAAAAAAATAAATAATTACTATAAAAATAAAATAAAAGTGTTTTTAAAAAAATCTATGATCACACCGCACTATATTTGACGTATTATATGTATACTTGTATGTATTTAACATTGTTATGCAAACTTTTCATTTCAAACAGTGATTCTGAATCATATATTAGCCCTTGCCTACCTAAACCTATAAAATTTCCTGACAGCAGGTGTTTCATCATGAAATTTTCTGACTTTTCCATGTATTTTCAGTTCGATGAATGCCAGTTAGTTGGACTTACCCAAAAATAATTTATTATAAGTTAATAAGTTGATATGTATCTCTTAGGTATCATAAACTATTAAAATAACACCACAAACAGAGGTTAAATTAACTAAAACTATTAAACGCTTACATTAAATAAGAATGATTCGGTTGATGGTGAGTAAAACTGCAGATGCCCTGGTCTTCCATTTAGTACAACTCCTCTAGTTCTAGGATCAAAACTGAGTCCTGCAGGAAAGAGCGGAGCAGAAGGTGTAGAAAGTACACCCCATGAAAGTTCCTGAAGAACACATATCAACCTGCTCTGTGTATCAATCACTTTCACACCTGAAAATATTGAAGGCGTGATGTTTATAACTAGAAGAAATAGAGTCAATAACTGCACTAAATTAATTTAATCTCACTATTGTCTAATGTTGCAATTGCTACATATTCAAAGTTTTTAGAAATTTCGATAAAAGTAATTTCAGCAGAGAGACGAGGAAGATAATTTCGTGCTTGAGGATTTTCTAAATTCCATTTCACTAGGACATTTTCACCGCCTCCAGTATACATAAGTGATCCTAATGACAAAATAGAAAAAAAAAAGTAAATAAAAGCCAACTACTCACAAAAGGTAAATTACTAATTTATTTTAGATAAAATTACCTGCAGGCGTCAGGGCTATATCTCTACAAGGAAGTGTGTGCCAATGGTAAACTGCTTGGGGACTTTTTCTTCCTTTCCTTAATGGTGCTCGAAAAAGAACTACCCGACCAGTAGTATCCCCAGCAGCAACAGGGTAATCAGAGCTGTGCACCCTCACACATGTCCAACTCCTATTTTCTCCAGGATTGATACTGAAACAACAAATAATTAGAATGTTGTAAAATCTCAATAGTTAATATTTAAATGTACAAAGCAAAATTTAAATGGAGAATAAAACAAAATGAATGCAGTATATTCTAAGCATTTAAAAAATTCCATTATTTTGCTTTTAATTGTTATGATAAAATTCAACTTAAATTAACTCTTTGGTTACATGTGTGGGAATACATGTGTATCCTGAAGGGATATATGCCTTCCCGGTAGTGAGTTAGGTTACTGATGCCGCCGGGATATATGGACATATGCCTTCCCGTCCGGACGGTAGTACTTGAATAGGTAGGGCCAAGTCCCGCCTTCACCATTTAACTTGTGGCTTGGTCGGATCAGTACATTCATTAGTCCTCTGCAGCTAACTCAGTGCAGTTGTTCCGAATTCTGACCATTTGGAAACTATCAGTTGCAGATTTATTCCGAAGCCCAAGGTATGTCCTTTCTCTGTTATTTGAGTCATATATATAGTATTATTTATATTTTATGCATAAAATAAATGCTAATAAGTTAATTTTATAATTTTTTTTTTTAATTATGGTTTTGACTGAATGCTGATTTTGCTACATGTGCATCTCTGTCTACTAAACAAATAAATGTAAGTTTCCTACAATTTATATGCATATATATATATATATATATATATATATATGATTAAATTAAAATATAAAAAATATAATAACAAAGATTAATAAATGTAAAAATATACAGAATTAAAATGATGATTTAGTGGTTTTATCATTATTCCATTCATCTAAAAATAATATATATATATTTCATATAGTGTTTGAAAGTCAAAATAAAAATGTGTAATAATAAAATTTATAACTGCGCTATTTTCAACATTTTTAGGTCAGAAAAAAATGTGTAAATACAAAGAAATATATAATTCAAATCCCACCGTCAGTGTCCTTTTTTTAGAAATAATTTTGATTTTTATTACCACTTTCAGTTATCTTGTTTTTCAGAAATGAGCAAATATGCAAGAAAACGAAGTGTTGTGGGATTACCGCTCTAATTTTGCATTGCTATGTGAGGGCGGGAAGGCATATATCCCGTTTTTTGAAAGTTGAATAAAAACGTTAAAATGCATTTTTGTAAGCTAAGATCTTGCAGGATCAAAATAGCATTTTAAACAAATTTATGCAAAAAAATCTGTTCTTTTGGAGGTCTTTCTCGATTTCAGGATGCAACATATGGTAGAAACTCGCGAATGAGCTCCTACATTCAAAGGGTTAACTTAAAACTGAAATTAGAAAATCAACAGGAATGAACGAAGAAAAAATATATGTTATATATATACAGGACAACCCAACAGGAAATGTAAGTAGTTGAGGGTGCTATAGTCTATCAAAAATGTAATTAAGTGCTGCCAACCGATGTTTCCTATTCCAAACATTGTTGAAATGTGATATTTCACAGGAGTTTCCAAGGAAAAAAAATTTTCTTCCCACAAAAACTTCAATTTCTGTTATGCAACCGAACATTTCACAATTTTTGTCAACATTTTCTATCGAATAGAATCTAAAATAAATGTACAATAAAACGAAAATCAGTTGTATGAAAATATAGCATTGTAAGGCTATTATAGTATCCAAAGCAAAGTAAATAATTAAAAATGAATAATTTTCAGAAATACTCATTAGAATGTCACAGAATTAAGTTATGACATAAAACTTTGGGGATTTAAAGTGCCATCTAATAACAAATGTAATTTAGAATTTGAAATTGGTGACAAAAGTTGAGAAATATTCACTTACATTAGAGAAATTTGTTTTGTAAGAGGAGAAAAAAAAGAATTTTCTAGGGAAAATTTTTGAAAAATAATACCTCAACAATCAATAGATATAAGTAGATGCGGTAAGAATTAAATTGTTTCTAAAATATCACTCCTACACAAACAAACACCCATACAAGTGCTCACATACAGACCAAATGTTTTTTGTTTTAAACATAGTCTATTCAAGTTATCAGTAAGATTTGCAAATTAGGAGCTCACCGTAGTGAGTAGCGATATGGAAAACATTTTTCAGGATTTTTCTTCATGGCCATTTCGGTGTTCTACATAAATTTCGGATGTTATTCAATCAATTTTGCCTTCCATAATATTCTTAATGTGAGATTTTTGCTTAATAATGGGACACCTCAAAAACGTTGAAATGATTGCGAATTTTAATTATTGGAAATTTTTCACTTAATGTGCTTATAGATCACAAATATTGCAAATCATTTGCAGTCAAATAACACATTAAGTGAAAATAAAGTAGCAAATCAAAGTTAAAATCATTTCAATCTAGTACAAACATCTTTTTTTGGAGATGTACCATTATTTGAACTGCAAGGCCATTAGTTTTAAAAATTTTAAACTGAGATCTATCCTCTAATCATAAATATTATGTATATCAATAAAACAAATATTTTAATGGTAAATGATAAAATAAATTTTAAAATTTAACTAACCCAATAATTTGAGATTTTCCGTTCAAGGAAAAAATATTCAATCCGCGAGTAGATATTGCAGCAATAATTTTATTCTCTTCAGGGCCACCAAAAGAGATTCCCTGTTTTATATCGACATCACTTACTCTGAAATATTAAATAAAATTGACAAATACATAAATGGGAGACTATTCAAATAATTAGAATTGAATTTATAAATATATCATATTATATACGTACACAGTTTTATCCAATGGATGCTGTATTCTTTCTTTTGCACTTAAGTCAAAAAAATTAAGTTGTAATTCAGACTCAGTCTGGTCAAATGTTATAATGCAAAGATCTAAAATATCTGAACTAAGGAGGTTAGGAACAAGAAATGCATTTGTAGCTACACTTCCTTTTCCTATATCAAAATGCTGGAAAAAAAAAAAAAAATAAACCATTGTAACAAGCTATTTAACATAAATTTATAAAATAATGGAAATAAAATTGGTTACCTGTTTCCTCAAATTTTTTCCTGTTTTAATTTCCCATGATAAAAACGTGCCATTTGAAGTTACAGCAGATGGCTGGTCTTCATACAAAAATATGCTTACAACCGACTCCTTTTTGGTTCCAGCATCACAGGTTCTGACACATTCTCCAGTCTTAACACTAAATATTCGTACACCCCAACCACAATTTAGAAAGACGTAGCTGTAAAATAAACAAAATAAAATAAGAAATAATAGTGATAAAAGAATTCACTATCCAAGTTTTTAAAGAATCTCAGAAACTGAAATAAATAAATATTAAAATCAAGAATTAGAAGCTAATTCAACTCACCACATAAATAAACAATTATCTTTTTACATAAGTTATAGTTTTATAATAATTATATTTTTATATTTATAATTATATGTGTTATAATTTAGTCGATCAGTTCTCATATCTTTTAAGTATTTACCATAAAGATTTTAAAATTTCTTTAACAAAAATCTATTACCTATTATATATAATACACTAGATCCATAAATCCATTTTCTGTGATGGTTTTTGTCAAATCCAGTTTCAAAAAGGGAAATTTGGAGATGATGAATTTCAATATTGATCTTTATATTCATACTATGAATTCAGTAAAAATTATTGAAAACCCAAACAACTCAAAACTTTAAACAGTGGTAAGTCGACATATTGAGGTGGGACATCATGCATTAAAAATTCCAAATCAAATATCAAAAGCCAATAAAATTCCTTTGGAATGTATCAGGCTTTCATTTTAAACCTTAAAATTTACCATTTTTGGGATAAAGAGTGGGTCCAGACCAATTCTAGTTTCTTAGATGTTATGGGAAGCTTGTTACATATCATTAAGGTTTTTAAAAATCAAAATATTGTAATTAATTATAGTCTATAGTAAATATCTATTGACAAGGAGGATAGCTCTGAGATCTATATATATATCGGATAATATAGAAAGATAGAAAATCCAGTATTTCAAATGGTGCTACTAACGATGAATGGCCAGAGCTCTCATTATATTGTAAGGATTAGAACTAATGCTAATAATAATTTCATGACTAAAATAAGAGCTGATCAGGTGGGTACGATAATGTTTTAGATGTACAAAGCATTTTCTTAATGGCATCAAATTTTAAATATACATCAAGGTTCATTGAAATGTATTAACCGCCTTAATGAATAGTAACAACATTTCAAATAAATTACTTCTGATCAGGGAATGAAAATAAATGGTTCAAAAGGAGTGTAGAACAATACAGACTTCAATTTAAAATCTCAATCTCTAAGAACCAGCATGACAATTATATAACAGCAAACACACTTTTGAAAAACTCGCTTTCTGTCTGGTGTTGGTCAGGAACCCAGGAGGCAGTTAAGTCACTGCCTTCTCAGTTTAGTTCACTGTGTTTAGTTATAACTTCTCTGTACTGTATTATAATTCAGTTGACTATTGTACCTATGCTATTTATCTTGAACTATGGACACAAAGTGAAATAACTTTTTTGATTATATAGTGGTTCAGTAATATGAATGAATAACCTTACCCTTAGTTTCTATGAATTTATAATGGAATAAATTGTTTGGATTAATTGGAGTAAAAGTTTTTTTTAGTTGTTTTATTCAATTACTTTTCATGTAATCCCCATATCCTCATAAGTCACACACAAGAGGGATGAAAACAACAGTCATTACTCCATACATTCTTAGCATCCAAAGATATGGATGGAAAGTAACAAAACATGAGATTTAAAGTCAAATATCCCAAACATACTTCAGAAGACATGGAATATTGCTAAAGATGAGACAAAGTCAGTTTCCAAAAGAGAGAATCTTAGGGCTTACGACCATGTAGTGAGTGAACATGACAACAAAAAATATATTATCATAAGAGATGATTTAGTATGGATATTGCTGAAGATGAGACAAAGTCAGCTTCCAAAAGAGAAAATCTTAGGGCTTACGACCATGTAGTGAGTGAAACTGACAATAAAAAATATATTATCATAAGAGATGTTTTAGTATGGTTGGAATAATGTGCAAGAATTTGATGGTTTCTGTACCAACTATCTCAAAATTCGACCATAAATATTTGTTTTTTACAATTTATTTCATTATTACTAACTCTTAATCATATTTTCTAGTTTGTTAAATAACTTCTGGATATTTATCATATCCATATACAATACACATATATTCATAATCTAAATGGTTTGCAATGTTACTCTTACTCCAACTCTTATTACGGAGTTCAAAGTAAGAGAGAGTATAACATCATATGATCTCCAAACATTAGAAATGATTTTCATAATTTTTCTAGTTAAGACTGAAGATAAATGAGTAAGAAAATGTCATCAGTTTATTGCAAAATGTTACTGAGTGCATTTTTGATACAGGTTAACTTTCAAATATGTTTTGTAAATTTTAATCTTATTTATATATACAAAAGCATTGTAAGTGCATGGAAATGACAATTTTATGATTTCAAGTTCTCAATAATTTAACGTTATGAAATGTCACTTAACGACTTTATGCAATAAACTGACAATAAATAAATTCAGTTTTCATAAATAAAATTATTGTCCTTTATGGTTTATATAAATCAAAGATTTCAGAAAGCAACAAATAAATATCACTAACTCCATAATGCACTTAATAGAAAGGAAGATGAAATTACACCTAAAATGATCATAAACAAGTGTTGATCATTATGTTAATCTTAGATACTGACATAAGTTCAAGTTGAGAAATAAACAAAGGTTCAGATAAATTCTGAAGAATGTTTAAAGGGAAAGAGTGAATTCGGAACCAACTATTCAGATGAAATAGTGAATAAGAATAAAGAATATACAACAGAAATCTAATGTTGATTGATATAAAAAATAACCACTTGATTTAAATAAGATGTATGGATATTAAAAACAGAAGGGAAAAACAATGAGGAGAAAACACAGTCGCAAGGCTAAAAGGTAGCTGTCTAACAGTATAAGAAATGCCTTAATGTTATAACACAATCTAATTCTTGGAACAATGAATTAGAAAACACTTGATTTCAAATGAAAAATAATATTGTGGAAAAAATGTAAATTATTAAAATTAAAATACTAAAATTTGCATAAATAATATGCGTTTACATGCATAAAAATGTTGAGACAAACCACTTTGGATATTCAATTACTTTAGAAATAAATAAAAATAGGCAGTAAGCAAATATTTTCACTCATGTTATCCAAATATCACAGTACCATATTAAAACCACTGGACTGATTACAGTCAAAATTTAATAATTTAGTTGTAAAAAAAATGGTTACAATTGTTTCAACAGTTCTTAATTCAATGATAGGCATCTTAAAATCACCCATTTGATTCTAATTTTGAGGAAAAGAAGAAATAAAATACAGCTAAATAAGAAATATTCACAACACCAAGCAAATTCACATTAATAAATTGAATCATCACTATTCCAAAATGTTTATATTACACATAACATTATTATTATTAATACAAAAATAGGATAAGAACACTGACTTAGCATCCGATGAAAATATGGGTCTGCTGTCGATAAGAGTGCCACCTCCTCTTCTTTTCACGATAATATCGTTCTTAGTCCCTTTAACCGTGGGAGTAGGAAATTTAATTTCTGGAACCATCTTCACATGACTACAAACAAACAAGGCTTAACTAGCCGAACAGAGATTGTCCACACGTGGTGGTTGTTGTAAGAAAGGTTATTTTCCTACCTTTTAACACCATAGAGGTAGTATTATTAAGAACGGCCAGTCGATAGTAGAAATAATAAATAACAATACCAAATATCACACAATTTGACATATCTATTTGTTTTTATACAATTTATTTCGTTATTAAACTCTTAATCATAAAGTTTTTCAAATATCTTAGGGATATTTATAAAATTCAAATAGATTGGAAAAGTATATATTTACTTGTTTGTACCATTAAATAACCTTATTTGTAGCGCAGCTTCCAAAAAAAACATAAATATTTTTAATGGATTAATATTCTTACTTTAATCAATAGCCTAGTAAGGTATCAAATTTGGAAATAACATTTCCTTCCCTCATTATTCTTAGGGTTAACTTAGCAATTTCTTCTTGTGATCAAACGTTTTCTTTAGAATGACATTTTTACGCCTCACAGAAACGGACTTGTATTCTTGGACTGGTCCTTATCTTTACGATTTGGTACTAAAGCTATTTCTGAAATACATAAGTTTATATTTCTATGAACTCTCTCTCTCATACGTACCAAAAGTCCATCATTATTCATTTGAATCTTGTTACTATGTTTCGAATGTCTTGAACAGGCTTCGGTATTTTGCTTTTAATGACTACGATAGTATTGCACCTCTCGGAATTTGACCTCTTTAACGCATTCGGGTATGGTTTAGTTAATAAATCTTGAGCAGAATCGTCCGAGCTTAGCATCATGTTTGTCTGGGGAAACATGTATAGTTTTTATATACTTAACATCTTTAGCTATAGTTTTATAATGAAATTATAACTCTATTTGAGAAGTTTAGTATTTTATGCTAATTATCTAGTTCAAAATCTATGAAATATTGGAAATTTTATGCCAAAAAGGTGCTTCGGTGCTTCTGTGGCGGTAGTTGATAATTACATTAGTATCTAGGTTTTGAAAAAAATATTCATGTAAATTTTACAGAAATGAATTTTGATTTATTGTAACCGACCAAAAAATTCAAAAAGCCAATTCCTCTCAAAATTCGAGTTTTATCTTTCACGATACGTAGAATACGTCTGCCCGACGTCCGCCACTTTTTCCTTCCCTTCTTTACCTTTTCAGGCTATATGGAATTTTTCTTGGCCCAGGGGGTGAGGGCGAGGAATTAATGTCAGAGTTAATAGTCCCCCGGCGCCGAGGTTCGAACTCACAAACTTTGGTTTATCACTGGTTGCTCCAAACTATACTTTATATAAAGACCTTAACAAGACAACAACTGTTACTTTCGGACACACAACAACAGATTTTACGATAACTTACAAGTACATACCAACTCATTAATATAAGGTCGATGGTTAACTGGCTAGATAACACAGAAGGCTTAAATGAAGGGAAATGATGGATCTCTTTGGTTAAATATGAATACTAAAAGCAAGATAGATAAGGTGCCGCTGAACACTCTTCTCCCTCAAGCCTATGCCTTACTATTATTATTCATCTCGACTGTATACTGTGTCAGTATTGGTATGTGTCAGTATTGTGTAAGCATATTGGCTGTCAATATTTCTACAGATGTGGGTGAAAAAAATAAAGTTCATAATATATATATGTATCTATTTATATCATAGTAATATACAATTTCATTAAATCATATATTTTAATTAACAAAGGAAATAAAAAAACATTTAGTTTCCAGTAATGGTCTGGGTTGTCAAACTCAATTACTACTATTGTATGGTACAAGTTATAAAATTGCTAAAGTTTAAAACAGATAAATGAGTTGGAACAATCACTCCGTTACATAGCTGTGGAGTTTTATCTTTGTTCATCAAGAAGTAAACGTATCTGATTGTAATACGAATAAATGTATCTTTCTAGATTATATGGGGTAGATGCATAGCATAATAACTATTTAACACACCTATTTACTACTAAGATATTACTGGAATTACCTATAATACATATAAATTATTTATTATTCGCTTTCATGTAATAGTCTGTACAATGAATTTGAAGAGTCCGTCTAGTGCTTCCGTGTTGATGAAGTGTGATTTTGTTGGCTGATGATTGTAGACGACTTGCACACCCATCGATTTGTAGAATTCCGCTGTTTCCTTAACCCATGATGGAGCAACTATAAAGTCATACTCTGCTCCAGTTAAGTAAAGAGGCGACAGTTCTCTTTTAATTTGATTTTCTCCACTGGAAACGTTCTGAAAATTAACAATTTTTATTCTCCTAAACGATATACTTTAATGCACATTTATAATTACCAAAATGTTTAATATATAAAGATTTTATTTATCATTTTATTATTATTAGAGACGAATCCGATACTATAGATGAATTCAGCACTGAGTTTAGGAACTTACCTCTTCCATTAAGCGGTATCTGTTTAATAAAAGAAACCGTTTTAAATAAACAGATTACTACTATACACCTGACCATTGCCTGCTGGTCATTGTTATCCTGAAGGTGACTTTTTCTCAGGTGTACACCTCTCTCAAACAGAGCATTGCTGTAATAAATCATTTGTTATGGAGAAGGGAGAGGGAGAGGACGTATTTTGTTACGTACAAATAAAATTTATTCTAGGTAAGAGAATATACAATCGTACAATACATTAAAATTTTGAATTCTAGCAATATTGGATTGCAGTAATCAATCCGCTGAATAAATTTCCAGGCAGAAAGAATACCAAACAAATTCATACATTACACACACATGAAACAACTGAAATTCACATGGCTCGATTACTGCAAAATTTACGAAAAAATTAATTAAAATAGTGAACAGCGATACAAAGATTACACTAACGTGTCTCATTAACTAGTGGAAGGTACAGTTTGAATGTTAGCTCTTCTCTTCAGGTTATATCATACCAATAGACGAGCAGGTCAGGCGTGCCCATCCCTCCTCCCAAGGTCCATGGCGCAAGATCTTACCCCTTCTCTCACCCCCTCCTCCCAAGATATTTTATTGCTTATTTTTTCTTATTTAAAAACAGAGCAAGCTAAGGTGGAATTAGAAAAATCGTTGATCATAGACAATTACGCTTGCTGCGGCCTGTTTCATGTTTTCCCTTCTCCCTTAGTCCGAAAATTGATAACACCGTCAAAATTTACCCCACTCAAAAATTCAAAAACCCGTCAAAATATGCACCTTAAGCTATGAAACCCCCTGTGGGCATCCAAGGAGCAGGTTAATACTAATAAATATATAAGGTTTTAATTAACAGATAATATCCGTAAGGCAGATAAAGAAGGTAGTAGCAATATATATACGGATTAAATTTTATGAATGACAAAAGGAGTAACAACCACTTAATATTGAAGAGTAACCCATTTTTATTATAACACTTATGGTACTGCAATGAAACAGTTTTTTCAATCCAACAGTTTAGAATTGATTTATCACTTTCTTTTTACCATTCACAGTTACCAATTCACAATCACGCATGCCATGCAGAACTGCAACTCCTTCACAAGGTGGATAAGAAAGAAACACCTGAATACGAGCTAAAAGCATTAGGATTAGAAACCATAGCTCAAAAGTATCCTCAAGATTGGCTCCATATCTATACCGACAGATCAGCAGAATCAGCTGTTAAAAATGCTAGAGCAGGGGTTTACTCAAGGGAATTCCAAATCAGCGCTGCGGTGGGTAAAGATGGAACAAATTTCGACGGTGATATAGCGGCGACCCTCACAGCCTTAAGAATATTATCTAGAAGGCGGAATCAGAGAGCGCTGTTCTCTTCATCGACTCTCAAGCAGCCATTCTCGCTGTCACAAACACGAAAGAATGTTTATCGAGTGGTATATTGGAATGCAAATCCCTCCTCTCTAACCTGACACTCCGAGGCACCAATGTAGTCCTACAGTGGATTCCCAGCCATTGTGGGATTCCAGAAAATGTTGAGGCTGATATTCTTGCCAAGCGAGGAATAGATTTGCCTCAGCCGATGCATCTAAAATCTTACGACTCAATACGGCTAATGGCAAAGATGGTAGTGAAGGAAGAAATAAGAAAAGCACAATTGGGCAAAGTGGAAGAGAAACGTTATGAATGTTTGAAGGATAATCCGATTCCAGCTGAAATGCCGAGAAGAGATACAGTTGCCTGCTTCCGCCTTGCCACTGGTCACGACTATCTGGAGAATCATCTCTACAAGACAGGCGTGGCGAAGGATCCTAGCTGTAAATTGTGTCATCCAGGAACAATAGATGCAGACCATCTAGACGCATATCCTGCCTTGAGGGACAAAAGAGAAAAAATATTTTCAAATATATATATTAAAAAGTCTAAATTATACTGGGCAGCAAGATATCGGATGACCAAGTGACCAACGACTGGCATTAGAGAAAAACAAAACAAAAAAAACCTTTTTTTTTACAATTATAATTGGTATTTTAATATCTAAAAATTATTCTATAATATCAAACATTATTAACAATACCAGACTGAGATAAGTTTTTCTTGGTAGAAAACCTGCTATAGCTCCTACGCAGCCAAGTTTTTTAGCATATTCATATCCATAAATGAGAGACATTATCCCTCCGTTAGAGTAGCCAACTGAAACATTTTTTACAATTTATAAGTAATACAACTACAATATGACTTTATAATAGCTTAATAAGTATTATAAAGTGGTATCATCTTTTGGAAAATCAGTAACTAATTAATTAATAAATATCAGTTAGTCTTTTGGAGGACGTTAAAAAAGTAAAATGTCTAAAATTCTTGCAATAATTTATTTTTTAATGGGGCTTCTCTCAAACATTAATCCATTCTGGTTAAAAAAATAGTCTAGATTATCCACTGGTTCTCCTGTAAAACTAATATTTTCAATAATTTATTGTTATTGTTAATTATAAAAATTTTGTTCAAAAATAATGACCAGGATATGATTTTTATCACTTATGATCAAAAATAAAAATTATTAAATGATTTTTCAAAATTTCAGATAAAAATTTCGATCAGATTTGATTTTTATTTATTTTTTTAATTATAGATTTCAAACCCTAGTATTTAAGTTGTTATTTTGATTATTATAGTTTCCTTTGGCTTATGTACATTTAGTTTTGGTATTATTATATTGCTGTTTAATTTATATTTTGCACATAGTGTGAATGGGTACACTATTTCTAGTGTACTTTAATGTGACAGAATGTAATATTTCTGAATAAATAATTAATAATTAAAATTTTTAGTAATACCATTCTTAAAATGAAAAAATATTCATAGAAAAATAATGGTCTTGATTTTATAAAAAAGTAGAACTTTATGACACATAATATAAATAAAAGAAACAAAAAAAAAAATTTCTTTTCCCTTTTTAACATAAAATAATAGTAAAAAAATCAAATATTTATATATATATATATATATATATATATATATAAATTAATTTAATAATCCGGGCTAATTTATCCAAGTATTATATCAATCAGTCCCACTAGTTACCATAGAAAATAATATTTAATATTTACCAACGCAAATACGCTCTTGTGGAATTCCTGATTGAACCTGATCTTGAATCCATTTTTCTATCATACCTGCTGAACTGTCTAAAACTTCGTAGTTCACTTCGCAGTCAATAGCGGCTTTATTGGCAGCGATCCATGACGTTGTTATCTGAAAAAGAATTCACTTTTGTATTTTGAGTAGTAATGTAAGTTTAAATTATGACTTGTTAATTGATGAGAGGCTGATGAAGTACATAAAAATATTATGTATTCTGAATCGCCTAATATTATTCATAATTATTAACATAAATTATGCGCATGTTGTGTTTCAGTTTACCCCTCTTCATTCCAGGCACAGGTGGGTCTATGGGGGTGGGGCTTTCGGGCTTAAGTCGCCCAAAATTATAAAATATAACCATTTCATATGAAAAAAAATATTAAAATATTATCTTTAAAAGTATTATTGTTGGTGTAATTGCATTTAATATGACTTCAAGAATTATTTCAATACCATTTCATATAATGGGTGATAAATATTCAGGACGCAGTCATTATAAAGTTTTTATTGATGCCGACATTTCAAGCCAAACATGTTCATTAGAATATCAGGGCGTGTTTCGAGCACAGCAGGTATTCGAAAAAAATATGTATCCAATATTTTATTTAAAATATATTTATAAAAATTTAAAAACATGCAATTACGAATAATGCATTAATTACTGAATAAACGACTATATTTCGTTATATGAGTAAAGCCTTATTATATGGACAAGTTAAAAAAACTTCTGTTTTATACATATATATATATATATATATATATATATATATATATATATATATATATATATATATATATATATATATATATAACTGAAATAAATAGTTATGTGATTTAATTAAGACGCACTTTTCACTATTTAACATTTTATATATTTATAGGGCGTTTTATGGTGCAAATCAAAATTTTTGAGTGGAGGCATATTTTGACGGGTATTTGTATTTTTGAGGGAGCGCATTTAAACTGCGTTATGAATTTTCGGAATAAAAATTTACCGAATAAGGGATAAGGGAAAATCATGGAACAGACAGCATCAAGTTCAATTTTGTATGATCTACGATTTTTCTAATTCTACTTTCCTTTGCTCTGTTTTTAAGAAAAGTGAGCAATAAAATACCTTGGGAGGTGGGAGGGGAGGTGGAAGGAGAGGGGGGGGGAACAGGTTCTTGCGCCATCGACCTTGGGAGGGCACCCTTACTATGTAATGCCTACATAAAAAATAATCATAATAAAATAATATACCTGATAAAACTTTAAAATCATGAAATAAATAAATATACTTGCCTGTCCATTCCAGGGGAAAGGATGAAACTGGACAGCTTTTGCCGTAGGGAAGATAAAACGGATGGATGGATACTGAGCCAAACTGCCGATATGACTTTCCACGGTCTCCCTCATCAGTCGGCCGCTCTCGCCTAGACAATTATTTTAAAACTATTAAAACGAAAAATTGTTTTTATATAACATTTTAGACATATCGATAATGTTGTCGAGGTAAAATTGACTGCCCCAATTCAGTAAAGATTTTTAGGTCGATAAGTTATAGAAGCTGAATGCATGAGCGGACTTAGTGCATCAAAAAGTAGAAAGGAGTTAGAAAATAGACTATTTTTAACAATTTAATTTTAATAGTTTAGACTAATTTACCATTAGTGAATGTGAAAATTGCTTTATTGATTAGAATTTAAGTAAAATAATTTGTTTTTGTTCCATATTAAATTTTATTTAATTCTAGATGTATACACTTTTGTTTTTTGTTATTGTTCTATTGTAATTTTAAGCATCTTAATATTGTGTATAGGAGAGGTGTATAAAGAGAGATGAAGAGAGAGAAGGGAGAGAAAGGGAAATTAAAAGTTAAAAAAAGGAAAAATGAACAATGAAAGGAATAAAAAATTTATATATATGTATTTATTATAATAATATAAACTAGCCACTACTGTATATTTATATATAAGTTCATTTATTGTCCTACGGTTTAACGAGTTTGCTGTGTATATAGCAACACAATATAATTCGGCAGCAATCTTTTATATTTTATATGAAAATAAAGTGTTTCTCTATCTTTTAACGGATTTTTTTAGCACAGTTAATGGCTATGAAAGTTTTTGTTCCAAAAAAAAAAGTTCAACTGTGTGAAATTCCAGAGATTTTTAAACATCTTATAATTTGTTTCCGATTTTTATTCATCGATGTACTGGTGGTAAAAGAAAAATTTTGAGATTCTAAAAGACATTTTTCTTATACCAACTGGAATTACACATGAATTTTCAACCCTGCAACTTAATAAGATGGGCAGAATGAGAGTGCAAAACTAGAAATAGGAAAATCTACGAAAGTAATTACGAGGAAGGGAACAAAAAGTTAAGATCCTCAAATGACACCTTTCTTACTCCTACTCCATTTATATTTTAAGTTTTTTTAAGTATGTCATGTTTTTTCTTCAATAGAAAACGATAACTAAAAAAATGTTTAATTTAAATAATTAACGGTTGCTTCACTATAAACTAGACACAATTTACTTAAAATAAAAATAAAATATGTCACTATTATAACTAGAGACCGGATTTCCATGTTAATGCACTTTTTATTCGCTTGCGTGTATAAACTCCGGACCCGAATATCTATCCGTTTTAGGACCTGTAGAATAACATATTTAAATTTTGTATTGCACGTTTTGCCGTTTTTTGGCTTAAATTGCACATTTTTGCACTTTTGTGCTAAATTGGACGATTTATAAATACAAATGTATAAGTGAGTGTGTTAATATTTATATTACTATTTACTTATTATTTTACTATATTGTTCAAATTAAATTCATTATTTAAAAGAGAAAAGTATGAGGAAGGCAAATAATTCTGTGTGAAGCAAAAATCGTATTCATTACAAAAGGAAGAAGTAAACACAAGTAAGATCTATTCTTGGAACAGAACTTGCCTGAAGTATTGGATAATAAAAAAGCTGCTTTCCTAGAATTAGCTGCTTTGTTAGTAAGGCATTTATAGTTATTGTTTTGGCTTGAATCCTCACTCACCATTCAATCCTTCAGTATCTCTTCCGGCTTTAAATAGATTTGTAGATATTTCATTCTTATAATATATATATATATATATATATATATATATATATATATATATATATATATATATATATATAATGCTGAAAGTAATATCTGGATATAAAAATACCCCGATTTGAAATGTGGAGACATAGAATTTTATTCTTTACACCTTATGAAAAATCAACCAGATGATGGGAAACCACTGATAGACGCTCATTGGGAAACGTAAGAAAAAAATATCCCTATAACAGAATTAGATTTGTTGGTTGTTTTTTAGAAAGAACGTATTCTCCAAAAATATTTCTATTTCTATTTAAATTAAAAAAAAAAATCTTTAAATTTCATCAAAAGCGTTTGAGATGTATTATATTGGAAATTTCAAACCTATTAAAAAATAAAATTTTCATTATTATTTTTAATAAAAGTTAAATATCTAAAATTGGTCTGGTTTATATAACCTATAGGTACCTATAATTCCTGCAAACCTTCATTTATTCCGTCAAACCTTCAATGTTCTGCATTATTGGATAATAATGTTTATTTTAACAGTTGATTATAATCTGGAATTTCATTTTCAATCTAACATTTCAATTTTTTTTTTCTTTAATCTTTTTTTTCTTTAGTCTTTAGGTGTTAATTACATAATTTTAAGTATTTTGGATTTTTACTGCACGATTTTGAGTTTTTTACTGCACGTTTTTCGAATTTTTACTGCACGAACATCCGGTCTCAAGTTATAACCATCTAAAGAGGACTTTTAGGCGGCTAAACTAGGCTAAGTTCTCTTTTTAAAAAAATCATAAATGATTAAGGATTTTTTTTATTATCATCCGACTACACTACAGATACACCGCTTTTAAAAAAACTTCGTTTAAGAAGCTTTAAGTCCGTATTAATTAATTAGAGGTTTATTAGGAAATATTTGAGATTCACCTCAAGTTTTCTGGAACGAACATGTGATTTTCATCCTGTCAAGTAAAAATATCATTGTTTTCAGCAAAAATTTAATACAATTAATTATTTCAAAGCTTTTATTTCTTGTTTTTACATGATCTAGGATGTATTATAATAAAAATGATTGCCTAAATATACTTTTTTAAAATAAAAAATATTAAAAATAATGATTTTTAAAAGATTTTTCATGTAAAGTGGTTTTGAAATAATGTTTTTCTCCCAGATCTCTGCCATAGGAATTGCTCCGTATTTATAAGTGAGAAACTAAATATTCCTGGTCATAACCTTAACGTTATAATGAAAATAATTGAAATATTCAGTACGTTTCTTAATTCTAAATGTCAATTTTGGTAGTAGGAACACTTTTTTTTGTCTAAGATCTGAGAGAAAAACATTGTTTCAAAACCACTTTCACTTTTTTTAAAACCAAACATTGTTACAAAAAAAAATCATTAGTTTTTATAATGATGTAAAAATTCATTTTTACTTTAACTTATATATGTATGAAATATATTGTAAAGGGAAGTATTGCAACCGTGAAAACTTACCAACTTCAGTTGTAATAAACGTTTTGAGGCCCCCTGAGTTCCAGATAACTAAGTCCCGCAATCTGGCCTGTGTGTGTGTGAGAGAGAGAGTGTGTGTGTATTAACACTCAAAAACGAAAAGTCGCACGAAAGCGAAATTGCGTATTTAAGGTTTTTTTATACTAGGGATGTTACAGCAACTTTTTTGTCAAAATCAGCTAACCGGAAGTGGCACTTTATATAATGGAATAAACACATTTTTACGATTTTCTCGAAAACGGTTCAAACGATTTTGATCGATAGACGCCCGAAAGAATAGAATTTGCTTCCATACGTATACAATATTCCATGGTCTTAATATAATACAGTCTCCGACAATATTATATAAATATACATATGTGGTTTTCATAAATGCTATTGTCGCTAATATTTATTTAGTATATTTAATTGATTAGATTACAGCGATATGAATACTAAAATTTGTATATATAAGGGTACTCAAACAAATAAAAATACCCTCAATGAAGTATGGATTCTATAATTTTTACTTTCACTTCCCCTTCGTCGGACAATACTCATTTCTGCTAAGAAGATGATGGTAAGTGAAAGTTGTGTGATGCGCGCACCGCGCCGGATTTTTTTTTCTTTCGACTCAAGTCATGAAGTCCTATACTGCCCTTAAAAAAATATTGCGATTACAGTATTGTAAAAGATAGTTTTTGTCATTCAAATATGTCTACTATTGATTGTTTGCTTAAATAGTTTAATAATGTATGATTAATAAAAATGTATTACATATAATAATTATAAATTATAATTGTCTCAAATTTACCAGTTCCATGAAGAAATATCACTGCTGATTGCGGCGGCTGGTCACTTTCGATAATATCAGTTATTTCTTGGTAAGGCTGACAGCAATATATTGATAGTGTACAAGAGATGAGGCAGAGAGCAACGAACATGGTTTTTGACACTCAAGGGATCCGGAAATAATATGAATCGAGTCATAAAACAGGCCAAAGACGGGTGTTAGTTCCACCTACCAGCCGTCCCATTCAGATGACCAAATGGAATCGAAGATGGCCTTAAGAATGCATCACGAATATTTTATCAGATTAATCTGTATTGTTTTGAAGTTTCCCACATTTTTTTCTTTTATATATATATAATTTATAAAAAAAGTGATATTGAAGGCAATCAAAACAGAAATTAATTAACATATGTTTCTCATCATTAGCGAGAACCTTTGGTTGTCTATTTTGGCTCAACTCGAACTATGAGATTAATAGAATCTTCTTTTATAAGTTCTGTTATCATCCTGGAAATAATCCTCAGTTGGATAGCTAGAAATTGGTAATGAAGATATGAATGATTTTAAATATTTCAACATTATTGATGCCTATTCTACTGAGATATTCTTATTTAAAGTGTGCTATATACGATATAAGACTCCTTTCCATCTCTGAGAAGCGAAGGATTTTGAGAAACGAGGTGTAAAACAAAACCGAATTTCATGAAGAAATAAGGAATCCCGATTCGAGAGATAAAATTAATATAATTTCACAAGATAAAACAACACTGTTTAGTTTAGATGATTAAAATGTTTAAGCACCGTACTAAATCTGAAAGTAATCTCAGTTTGACTTAAATGCAAGACCTGCAGGGTCTGGAATTGCAATAGTGCAAGACCAAGATTGCAAGACCAAGACTAATTCGGGCAACACTAGTCCCAGTACCCATTAGGATCAATTTTCTTACACTTTTGCCTAGGTTTTTAATAATTACTGAGTACAAAAAATTCTATGGTAAAACATAAGAGTCGTTTGGCCATTGATTTTAGAGATTCAAACTTCTGAAAAATAAATAAAGTGTAAATTTGTTTTTCCACGATTCACTTCATGATAAGATTCTAATGATAATGGCTAAAAATCTCTTCATCATTCTAAATAGTGAGCCTGGTCAGGATTGAATTGAAACCATAAAGACGATGAAAATAAAATCGTTATCAGGATAATAACTAGAAAATACACTAATTCAATTCCTGATTAGTTTTATAGTAAATTATAAAGGAATTACTGACAAGAAGATGTTCGGTCAGTTAAGCCAAATTATATTAATTATTATAAAGTTAATGAAAGATGAAAATAATAATAATTCGTCTATTTCAACATTAGAAGAAAAGTTAAATAGTCTGAAGTACAAAAAAATCTTTTTCTCTTTTCTTCTTTTGTTTGGAAGTTGTTAATGAATTAATTCAGAGGTTGGTAATAAAACTTCCTTAAATGCAAACAAATGTAGTAGTTACATCTTAATAAATTGTTAATGTATCCGGAATCTTCATACCAAATCTTCAGAACTTTTCCTTTGCAATTCACTTATATCAAATTCTAAAATAAAAGCATTATTATTGTTACATAGCTTGTTATTAAAAGTTATTTTGACTTTGTACTTTGTATAATGACTACTTATTTTTCTATTCAGTATGGGTTTGTAATGAATGCAAAAATTATTTTAAGTACTTTTATTTATTGAAAAGAATTACAATATACAGAATAACCGCTTTATATTTGACAAATTAAGAATGTATCCATTCATCATGAGGTCTGAAAGGTGACTATTACTTCATAGAGTAACAGATAAGTAATATTTATAATAAAATAAATAAACAATGAATAAAAATCATTGTAGAGATTATACCTTCATTTAATATTCTGTTTTTGATTCTGAAGAAGAATTTCCTTATGAATTATCCAAAAATAACCTTACAACGTTTAAATGATTTTTAATTTAAACGTTTAGCTCTACACTAAAAATAAATAATTTGTACTTTAGAAAAAAAAAAAACAACAACTACCAGATGCTTAGATATAGATATAGATGTACTATAAAAAAAAAAATTCAAAAATATCCACAACTTGGGGTCGCTTGATTGATTTCGTTGAGTAGCTCTTTTATGGTGGAAAAATATGAACTATGTACGAGTAACATCTTTATAGAACTTAGAAAATCGTCTTCTGAACAAACTCAAGAAGACCCCTGACTGACTTCCTCGTCAAAAAGTGACTGGCTTCCAACTGAGAAACTGATGTTACATTGACTCCTCCTGTCTGGAACGCATCTACAGTTGTCTTCATCCATTTGGGGAGGATGAAGAAGTCCAACCTTCCTCCAGATATATAAAGAGGAGGTAGGTCGCTTACAACTTCATCCCGTTGGTTGATTAGTTTCTGGAACAGCGTTTAATTGTTAATGATAATTTTTTCTGCGTTAGAGATTATAATTTTGTAAACAGAGCTTAATAAAGGACGCTTTCTCACAATTAATTAATTATCGCTTCTAATTAATAATAGAGATAAACGCTGCAAATTATCACACAATGTTTTATTATTTAGAAACAAATATACATCAAAAGTAGCATTACTTTTCTTTTAACAAAAAGGAAAATAAATAAAAGGTGATTTCTAATATTTGTCTAAATAATTTGTTTTTTTTCATCATTAGTGATTTCCTCGTTGCTTCAGTTGCGTAACTGTTACAAAAAAAAAAAACAGAACAAAGGATATAAGCTTTGCAGTAGACCGTGTGAAAATATTTAGAAAAACACATCTTTGTACCAAATTGTTTGATTTTAACGATTTCTTTAGTTTTGATTTATTGGAAATTTCGTAAATTTTTAAATAACCATGTAGAACATTCACTGAAATCGGTGCATCTGTTCAGGCGCTAAAGTCTATACGACACAGGTCTTTCGGTCGCCATTTGAAAGGGAAGTAATTTTCGAGAAGAAGACTTTAGCGAAGTTTCATTGAAATCGGTACATTCGTTTAGGCGCTAGTCTATACCAACACAGAATTTTCAGACGTCATATTGAAAGGAAAAGGCTCATCGTCGGTTGATCTCTGACCTTGATTACAACTTTGGAAAAAAAATCGGTTCAGTAGTATAGGAAGGACCGAAATAAATGTAATTATTCGATTTTCGAATTCTGAATAACCTGAAACATAAAACCTCAAATTTTGAGGGGAGTTAGGTTTTTGAATTTTTTGATCGAATTATTCGAAAGCTGCGATATCTTTACTAATAGCGCTCTGATTTCGATGAAACTGTTTTAGGAAATTTTAATATATCTTTGAAACACTTTATTATAAAAATCACAAAAAAAGTGTATACTTTTTGAATTATACCGAAATATAATTTTATCATCCTATGTAACATTTTTGCCAGCTTCTTTTCGTTGATGTATGCTATATAGAGAAATTTAAAGGGTTTCGAAAAATAAGACTTTAGCCAAGTTACATTTCAGCCGCGGACGGCGTGCGGCGCACAGTGAGATGAGTAAGAGAAAACTTTTTTATTGATGCCTTGTGATACCGGAGTTTCCGAGAATATTTTCAGGTCGCACAATATACATTTTTCACTGTTTTATTGAATAATTCAATTGAAAATAAAAAATGATTTAGCCGATGTCACGAGTTTTTTCTTACTCGTACCACTGTGCGGCGGACAGACAAAAAGTTTTTGTTCCGTTTCCGAATTCTCCGCATCCTGAAACGTAAAAATTCAAACTTTGATAGAGAGACAAGTTTTATAATTTTTTTGTTAATTACAATGATCTATTATTGAAACTAATAAACAATAATGTTTAAACAATCTTTTTTTTAAATAAAATTATTTTAAATTAATTAATAATAACTGTCCTTAGCTAAAGTTGTAGAAGTGAAAATAATACCTCGTAAAGTGCACTAGATGTAGGCAAGAAAGCAGACATTGCTCCAACACAGCCCAAGTTTTTGATGTATTCGTAGCCTAAATGCAGCGACATCAATCCGCCGCTGGAGAATCCAGCTGCATTGGAAAATAAAAAATTTAGCAGTGTAGAAATCTAGATAACTTGTAACGGTTTGTTAAAAAACAAAAGTGTTGGTGAAAATTAAATCACAAAATATTTAATAACCTGTAAAGTTAATAATTTTATAATATTACTCGTAATAAAATGATTACTGAGCTACTAATTTTTTAATGGGTTTTTTTCCAGTAGGATACTGGAGAGGGCCCCTCTCCAATCCATTGAGCACTGCCATCATGCTACTCAAAATTCCCTCCTCTGCACTAGCAGATCCAGGATTTAATTTTTTTTTTTGGGGGGGGGAGGGGCTACATCCCGAAGGCTTTTTTTCATATATATAACGATAATTACTTTGGAAATAAAAGAAAGATACTAACTACATATATGAAATTGTTTTTAAGTGATTCTTAAAGTCCTATTAAACGTAATTACACGAACAATAATACTTTAAGAAATAATTTTAATATATTTTTTTCCATAAACATAACTAAATTTTACCATTTTGGGAAGCTTTCCCCACCCCCACCCCTTCGGTAGATGCGCCTGTGTTCCTCTGTCCCAGTATTTTCCATATGCGAAGAACTATCCTGGTGAAAATATGTTGGAAAAGAAAAGGAGCCTTAAAGTCCATCTAACACAAACACGAGATACTCCAACGACCTGCGCCGGTTGTTGAGGATTTATCCAAGGAGTCATGGGAGATTTTAAAACAATTGAGGCTTCGGAAATTTGATTGCTTAAGCATGATAATATGGAAGACTTCCCTAATTATATTGTCTTCGTGAGTCTTTACTTTATCCAAAATTGATAAAAAAATCATTCAACGCCTAATTCAAAATCTAAGACACCTTTTCGACATGACAAGATGGCGAAAGGGTGTAGAAAAGGAGTCGAAAAGGTGTCATGAGTTTTATAAGAAACATTATCAAAAAGAAAAATATATAGACGGATGGCTTTCTCTTCTTACCCAAACCCATATATATTTTATGATTTTTAATTTACATTTCTTAAATATACAGGAACAATCAACAGTGAATTATATTTTACATATCATAAAGGACGACAATGATCATTAATAGATAAAATAGTTTTTAACAATATTAAACTGTTATTATCTTTTTATTAACTTTTTGCTTATAGGTCAGTATAATAAATAATCACATTTACTTAAATAATAGTGAACGTTTCAAGAAATCTCTGTCTAAAACAATACAATTCATATATTGAAGGTTTTATCATAAATCAGTCATTTTCAACTTTAAAATAGATAGTACCATTCTATTATATAGAAAAGATTTTAGTGACTGTCACATTTTATTCATCCAAAAACCAGACCAATGGGTCAAATATTAATTGGGGTTCTGTCTCCTACCAGTTTTTAATGCTGCCTGATCCAACAATTTGCTTCTCAATGTCTTAAGGGAATGAACAACCAACATACGAATAGTTCACAAGGAAGCTCATGAAGAGAAATTTAGAAGTGAAGAAAAAAGAGGCTCAAAAGTCTTTTTATCCACGGCTTCATAAGCATTATATTTTGTGTTACAATTAGTACTTCATTTCTATTTATAACAAAAAAATTAATATTCTAAGAAATATTGAAAAGGAAAGAACAGCCACATTAGTAATAAAATAAAATTATCATCGTTTAAAGCCAAGAACTAGCTTATATTCAGGACCTAAATATTGAACTCTTCGCAGGCGAAGGTTTGATTGTAAATTACGAAAGTGTATGTTATTTTGAGTAAAAAGAATGTTGTCTGCAGTTCCAGCTGTTGTCTGCTTTAAAAAATGGCGGCTGATTTATAGAATATTAGACTAGTAATTTGAGGATCGAAACGGGAAATCCATTGCGAAAAATATGAGAAAATCTTTTATTTTTTTAACTCATTTCCAAGTTGCAGGGCCATTTACAGTGATTTGTCTCAGTTTTTGACAAATTGGGTAAAAATCAGCATTGATCAACCGTGGTTTTATACCTTACCACTTACTAAGTTATAAAGTTTATATACTCGTTCGATGCACAATTTAACGTTCTTCAGTTTATTAAAGAATAAATTTTTCGCTTTGGTGCATCGTTTAGGAGTTATAGTTGAAAAAACAAAAATATATCGAACAAATCTGACTCTTTTGTTGTAAAATGTTTTCCCTTGGTGGCCCGCGCTAGTAATTTTGTTTTTTACATGTCTAAAACCATAGATACAATTTAAAAATATAAAAACTTTTCTCACATTTTTAGCAATGGATTTCCCGTTTCAATACTCAAATTACTGGCCTATTATTGTTTAAATTAGCCGCCATTTTTTGAAGCAGCGACTCTGGAATGGCAGACTAGTTTTTTTTACTCAGAATAACATGCATTTTCGTAATTTATAATCGAACCTTCGCCTGCGATGGGTTCGATTTTTGGACCTGGCTCCAGGGGTATTAGTAATTGTTTATACATGGAGAACGAGTGACTTAACTTATGCACTTAGAACTTGATTAACTTTATTTTTCTCGCTAGCTAACCTATAGATTATTTTCGTACGGATATAAAATTACATTATTTTATAAAATGTATTTATTATATTGATAGTTTTCTCTTACCCACGCATATATTTTTATGCGGTATACCAGATAACACCTGTTCTTCGACCAGTTTTTCAATCACCATCGCTGATTCATGAATTTGTGTATTATTTTCCTTCGTTGCAATGTCAAGAGAGTCGAAATTGTACCAAATATTGACTACCTGAAATAATTATAAATATATGTATTATACCGAAAATAATGAGTCTTGGTTTTACAACCATCGTGATTTTACACTTGATTTTTCATTACGATTCTCAAATCAACAATTTTGTTTCTGCCAATTTTTCATGGATTGCTATTTTTTAGCCTCAAAATCATGGAATGATGTTATTATGGCTTAATCTGAATGTTATTCAGAGTTCAATGTAGTTATCCCTAATCTGAATGTTATTCAGAGTTCAATGTAGTTATCCCTAATCTAAATGTTATTCAGAGTTCAATTTAGTTATCTCTAATCAGAATGTTATTCAGAGTTCAATTTAGTTATCTCTAATCTGAATTTTATTCACATTAGGGATAACTACATTGAACTTAAACTCCTATATTATACGAATTGTGGATTGCTTTATGAATTATGTGTTTGTACTGGAACGTGCAAATTCCAGATTGTTGTTTTTGAATAAAAATAAACTCAGATTTTTCATATTCAAGAAAAATTATACTTACCCAAATTATTTGGGTTATGCCTATAAAAGTATTATATAATTATTTTATAGAAAGAACTTGAGTATGGACCATATGAAAAGAAACTTTGTTTAATCAAATCATTACAAAATATTAAAAATTGTCCTTGATTTTATCTTTTATTAAATGCTTGTTAAATACTCAGATGAATTTCATAATTAAAATGTGTAAACTGCGCTTATGAAAGACAAACTGATAATAATTAAATTTTTTTTTTTTTCATGAAAAAGAAGTTTCTATGTCAGAAATAGTATGAGTTTGAAATTCGATACTAGAACATCCATCGAAAAGTTCCAATATGAATACAGATGTGAACTTACTTGGCCATTCCATGGAAAAGGACTAAAAGTCTTTGCTCCAGCTGTTGGGAAGACGAGCCTAAGGTTAGGATAATTGGAGAACCCACCGGAGAGTTTTTCGACAAGTCTTCTTATTTCAGGACCACTTTCACCTAAAATAAATAAATCTATATCTCAACATCCTTCAGATACGAGTTGTTAAAAGTTCCTACGGCCTTGGAGCGACCCTATGGTAAGGAAAAAAGCGAGTACCCTTAATTAAATAATTGATGAAGGCGGAAAACCTGGCGGTTGAGCATCATCCTGGCCCGATCCCCTCCCTGCTCAACCGTTGGCCTCGTATCAGTTCTTTCCCTAGATAGAACTGAACCCAAGACCTTTCATGGGTTGTAGTGGCACAGGTTTTTTTTTTTTTATACAGTCAAAAGAGGTAAAATGAGAAATAAGATGGAAGAACTCCTGATTTACTCGTTCAACTGAAGATAATAAATTCGACAATATCGATGGTTCGGGCACATCAGTAGATTGAAAAGTTGTAAATGTTTTTCTAAGATTGAAAAAAAAGTATTCAAAATCCACCGAATCAAGCCAATACCACTGTTTAAAATACTATTTCACTGTACATGTGTGAAAGAAGAAGTAAAATATTTCATGGATATGTTTATAACTTTAAATATATTTACTATAGAGTATTAATCCTAAATAAAATATTATATTTAAATAATTAGGAATCTATCGGCCGTTTATTCCAAAAAATCATCAAGTAACCTTTTAGAAAATTAAGTAAGTGAATAATTTGATGAATTTTCACTTTATGAAATTCCATCATTATCCACTTACAATCAGTGTGACAATTTTTGACCTATCCATGGCAGGCAATGAAAATCTCGTAATTTCGTTTTAGTAAACTTTAAAATGGAAAATAACCGCTTAATAACTAATAGTCCTACAGTCCATAATCATTTATAGGATAAATATTGAAATATACTTTCAAACCTCTGCATGCATATATGAGCCTTTCGGTTGACAGAATGACTAACTCCAATTTCAACATTCTTCATCATTAATTTTAGTGATGTTTCAAAATTGATACCTTTATTCACAGTTCTATAGCTCAACACTGCAATCACCTATTCTGGAATCAACTTACTCACTGTATGTATAGATATAACTTTTTCAACTAGAAATATCCCTAAAATTACATTACTAAAAAATTTTGAAATTGGAGTTAGTTATTCTGTCAACTGAAAGGCTCAGACTGAATTTGTGTAGTTTATAAAAGTAGATGGAGTGTTTATTGTTTATTGAGTTTTTATTGCCTACCGTCGATATAATAACTAAACTTTTTGTAATTATAATGGCCTTAATGATTTGTTATCTGTAAGTTTTAAGCTTTAGCTCCCTTTAAAATGCACTTCAAAAATTTTATAATAACCCAAATTGCCTGACAATAATTTCTATTCAAAGTAGTGCGGTAAGTGAAAGTTGTGTTGAGCGCACCAGATTTTTTGTTTTTGAGCTAGACAGTTAACATAAACACACACACATAGACCGTTTTGCGGGACTAAGTTATTTGGACTCGGGATACCTCAACAAGTTGTATTTCCGTTGAAAACTCAGATTCGAAAATACTGAAGATCGCAATACTTTTCCTAACTATATATTACATATAATAGGTAAGTGAAAGTAAAAACAATTAGAGGTAGTGAAGTTCATCAATTAAATTTCTTAAAAGAACATTGTAAATTTAATCTAGATTTTTTTATTGTATTTATGAAATTTCTATTTCGTGTAAATCTACCCCTACTCAAAAATAACTCATAACATGGGTAAAACACATTTAATGTTTTATTTGGACAGCTGCTACATTTTAAGTTACATCGAATGCACTTTTGTTTTGTTTTGTTTGCTGTTTTGTTTTGTCAAATGCGGTTTTGTTTACTTCTGATTTTTTATCTGAGGAATGTTAATAATGAGCCCATTAGCAACGTTGATCTCCCGTCAATATAGGATAAAAACATAAATCTATAAAGGGCAGTGACCGTCAATAGAAGAGTTTAGGAATTTGAAGTTGATTAACTTTTTTATACAAAAATAATATTTTATGAAGGATAGAAATCCATAGCATAAATCAATATACTATTGAAATCGTATAAAGTATGTAACTGGGTATTTTATAATGGCTTGGCGAAGAGACAATAGGCATCAATCTATACAGTTTAGTGAATTCCTTATGGAGATTCTCCTACTCCCTCCCAATCGATCCACTTTCACTTATTACACATCACGGACTCTCTTTTAAGAACAAGTTTACTACCGCAGTCCTACATATCAGCTGGTATACTAAGATCGACCACTGCAGAACTCGCACTCACTCAAGCAAGGAGCAGAAAAATAAATCAAATCATCTGACAATCCATACACAACAAAAAGGTAGTGGGTGTGAGACCTAGACTAATTATATATATGTGCCAAGTGAACCTCCAGTACTCATTTCTTAATATCTGACTATTCTTCTTTATCATTGTTAATTATGATTTATCAAGTTTTAAAAACAATAAAACGTATGATAAACAAAGTTATTTATTTTCTTTTATAAAATGATGTATTTCAGTCCTATTTTAAATATTCTGCTACTTTTTAAAAGCTTTGCTATATTTATTGTTTTGTTTTATAAAAAATAATAATAATAAAAATCCTGTACCACTACAACCCATGGACGGTCTTGGGTTCAGTACTAATTAGGGTAAGTACTTTTTCTTATACAAAGGTAGTGCAACGAGGTGATTTGACCAAAATCACGCTCAACCGCCAGGTTTTCCCCTTTGATTATTTTTTTTAATTAAGAATATACGCTTTATAGTGATGGGTGAGCCCCAGGAGAGTTTCATGGATCTTCTTTTATGTCGTACTTAATTACCTCGTTCGTAATAACCTGGCTCGCTGAATTATTAAAATTAAAAAATCGTTTTGAGAGTTGGGATTTTTTTAAAAATTCATTTTAGATTTAATAGATTTTCACCTATGCCTTACCAGCTCCATGTAGAAATATCAAGGTAGCAGTGGGGTGTTGAGGTTCTACAACATCGGTGATCTCTTCATGAGGCCTACAGCAGTATATCGAGAGGAAGCAAACAATCACACAAGCGATGGCTGACATTTTTTCTTGTATATTTCGTCACGACAGACGTATCCTCACTCCACCGCTTCTTGCCTAAAACTGGCTGCAAATTGAAATGATACCCACATTTAAACGGGCTGAAGAATGGCTCCGCGTAATTAATGAGTCGGAAGCTTCCTTTAGTTAAAATACCATATAACGACAGACAAATTAAAAATTTTCTTAAATTGTTATGATTGATTGATAGTATTTCAGAACTGCTCTGGCTTCTTATTACTAATTAATAGTCTACTATTAATTTTTTATTTATTTATTGAGTATTACAACAACCTGTCACTTGGACATTAGTTATAGTGAGGTAGGATAATATTTACACTATATGTACAAAACATATATATATATATATATATATATATATATATATATATATATATATATATATATATATATAAACTAAATAGAAGCAAAATAAAAATAAATAATAATCAAAAAGTATATACAATAAGTTAAATAAAATAACTTAAAAATAAGAAAATTAAAACAAAGAAAAAAATACATGCATACCTATATACACTATTCACAATCAGGTCAGGGAACTCCGAGGCAGGCTTGTCCCTTGAACGATGGAGGAAAAAGCTGGACTGCAGGAGAACCCTGCGCTACTCTCTCAACCGCATCACTGGTACTAAAGCCAGCGGAGATTGATCGAGAGCATTTTAGCCACATACACTCATGTCTTAAGTGGGGAATCTGGACACCAGAACTCCAATATATACAATCCACAAAAGGCCGCGTGGCCCCTGCCGTTTCAATCTTCTTGGAAGATTATAGGGATGGGTGGTGCTTGATAGGGATTGTGTAAGAGGATTTGGATGATACGTAAGGTTCTAGTGAAATTTGGAGAATTTTTCTGGGATAAGGTCTAGGATAAATGTAGAGTTTGGTTAGTTACATAGAAAGGAGCATCGATAATTGTTCGAAAGACTTTTGACTGGAAGTATTGGATGCGTTTGATGTTAGAAAACTTTACTGTTCTCCACAGTTCTAGTCCGTAAGTCCAAATAGGTTTCAATATTGTCTTTTTTTTTTTTTTGGATCCTCCCCTTACTCGCCATTAAGGCTATACGGGATTTCCCATGGTCAGGGGGTGTGGGCGGAGATTTAAAAGACTATCTCGGCACCGGGACGCGAACTCGTGACTATTTTAAATCCATTGTTTCATAGATCAGGTTGCCGGGCAACGGCGGTGCTGTGCTCACACGTTAGCCTGTTCGGCCGCCCCGCCCACATTTTCAGTATTGTCATGTAGATCAGCAACTTGTTTTCAATAGAAAGCTTAGATTTTCTGTTTGGTAGTCTGTATAGTTGGCCGTATCGTCGGTTACGTTCCTGTCATTTAAGTCTAGTATGAGGATTCCACGTTAGTCTTATGTTTAAGAGAAAGCCAAGGTAGCGGACTGTATCTGAGATAGGAAGCTGGATGGTGTTAAAATAAACTGGAGGACAGTTAAGTTTATGTGTTTACATTTGGATTCCTTTATCTTAATGTGCCATTTCTTACACCACTGTTGAAAGTAGGGAGAGGTGCATTTGTGGATTTAATGACGCTGTTTTAGGATCTGAGTTGGTTGAAAGGATAGCGGTATCATTAGCGAATGTTGCCAGGAGGATATCAGGATGGGCAGGAATATCTGCGGTGAAAAGAATGTAAAGGATTGGACCCAAGACGCTGTCCTGCAGAACTCCCGCCTCAATTAAATGACAGTCGGAGAATTCAGTACCACAATGAACTTGAAAGGAGCGGTCAGAGAGGTAGGATCGAAGTGTTAGATATAAGGACTGTGGTAGATGGAGTTTAAGATAGAAGAGTAGTCCAGCTTGCCATACCCGATCGAAAGCCTGTGGTATGTCCAGAAATGCACCCGAACAGTATTGCTTCTTTTCTAGGACTCGACAACTCGGAGTCCTTGTTAGACAATGGAATGTTGGGAACGAAATCCGAATTGATGGGTCGGAATTTTATGATTTAAATCAAACAGGACTACGAAAATAAACTTTCTGTACAAAATTCAAGAATATTCTGATAATACATTAATTCACTTTCTTTAAGTTTACAAGCAAATATGCAAGAAGTTTTCTGTAAGTTGACATGTACAGGTGCATGAGGCGAAAATTTGATTCGTAATGGAAGACGCTCGACAACCATGTCAAGTTTTATTTCCATCAATACACATCCCTGTAGTCTCAACATACATTGTGTTGTAATGCAGCTGCTACAAAACACGGCAGGAACTATTATTTTGGCCTCCTTCATTACCAAGTATATTGTTTGCCTTTTCGTAGTCAATTCTATGAGGAGAGGGAGAAGAAGGGAATTCTATACATTTTTAGTCACTAGTGGATCCAGGATTTAATTTTTGGGGGCTTCAACCCTAAAGCTTTTTTTTTTCATGTATATAACGATAATTACTTTGGAAAAACAAATAAAGATCCTAAATAACTATATGAAATAGTGTTTAAGTGATTCTTGAAGTCCTATTAAATGCAATTACACGAACAATAATACTTGAAGATAGGGGTGCCCAGAAGGGGATTTCATGGCGCAAGTTGCTCCATCAAAATTTTTGAGGGGGAGCACACTTTGACGGAGTTTTGTATTTTTTAGGGGGACACTTTTAGACGGGATTATGGATCTTTGGAATGGAAAGTTTCAAAACAGGAAAAAAAGGAGAAAACATATCAATAGACCACTGTAAGTGTAACTGTATATGATCTAAGATTTTTAAATTCTACATCAGCTTGCACTGTTTAAGAAGAGGAAACCAATCAAATATCTTGGGAAGGAGGGGGAGGGGGTATTCTTGCGCCATCGACCTTTGGAGAGGGGAATGGGCACCTCTGCTTAAGAGATAATTTTTTTCTCCATAAAACATGGTTACATTTCACCATTTTGGGAGGGCTTTAGCCTGAAAGTTCCCCTCATAGATCCGCCTGTGTTTGTAATAAATTAAGAAGGTCTCATCTAACTCTCTCTTTTGGTCTGTTTTGTTCTTTGATGTTATACTGAAGAGTACTGAGGTCCTGATGGTTGAGCCTGTTAAAGCACTAACTTTAATATTCTGGAGTCTAGCATCACTGCTTAAAACTGACCTGGGGGGGGGGAGAGAGTTGAAATCTAATTTTATTATGGTGGATCCACAGATCCTTATCTTCTCACCATGGTTAAAATAGGTTTAACTGTATATATAAAACAACTTTCCCTCTCCTAAGCTAGAAATGGTTAAGGTGGGAGGTAATCCAAAAAAAAAAAAGGAAAATGCAGATGAGTTTGCTGTTTGTTTAAGCAACTCAAAATAATAGTAATAAGAGTAGCCATGCAATTTTGTTGTAATTTTTTCTTATCACATTTAATTTTTTTTCCCTTTAAAAATGTGTTATATTAAATTGTTATTAATAATCTTTGGATTTTTTAAGTTCATTTCATCCCCATCAGTAAAAAATGTTTATTTTAAAATATGCGATTGGATGTAATGAAGTGATGTGATTTTGGGTTTATTTTATTTTCCGTCTAGATGAGGCCTGAATTGGCATCATATTATTTTGTTCTTTACCTGTACTTATAGACACAATGCTGTAGAGTTAGAATTTTCCAATTATTAACTGATATAAATTTTCTGTCCGTTGTGTGGTTTATTTGTTTACATTAGTTTATTTAAACATATACATTGTAAAAATTATTCAAAATTAATAAAAGAAATTACAGTATGTTTAGCTATTACTCAGCATTATGGAACCATGAGGTTATAAAGCAGATGGTATTATTAATTATTTCTCAAACATGGTATTATTAATACATATAACTGTGGAAAGGAGGGAGGGGGGAAATATTGGGTTGGCAAATAAGTCCTTTCAGTTTTCTGTTTATTTTTATGTCACTATGATACATTTCTTATCTGATGAATTAATCCCTAAGGTGATTGTTTATCATGTTTGTAATATGTCAACAACTATATCTGTAAATTCTTATTGAAATTAGCTTAGTATTGTGTTTGGTATGGCACTGTGAATATGGAAGAAAATATCATTCATTATCAGCATATTTTGTTGTATTATTTTTAAAAAAGTAAGCGTGCTGGAGAAGCTTATACAAAAATTTGCAATGCTTACGGGAATGATGCCTGAACCGAACGCACCTGTCCAAATTGGTTTGCCTAATTTCATTCAGGAAATTTTGACATCAATGATGTTTAACAATCTGGTCGCCCACATAGAATTGAAATGAGCAATGTTGATCAAATAAGGCCATTGTTAATCAAAATCCCACCCAATCAGTGTGAAAGATTGCTATGGGCCTAAATGTGTCGCACACAAGTGTAGAAAACCATTTGTACAAGCTCGGATATGTTTTTAGACTTAATGTTTGGGTCCCTTACATGATTTTTTTTAGAAAATCACAAAAAATGTTATAACTTCAAAATGACTTTAGTTATCCTTCAAGGAATTTAGGACCACATAAACCAAACAAAATGACATCAACAGGACCTTCGTAAGCAAAAACTATAAATAGAGATAAAAAATAAAAACCTATAACGATTTTTTCTTTATTCCTCAAGTAGGCATTAAATCAAATAAACATTGATATGACTTTGAAGAGCAATAATTCAGCTTTCCAACAGATACAGTAACCAAATTTGAAAACATCGTGAAGAGTTATGAATGATCGGAAGGGTGTTGTGTTCCACCAAGACAATGCTAGGCTCAACACCTCATTGGTCACTAGCAATAAATTATTGAGCCTTGGATGGGACCTTTTACCACACTCTCCCTATTCACCAGACCTACCTCCAAGTAACTTCCACATATTCAGATCTCTGTAGAACTCCATGAATGGAGAAATTCCAAAAGGAAGAGGACATCAAAAACCATTTCGATCAGTTTTTTTTAACAATAAACTCCAGACATGCTATGAACATGGCATTATGCAGCTAGTGGAAAGATGGGAGAGGTCATATTAAATAATGGTCAATATATTGTAGATTAAAATAAATTTTATGACTACAATACATTGAGTTTTATTTCACCCTGAAAAGCTGAAAGGACTTATTTGCCAACCCAATATAATTTCTCACAGCCCCTAACCTGGTCATTGTATAAATACAGCTGTTGAACCTAACATTGATCTTCTTCCTTAGTGAAGAAAATCAAACCATAAATGGTATATTTAAACAATACACAGAGCTACATAAATTTTATTCTTAAACTAAAAAGGGGATCTTGTCTATAGGAATAAAATATTGCAGGTGTGGGTCTAGACCAGAGGTCTCCAGACTTGTTGGTCTGTGGGCCACATTGAGACTTCCACAAGACTCGCAAGCCGCGTTGAACCTCTTTTAAGTTCTGTGGACCATGCCCTGTGATGAAAAAAAATAATCTTGTTCTATAAATGACACTCAAGTTTTGAAATAAACTCTCTAAGAGAAAAACTGATGCAATAACCTCCTGTTCGGAAGATTTACTAAGGGTGATAAATATTCAGGATGCAATCTTTTTAAATTTTTTATTTATGGCAATGTTTCAACCCATACATATGGGTCATCTTCAGAGCTGACATTTTTTAAAAATACAATCAGAGATACAATCGTATACGACCGATAACGATAAATAATAAACTATAGTGATTGATGGTACATGAATCTTAACTAATATTGCAATACAAACTAAAAATTAAAAAATAATGTATATAATCCATTTATACAAATTTGTAATATCTTCTCTTACTAACCGTGGTTTGAGCACTGAGGGTGATTAAGTACTGACACATTTGGTAGGTAAGTGAAAAGATCAAGGGTGGGAGGAGGATTTCCCAGTTGTCCTTTTTCAGATAGCAAAAGGTAGGTAAACATAATCAGAGGGGAAGGGAGGTAATATTTATGTTTGTAGAATGTACATAATTTGCTGACTAAATATTTTAGATGTGTACAATATTTGCGTTGTTTCTTATGGTTACAGAAATGTGACTATTGGCTAGTAATGAAATGAACATAAGCAAGAGGTGCCTATCAATATAAATATAACTTAGGTTGATTAAGAACAGCTAATCACTTTCACTAATAAAAGAACAGCAATCTCATGATTTGATAAATATAAAAAGTTTGGATAAAAAAACTCCATTTTACATTCAGATAAAGAATCAGACTTTGAAATAGTTTATATTTAATTAAATCCATCCTTAACTGAGAGCAGTCTATGGTTGGAAATTAGTAATGACAAATTTTTAAGACAATCACACTGTTCTTAAAGCAATCATATAATTGATTCTTTAATGAATTGAAATAAATTAACAAGACCGTCCTTATTAATATAATGAGTTCCAGTCCACTGAAATAAATATGTGACTTGTATCCCCATGTCCTTCAGCCTATTAGCCATTCCTGTGATCCAGTTTGGAAAAGTAAGGAAGTCCAACGCTCCTCCGTACAGATAAAGGGGAGGAAGTCTCGGGCATGTATTATTTTCTTGAATAGATATTTCCTAAAACAGAATAATAGAGAGTCAATACTACATTTTTATCTGTTTAATTACAACTATATCAAATAAATAAAAATACTGACTACATAAATAAGGAAATTCTATCCACCCTAGGAGAATAATGTACTTTCATATCTACTTAGTATCTTGGTAGATTGATAGATAAATTGATATATACAAATATTTAAACTTGGTGTAGTAGTCTGGTGCCTACCATACACTAAATGAAACTCAAGACTCTTTTGTATATTGACATGCACCCGACAACTATTCCAAGATTAAAAATATATAGACATCAACCTTCCTAACAATTTGACAAGATGTTAAATAGATATGGAAGTAAATTCTCTTAGAGAGATAGAAGTTTCCGATTTCTTTAGTCGGTTTTGTTTATTTCAAATATTTTTTTTAATTGACCTTTTTAGTTTTTTGAATATTGACAATTTATATTCTAAACATATTATCAAGATCTTATGTACATATAATATTATATGAAGCCAATATAAATTTGTCAATACTTAAATAATAATAATAAAAAGCTTAGTGAACCCAAAGGTTCGATGCCAACACCACCAATCACTTATTACACACCTCCCTCCACCGTTCGCCATCCAAACCCAGTCCCTTCAGATTGGCTTTAATGCAATCTTCCCACCTTTGCTTCGGTCTACCCCTTGGACGCTTACCATTCGGCACAGCAAATATTAACCTTTTAGTAATTCTCTCGTTACTAAGCCCAACAACTTTACAAGCCCATTTGATTCGCCGCGATGAAATTACCTCAATTATATTACCCGGATACAGTCTCACGCAATTCGGCGTTGTGTAACCGTCTGAACTCTCCGGTTAACTCATCCTTCTTCGGTCCGAATATTCTACGCAATACTTTATTTTCAAAAACCTTAAGACGCTGCTCATCCCTTAATGTAAGCGGCCAAGTTTCGCATCCATAAAGAACTGTAGGCAAGATAATTGTTTTATAGATTCTAATTTTTAAGTTTCGGGACAAGAGGCGCGAACTAAGTAGTTTTGTCACAGAAAAATAACAAGCATTTCCCGCCTTCAGTCTAACCTTAATCTCTTCTTCAATTTCGTTTTTCTAGTTATCGTAGAACCTAGATACCTAAATTTCTCTACCTGTTCAAACATATTTCCATCTATATCGATATCACCAGTAGTATCGCCTTTTTTGCAGCTAACCATATATTTTGTTTTATCCACGTTTATTTCGAGTCCTAGTTCTCTAAAGGCTTTCATTAACGTTGTCGTATTTAGTTTTATAGTTTCAACGTCTTCGCTTAACAGTGCCAGATCATCAGCATAGCCCAGCACGGATGTTGTCCCGCCCAGATCCAACCCTTTCTCGGTTCGCATTACCTCCCTAATGGCATGTTCTAATGCCAAATTGAACAGGACAGGCGAAAGAGAATCCCCCTGTTTTAAGCCCGAACGAACCTCAAATTTTTCGGACAAATTATTACCGATTCTAACTTTATTGAGTGTCTCCGTCAAGCACATCCTGACTAGATTTACTAGTTTTTTTGGAATCCCCTGCTCGATTAGAATATTATACAGTTTCTGGCGGTCAATAGAATCGTAAGCCTTTTTAAAATCTATATACAGCTGGTGAACAATACCGTTATACTCCAATTTTTTCTCTAATATTTGCCGTAAAGAAAATATTTGATCAATAGTCGAACGATTCCGTCTAAATCCGCATTGGTAGTCTCCGATAATTTCCTCGGCGTATTCCGTGATTCGACTGGTTAAGATTAAAGTGAATATTTTATAACATACCGGAAGGAGTGAAATTCCTCGATAGTTATTACAATCCGTCCTCGGACCCTTTTTGTGAATCGGAATAAGAATAGATTCTTTCCATTCTTCAGGTAATTTCTCGTTCACCCAGATCTTTTTAACCAACCGATGTATTTTAGAAACTCCAGCTTCCCCGCATGCCTTAATTAGTTCAGTAGGAATATTATCGATTCCCGCTGCTTTATATGATTTTAATTTTCCGATAGCTACTTCAACTTCCTCTTTACTTGGTCCTTCTATTAACGTTTCAGCACTCTGGTACTCAGAAGGAGGACACAGATCATAATTTCCCGTATTTAAAATATTGTCAAAGTGGTCCTTAAACTTATTCAATATGTCAACCGGATCGGTCGGAATATTGTTATTATCATCCCTAATTCCAGACGTTACGGGCCCTACACATTTATGTGATCTGGTTATACCTTTGTATATGTCTCTTACGTTATTTTGGATTCTATTAGTTTCTATTTCAATTATTTTATTTTTAAGATACTCCCTTTTTTTATTTTTGAGCAACTTTGTCGTTTCGTTCTTTGAGGTTCGGAAGTATTCCAGATTGTCTTCGCTAGGATTATTTAGAGCTTTTAATTTAGCGGCTTTTTTTTCGCAAATGTTTAAGCAATCTTCATCAAACCACGGTTTGTTATTCTTATTTTCCTTTTTTCCTAGACACAAGTTACCGACCACTTTAATATTATCCCTGATGTCTACCCATAACTTGTCAATATCCTCGTGTTCCTCATCTTCAAACCTATTCTTAACATCTAGCTCGAATTGGGTTCTAATTGATGGATTTTTTAATTTTTCCAAATTAAAATTCTCAAAATCGAAACGGTTTTCTTTTCTCTTTTTTATATTAAGTTTTTGTTGAAGTTTCGCGATTACTAATTCATGATCCGACCCACATTCTGCTCCGCGATAAGACCTTACATTAATTATACTGCTTTGCCAGCTATGTTGTATCAAGACATGATCGATTTGATTTCGTGTTTGAGAATCCGGTGATGTCCAAGTATATTTATGATTATCCTTATGTTTAAACGTCGTACTTTTAATTATCACATTTTTCGAGATGGCAAAGTTTATTAGACGGATCCCATTATCATTACTATATTCGTGCAAACTTTCTTTACCAATCGTCGGAATATAAACTTCTTCCCTTCCTACCTTTGCGTTCGCGTCACCTACAATTATTTTCATGTAGTTTCACGGTAGTTTATCATAAACCCATTCGAGTTTATCATAAAATTCACTTTTGACTTCATTGTCACTGTCTTCGGTTGGACAATGTATGTTTATTAATGCGATTTTAAACCAACGTTCCTGAAATATAGCTACTGAAATTCTATCACTAAAGAATTGTAAATCCCTCAAAGCGGATAGTAATCTATTCCTAATTAGATGTCTGGTACCTAAACAATGATTCCCGCTTCCTCCGTACCAAATATTGTACTTTCCTTCCCTCATCGAGCCCTCCCCTATCCAGCGAACCTCTTGCAGAGCCAAGACATCCAAATTGTACCCATTTACCTCATTCGCGACCGATTTTAGCCCCCTTGCTGTGTTTAAACTCCTTACCTTCCTAGTACAAATATTTAAATCCCTATTTTTCAACTTTCGCCATGAATCCCCTAAAGCAGTCCTCACCCGGAGACCTGAACAGGGGACTAGTTTACCTCCGGATAGTGAGCGTTTTACCTTAGGGAGATCCATGACTATTTGTGGTGTTTGGTGAAGTAAAGATATGTGAGTAGGGCATTCAATCCTACGTCACACCCTCCAGCAAGTCTGGTGGGCCCCTACCTGCAGCAAGTCTGGAGGACCCCTCTCATTGTCATTGTTGGTCAGCGAGTCCATCGAACTTAACTGGGAGGAACTTCCAAGGAATCCCCACATCCGTCACCTGTGGGGCGCTCCCCATACGCGGTAATGAGCCTGCGCGAGGTGTGAATACTTAAAATATAATAAAATATTTTTTCGGTATTTTGAACTCAAATTATTTCAAAACATTCACAAGATCTTACTGAACCATTCAACTTAAAAATTGGTCAAGTCGTTTGCTCAACAGGTCGGTAAACATTTTATACAATGATTTGTCATTGTTTTGAGCTCTAATTGTTTAAAAAAAACTCATGGGATCTATGAAAAATTTGGACCATTTAACATAAATCGTTAGAGTCTTTTTTAAGAAAATCGTAAAAATGTGTAACATCGTTAATATAAAATTCCACTTCCGGATAGCCAATTTCCAGGATCATTATACTTTCCCTTACTAAATATTAGATACATAGGTAAGTGAAAGTAAAAGTTGTTGCTAACAATCAAAAATGCATGTACTTACATTGTATACGTTAGAACTAGAGGATATGTAGGAAGAGATGGCTCCAATACATCCTAATTTTTTAACATATCCATAGCCAAAGTATATAGACATCATCCCACCAGAAGAATAGCCAGCTGCAAGATAAAATGTCATAAATATTTACATTGTTTAAGACGTAAATTCCATAATGATGCAGATAACACATGGTAACAATTAATAGCTATAAAAAATATTTGAATTAAAAAAAACTGACAATGGAAATTGGGAAATCCTATCTACCTAAGGGAATGTACTTCTACATCTACATAAACATCATGGTAGATTGATAGGAAAATTTGCATGTACAAATATTTAAACTTGATGTTGTTGGGCGTCTACTCCATCCCATTGAGACTCAAGACCCCATCGTATATTGACATGTACCGATATATGGAACGAAATCGATTTGCCAGGAGGTGTCAGGGATGCCCATCCCTCTCCCCCCCAAGGTCAATGGCACAAGAATATCCCCCCTCTCCCAAAATATTTTATTGCTATCATCTTCTTAAATAGTGTAAGGCTAAAGTAGAATTTAAAAAATCTTAGATCATATACAATTACACTTATAGAAATCAGTTATATGTTTTTCCCCTGATTTGAAACTTTTCATTCCCAAAATTCATAACCCCGTAGAAATGTGTTCCCTCAAAAATATAAAGCCCTGTCAAAATGTGCCCCCCTCAAAAATTTTGAGGGCGCAACTTGCACCATGAAATCCCCTTCTGGACACCTCTATAATGTGTAATGAAAGGCACCTGACAGCCACACCAAGTTTAAAAATACATTGATATTAATTTTCGAATATTTAATAGTTGACCGTTGCATTATAGAGGAAGGAGATCTCCCGGAGTGGCTGTCATAAATAGGCTAAATAGTGGCAAAACTATTTTATTAATAGCCAACGTTTTGACCCGACTTTATAGGGCTTCTTCAGGGCTAGAATCGACAAGAAACAAAAAGATATAGAAAGTTACATAATATTCAGATAAAAAATTAAAAACAATGTGAATAAGTTTATTAAAATTTAAACAGTAAGTACATTAAAATACAAACAGAGTAAGCCAAGTAAGAAGATAACAAGATTAAACTGAAGTAAATAGATGGTAACAATTGTTGTAGTGTAATATATAATATATGCAAATGTGAATATACTTCTGCAGTTCTACAGGAGAGATTGAAAGAAAAGAAAAAGCTAGAAAAAAGATTTTTCTTTTCTTTCTCTACATTCCTTTATGTCTATTATTTTATATTATATCCTTTTTCCTTTTCTTTAAATCTCTCCTGTAGATCTGTAGAAGTATATTCACATTTGCATATATTATATATTACACTACAACAATTGTTACCATCTATTTACTTCAGTTTAGGATCTTGTTACTTAGCTTACTCTGTTTGTATTTTAATGTACTTACTGCTTATAATTTTATAATAAGCTTATTCACATTTTTTTTTAATTTTTTGTCTTAATATTATGTAACTTGCACAATTCTCTATATCTTTTTGTATCTTGTCTGTTCTAGCTCTGAAGAAGACCTGAAAAGTAGGGTCGAAACGTTGGTTTTTAATAAAATAGTTTCGCCACTATTTAGCCTATTTATGACCGCCACTCCGGACCATCTCCTTCCTTTATTAATTTTTCTTACACGTAGGGAAATAAATCCCCTGAAGTTAAATAATATATTTAACATAACATATATAATTTAACTTAAAAATTGGTCGTCGTTTGCTCAGTAATTCATTAGATACATAGTGCGGGCAGGGTGGCTGAACGGGCTAAGGCATGTGCACAGCAACCTGATCCAGTCATTTGCTCAAGAAATCGTTACATACCTTTAAGCAAATTGATTAAACACATTTTATTCAATCACAGAAGAGTGTTTTTAGTAAAAATTGTTTCAAAACTTTCAGGTGGACTTACCGAAAAAATTGAGCCTTCAAAATTAAAAATTAATCCAACAATTTGCTTAAAAAATAGCTTTATATAGCTTTTAGCATACAACCTAAACACAAAACCCTCATGTCACTTTGCTTAATTGGGTGATAAGTATGAATATTATGGTTAGTTAAGATAATGATAATCACTATTTTTGAATAATAGGGATTGAACTTTATGTTCAAGTCAGTTGTAATATGATTGACATTTTTATTTTTCTGTTCTTTTGGAACTAGAACTATTTAATAAGGAACTTTTTAATAAATGTGTTTCTAGAAATTTATAATTTAAAAATTATTATTGAAAACATTTCATTTTTCAAAGTAGTAAATAAAAAAATTGGTAATTAGACTGAACATTCTTACTTTTTTACAAATGTCAAACAAATCTAAGACAAAAATTAAGTAATACGTTGAAGATGAATTATATACAGCTCAAAAATGAATAGAGATATTGTTAATTATACATATTTATTTTCCTTAGAATTTTGAAATTTCTATTTATGATTCCTTAGATTGTATTTGACCTTGGAAATTTGATAAAAAGTGTTTTAAAAAAATAATGAAATATTCTTTTTTCTGTTTTGTGGGAAGTTGTATGTTATTCTATGTTATTTAGCAACGATAAGTTCCAATTAAACAACATGGCAGACACCCAATAATTGGTCTAAAAGCATGATGTTGCTCTGGATATTATATACCTTAATTTATTATAATATGAATTTAGAACCTGACAATGAAGTAGATTAGATTTAAGGTAATTACAAATTTAATGTACCAACCCAATTCTGACATGTATTGTAGCGTGCATTGTAGTACTATATTTTAACTCAAATTTTTTAGCCATATATCAACAAAAAAACATTGGGATTGTAGTTCTGAAGATAGGAGTAAATATCCCGAAACATTAACATTTAAACATATAATTTGGAAATACAGCAAATAAATTTAATAGTTGTTTAATTGGAAGTCATCATTTCCAAATAATAAAATAAAAGGTTTATGTGATGTTGATGTGATTGCGAATTGTAAACATTTTGTAAAATTTAATAATTTGTGTTGTATCCTCTGTTACGCACTACCTCTCTGCATCTATGGAGAATACTGTTTATAATATTTCACTGATTTCGCAAGGAATTTCATACGGTAAACATGGTAATACTGCACTCAATTGCTGAAGGTTGATAAGCTGCAAATGGTTGTCAAAAAGCCTTCTCTGCAGTTCATCCCACATGTCCTCAATGGGATTGAGGTCTGGAGACAATACGGGAAGGGGCAGATCTGAAATAGCCAAAGTTTCAAGATATTGATGAACAACTTTGACCCCTATGAGGCTGCCTGTTGTCATCAAGAAAATGGAAATCTGTGCCAATTATGGCCATGGTTTGAGAAATGTACTCATCTATAATATCTTGAGCATAACAAACTTCAATGATATTATGTTCCATAATATGGAGTAGAATCTGTCCTCCTGAGTAGATTGCACCTCTGCACTGCATTAAAATTAAAGAAATTACAAACTCTAGTAGCGTACCCATCCTCTGTTCTCAGTAGATTCTTCAGTGCCTACAATCTCTATAAATAGAGAAGTGCGACTTGAACATAACAGCATTATAAATTGTATCTTCATCTAGGGGCTTGCTGCACTATGACCTGCAGAGTTGCTAGTGATGCACTGTTGCTGCAGGTCGTCTTAAAGGAGCGTAAGATGTTAGACCAATTAACAAATATTTGGCAGGATATTCAACACTTTATCTAGGTTCTATCAGGCACTTTTTTTTTCTTGTTCTTCCCTACCTCTCCTTTTAGGCTATAAAGGATGTTCCCGGGCCGGAGGGTGAGGGCTGGGAATTTAAAATCCCCTCCAGTACCGGAACGCAAAATTGTACTTTTTTTTAATCTCATAACTTCGGTTAACTGGTTGCCAGACAACTCCCGCATTAGGCCATTCGGCCACCCCACCCCACAACTCTGTCAGGCACTAAGAAAAGGGTTGTTTCTTACAGCAATACTAACATTTCTGTCATCACTTGGGGTCATAATGCATTGAGATCCACTAACAGGTCTCCTATTGGTACTTCCAGTTTACCTGAATCTGGCTAAAGCCCGGTAGACCACAGTTTGGGAGCCGCCAACTGCATCGGCGATATCCATTTGCCACTGCCCTTGATCACTCATTCTCATGATATTATTGCAAACTTCTGATTTAAAATTGTATCTTTCCACAGTTAAATATAATATTACTGGATTATAGTTGAGAAAATTCTAAAACAACTATTGGTATACATGATGATTATTCTTAATGTTGACTATCCTTTAGTTAAATATTTATTAAAAAATTAAAATTATTTGTTTACTTTTTATATATTATACCAGCAAAGAAAAGAATCCCTATGTAACAAAAAAAAAAAAGGGTATTTTAATTAAAACGAATAAAATAAGCATCAAATAGAAATATTCCTATTCATTTTTGAGCAATATATATTATATTTGTAATCTAAACTTACTTACATATGGTTTATTTATTCTTTATTGAAACTTATTTAATAAATAAAAGTTAACTTTTTATAGCAAAATCAAAATTGTATCCTGAAATTTCCTGAAACTTTATGCAATAAAATTCTGGGTTTGTTGTAAAAATTTAACTTTTATTTATTTAAGTTTTAAGCCCATAAAGGTTTCAAGTTCAACAAAAATGACAGGATATAGAATTGCAGTGAGTGAATTAATGTATTACTTCATTGAAAACAGGGCAAATTTAAAAAATAAATAGAAAAGTAGAAATAAGTACAACTGATTTGTGATCGTATTTTAAAAATAAAATGTAAGCTAACATATTATACCCAAGCAAATATTCCTGTGAGGTATTCCTGCAGCTACTTGTTCCTCTATAAGTCTTTCAATTTGTTTTGCAGAATTTTCCATTTCATCAGAATTAAAACTATAATTTTCAACAAGTGTGGTAAAACTGAACCATATATTTAAAATCTAAAATCATAGAAAAAGTTAGTTATATTATGAAAACGAAATTAACTGGTTGTTAAAATAAACAATTTAAAAGTTGTTAAAATACAGTCCAGTATAACCTTCTACATCATAAGTTCCATCAAATGGTGGTAGAAAATTTCTTTTTTTTTTGTTTTCATACAAGAAAGTGACTGAGATACAAATTACAAATTTTTGACCTCAGTCCCCCTCCCTATCACTTTTGAATATTTCAAAAAATGGTACATTTTCGCACTTTCTTTGATTTTTTCCTATTTTGATCATGAAGTAGCACATGTTGGGCAAAAAACATACGGTAAATTTATAAACTAGATTAAATTTACTAGAATAGGCTTGGTAGACATAATATATTTCGAAATACAGATTTTCAAAATTTGGGAAATTTTCCGAACTTGAAAATTTTAAGCTATAATAATTTTCATGTTTTATCATACACAATTGTCTTTATAACTTCAATTATCTGTCTGATACGAGTCATTGAAATAAACATTTATTCAATTTAATATTTTGAAGGGAGGTAGAAGAAAGATTTGTTAGTGAACTGGAGTTTACTGATCACTACCAGATGATCAACTTCGAAATACAAAATTTATTTAAGAAACCTTTATATCAAGTGTATACCAAAACTATAAATGAAATGAATGAAAATTTTAACGCAATGTGAATTGAAGGTGTCTCTATTTGAAGGACCAGGATCAAGCAAATCCATCAATTGAACTGCTTCAGTGCCATATTTAGTGTCCTTGAATTACTGAAAAGGAATTAAAATATTTATTTGTTGAATATCAAGATAAAAACTTGTCAAGAAATCTTTGTGAAAGATTATATCATAATACATAATATGGATTGATGCTATGGAGCAAGTGGATTAAATGACATTGAGTAAAAAGGAACCAACCCACATTATACATAATTTGGTTCAATTCAAGTCAAAAAGTTAAGTGGTGTTAGAAAATCAAATCCCTTTAAGTAATTTTCTTTTTATAACAGAGCCACATTTTATCCAACCTAAAATATTGCTATAATAAATTTATTACTATTATTACGGCACAACGGTCCTACAAAAACCCAGGCCACTACTATTCTCCACTACTGCTTACTGATCTCCACGATCTTGAGCTATCTCCCTCCATCTTCGAAAACACATCAGCCTCAGACCGCCATCTGATCCGAGGGTATCCTCTACTTTTCTTGCCATCCAGCTTCCCATAGGGATCCTCTTTGGCATCCTTCGGTCCGGCATTCTCTTCACTTGTTCTTTCCATCTTATTCGGGCTCTTTTTACCAATGCCACAATGTCAGGTTCCACAAACAGATCATGCAGCTCCTCATTCCTTCTTCTCCAAATCCCATTCTCAGCAACTCTGCGTCTTATTCTTCTCAACACTTTCTCTCCCAGGAGTTGAACATGTGTCCTGATTTTCTGGAAAATAATAGGTTCATAAACAAATAATTTTATTGTAATTTTTTTTTTTATATAGAAATGTCACCTTCGATTTCCAATATTTTTTCAACTTTGATTTTCAATCAAGAGTATCTGAACCAAGAAATAGTACTCTATGTATGTTTCTCATAAACAACATATAAAATCTACCACTGTTTTTTTCTTAGTACTGCTCTTTTCTGATGATGAAGCAAACTAAACTTTCAGAATTGGAGGCTTTCAAGGCTGAAGTCCTACAAAATGGATATTTTTACATTGGTCCATATTTGTTACTGTGAGTGATCTAAGCTAAATATTTAAACAACCACAATATGTCCTATTTTTACCTGAATAAGAGAAGCGACATGAGGACATGTATTTGGGTCGTCTGGCAAACACTTTTTTTGTGGAAATGGGTTGACCAATTTTTAAATTTGATGGCTCAAATTATTTGGCGAGATCCCCTCAGTTTTATGTTCATATAAGTTCAGGATTTTTTTGCCTTGACAGTATCTATTTTAGTTTAAAACTTTATTTGTAGAGAAGCTTTCAGTGTCTGTGCACCATATTCATCTATATAATTATAATACTCCAATTAGGATAAATTAACAGTTATTTAATAAGATTAACAATATAAGGCAGTGCATAATTTTTGAAATGTCATGCAATCATTATCAGATCATACCTTTTATTAGTTTTGCCTATTTAAAAAACATAAAGGATAAGAACAGTGTTCTTTTTCTTTGTCTCATGTCAGGTTTCTCTAAGAATAGGACTCCTCTTTGTCGAACACCATCTTACTGAGAGCAGAAGTAGCTTAAATTTAAATCTAAATCTAAATCCTAATTGGAGTATTATAATTATAGAGATGAATATGATGTACGGTCACCGAAAGCTTCTCTACAAAAAATCCTGAACTTATAATAAAATTATTTTTTAATGACCCAATTTTTTCCAGAAAATCAGAACGCATGTTCAACTCCTGGGAGAGAAAGTGTTGAGAAGAATAAGTGGCAGAGTTGCTGAGAATGGGATTTGGAGAAGGAATGAGGAGCTGCATGATCTGTTTCTGGAACATGACATTGTGATATTGGTAAAAAGAGCCCGAATAAAATGGATAGAACATGTGAAGAGAAATCCCGACCAAAGAATGACAAAGCGATGCTCTATGGGAAGCTGGGATAAAAATTTCCATCTTCATTTAGGTGATCACTGCACCATAAACTACATTGGTATTGGTGACACACTGTTGCTGCATGTCAACATAAATGGGCATAAGATGTTACACCAACTTCTCACAAACCTGCCTTGGCAGAACATTGGACACTTCACTTGGGCGCTGTTGAGCACAATGAAAAATATTGCTTCTCGCAGTAATAACAATATTTTGGTCATTCCTTGGTGTCATAATGCACTGAGGTCAACTAACAGGTCCAGTATTGGTACTTCCAGTTTTTCTAAATCTTGCTAACGTCTAGAAGGCCACAATTTAGGAGCAGCCAACTGCACTGGGGATATCCACTTGCCAGTGCCTTTGACATATTTTAACTAACAAAAATAAAATAAGCATCAAATAGAAATATCCCTATTCATTTTAAAGGAGTATATATTATATTTGTAATCTAAGCTTACTTAATTTAATTAGGTATGGTTTATTTATTTTATATGATATTTACCTGGCCATTCCATGGAAATCCTGGAAGCGGAACTGCTTTTGCTGTTGGAAATATCAATCTTGTAGTAGGAAATTGAGAAAAGTTGCCTATATTGCTTTCCACAACTTCTCGAATTTGGGGACCACTACCTCCTGGAAAAAAAGATGAAAATTCAAGCAATATCTGCATCATACTTCCTTAATTCCATATAAAAAATATTGATTGAGACATAGTAATTTATAACCAAATGAAAATAGGCACTGTTCACCCCGTAACTCTATCAAAAAACACACTTTTCAGTATTTCAATTCATAATTACTGATACAACAGAACAGTTTTTAAAAATTACTTTTTTTTTACTTAGGTTTGCAAAAAGTTTGAAGTAAGATCTCAAGATCTGTAAAATTTGTTTGTTTTCTTGTTTTATTTTTGTGAGAGCAAGCTAGTTATTTAGAGAAGATGCCCAAATGGTATGAGTTTCCATTTTTAAGTTCCTATCATTAATTAAAATATTGATATAGATGTAAATTAGTAATAAATATACATACCTCAAATTTAAACAGATCAAACTAATTAAATTTAAATCTAAATCTAATCTAAATCTAAATCCTAATTGGAGTATTATAATTATAGAGATGAATATGATGTACGGAAACCGAAAGATTCTCTACAAAAAATCGTGTACTCTACAAAAAGCTTTTCTACTCCCTTAACCTCTTCGTAGTACCATTTGTTCCTACTCATCACACTTGCTGGTCTGATACATGGCTGGACCTGTTTATCATCGATTCTGCACAGAATCTTTTGTGCTCGTCCCAGCTACCTGTTCCCTTCCTCTCTTCACATGACCTCATCCAACTATCATACAATATCCAGACCCCTGCAATCCTTCCTAAAACAATAACCTTCTGCAATATAAATTCCATAACCCGTGAAAGCATCTTACCCGATATCGAAACCCTGAATTGGAATGATGTTTACACCAGCTCCTCAATTGATACCATGGTAGATATCCTGACTTCTAATCTCCTCCATATCCTCAATGCCCATGCCCCACTTAAAACCTCTATATTCCGCCGCCAGCCTGCTCCTTAGATGTGTCAAGAAATTCAAAATATGCAAAAGAGACATGAGGCAGCCTGTAGACGCTTTAGAAGAACCAGGCTTGCAGATGACTACGAAGCGTTTAGAGTACTCTGTAAATTGACGCAAACAACGATCAGGCTGGCGAAAACCAATTACTATCATGAAGCCTTCTCCTCGGCTCCCGATTCCAAATCCAAATGGAATTTACTCCGAAAGCTGTCTCTTTGCAAATTATCTTCTTCCACAGCTGTCCCAGTCTCTCCTGATGCTTTAAATTCCTACTTCTTATCCTCCTCCTCCAGTAATATTTCTCCCGCCTCTTCTCATATATCTGTATCGTCTGCATTTAATATTGACAATTTTTATTTTTCCTACATCACTCCTACGAACCTTATTTCCTCCATAATGAAATCCCAATCCGACTCTATAGGAATGCCCATCAAACTGTTAAAATTATGCCTCCCTGAAATCCTTCCAGTTCTTCTATTCATTTATAACTTTTCTCTTCAAAATTCTGTTTTCCCTACATCTTGGAAAAAAGCCTTAGTTCGTCCTATTAACAAAATCCTTAATCTCACATCTCCTAAAGACTATCGTCCAATTTCCATCCTCTCAAATCTGTCAAAACCCCTCGAAAGAATTGTCCAATCCCAAATTTCCAATTTTCTCGAAGAGTTCAAACTTTTAGATCCTCTCCAATCTGGCTTTCGTCTGGGCTTCTCCACTCAATCCGCTTTAGCCAAAATCCCAAACGACATACATACTGCAATTGACGAAAGAAAACTGACTGTATTGGTACTCCTGGACTTCTCCAAAGCATTCGATTCCTTAGATCATTCTATCCTCTACACTAAATTAAAATCACTATCCTTCTCCAATAGTTCTATCCTATGGTTCCAATCCTTCCTTTCTGACAGGACTCAAGCTGTTAGTATTTCGAATCAACCCTTATCTTATTTCCTCACTTTGTCTCATGGAGTAGCCCAGGGTTCAAGCATTTCTCCTATCCTTTTTAATTCTTACATCAATGACCTTCCTAGTTCAATTCACCATTGTTCATACCATCTATATGCTGATGACTCCCAAATTTATCTTTCCTTTCCGCCCACTGAGTTATTAGAAGCGTTTATGAATATTCAGAAAGACCTAGATAGGATCAGTGCCTGGGCAAGCTTGAATAATTTAAACTTAAATGCATCAAAAACTCAGGCAATTTTTATAGGTTCCAACTCCCTCCTTAGATCCATCTCTCCCCTTCCTTCTTTGATTATTAATGACCAACCAATCTCCTTCTCCCCCTCTGTAAAAAACTTAGGAATTACCATTGATCAAAACCTATCATGGACACCCCATATTGCTCATATCTCCAGAAGGTCAATTGGTACACTTAAACTATTTCATCGTTCTCGTCAACATCTCCCACAACCTATCCGCAAGCTCCTCGTTTCCTCATTGATTTTCCCCTACTTTGACTATGGCTGTGTGGTATATGGTGGCCTCTTGTTGGAGCTTGAGGACAGACTGAAGAGAATCATGAATTTTTTTTTAAGATTTGTCTTCGGCACTTTGAGATGGTCTCATGTGTCCCACCTGTATTCCGAGTCAAAGTGGCTCTTCTCTCTTCCCGCCGACTGTACTTCCTTGAAAATTTCTTATATCAAACGATCAACTCCCAGCACCCTTCCTATATCTACTGTCTCCTCAAGCCGAAACCTTTAGTCCACTCAATAAAAACGAGATCCCGCGATTCTGACCTCTATATTCCATTACACAAGACAAAAACCTATGAACGTTCCTTCTTAGCCCGCTCCGTCACCTATTGGAATTCTTTGCCACATAACATCCGTCATGCCTCTTCACTGTCAACCTTCAAATACCTCTTTTTCCAATATCTCCTCACATCCCAAACAGACGATTCACAACCATAAATTTCATTTTATGAACTGAATTTGTGAGAAGTAAATGGTGATGCCTACAGTTTAAGTTTTACATAAAACAGCAATGATTTTTACTATTTATCTGTATTTCTCATCACCTCAGGTTGTGCTTTTTCTTTCATGTATATATGTTTATATTTTATACTTTTGTCTCACTGTGTAGCAATATGAGTAAGTTCGTATATATAGTTCCTTTTTTACCTTTATACCACAATTATTTCTGAGATTTTATTTTATCTTAGTGTTTGCTTATTATTGTATGAATCACTGTAAATATTATTACATTTTGTATTAAATTATGTTTCTATTATATAGCCTATTGTTTATAAATTGTGCAGTTATGTATATATAGATATGTAATTTCTTTTCTGTCTTTTTTTTTAATCGTAATAAGAAGTAAATTTGGAGAAGATTGTATGTTCATTTATATATGTATGTATGTGTATGTGTGTGTATGTATATATGTATGTGTGTGTATGTATATATTTATATTTATGTGTATCTGTGTGTATGTATATATACATATATGTGTATATTTTTTTTGTTTATTTCTTAGTGGTTACATACTACTTTTTAAATAATGTATATTATGTTAGAATTTTTATAAGTTAGTTTTTGGCCAGATTGGTATTTTATTTTGTATTAATTCATCTTTGTTATTCTAAGGGGACTTAGTCCCAGAATAAAGTTCTATTTTCTATTCTATTCTATTCTATGTGAATTAAAGAAATACCCTAGATGAACAAATTAAATTATTTTTCATAGGTGATAAATAGCCAGGATGCAGTCATTTTAAAATTTTTATTATTGCCGACGTTTCAACCCAAACATGTGGGTCATCATCAGAACAAGTTATTACTTGATTGATAACACCTTCAGTACTGTAAACATGCCCTATTAATATGTCCTGACTATTTATCGCCTATGATATGTAGAATAGCCAACTAACTTCCTTCAATAAATTATTTTTCAATTTCAATAGTTTCTGTAAATGTTGAACTATAAATTTTTACTCATACCTGCTCCATGTAAAAATATCACAGCTGATGTTGCTTTCTGAGCAGGCTCCACTATTTCTGTAACTTGTTCATTTGGATTACAGCAATAAAGTCCAAGGGAACAAGTTATAACACACATCAGTATTGTTAACATGCTTGTACAGGTCTGCAGCATCCATGTCAATCATCAATACTTTTTAGGTTTTTATAAAATCCATTAATTATAAAAAATATGAATCATGTATGATGTACATAATGTGGTTCATTGTTTCTTGAGAATATTTTCCAAGCATTCAATACGTTTGTAACAGGAAATTTAAATTAATTTACAAAAAATATTCAAAGGTCACTTTAATTTTATTCCTGAGGTAAAAAAAAAAATAAATTTATTATAACAAGAAAATTTAGAAATATAACTAAAGAATAGGCTTAATTATTAAAATTTATTGGGTCATAAGTAAGAAAAATGAATACCCATTCAGGCATCTGCAGGGTAATTCAAACTATAAGACGATTTTTTGTGATTATGCATATTTAGAGAATTGAGGTGTCCAGTACTTAAAAACTAGTCAAATGTAACAAGGACAACAAATCAAGCATAAGAACAGTCTTGTTAATTTTTTTATATACTTGCAAAAGAGTTCTTAAATAAATATTGTTTTATGCACACTAAAGAGTATAAACATATATTATAAAATACTAAAACTGTTCCTACAGGGTTTGTAGAAAGTTGTCTAGAAATAATTGTTTAACCAACTGTATGGGAGGTAGCAGTAGGTGCTTCAATAGTATCATAAAAAGACTTTGTTTCATTCAAAAACTGACTAGATAATAAAGAAACATTCGAAATTTAATTGAAGCTAAATTAAACTTTTAACCCAATATAAGAAGGAATTCTTTTTCACCAAGCTGTCAAAGAAATGAATTTATCAGGTATTAATCTAGTCGATCTAGTCTAACACAAAAATAATGCAATATAATAATAGAACTATTTATCTAATTAAATTATTATTTACATTTTTACAAAACATGTTAATTTTACACAAATTAATTAAAAAATATTAGTAGTCTATGTACATTTATAGCATATATAATGTATATGTATATTTATAGTATATATATTGAATTACAGTAAAAGTTTCATCTCCAGATTCACCTAGGTTAAAAGTACAAGTTTTGGTTTGTCTACAACCTAATTTTAACTCTTAAAAAAGATTCCTTGAGTGAGCTTCTTATATTAATGATCATATAATTTTGGATGTTATTAAAAATTAAATAATTTGATCAAGAACTATATCATATTTTTTAGAACAAATATTTTCGTTTATAATATTTTATTCTATTTTATAAATATTTTACCTTTTTTACAAATTATAAAATGTACAAAAAATATATTCATAGGTTAAATAACTTAGGTTATAGTCAGTTCTATAAACTTGAACAGCCCCTCAATTGCGGATTTGGTCAGCATATGAGTAGTTCCTGACATGACCTTCAGAGAAGTGGGTATTCCTGCAGACCTAAACAGTTTGACAGTGCTTTCTACCCATGATACCCTAACTAGTGGATCCAAGGTACCTATGGAAAAGTAGATAGGAGGTAATTGTCTACTAAAACCTTTCGATGTCGTCAGCAGTCTCTGTAACAATAAAATAATATTGTTTCAAAATAAAGTGATTATTGGATAAATAGTTATAATATTGTTCCAACATGATGCTCGATTAATGGAGTATTTCATCATTCATAATGGTACTGTAAGACCAAGTACAGGCTGAGAAGAGCAAGGGAGCACAAGTTCTCTATAAAAATAAAATAGCACAAATCAAGAGGCAGCACTATGTTATCACAGTGGCCTATGTAAAACCACAGTCCTGCTCTGTGTCTTACTATGTACTCAATCTCAAGTTTAAAAATTTAAATATATAACTTTGTAGAAAGATTAATTTTTCCAGGAAAAAAAGAATACAGGGTGATTTGTAATAAAAAACATTAATCTTTGGAAGTATTACTATACGTTAATTCGCATGGAAAGTATTACTGTACATTAATATGAAAATAATGGAGTCTATATTTTAATATAAGTTTGGAATGTCATAGTTTTATTTGTAAGTATATATTATATCTGTAAGCATGCATGCATGCAATATGATAAATGATTTTTACATTCATCAAGTGAAAATCCACTAGATGATGTATGTAATGTGGCAAAGTACTGAATTCATAACAAGCAAGGATTGGGTGCATTTATCCATGAAGCCCCCAAGATTTGGGAATTGGCCATAAGTGCTGTCTATTCTAGTGTTTTATAAATGAGAAATAAAAAAATTAAGAATTTCACTTTTGACAGTTTGAAAAGAGAAGGGTGGTATATTAAAATTGTGGCAGTTGCTTTATTTAGAAAATATTGAATATTTCTGCATTTTTATTATTTAATGCTATTTGTATTTGCTGGAAAATATATGCAAATTTTTGATTATTGTGAATCTTAATAATTAGAATATGTATGAACAATATCTGATATTCTAACAATTCAAAAAAAAAATTGATAGAGTACCGAAAAAAGACTAGTAGTTGTTGGTAACCATGAAGACAAGACACCAACACATCCAATATTCTTCAAATACTCATAGCCCATATGCAATGCCATGCTACCTCCTCTTGAAAATCCCACTGCAAACATAAGTGCATGAAGATATTTTGGTAAATTTTTTTCTGAATATCTATTAAACTATAATAATAATAATAATACAATAGGTTACACACAAAAAACAACAGATTTATAAAAGATAATAAAAATCATATTTTTAAATTTTATTTTACAAAAATAACTTAAGCGGAGCTGAAACATAGGAATTACTTGGTTGCAGCCTCTGCAGAAGGCGTTATTTCAGAGGCTTAAGCATTTAAGATCGATTACTTAGATAATAAGTTCGACGCGCTTTAACGAGAACGTCTAGCAATTGTTTGAGTAGTTGATGTTTTCATCTCAACGTGTTTAAAAGGAACATTACCCTTCGTACTAATCATAAGATTTTATTGTCGACGGGTGGATTCAAATAATCTTTAGCTAGAGTTGGGCGTTGAAGTGAAAAATTACGAACATATAACTTCTAAATTCTCCATTATAAAGGCTCTTAAAATGTGTCACAGATTGGATGTCCTGGGCTCCTACAGGAATGCTGCTGGGGATGTCGTCTCCAACGACGAAGAGGACTAAAATCCTGCAAATAAACCCTACATCCGGATTTTAGGAAAATGGATACTATTGTAAACTAACACTCTCGACAGATGATTTGGATACCGCGTACGGAGGGCATATCACCAACAAGAAATAAAAAATTAGGTTTGTTACAATATTGTGACTGTATGGACCGTTCTCTGATGTCACCGGTACCAAGGCGGATAAGACATATGTTATGTGAAAAATAAAACCGTTGTAGACCTGACTTATACGAAACAGAGCGTATAGGCGCCGATAGAAACCACATTTTGTGTTCAAACATTTTGGAGACCATTAGAGACCCTGAGAGGCAAAAATATTTAGTAAAAGCTTATCACGAAGAGAAGACCAACTATTCAGAGTCCCCGAAATCCTTGTTGCTTTAGGCCGTAGACATTTCTGATACAGCATGCGCCGATCGAATTACAAGATCCTTCAATTATATATGGTGACCCATTGTAATAAATATGACAGATATCTCATTACTGTCCACCCAGAAGTGCCCATACTCCTAAATCTCGGTTGGACGTTCAGGTCGATATCTTTACTTGGGAGAAGTAGCAACTTCAGCGAATTAGTCATGGCATATCCGTTACCTAATGAAATGGAAAGAGTCTGTCTGGGATGGTCTGTTCAGCTGGATGTCACGCTGAGTATCTCACAGTTTTACGTCACACGGTGAGAGAGAATTTTGGTACACCCCGTGTAATACACAAGGAAACAAGGCTATCAAACGTCTCCACAGCACCTTAAGGGAACATCACGGTTGTTCCAATTTCATCGAAAACTAATGCCTCAAGCGATACTGCCATAGAACACCATCAATTCCGCTACATGTTTTACACGGATGATAGTAGTATTAGGCTAAGGGACAGAGTGGCCGAGCGAGCTAACGTGAGTGAATAGCACTGTGCGTTCCTCGGCAACCTGATAACCGAGGCTAGAGATAGAAAAAATAATTACTTACTTACTCCTCGGCGCTATAGTCCGCGTGGGACCTTGGCTTTATCAACAATACGTCGCAACTCATCTGCGTCCAATGCGACAGCCCTCCACCGCCTGACACCAAGCTATCTCAAATCCATCCACCAAGCCTCAACATCCTCCAGCCAACGGAGTAGTGGCTTTCCTCTCCTTCTTGCTCCGCCAGGTCGCCCATATAATATTTTTTTCGGTACTAGGTGCGCTGCCATCTTTTCCACATGTCCTAACCATCTTATTCGTCCTGCCTTAATGACACTTACGAGATCTGCGTCCCTGTAGAGTTGTCGCAACTCCCGATTGTATCGGGACCACCAAACGCCTTCTTTGCATACATGCCCGTAAATCCTCCTAAGAATCTTACGCTCCCACACTCCATGAGCCCTCTCATGTTTTGCTGAGATAACCCACGTCTCGCTTCCGTATATGACCACTGGACGAATCATTGTTTTATAGATTGTCAATCTGGCATTCTTTGATAGTCTTCGAAACCTGAGTAGTCGCTGTATGACATAAAAACATCGGCTTCCCGCAGCAATCTTGACTCCTATCTCAGCTCCTACTTCATTTTCTGCCGTCATAAGGGATCCCAGGTACTTAAACTCTCTGCATACTGGAAACTCGTGTTGGCCTATGTTTAGTGTTCGATCTTGATGAGGGCGATGTTTTGAACTCTTCATGTATATTGTTTTTTGCTCGTTTATTTGTAGACCTCGAACCGCTGCAGCGGTCTCAAATTCCTTCAATGCACCCGCCAGCGCTGGAAGCGTCCTTGCCACAATCTCTACATCATCTGCATACGCCATGTGTTGTGTGGATTGGTTCTTATGGCCCTTCTCCAAGGTCATGTTAAAAAGGGGAGTAGTCTTGGCGTCTTCTTGCATTATTCCCGAAACCACAGAGAACTCCTCAGACAGCAATCCTTGTAGTTTCACTCTGCATCTGGTATCTGCCATAGTCATTTTTGCTAAGCGAGTGAACTTCTTAGACACACCCAAAGAGAGAAGATCCCGCATTAAAACCTGCCTATTCACTGAGTCGCATGAATGCTGAAAATCAATGTAGAGGTGATGCAGGTCGAGGTTGTATTCCAGTGACTCTTATAGCATCTGTCGGGTGGTAAAGATCTGATCAATAGTCGATCTACCCTTCCTGAAGCCACACTGGTATTCGCCTACTTCGTTCTCCATGTGTGATATCAGTCTCCTGCCAATGGCGGAGGATAGTATATAGGATAGGGGAAACGGTCCGTGGCATACACAGCAGGTGCCTCTCAGAGAAGGAAACAAGGTATATCGCGTTAAAGCGGGAACAGCTGGAGATTGTGTGGTTGTGGACCATTTTAGACCATATTTATTATGAAGGAGATTTAAAGTGCACACGGAACCATAGACCATTACGATGGCTAAGAAGACTGAAGGAGTCTTCAGTGAGAATAACCAGATGGAATGAGCTCCTAAGTCAGTATAATATAGAGGTAATATACAAACCGAGAAAAGAGAATGTCGTAGCAGAGTGGCTGTCCCGGGCAATGACAACCAACGCGATTGTGAAGGATAGAGGGGAGCTGTTTGGAAACGCCCGATGATTCTTGCGGGAGTGGACATCGCAACGAGAAGGAGAACACACTTCGTTATGGGAAAAAGGTGAAGATAAGTCGACAAGTGAAGAGAGCTCGACGGAAGAGATATTCATTGAAATGGAAGAAAGGGTGATTGAAATGTAATGATCAACGATAAGCACCGTCACATTATCTGGAAAACAAAGACTTTGGGGGTAATGAAGATAGAATCCACAACGCTTGCGTAAAGTGTAAAATCACAACCATATGGTCGGAACCGTTAGTCAGGGATGACCAGATTCGTGAGGCACTAAAAAAATTATCTTGGGCGAGAAAAATCCATTATTTATATGTGGGAAACGTAAAGATTCGGTAAAAGATAAAGAAGCTGCGGAGAACCGAACATATTGGAATAGACAGAACGTTTCTTTGGAGCAACCATATAGTAGAAAGGTATATCACCAAGGAAAAACGAACCACCGTAGAGAGCATGATGCACTACAAGCGCAAAAGCGAAAATACTTCTGGTGAGGGATGAAGAAGACAAAGAGGTTATTGGGGCGTACGAAATTTACCATGCTACTAAATACGATCAACATCCGCAGGAGGAGACGTCTACAAGAAGGAATTTTTTTTTTTTTTTGTTGTTGTTTTCTTTTTGTCGATTTCTTTCCGTTTTTTATACATAATGCAAAGCTGTAAATTCTGGTTATTGCTCTCTATTTGAGAGTTCCGTAAACTAGCAGGTGGAGTTAAGGACCGGAGTAACAGCTGTTACGTAAAATAATCTGTTAGATGTATATACGATTATATTGAGGAGCAAGGAGAACGATATATCATTCTTTATAATACAGTCTTTCGTGTTATTTCAGCTCTCTCTCTCCCTCTTTTTATATTTCTGTTCTTTAACGTGAACTTAAGTTTATATATATATATATATATATATATATATAAGATAAAGACCGGAGACCGGCGATATCAGCCTTAATACCGTCCTGAATGTAAATAAACATATGAAATGTATATAAGGAGGATTACTAAAGGAATAAAAGCAGTATCTTTTCTGAAACCGTGAGTGTTGCATTTCAAGCCCTTTCCTTTCTTTTTTTTTATTGTTAGAGTCCGCCGACGCTTAACTGGTGCCGAAACCCGGGACTACGACAGGAGAACAGAGAAGTAATTTTTTTTTAAAGTCATTTTTTTTTCTCTTGGTTTTTTTTTCTTCTCCTAGTCATAAGGAAAGAGTGAAATGCCAACAGAGGGCTTAATCAGGCCGGGAGTGTTGAGCGCCCCGGAAATCCCTCAACCTCAAGAAATTCCGCAGATACCTCAGATCGCGCAGGCCCCTCAGGTGCCTCAGATACCTCAAATACCTCAGGTACCGCAGATTCCGCAGATCCAGGAGATCCCTCCCTTACCGAGGGACACATTGGCAGAAGCGCACGCTAACGCGCTGGAATGGATGAAAATAAGAGCGGCGACCACGCAGGACCTTCGAAGAGCCATTGCGGACCTGGAACGCTTCGGTGGCGAGGTAGGTGAGCTCAACCATTTCCTGAAAGGCGGAGACCGCCTCATGTCTAGAATAGAGGTAAAGGTGGCGGAGGACCTGGTAAACCTAGGGGACGCGGAAGCGTTGAAAGCGGCTCTGGTGTGCCGAGTAAGGAGGAGCATCCTGAACCAAATTCAGGCGGACGAGGAGACACCATGGCCGGTGATTAAGGAGCGACTGAAGAAGGCCTTCGGAGGAGGCAGATGGACGCCGGAGGAAGACATCTTCCAAATGTTTAGGGAGCGCCGGTCCCAACGTCAGACGAGGGGCCAGTATGCGGGGGTACTAGTGGCAAAGTACAACCGCATAACGGAGAAAATGCGCGAAACAATGAGTGTGGGAGAGGTGGAAGCCAGGATGGAGTTCCTCTCGACGATACTCAAGGTCCAGTTGGCGAAGGAAACGGGAAGGAGAGACGGATTGCCCAGGGAGAGATCATTCCTCGAGTGTGCCCAGGAAATGATCGACCTAAGCGCAAGGGAAGAAGAGACTCGGATGGACGTGGAAGAACCAGGGTGGATCCGGGTGAATGACAGACGACCCCGGACAGCCCCGATGGGTTGGAAGAGGAGAGAAACGGTACAGCCGAGCGGAGAAAAGGTCAGGATGGGTGAAAAAAGATCCGGACAAGTGAGGCCGAGGAATGGACCCCGCAGGGAAGACAGGAAATGTCATGGGTGCGGAAAGCCAGGACATTTAGTTGCACAATGTCCGCGCACTAGATGTTTCGAGTGCGGTACCGAAGGGCATATTGCTAGGCAGTGCCCGTACATATTCCGGAGGAGAGAAAGAACTCAAGACGAGCCCATGGAAGTAAACACGCAGAAGCTGACAAGACGGGCTAGGATGCAGCGGAAGGACGGATCTTCGGGAGAGGCAACCGAGGAGTCGGGAACTTCGGGGACAGAGACGGACGAACCAGGTAGCAGTGGAGGCGAAGGAGGCAGGAGCAGCCAACGGACCGAGCAGCGACGAACGGCGGCGGGGAGGAGGAAGCTGGGCGGCATCTGAGGAGTGTGGCAGCAGAGAGGCGACCGCACAGCAACATGCAACAACATCCGAGGTAAGCCATGCTGGTTGCCAATTATCGAGGTAGACGGGGGAGTAAAGTGCCTCGTGGATACCGGGAGCTCGAGCACTATTATGACCAGAGGGGCGTTAGGGAAAGTGTGCGGGAGTGAGAGGGCACTCCGGATCCAAAAATGCGATTGCCAACTAATCACTCTGGGTGGCCCCTGTAGCGTAGAGGGAGAAGCGACAATAAGACTTGATCGGTGGGCAGGAAAAGAGGGCGAACTGAAGGTACACGTAGTAAAAAACATGACTCGGGAATACCAGGTCATAGTGGGGTGCGATTTGTTGGGGCAGGTAGGGGCGAGCATTAGGAATCGTAGAGGAGCCTGGAGTGTTAGGTTGGGAAAGAGGAAGTTCGGATGTATAGGGGTCGCGAGAGAAAGAAGGGTGCGGATAGGGGCGGTGAACAGAGTGGAGGACTGGAGGAAGTTGCTACAGGAGGAGTTTAGGGACATTTTCTTCAGGGAAGGTGAGGTATTAGGGGTAACAGGGAGGACGGTGCATGAAATCCCACTGAAGCAGGATAGGGTAACTTACGTGAAAGAGAGAAGATACCCGCAGGCGTTGAGGCAGCATATTCGAGAGGAGCTAGATAGTCTAAAAGAACAAGGGATCATAGTTGATAGCACCTCACCATTCAATAGTCCCCTGTGGGCGGTGAAGAAGAAGGCAGCACCGGGGGATAATAAGGAAAAATACAGGGTGGTAGTAGACTATCGTAAATTGAACGATAACACGGTAGACGAGAAGTACCCGATCCCCAGATTCGAAGATATACTGGATAGGTTGAGTGGAGCCGTGGTCTTTAGCACGTTGGACCTTAAGGCGGGATATCACCAAATACGGATGCACCCGGAAGACCAACACAAAACAGCGTTCACATTCGAAAGGGGGCATTATGAATTCACAAGAATGCCGTTTGGTCTGAAGAATGCGCCCATAACATTTCAGCGTCTGATGGACGAATTTTTGAGGGGTATCGATGACTCGGTATGTCAGGTATATATGGATGACCTGCTGATTTTTAGCAGAACGGAAACCGAACACGTGGGACATCTGAGGTCAGTATTCGAGAGGCTCCGGAAATTCGGGCTGAAATTGTCAAGCGAGAAGTCTCTGCTGGGACAAACGCGGATTAATTTTTTAGGCCACACTATCTCTAGCGAGGGGGTCAGACCGGATGCGGCAAAGGTGGAGGCGATCACAAGGATGGCGGTACCACGGGACGTGAAGGGGATCCGTAGGCTTCTTGGGACGCTGAACTACTACCGGAGATTCGTACCTGAGATGGCAGAGTATTTGGTACCCATTAACAATTTGCTGAAGAAAGGCGCGAAGATTGTGGTGACACCAGAGATGGAGAATAATATCCGAAAATGTATGAATAGGTTGCTGACAGAGCCGGTGTTAGCGTTCCCGGATTTTGAGAAGCTCTTTAATATAACCACCGATGCGAGCGAATACGCGTTAGGGGCCGTTTTGTCCCAGGGGGGGAGTGAGGGTGAACGACCGATAGCATACGCGAGCCGTCGGCTTACGGGTGCGGAATCGCGATACAGCGCTTTGGAGAGGGAGCTACTCGCGATAGTGTGGGCTATCGACCATTTCAGGCCATACGTATTTGGGAGGAAGTTTCGAGTCCACACCGACCACAAACCCCTGCAGTGGGTAGGGAAACTTAAAGAAACCTCAGCTAGGGTCACGCGATGGAAGGAAGTCCTTAGTCAATACAATATAGAGGTGGTGTATAAGCCGGGAAAGGAGAACGTGGTGGCGGACTGGCTCTCGAGGGCCATCATGATCAACGCGGTAGAAGAGGACGGGGGAGGACCATCGCGAGACGTGCGCCAATTCTTGAGTGAATGGACTCCCGACGGCGAAGGAGCGGAGGATATCGTCGGTATAGATGACAGGGGAGAGTCCCCGGAAGAGGAGAGCTCAGCGGAGGAAAGAGCAGTGGAAATGGAGGAGATAGACGACATCATCAATGACAAGCATCGTCAGGTAATCTGGAAAACGAGAGTAGCAGGGATGATGAAAATAGATTATCGAAGATATGGGAAAAGCAAGATTCGCGTCATCTGGTCGCAACCCGGGGTGAGTGAAGAGCAAATTTGTACGGCACTGAAGGACGCCACGGAACCTGGAAAGACGCACCATCTTTATGTGGGGAATAACACGGTATGGGATAAAATAAAGCGGATGTGGAGATCCGAGCGAATTGGTGTGGACAGAACACTCATCCGTTGTAAGTACGCAGTGGAAACTATACAGGATGAGGAACAGCAACAGGCAGTCACATTAGCTTATCACCAGGGGAAAACCAACCACCGAGGCGTGAACGAGACACTGCAGGCATTACGTCGAAAGTATTTCTGGTGGGGCATGAAAAAATCCATCCAAGAGGTCATAGGGAAATGCGAGGTGTGTATGCGCACGAAATATGATCGACACCCCCCCAGAGGGATTCAGGAAGAGACACCGACGGGGAATATGCCACTACAGGACCTCCAGATTGATACATTTACCTGGAGAGGGTTCAAGTGGGTCACGGTCATCGACGTCTTTAGCAAGGTAGCTATGGCACACCAGGTCATGGACAAGTCTGCCAACGCAGTTGCGGAAGCCCTACAAACCTGGGTGCAGTTCTACGGGGTCCCCGAGAGGATCACATCGGACGGTGGTAGGGAGTTTGACAATGCCGCGATTAGGGAGGAGGTGAAACGACTAGGGATTCGTTGGCATTATAACACCCCGGGACATCCTAAGGGTAGAGGCGGCATTGAGCGGTTGCACAGCACGCTGAGTGATCACATCCGGGTGTATCAGGGGGAAAAAGGGTTGGAGCCGGATGTTGCAATGAAGAAAGCGGTAACAGCCTACAACCACTCGATTCACTCCGTCACGGGATTTTCGCCCGTGGAAGTACTATTCGGGATGCGCAGGCCAAGGCGAGATTGCGGGGAAACAACGGTTAATGAACCATTAGTCGAGCAAATCCAGAGCAATAGGGTGGAGATGGAAAAGACGTGGGGAAGAGTAACGGCGAAAATTAAGCGGGAAAAGGAGAAGCGGGTAGAGAGGCAGAATGTTCGCGTACGTGACCAAATGGGTGATCTAAAGATCGGGACAATAGTGTACCGTAGAGTAGGGACCAACAGAGGGAAACAATTGTTACGATACGAGGGTCCATTCAGAGTGATTGCTATTAGGGAGCATAATCTACTAACGATCGAAAGCGTTAATGAACCTAGAAAGAGGAGAACGGTTCACATTGAACAATTGAAGCTCCCAATGATAGAACCGGAACATAAACTAACGGATTCGTAGTACCCTCACCACGTTATAACAAATATGTTTTTTTTTGGTTGTCTAAGCAAAAATATGGTGTATTTTTTTTTTATGTGTAAATAGAATCATAGCAATACAGTAGAGGAAAGTGTATTATTTTTTTTTTTCTTCTTCTCTGTTTTTTTTAGGATTTTAAGAGTTCTGTTTTTGGAAGCAAGTGTTGTGTTTAGTTCTGTTTTTTTTTATTTCTTTGTATTATTGTATGTCTCGAGTGAGTTTTACTTTCTTTCAACTTTATACTTGTAAAAACAATTGTAAGGTGTTAAGACTGATAATCGTTAGCTCCGATCTAGGAATATCTAAGTTTCCGAAAAATCCTATTCGTAAACTGGTGGGGGGGAGATAAAGACCGGAGACCGGCGATATCAGCCTTAATACCGTCCTGAATGTAAATAAACATATGAAATGTATATAAGGAGGATTACTAAAGGAATAAATCAGTATCTTTTCTGAAACCGTGAGTGTTGCATTTCAAGCCCTTTCCTTTCTTTTTTTTTATTGTTAGAGTCCGCCGACGCTTAACTTATATATATATATATATATATATATATATGTATAATGCACACACACATATATATATATATTTTTAATATATATATTATATATAATTATTATATTATATATATATATATATATATATATATATATATATATATATATATATATATATATATAATATAATATAATATAATATATATTAAAAATATATATATATATATATATATGTGCATTATACATATATATATATAAAAACTTAAGTTCACGTTAAAGAACAGAAATATAAAAAGAGGGAGAGAGAGAGCTGAAATAACACGAAAGACTGTATTATAAAGAATGATATATCGTTCTCCTTGCTCCTCAATATATATATATATGCAATATTCTGTTCTGGCAAAATACAATAGTCTGTTCAAATATATTTTTTATTGACCACACGTGTAAATTTACATGTATCAAAAATATGGTGAATCTGTGGCAATATAGGAAACAATGCCAATGGGGGGTTTAAATCTAGAAAGAATTAGCAGTATCTATTAGATAGATTTAAACCCCCCATTGGCATTGTTCCCTATATTGCCACAGATTCACCATATTTTTGATACATGTAAATTTACACGTGTGGTCAATAAAAAATATATTTGAACAGACTATTGTATTTTTTACAGTAGTAAAGATGGCCTTCTGAAGTCATAAGACGATAAAAAAAACTTATTAACATATTGTTCTGTTATTCTTTCTCACAGATGTTTTTGTAACATTAACCTAGAATGGGTAACATTTATTCTCATAATCCATTCACTTGAAGCTGTTAATAATCCTTAACTAATATATTTTTTTTTCAATGACCACGGACAAATATTGATGAAGGACGCAACTTTCGCATACGACCCTAGTTAGTGATAATGGAATTGCTACTATGTGGACAAATTATTACCATGCCGCACACTGGGATGAGCCTAAGATTTCTTTCATATCGACCCTTCCTCATTCGTAAATCGCAGTATACTGCTTAAATTTGGTCTGTTTATGTTTTTTTATTGTATTGAATTTTAATTCAAGCTATTTGGTGGATAAAATTGATGCATTAAAAGCAAAATAATAAAATATTAATTTTTATTTTATCTTTAATTTAATTCTATGGGTAATATTTTTTTGTTTTTAAAAGTTGTTTGAGTACATATGAAGTTACATTTACGATAGTATGTACCCTCCGAGGTGTCTGAAAAGAAGATGGCCTCGGGATCTTCTAATATAGAACTTTAATTTGAGTTCTACCAATGGGTAGTTTCTCTTCATATTTTACAAGTCATGTTACCAATGTCACATTTACCTGTTGTATTTTTAATGTAATACAGTTGTAAATTTCAATAAAATTATAAAATAAAAAAAAAAACGATAGTATGTTACACATTGTTGCGCCAATAAAATAATTATACAATATGAAATTATATACATATATATATATATATATATGTGTGTGTGTGTGTGTGTGTGTGTGTGTGTGTGTGTGTGTGTGAGTGGAATTTTAAAAATTACTTTTCAATTCACATTTAGAACGCAAATTTTCAGCTTCTTGTAGTATTGTATATTTATTCAATGAAATCGGAAACGATTTAGCAAATTTTTAAATATGTCTCTGCTATTATCAATTATTGACGAGATAGATCTATAGAAACTAGAAAAGTTCAATCTGTCTACTGATATACTTATTCAATTTTTTTATTTGGCTATCAAAAGTAAAACATTGTACTTATTCGAATGTTAGCAATATTTTTATTTATTTTATTTTTATGTATGATGTATATATGTATCATGAATGAAAATGTATATATATCACAAATGAAAATGTATATATCTATATATTTTACTAATATAAACTAACACTTCTGTATATTTATATATAAAAGTTCATTTATTATCCTAATGATTAAAGAGTATGCTGTGTATATAGCAACCCAATACAATTGGGCAGCAATATTTTATATTTTTATGAAAATAAAGTGTTTCTCTCTCTATCATGAGATTTACAACTCTATAAATTAAAAATACATCCAGTAAATGTTCACAAGGTAATACAACAATCACATGAAAACGCTTGTTGAGAAACTACCCATTGGTAGCACCCTAAGCAATATTTTAAAACGTGATTCTGTTTTCGTTTTCCGTTATTTTAATCAAATATTCTATGAACAAAATATTTTTTAACATTATTACTCTATTTATATAAAGTATTTTATATTAAATAAAATATAGTGTCTTGTTCAAAATAATTATTTTACGCAATGTAAATATTTGAAGTATCCGTGTAAAATAAATATTGTAAAAATATCCGCGGTAGATATCAATATATTGTTTAAAATCCATATATTGTAGTTTGTATTGTAAACAATAAATTGTTTAGATATTGTATAATTTATTATCTACTCCATAACGATCTATTTTTTTTTTTTTTTTTTTTCACGAACAGGCCTTAATACCAAGAGAATATAACGAAATTAATGCTTCCTCTTCATGTGCCTCCTCTTTTTCCAAAAATGACCTATTATAATATAATATAAATATTTAAAGTTACATGTATGTAAAAATAAAACATATTTAAAATATTTTTTTTTTTTAATGTATATTTGGTTTTTCGGGCGATTTGCGAAATGAACCAAAATTTCTTGCTATTGTTCGAAATGTCGTAACAACTATGTATATATTTAAAAACCGATGTTTCAGCTGTATAATATTCACTAAGAACATCTAATTCTGCTTAGCACATACCGTTAGGTTTGAACAAAAAGTACCGGAAAACCAGCTCTAAATATAAGAAAGATTCATTTCTTCTCTTATTATCTCCCATCAGGCCATTATTAATGCGATAATTAAGTTAAAAAATACTGGACATGAAGGGGGAACGATATTAGTTTGTGACTAATGCAGTACAACTTCCAAATTGTAACTTTAGTTATTTCTCCTAATGTCCAACCATAGCGCCCCAGTGTGTGGCTTATTAAAATTTAATATTTTTGGTTAATCATGCAATTTTTAAAAAAATTCGGAAAAGATTGTGGTTTTGAAATAACGATTTTAAAGTTGATTTAAAATCTTGAAAATCGCAGATGAAGCTCATTGCATTACAGAATGTTGAGAAAATACATTTATCATAAGTACCAACATCGAAATAGATTATATTAGAGAAATGTTTATGAGCAAATTTTGTAGTCCTGACTTTCTTGGAATATGAGAACTTCATGCTCCAGTTCCACGACTGATTACTGAACTAGTATTAATTCGAAATATAGAATTCACTGGTAAAAGCGAGATGGGTTGTATGTAGTATCTGCAAGTTTTTCACGACAAGTGCAACATTTCGGAATTGTAATACGGTTTTGTAAAACTAAACAAAACAAAAAAAACACGATATGCAGTCACAATAATGTTTAACAATCCCTTCTTGCATGCTGATGATAACTTTGAAAAATTATGCATGGTCAGATAAAAAACAGTGACCACGGAAAGCTCTCTCAGCATCCACTTTTTTAATGAGCACATTATTATTAATGTAATAATGTTTTTCTTAGCATTTTAAAGGAGAATACATTTATACCACAAGTGGCTCTTCATTGCTTTTCTTTGTTTATCTGTTCTATTAAATTAGTATTTTTTTGTTAGTTTAGCCAATCACCTAGAAGTGCCGGACAATCCATTTGCTTAAGATGTTTTCCAAGTATTTTTGATTATCTCCACTTAATTCCTTGTTTTGAATTTTCCCACCTCTTTAAATACTTAAAGTTGATCGTATTTAATGACACTCATTGAGGCAGCAATTTCAGAATATTGAAGTTAATATTTGATGTTATATCTGCTATTAAACTTAAAATAAAAATAGAAAAAAATAATATTCACCAACGCATATCCTGTGGGATGGTACTCCCGATTGTATTTGTTCGTCAACGATTCTTCGCAGATATTCGCCGGCCTCTTCTACCTGTTGAGTGTTCTCGACGGCATTCAGGCGGAATGCATTTATATCGTACCAAGTGTTTGACACCTGAAATATTTTTAATTTTACTTATAAAATATAAATTTAACATTAAAATTGTTTAGGAAATTTCATCGCTTCCGTTAATAGACCAGTAAAATTATTCAAAAAAATAAAAATGAACCTTGTCAGAAATTGTTTATTACCCTTCCAATAATAACTGATAAAAATTCACAAAGAATCCCACGTCGAGTTTTGATGGAGGAGCAAGGAAGAATGACAGATTTTATTTTATTTTTTGTTGCTTGAGAATATGTCAAAAAATATAAAGTTTTTCGTAAATATTGTTGAGTACAATATGAAAGTACTTTAAAATGTATACAAAAATGATTTTGTACATTTTTTTTTTTTTATAAAATCAATTGCTACGGAGATATGCATGAGATTATATTTGTTGTATTTCCACTTTAAGCAAAAATTGTTTCAAACGACAACATTGATGGTTTTTATAGTAAGACGATACATTTTTGAAGTTTAATTAGTTTTTTAAAACATTCTCTATCGTTCAAATAATTATTCAAAGCTTCTTTATTTTAATAATCCTAAAAAGTCATTGACAATAGAATTATGTTAAGTATCAATCAATGAGGAATTTCGTCATAATGATATAAAGTTTAGATTGACATTAATTTCTAATAATTGATAATATGATGTGATAGAATACATTAGAACTTATAAAAAGTTACCATAAACCATTATATGTTTCGATACAGAGAACCGGAAAACTTAAATATTGTGATTTTTTTAGCCAATTGTAATGTGATTTAGCCAATCATGTTTTATGTTGAATAAAAAGCAATAACTAAAAACATACGTAATTTAGGTTACAACTAATTAATGAATAGTAAACTATATTAAATTAAAATTAAAATTAAGTAAGTCTTGTCTATTTCAAAACCAATTAAAGGGGACTTTTAAGCAGTTAAAGTAGGGTAAGCTCGGTTTTTCATAAAATCAAGGATTCTTCGCGATTTTTTTTTATAAACTCTCAACTGGACAGAAGTTACCACACTCCCGGAAAAACTTCCTTGTTTGATGAGTTTTAAGTCTGTATTAATTAAGTTGTGGTTTGTTACAGAGTAAGTTGAGATTCATCCCAAATCATTACGGGATTATCAGGAAGGTCATGCATTAGTTGTCAATAAACGGTTAGACGATGTACAAGTTTTAAAATTTCACTCATAATGAAATTGTTTTCAATTCAAAGGAAAGATATTTTTACAAACCGAACTCAAACATTAATATATAAATGTGATAACTTGATTTATTTTAAAATGTGTACCGGTTTTGGATATTTTATCTTTTAAACGTGTTAATAGATAGTAATCTAATTTTCAATTAATCGCGAGAGACTATGAAGCTGTTATTATTCTCTAAACTCTATTCAAATCCGATAATTTAATGGGAAAAGAAAACCAATTGGTAAGAAGCCACCCATCGATAACACTTAAAACAACGGCTAAAAAAACGTTGATGAATCGAGTGATAAGAATTAAAGAATGCCATTTTTGTAGGCATACGTGAATACTGTTTTTATCATACATGAAATATTATTAGTAGAATTGAGCGCATGAAAAATCTAAATTTAAATTGTATGTAATAATATAATAGAGAAAGTTTGATGGTAGTTTTTAGAAACACGTTTTTTCAGAAAAAGGTAATATTAGTTTAAATAAATGCTTTTAGTCAATTTTAATACTTTAAAGATTGTAAATATTTATGATCATTTTAACATCAGAGGGATATTATTAATTTTCTGTTCGACTTGACCTTTTAGAACAATGACATTTACAATGCTTTTGCGGTTTATACTTGTTCCGCTAACCGAGAATAACCTGTAATAAAAAAGGAATATTTTATATCTACAGTAAATATGAAACGATATTTTCTCAGTAAGAACGATTGCAGGATTTATAAAACGATTGTTATTGATAAAACGTTGATGACCCGTCAATGACTAGGTACTCGTGTCAAATTACTTTCCACTTAAAACATTCTTCATCCAATATCGATTACCAAGAAATCAGATTTATTTACGTACTTACGTTGGTTTTAAAATATTTATTTAATTCATTTGGAAAGTTTTTATTGTTTTAGATTAGTCATACTGCGTATGATACACGTTTTACATGCTGAATAAATCAAAGAACTTCAATAAATTTAATTTTTGAGAATACTATTGTTACGTGATTCTATTATATTTATTGATAAATAAAAAAAAAACACCTAAAAATAATACTCATATTTCAGTTATAACCTAATAACTATTTAATTTAAAAAAATTTAAAAATATTTTTAAAAACCATTAATTTATACCAACAAGTATAACTAAAGATAGGCCATATTCTGATAGGTAGAAGCCATGGAAGCAATTCACAAAATGTGAGAACATTCAGATTAGCAAATGTGGATTCGGACCACTTTCTGGGCATAGCACAAGTGACGGCGAGAATCTGCTCGGTGAGGAATTCAAAAGCTTCCGAAAAAACCAAAAGTTTCAACCTTAGAAAGCTAAAGGATGTACAGACTCAGCATGCTGCTATGCTGAAATTTTAGACACTAAATTACGCCTGGGAAGCTACGATGCTGGACATTGAAAAGTTCTAGTCGGACTGTTGTAAAGCGATAATGAAAGCGGCTGAAGAAGCGTTAGGACCATACGAAAAGGAACCAAGATCACCCTGGTTTGATGAGGAACGCAGAGCAGCCACGAACATGAAGAACGTTGCATATGAAGCAATTATTAGAACAACCACAAGGAGGTTGACGAATACCGATAGAGAAGAAAAGAAGAGAAATGTTTACATCGCAAAAGGAGAGAGGAGAGGAGATAGAAAATATAGGGAAGTAAAGATTTCTTCAGAATGGTCAACAAGGAAAGAAAGCAATATATTAATAAATTAAAATCCTGTAGGAATAAAGAAAGTAACCTGATGACCAACATGTCGGATGTTCTTGACGAATGGAGGATTGACTTCAATAATCTTGACATCAATAACTCAAGTGATAAAGATACCTGTAATGAAGTAATAAATCAAGAAGAAGAAATCAACAGAATACAGATGAAAAGAGAAAGATCTTGAACCGCCTGATGAAGATTAGTTTTACATGCTGAATAAATCAAAGAACTTCAATAAATTAATTTTCTGAGAATACTGTTGTTACGTGATTCTATTATATGTATTGATAAATTAAAAAAAACACCGAAAAATAATAATCATATTCATCAGCAAACTCAAAAATAATAAGGCTCCTGGTGCTGACGCACTCCCTGCTGAACTTTTAAAATGTGGTAGAAACGAGCTTACCAAAGCTCTGTAAGATCTCTTCCTTGTGATATGGACTGATGAAATGAGGCCCCTGGAATAGGTCAATTATCTGTCCTATACAAAAAAGGATAGGTTGCTGTACAGCAATTATCGCGGTATTTCGCTGCTGTCTTGTGCCTATAAGATTCTATTTCATATTCTGTTAGGACGTATTTTGCCATATGCTGACAGTGAGCTTGGTCCGTACTGGAGTGGGTTTAGGAATGGAAGATCCACCTCTGACCAGATGTTTTGTGTGTAAACCATTCTTGAAAGAGGCGATGAGTATCAAACCAAAACTCACTATCTTTTCATCGATTTCAGGACTGCGTATGACAGCATAATAAGCGAAGAACTGTATAGTGCTCTCAGAGAATTTAACATACCTGAGAAACTAATACGTTTCATCAAGCTTACTACGACGGATGTGAGATATATGGTTAGAGTGAATGGTGACAGATCAGAAGAATTTTGCGCAGGTAAAGGACTCCGACAAGGGGATGCACTTGCCTATATGTTGTTTAACCTAGCTCATTAGAAAGCCGCGAGAGATGCTGGTTTATGCGAACGACAAGGAAACATTTTTATCAGGCTTGTCCAACTGTTGGCCTATGCAGATGATATAGGCCTTGTGCGACGCTCCCTGCAGTTCGTGAATGATACTTTTCTGGCACTGATGGGTCATGCCAGCTGACTTGGAATGGAAATTAATGAGTCCAAAAGGAATATATGGAAACAAAAGAAATTCTCACGCCAAGCAAGACAGTCACTATTGCGTCTCATAAATTTGAGAAAGATTTGGAGTATCTGGGATCTGTAGTCACTAGGATAATAACCCCGGTATTGAGATAAGAAGAAGGATCATAGCGCCCAACAAGCAACTTTGGGTTGAGCAAACAGCTAACCAGGCGGACACTTTCCAGACAGACCAAGCTCCATCGCTACAAGACATTGGTGTGTCCCGTACTTCTTTATGGATCGGAGTGCTGGACAACTTAGAAGACCATTGAAAAATAGCTCCTTATTTTTTAAACAAAAGTTCTTCTCCGTATTTTAGGATATTTTGAGTGAAAGCAATGCTTTCGGAGAAGCCGACGTTGTGAAAGAAATGAAGTTGAGACGTTTAAGATTTGAGGGGTATATTGCCGGAATGGTGGATGGAGGAATGCCTAAAATATTTCTTGCACAGCCAATCTATGGAACAAGGAGAAAAGGGAGACCAAGGCTGAGATGGCCGGATGGTGTGGCTAGAGGCGCCCGCAGCATGCTGCTGAGTTAGGAACTGGATGCCGTCGGCGCAAGACCGTGACGATTGAAGGAAACGGTCAGAGGCACCGTGAAATAATAATAATAACTAAAGATTATTTAGTTAAAAACTTCAAAACCTTTCTTATGATCAACTGTTACATCCCCTATCTCAGGCTGTTGAAATATTAAATACTGACTGCTAAGCTGGATGGTGCCATATTTCTGCACTGAAAAATAATTTTAAGTATAAATTCAGAAAACGAAGTTTTACCCGGCTATAGAACTAAAACAGAATAAAATTATGTTTTTGAACTATATTTCGCTGAGAAGCCAGCTGGAAATGTTATGGATTGTGAAACTGTTTTAATTGAGTAAAATTGGTTCTTGTAACAATAAAGGGCTCGGTAATATTGAGAAAAGAGTGATGAGCTCCCGCTATATTTCGTTACATATATATAAGTTTAGGTCCGCCGTGAGATGGATAAGATTTCTAAGATTTAATATTATTTCTTTCATTTAAAAATAAACACATGGTAAAGACTCGGTGATAAAGACTCTACTGCTTGTAAAATAAAAACTTATTGAAAATTAATCTATTTCCAGTTGTTTGTTTCTTTATTTTTTCTATTTATCGAAGCCAATAGTTAACATATATATATATATAATTGTACGTAATTTGAAGTAAATTTTATCAAATTTGCGGAGAAGGAATTGTTAATTAATTAAATTAAGTATTTATTTGGTTATCGCTTCCTATTCAGTAAAAAACAAGACTCTTAAAAGAACACAAATCTTGGATTTCCCAGAAGGAAAGAAAAGTTCCTGCTGAAAATTGGCTATATATATATATATATATATATATATATATATATATATATATATATATATATATATATATATATATATATATATAAAATTTAAACTATCAACAAATTGGTAGAACACTAATTGCATAGTGTTTGTTCATAATGACATTTTTGAACCAACGTTATAGAGTTAGTCTTCCATCTTTAAATGACATTTATTAAAACTAATCAATGATATATATTTTTCAAAAACATGTTTGCTTTTTATGTTATGTTTTGACTTACAAATTCACGTTAAGTTTAAACTAAAATTGACTCATAATTTTATTCAAGATACCAAACCATACGATGCGCATACCTGCCCGTTCCAGGGAAATGGAGAGAATTTGATAGGCTTGGCGGTTGGGAAGACGAACCTCAAGTTCGGTACTTCCGAGAAGCCCCCTATGAGTTTCTCTATATACGTTTTTGCTTCAGATCCACTTTCACCTGAAATAAACGAAGTTTTAATTATTAGGAACAGATAATATTAAACATAATTATGTTAAATTTATGTGAGTACAAAATTTATTTTTACTTTGTAGCAATGTAAACTTTACAATTTGACTTGGGGCACCCACTTATTTTATTCTAGGATATACTAAATACTTCAATCAAAATTTGGTAATTATTTAAGTGGTACTCCTCCGGCCATCTTGGTTGAATTGAGGTTATCCGCAATGTTTCAGATAAGGTTTACAAAACACTCCACCAGGCAGCGCCACTATTATGGAGGGGTTGTCTTGTCAGCTCTTGTCCCCTCCACCTTACGTTCATTCCAAATAATTACCAAATATAACATTTACAATATATATTAGCAACATTTTTTTTTAACTTATCTAAATTGATTAGAAATTAATATATACAATTTAAATATCTAAAATATACAATGGTCAACTATCAAGTATTTAAAAATTTAGATAAAGTGTCACAATTACAAAAAAATTTAAGTTAATGAAGTTCTTACAATGAAACAGATTGTTTATGACAGTATGTAGCCCATTTGACTGAAAATCTGTTTGATTGTCAGAATATATACAAAACCTATAAGCATAAATAATATTATGTTGATAAGATGGAAATTGGAATGGGTGTTTAATCGATATTTATTTCCCATGAAGTGAAAATAGTGGGGAAAGAATGCTAACTTTAAAAAAAGGCGGGTAATATGTAACCTAAACGATATAATTTCTACGTTTGCTTAAAAAGGAGGTGAGGTGGAGGGGACAAGAAAACCCCTTCGCAATAGTGGCGCTTTCTGGTGCTCTATTTTGTAAACCTTATCTGAAACATTGTAGATAACCTGAATTCAACCAAGATGGCAGAAGGTGTACCACTTGTAAATAATTACCCAACATTTTCGTTTATTAAAATAATTTTTATCGTTGTTACTGAGTTTTAAATTTTAAAGTAGTTGACGATTTTTTAAATATGTCTATAAAAATAAATTATACATAAATTATCCTGTCTCACATTTGAATTTAAGTTGAGGTGTAGGCAACGGATTGCAACACACAGTAGGTGCACGAATATAATTAAATACCATGAAAATACAAACAGCCCATACAAAATACAAATAGTCCATTTTAGATTTTATTACATTAAATAAAAATTCATTATTTCTTACACTTGTCTCCTTTATTATGTTTTGTATAACCCACGGATTTTATACAGAAAAAAATATATTCAAGCCATTATTTGACAGTTTATATATTTGTGTTATAAAAATGTTTCTACAGGTACTTAGTTATCATAATAATAATGACAACTAAAAAAAGAAAACGTGTTTTTTTTCTCTCTAAAACTTTGAAAAGAATATCAAATATCTCAAAACAATCAAAAATACCCAGACATTATATCATCACTATGGACTCATTTGCTTAGCATACCATAACGCTACCACATTCACCGGAACTAGTTTCTATAATCAAAATATAGAATCCAGAGATGATTCTTAATTTACGAGAGTTTTTTGCTCAGACTTGCTGTTAAAAACAGAATAACAAAGCATAGAACAATTGTAAGAAATAAAAAAACAACAGCTTTATCTTACCATGGTATTAAATTAATCGCACATTTGACTTTGACAATGCAAAAATATTTAATAGTGCAGAAAACAATAAAATAAGAAAAACACTGAAATCCAAATTGATAACAAAAACATAAATAATGCAGTAAACATTACATCTTTTTTTATTTATTTATTGAAATTTTAATAAATATAATTTCAGTATTAACCTAAATATATCATGTAAATGTGAATTGTTATATAACATGTACAAACGTAGAGAGGAACTATCCTTAAGCAGCATTTATATATTAGAAGATCTCGAAGCCATCTTCTTTACAGACGCCTAAGAGAGTTGTCAGAAATCGAAATGGATACAAGGCTAGAATGTATTAGGATGGACTTGATGTTTACTATTGGAGGATATGTATCTGGATTGAGCTAAATCGGCTACATAAGGAACATTATGAACAATTTGATTTGCGACAAATTAAGGAGCATTTTGCAAAGGATTTAGGATTGGAAAGAGTAGATACGAGTGGAATTTGATGGTTTGGCGGAGCCCTAAACCTTAACTCCACAAGTCCAAATAGACTTATAATGGTCAATAAGGTAAGTAAATGAGTCACTTATAGTTAATTGGCAGTTTAGAGCGTTTTTCTAGTGAGTGTTGAAGTATCCGGAGCGTTTTTTGTCGTTTAAGTCTTGTATTAGGATTGCAGGTAATACGTTTGTCTAGATGGAGTGGTAGATGACAAGGAGGAATGTCCTGAAGTGGTGGTTTTGACTGAATATGGGAGGTCTGGGTCTTGGACATGGAGGTTTGAGGCTTAGGCTTGAAAGCCTGAGGTGTCTGACGTCGCGGCTGTTGAGTTTTCATTGTGTCAGAAGATTTTTGTCTAAAATCTTTAAGAGGATAATCTATAGCTGTTGTCGGATTAATGGTGGTGGTAAAATCACCAATTCTGAAAAAAAATTGATAAGTTATCCAGTGCGGGTGCCTGTACCTTCGATTCTTCCTTATTAGACTTTTTGAAGTGAAGTTATGAGTTCTCTGTTTAGAGATTCTTGTAAACTACTTTACCCCTTCAGTTCATAGGATGATCTTCTACACATTAAACTGGCTCATTCCGCGATAACTGACGATTGTAAGAGGCGTGAGGAGCACCACATCTAATACACTTAGTAGGATAATTACATAGGCCATTTTGTTTCGACACTTAGTGCATTTTACGATTATCGGTTTCTGTTTTGGCTTTTCAAACTTTACTGTTAATAAACCAAATATTTTCAGTTCTTTTTTTAATAATTAGCTTCCCGATCAGATCAGCTATTTCTTTGCCGAACTGTCTGAAAATTTGAGAATATAGATCGGTGGTCGCTCTAGTGCGCAGAAACTCCGAGGTTTCGTAATCTTGTTAGATTTATTATTCACAGAATTATTGCTGAATGTGCTGTTAGTTGATTTAGGTTGGTTTTATGGCTGAATTGAACTTGCGGCGAGTTTTTGGCTTCGGTTTATTTCGATCGACAGGCGGTTTTGATTTAGCCGATTTGTTTTTCTTTTTATTTGATGGTTACCCGCCGATCCGAGGGCAGTATTTCGGTGACGTTTTTGGATAATACGAGCTTTCAAATATTGTGAGCCAGTCTTACTGAGGAGTCTCTTCTTCCGAATCATCGTCAGAGTAGTTTTATCCTATTCCATAATAATGAAATATATAATAAATTTAAAAACATACGAAAATTTAAAGTAAAACAACAAAAATCAAGAAAATCGACAAATAAATACTTAAAACTAATCTACTTACATAGTACAAATATTAAATTAAACGTTTTCTATAAGTAAATAAAATTAGTCTCGGCAAAAAAAAAAAATAAAGGGAAAGTAGAACAACAAAAAACAAGAAAATTATTTTATTTACAACTGTATAAAAAATACATGTAGTAAATTTGTACAATGGATGTAATGACATGAAACTAATTAAATATTTTTGGTTTATTATTTTGAATAATAAACCATTGTAATCGAACAAAAATTAAGCGCCTCTCAAAATTTAAAGGTTTTACGTATCAGGATATGGAGAATTCGAAAAACCAATACAATTTTTTTTGTCCGTCCGCCGTCCACCGTCCGTGCATTTTCTCCGAAACTACTGGGCCAATTTTTTTGAAATTTGGATTTAAAGTCAGAGGTCACCCGAGGATGATCCTCCTTCATCGACATAACCATTCGCCTTTTACTTTCAAAATGGCGTCCGAAATCTTGTTTTCGAAAACTGCATTTAGACTGTAGCGCCTAAATGAATGTACCGATTTCAATGAAACTTGGCTAAAGTCTTTTCCTCGATGCCCTTTCAATTTATCTATGTAAAATACTTCAACGAAAAGAAGCTGGAAAAAAAGATACGAGGGGTGGTAAAATTATATTCTGAATAACTTAAAAAGTATACACTTTGTTGTTGATATTGTGATAAGATCTTTTAAAGGTATTTAAATTAAAAAAAAAAAAACAAAGAAAGTTTCATCGAAATCAGAGCACTATTAGTGAAGATATCCCGATTTGAAAACATTTTTTTTGTCCTTCTGCCGTCCGCCGTCCGCGCATTTTCTCCGAAACTACTGGACCGGATTTAAAGTCAGACCTCACCTGAGGATGATCCTCCTTCATAGAGATTACTATCCGCCTTTTCCTTGTTATGGTTATTTCAAAGTTTATGAAATTTCCTTTAAAAAAATCGTAAACATCGGACAATTTAGAGCAAAGATATGGTCTCTAGATGTTTTTTATGTTCTACTGCAAATCCTTTGTTTTGGATTTTGATTTCTGAATGTGTTACTGGAGTGATGCTATTTTTTTTTTTAAACAAATTACTAATGATAAAAAAAAAATTGGCAAATAACTGGAATTAACTATTTATTTCTTTGAACTAGAACGGTAATGTTACTTTAGATGTATAATTGTTTGGTGATTAATAAACCATTGTGAAATAATTTGCACCTTTTTTATAGATAAATTAAAAATGAGCCAATGAGGCTTCGACACTTGTTAATAACATTAATAAATGGATGATGTTAAAAGGTAATTAAATCTTTGAAAACACCCTATATGATATTACTTATCATACTTTTTGCAATATGTCTACGATAAATAAATAGATTATATATAATACGTGTGCGGGTGTGCGCATTTGTGTGTTCTCAAAATCAAGTACTTTAGAATCTTCGAGTGTATGTGAATTTTTTAATGCTGAAAAAACATAACACTGAACAAATAAATGACTCTTGTATAAATGTATATCTAAAGTAAATAAAATAAAATATAATAATTCGCCATGATTCTCATTTTTTTTTCAATAAGAACACTCAAATATGGATTGTTTAAACAATTAATTTCAAAACCCGTAAATAAGGTACAGTTTTTTCCTCTCAAAATTCTTTAAAAGTAACTATATAAAGAGTTATTTTCAATCAATGTTATACTTCATCAATAAGAACTATTAAATTCGTAAAACCTCTTGTAGTAGGATATAACCTCTGATCGAGAATTTTGTGGGCCTTTTTTTTCTTTTATTTTTAAAGATTGAAAAAAAAAACTACATTAACGATGTGCCTTGGCAAAAAAAAAAAATAACAATGGTGTTTTTTGATATATATTTCTTATATTATATTATATTTTTACTTGGCACCTGCTCAAGTTTAGTAACTGTATAAGTGTTATAATTTAAAAAGAAAATATTATTGGTTTATTGCAAAAAGTCTCAAAGTACACTTTTGTTCGATTTTTATCTGAAGGTAAGTAGTTGTTAATTTTGATCATATTTATCGAATCAATAACTTATGAGGCGCATACAAATAATACAAATCTTTTTATTCGAAAAAAATAGTTTCACTAGAAGTGTACGATGTTCTGACTTTATACAGCAAAAGTCACTGTCTGGTATTTAATGATCTCTTGTTCTCCAAATGATGTTAAAATAGATCGCCAAAATTCACTATCTCATACTTAACGACTTTCATCGGATTGATTGATCAAATGGTTAATAAAACAAAGTGAGCTAAATCGATTTTCCCTTCTTTGTACTTGCAAGAATTTAATTTATAATCTTCCTATGATTTTTTATGAAAGTTTAACTATGATAGTGTGAAAAAGTCACTATGTGCGTCGTGGTTTCATTTTTTTTTTTAATTGTTAAGCATTTTAGAAGAGAATTATGGTCGGGGAGATCAGTCGAATAAAAAATGACAAAAATAAATAATAATATATATTTTTACATTTGCCGACGTTTTGACCCGAAGTTCAGGCCTTCGTCAGGGCTGAGAAAAGAAACAGATAATAATAGGCATGAGAAACATAAACAATGTAGGTAGAAAAACTTAAAATAAAATGAAGTAGATTAGTGAACATTAAAGTAAAATAAAGTAGGTAGAATAATAACAATAACAAGAACTAAGAAATAAATAATAATAACGTATGAAAAGTGCGGACTAATGAAGTAAACATAATCAATAAGGTAACATAAGAACTAAAAATGGTAATCTTAAAATAAAATGTAAAACAGAGACAAGGAATATGAAGTTATATAAGGAAATAATAGATATAACTAGAAAATTGAGAGATATTGTAAACTATATCAAAATATAGAATAGAATATAATAGAAAAATCATCTTTATTCTGGGACTAGGTCCCTTTAGAATAACAGTATTGTTCATATAAATTAACCACAAATCTAGCCAAAAGACTTATTACAATGAATAATAACAAAATACTAGTAATAAATTAAGTATTAATTAAGCTCTTAGGATAAATTAACGAGAACAGTTGGGTAATAGGGGTTCAGTACTACAATATTGGAGCTAAAACAAGAGCATAAGAATCATTGAATGAAATTATAAAGGAATGCAAAATCAATTTTAGAGGCAAAGCATTGTAGTGATGGAATATAAAAAAAAAAAACAACTGTTAATATGTAAGGAAAGAAACTGTAAAAACAAAAAAAAAATGATATACATATGTTCCCTTAGATATTTAAGTGATTATGCGCAAAGATTAGGAGAAGAAAAAATAAAATAAAGTATACATATATATATATATATATATATATATACATAGCGAGGAGTGTGTTGAAGATAATTAGAAAATAAAATACATTTCAACGAAATACAATTTCTTGAATAAAAAAATTAGAAATTAAGAAAAACAAATTTTATCTACCCACAATAAGACTGACTACGTATAAGAGAATAAAAATTAAAAAAAAAAAATGAGCAAATGGATCAATATATACACATTAGAGATGGACATATGAAAAATAGAGCGACCGAAAGGAGGAGATAATTAAGATAAGACAGATAAACACTGATCGTAGTAAAGACCTGGAAATATTATTTATTTCTTAGTTTATTATATATTTATTTCTTTATTGTTATTATTCTAACTACTTTATTTTACTTTAATGTTCACTTATCTACTTTATTTTACTTTAAGTTTTTCTACCTACATTTTTTATTTTTCTCATACCTATTGTTATCTTTTCTGAGCCCTGATGAAGGTCTGAACTTCTGGTCGAAACGTCGGCAAATGTAATTTGATTTGACTGATCAGCCCAACCATACTTCTCTTCAATTATTCACTACAGTCAACCTCAACCCACAGTTAAGCATTGTAAGTATTTCAATTGTATTTTTACTTGTAATACAGTTGTAAATATCATCAATAAATAAAAAAAAAAGTATTTCAATTAATTGTCAAGAATAGAATACATATTTAAAATGGCTAATAACAAAAAATAAATAACCAAATTACTATTTAAGTGTATTTTAATGAACCAGAAACTTCAAATTCGATTATCTCAAATTCATTAAAATGTTACTTGCTGACTTTTAGCAATAAACCGAAGATACACTGTTAATGGTAAAGTATTTTGTTTAGATGACTTAAATAATTAAATATGAACTAATGAAAAACAAAATTTTTTTTTTTCCATTTTGAGGGGATGGGCTTCAGCTAAAAATCAAACCCACTGTAGATTTGCCAGTGATCTAGTATTTTTGCAAAGGAAGCTGGTGATCCCTTTTGAAGAATGGTAGACTGTTCTAAACATGCGAAATCTCCAATCATTGGCCTCTTTCAATGGCAGCGTGCGTGGTACGCGATCTCAGTGAAAGGTGCCATTTCTTTGGCTTTGAAAGGTGCATGAAGGAACGACCAGGTCGATGCCAACGTACTGAAGCCCACCGTATCGTAGGAGACTTCAATAGTATTGTATTGTTCGCGTTGCATGGAAATCAGACATTGATATCTCTTCGAGATGCTCTTGTCCATTGGAGCGAGGCTCATTCAATATTGAATGAAGCGTTCCTGGGGCTACTAGAAGAATAGTCTTAATTTTGAGAAACTTATTTCACTTTTTTTAATATTTATTTATTGCGTAAAATAATATTCTGTCAAAAAGATAATAATTATAGCGTGGTAACACCACATTTTAACTATATGTACAGAAAATATAAAATGAACAGCAGAAAAATAACAACTGAATAATATTCAAAAAGTGTTTACAGTTAATAATAATAAAATAACTTCATGATAATTAAACTTAAATATCTGGTGTGTCCACTCACACCACTTTCCTACCTATTTCAGAAAATGTTTTATCTCTTTACATATGTTCATGAAGAAACGAAAAAAAATTGAACTAGATTCATTTTCCCGAAAATTGATCAAAGAAGTGATTTGAGTACGATTTATTTGATAAACTAAAGCAATGTAAACCAGCTTAAGGTAGATCAGTGTACAAATTTCAATACTCTCTAATATTCCTGATCAAAAACTTTTGCCATTGCTTAGTATTGTCAAACAATAATTTCTGTTAAAAGTAAAGGAAATAGTGAAGCTTGTATGATGTGAGCAACATATTTTCTTACTTTCACTTAGTCATCTTTTTTCTCTCATTCACCCCTTTCTGTCGCCAGGATATGAACCTTTAATCTTACATTGCAAATTAAATAGCTGTAACTTCGTTAATAGTTGTTCAAGTGTCACAGGCATCAGTTGTCAAAATCCTACAAAAAAAAAAAAAAAAAAAAAAAGCAACAAAACGGTTCACTAGTTCCCGAGAAAATCTTGACACAGACAGACAGACAGACCAATGGCTAAAAATCGTACAGATCCGTCGAAAACCGCATATCGGAAATTTGAACGAATTGCAATACTTTTCTAACCTAGTATAGGCAGGAAAATAAAAAAAAAAAAACAGACATACCAATATACACTATTTACAATCAGGTGATGGAACTCCGAGACAGAGTTGTCAGCCAACTAGGAGAGAAAAACAAGACTCCATCAGAACCTTACGCTACTAGCTTAAACGCGTCAATGGTAGGAAAGCCAATGGAGATTGATAGAGAGCGCATTTTACTACCTTTATTTTAATAAATTCTTCAGTGCTAATATAATGCAAGTTATTCTATTATAAACTCTCACAATAGATAATTAATTATTGTTCTCTCTAATGAATTTGAAATATAGGCGAAATCAGCGAAACAGTTTTATTCCTATATATATTTTAATATTATTGAGATAGTCTGTCGAATAATTTATCATATGAAGCTTCTTACTTTACCACGACTGTAAAAGTGGCTATTTACTCAATGAGCGATTAGCTTATCCCACTGGAAAATATCCTTCAAGTTTAATAGTTAAGGAATCAGACACAGCTACCCTTGGACTATAATCCATTATTGTACTCACTCATGACCTGTTTGTTTGGTGTAGAAGAACCTTAGTTATGTATATGTACAGCGTGTCCAGTAAGTAGAGGTTAAAATTTGGAGGGGTGATAGTGTGAAGATTAAGACGGCTGGAAAATGCTTCTACCCCCTCAAGAAAGGCTTCTTGGACAAGAAGGAAGTCTCAAAAGCCACTGAGAAGATTGTCTTCAAGAATACCTTCCTCCCTATATTGACATAGCCAAGTCTTGGATCTTCACTTCCAATTACAAAAGAAAAATACTAACAATGGAAATGCGGCATTTAAGAAAATAAAAGGGGAAAACAAGAAGAGATCACGTAAGGAATGTGACCAGAACAGCAAATCTGGACCTGAGATCTGCATAGGAGATAATCTGAAAGAATTAACTCAGATGTTTTGGACATGTCTCGCGAATGGCTGAAAATAGAATTGCCAGGGCTACCTACGAGGTCAGTAGTGTTGTCCAAAATCGGTCTTGGTCTTGGACTTTGCAAGACCAAGACCAAGATCACCTAACTGCTGCGAGACCAAGAACAGAACTGGTAAAAAAAAATTGATTTGGCTTAGTTAGGTTTCTCCTATTTAAAAAAAATACAGTAATATCTCTATAATAATAACCTAGTAAGTAACTGCAAGACTCTTGCGCAAGACCAAGATCATGACCAAGACTGAGTTGAGGAGAATGATGAAGGAGGAGAACGGACTGGAGGAGGATAAGGCAGCAGGCCCAGGACAGAGATTCCTGGGTCAGGCTCTATAAGAAGGAACCTCACACTGCTCAGCGGTAACAAGGAGGACTGAATTAAGTAAATAAGTAAGGGGTGATAGTAGACATCAAGAACTACAAAAATGTTCATTGAAGCAATAGCCAAATTTGCAGCAGAAAAGTAGGAAATTTAAGTTTTGTGTTTTTTTTTTCTGGTAAGTGATGTTTTTTATTGCATAGGAAGCGATAAATAAAAAAAAAACTTAATTTAAATAATTACCAATTGCTGTATGGTAAACTAGACAAAATTCACTTCTAATGGAAATAGATTTTGTCATTGGTAAAACCATTTAATGAGGAATTTTCAGCGGCTAAACTAAGTTAGGTTATGTTTTTTTAAAAAAAAATATAAAATATTCTCGAATTTTTTTATCATTATCCAACCAAACTGTAGATTCCCCACTTTTAAAAAACTTCTACATCTAATAAACCTCAAGTCCGTCTGAATTAAGTTGTTAATAAATTAAGTAAGAGCTTTATTTGAAAAAAAAAATTGAGATTCATCTCAACTTGTATATAAAAATATTGTGATTTAAAAAAAATGATTTTTCATGTATAGTGGCTATGATACTGTTCACCCTAATCTTGATTATAAGAATTGATCTGTATTTATAAGTGACAAACTAAATGCTTCTGATCCTAATATTGAAGCAATCAGCAGTTTTTTAGAATTATTTTAAGCGTACATTTTAGGAGTAGAAACATTTATTTCGTCATTTATAAATATTATTAATTTCTGAAATAGAGATTTTAGTAAAAAATACATTTCCAGTATCAGATGATGTATAATTGAAAAATCATTATTTATAACATTTTGTTTTTTTAGAAATAAAAAGTGTGGTTATGCATTTGTATTTATTATTATACATCCTATGTTATCAAAAAAAAAAGAAATTAAATCTTGAAAATAGTTTACTGCAGTCATTATTTTAATTAACAGTACCCACATTATTAAATTACCACATTAAATTTCTATGATGTTGGATAGTCGAACATGGTTTGATGTTAGAGTACTTCTATAACCGCCAGGAAATTCGAAGAGGTTTTTTGGTGGAATAAAAATTGGCAGGTATAATACCTTGTTGTCAGCCATCACAAAGGTTGCGAATTTCACTCTAATTAGCGGCAAACTCTTCCATACAAAATCGTCGGCAGTACTGGATGTTCTCTATTTATGGAGAAGGCTTCACGTCAGGCTATGAAACGATAATTGCCAAATAGAGAGCAGCACAATAGCTATTGTATAGATTTCCTTCTAAAAGCCTTCTGTATAATCCTTGTAACAGACATCTTCGAAAACTAATGGCAATGAGTTATATTAGAAATTAATCAATCATACTGAATAACAATATTATGCAAAAATCTATAAAAGTTTCATTCAAGCATGCACATTAAGGACACTTATAATAGAGTTCATAGAGCACATTTATACCATATTTACAGAATCATAAATAATTAAGATATAAAAATAAATAAATAAAATAATCTTAAAAACTGAAATAAATATTTTAGACGCAGGCATACCTGCATACACAATTCACAATCAGCCAGGGAAACCCGAAACCAGAATTGTTCCTCCACTTGTAGGGAATATTTGGAAAAATTAAATGAGGTAACAGAATAGACGCAATATTTACAAACAGAAGATGAGCGTTTTTTTGCGTTGTCTACGACTGGATTATTGTCTTTCATCTTTTAATTTTTCTAATCATACTTACTCAGATTGTATGGACTAATTCTCCTTTTCCTAATTTCACCGATACATAAACAGATATATAATTTTTCTCAAAAATATTCACTATCGATATTTTGATTTGTATGCAGCTAGATTACCTGAATCAGCACAAGCCGTGTTTGTAAGGTCATTTTTAGTGCTACGTGCTTTAAAGACCGGTTTCTGGAACTTCCCAGAAAAAAATATCTCATGGACTGGAATGCTTAAGTAAAACTTGTGAAAAAAGGCTAAAAGTGAATTTCCATCTGTTCCATTTGATTGAATTGATGGAGTTATTGTTAAAGCCAGAATTATTGTTGTTTTCTCGGTCAGTTGATTCATTATCTGGTCTATTGGAAATCTGTGTTTGGTTAAACGCTGTTTGGCGTGACCTACACCCACAAATTGTCGAACGATGTTATTTAGGCCAAACGGCTAAATATTTTTGAAGGCCACCTTTCTTCTCGACTTTGTTCTCAAGTTGTCTTACGATTAAACTGGAAAGCAAGTAGGTATTTACGAGTTTTTAGTACCTGATTAAATAGACAAAGTTTGCCGACCTCCAGATTGAAAACTGTTCAATCCGGAGAATTTTCGTAAATAAAATATTTGTAGGTTACTATGAGATGAAACTATTTACGAAGTTTCAGCCGGATGTTAATAATTTGATAAAAAGGGGTCTGTAAGACGGACTAAATCGTTTAGTAATACATAAAAGTTTCTTTTCTTAATTTTTCAGTTACTTCATTCATCAGCGTTCAACGAAAGAAATCTTTTTATGAAATTTATATTTATAATTTTTAAGACATTTTTTATAATTTAGAATTCTGATTTGTTTTTCTAGAACCGCAACACCCTTTTGATATTGCTTCAATGTATCAAAATTATTACAAAATAACGAGATTATTTATGCCAAACGTTTTAAAATTATTAATTCATTATGTAAAAATTATTACATATTATAATGTTGATGGTACAAAACAAGATGCAATCAAAATAACAATTCGAAGAGCAGTATCTCAGAGAAACATTAATTGTTATTACTATTCAATGCCAGGTTAATTCAGTTATATGGTAATTTTACTTTAAACGTTTTGTTTATAAGGGTGTTATTTACTCATTTAACTTTGTATTCTCCTTTCCAGATGGCGATCGAAAAACCTATGCCGTTATAATCTGCAGAGCCTCAACTGTTTTACTAATTATAATGAAATGTGGCCAAAGTCTTCTCAAAACCCTATAAATTTGGGTATATGGCATACTTCACCGAAAAGAAACTGGAAAAAAGTTAAAAGGTGGGGTCAAATCAGATACCCTAATAGCTCAAAAATTATATACTTTTTTGTGGAGATCGGAGGGTTTGGTGCAATGATATTTTATGTTCTACTACAAACCTCATCTATTTTGTTTTGGATTTTTGGATAGTCTTACATCAACTGAAGCAATCGAGTTAAAGGGCATCTTTCATATTAGCGGGTAAGACCATCATTACTATTTATAAATATTTTTATTTTAAACACAATGTATTGCTATGTATTGAACATAGCAAATAAGTTTTTAAAATTATTATGGGCTGCGGAAGTTGAATGAAACCGACTTCTGACATAAAAAAAAGCGTCAAGGAGGAGGGTAGGTAGATAAGGACTGACCTATACGTGAACCCTGGGCAAGGCTTAGATTAAAAGCTAGTAATGGGCTAAGTAACTGGTTCCTTTTAGGGTGTTACCAGTTATTGTGGAGTAATAGGATGAAGTGAAGAACCAATGAAAACCATCCTTGCCCCACCCTGAATATTTGTATAAAATCTACCTAGAAGAAAGAAAAGAGGTCTTCTGTTGATGTCCGGCCTTCAGGATAGGTCTTATGATGATGTCTGGCCTTGAGGATAGTTCTTATGTTGAGTTCCGGCCTTGAGGATGGTCTTATATTTCTTTCCGGCTTGGGGACTGAAGCCTTGGGACTACATAGATCATCCTAGATGGCACTAGATGATCCTGGCAGAGCTTTGAACCATGACGAAATGATCTCAACATAGCAGAAGCAGTGATGACATCTACCAACTACACCACCTCATATACAATAGATAAGTGTTATTACCAATAATAAATTTACCAATGTTAGAATATTTCATGGCAATATAATTCTCAAAACAGTCCTTCTGAAATCATACCTTCACAATTAATTATTAAATTCATTGAATCAGGTAGTTTAGTTTCTTGTAAATATAATTAGTATATATTCTTTATTTAACATAGAAATAAATTAAGTTTTTGGTAAAAGTTATTTTAATTCTGCAACAATTATTTTAATTACACAGGTATATAGAAAGTATGTTAAACACAAACCAGTTTCCATTTAAACATTTATGTAAACTTTTAAATGTTTTTCTATGATTGAAAAAAAAAGTATTTAAAATCCACCGAATCAAGCCAATGCCATTGTTTAAAATACTATTTGATTGTACTTGTTTGAAAGAAGAAGTGAAATATAAAAATATTTCATGGAAATGTTTTTAACCTCAAATATATTTACTATAGAGTATTAACACTGGATAAGATATTATATTGAAATAATTAGGTATATATCGGCAGTTTATTCCAAAAACTAATCAAGTAACCTTTTATAAAACTAAATCAGTGAATAATTTGATGAATTTTCTGTTTGATAAATCCTAACATTATCCACTTACAATTAGTGTGACAACTTTTGACTTATCCATGGCAGGCAATGAAAATTTCGTAATTTCGTTTAAATAAACTTTAGAATGGAAAATAACAGCTTAATACCTAATAGCCCTACGATCCATAATCATTTATAGGTTAAATATTCAGTTATACTTTCAAATCTCTGTTGGCATATAAGAGCCTTTCGGTTGACAGAATGACTAAATTCAATTTCAACATTTTGTATTATTAATTATAGCGATGAGTTTAGTGACAAAATTTACACCTTTATACCTTTGTTCTATATTTCAACACTGCTTACTGTCTGTATAGATAACTTTTTCAACCAGAAATATCACTAAAATGGCATTAGTCAAAAATGTTGAAATTGGAGTGAGTCATTCTGTCAACTGAAAGGCTCAGAGATTTTGAAGTTGAGTGTTTTTTGAAAGCAGATGGAGTGACAAGATTTTTATTGCTTACCGTCGATATAATAAATAGACTTTTTGTAATTAGGATGGCCTAAATGATCTGTTGTCTGTAATCATTAAGCTTTAACTCCGTTTAAAATGCATTTCAAAAATTTTATAATAGTCCAGCATTGCCGGAAAATAATTTCTATTCAAGGTAGAGTGGTAAATGAAAGTTGTGTGTTGCGCGCACCAGATTTTTTTACTTTCCTACCTATACTAGGTAAGGAAGGTATTACGATCGGGTCAAATTTCCGATATGCGGTTTTCGATGGATCTATACGTTTCAGAGCCCCGAGTCCGAAAAACACATTTGTAGTTATCGGTCTGTCTGTCCGTCTGTGCCAAGATTTTCTCGGGAACTACTGAACCGATTTTGTTACTACTTTTTTTATTTTGTATGGTTTTGATTACTGATGAGAATTTCCTATAATATTCTAATTATTGTCCTTTCAATTTTTTCACATGGACTAAATTCCCGAAAATACTCAGGAAAAAAAGGAAAAAATAAATAATTTGGGGCCTAACTCACTAAAGGTAATTAAATCACCAACAAAACAAAAAAAAAGATACAGCCTATTCTATTTTCTATAGATGTTTTAATTTATTAATTTTCTACCTATACTAGGTAAGGAAAGTATTGCGATCGAGTCAAATTTCCGATATGCGGTTTTCGAAGGATCTATACGTTTCAGAGCCCCCTAAATCTGAAAAACACATTTTTCAGTCAGAAAGGGATTAATGAGAGAATAAAGATAACTAAGAGAAAGTAAGAAAATCTGTTGCCCGCATCACATAAGCTTTACTATTTCCTCTATTTTTAACAGAAATTATTGTTTGACAAAATTAGGCTGTGGCAAAAAGTTTTTGATCAGCAATATTAGAGACTATTGAAATTTTTACACTGATCTACCTTAAGCCTGTTTACATTTCTTTAGTTTATCAAATAAATCGTAATCAAATCTTTTCTTTGAACACTTTTCAGGAAAATAAATCTAATTCAATTTTTTTTGTTTCTTTACGGACATATGTAAAGGTATAGAAACTTTTCTGAAATACGTAGGAAAGTCGTGTGAGTGGACCCACCAGATTTTTTATTTCCAAATAGTCATATACTAAACGTAACACTACTTCCCTGGTTACTTTGAAGGAAATGAAACGAAAGAAATATAGATAAAAATCTCGATCATGGGCGTCCTCAGGAGATGGTAGGAGGGGTAGGAGGAAGATCGTTGCTTCCCCCTAAAAAAATGAATATAAAATAAAATATAATACAAAAGATTTACCGAAAAATTTATCGAAAATCCAAAATAATTTTTAAAAATTGTTATATGTATGTATAATGAAATAATACGTTTTGGGGTTTTTAAATTTATTCGGGGTGCCACTGGATAATTATTTAGGATAATTACCCAAAAAAATTTAATAAAAATCAATAATGAACGATTAGTCAAAGAAATTTGGATCTATATTATATTGATTGGTCCAGAATCAACTAATTGGTTTCTTTTCTCTAAGGCTGGTTTGTGTTTAACATACTTTCTAATTACCTGTGTAATTAAAATAACTGTTGCTTAATAGAAGCGGAATTTAATGGTCTACAACTTTTACTCTATGTTTTTTTTTCTTAGAGAACTCATTTCCAAGCTGCACTTTATAGTAAATTATCTCAACATTTGACGAATTTATAAAAAACAAGCGTCCGTTAACCGTATTTATGGACCATACCACTTAACCAAATACTTAAGTTTAGGTACTAATTCGAAGCACAATTTAATGTTTTATAATTTTCTTAAATAGTAATTTTTCGCTTCGATGCACCGTTTAGAAGTAATAGATGAAAAAAAAAATTGGCTTTTTTGGCTACAAAAAGTTGTTTCCTTGGCCCGCGTCAGCAATTTGTTTTTTACATATCCAAGCCCATGTATACAAGTTAGAACAATAAAAATATTTATCTCATTTTTCCCAATGTATTTTGCGTTGATCCTCTAGTTATTGGCCTAATATTCTTTAGATTAGCCACCAGTTTTACTGGTAGCAAGATCCGACTGGCAGGCGCTCGTTTTTTAATATATATGTTATAAATAAAAAAAATTTAAAAATTTTCGTGTAATGATGTTGATTCTTTTGAAGGGTCTCTCGGACAATACAGCTTAGATCGATTTGACCGAAACTTTTCTTGGGAAATTCGTGGAATAATCTATAAATGGTTTAGTATCAACCTTGTCAAATTCCATTAAGTAATTAAAATTAATGTAATTTTGTAAATATATCATAATAAGATTTTACGTATGTATAAGTTTTTAAAACGAAGCTTTCTGTAATTAAATGCATGTGACGGCTTTAACAACTGCCGTTAACTCAACTTGATGAAATTTTCAAGGTTTTTGAGAAACGATACTTAATTGATCCAATATTTATCATTCACAACTTTAGCGTAGGCGTACTTTGTACTTTCTCGACAAAGCTCCTTCCATAGTCTTTGAAATATGAGTAATAACGAAATTAATAAAAATAGTGAGAAAGCTATACTGATCATACTTGGCAATTTTGTTTTTTTCAATTATATTAAAGTTTGCTTGATTTAAAACATGGGCTTTAAATAAAAACAAAATATTGAGTAGAACTAAAGTTATGAATTCTTGAGTAATTTGTTTAGAGATACTGGTTAAGCAGTTACTTCGATTCTAATCCCAACCTACTCTACCGCGAGCCACATTTAAAAGTTTTAATACTCAGCTGATGGAAAAAATTATCACAACTCAACAGGAAAAGTCCGGTATATCGAACATGTGTAACGCGTTTTCACATAAAACACACTCATTTTTTAACTTTATCTGATCTTCCAGTTCACAGTGTTATTCGATTCTACTTCCCGAGCCTAACAAATGTTGTCGTATAAATTTTTAGGATTAATTAAACGGATTAGTAGGAAATCAGGAAAAAAAACTCACCCCGCCCGCCATAATATTCAGATCAAGTTCTAATTTTACAAGGATGTATGTGACTAAATGTCAAATGTTATTTTTTCCATTTATAAACGCAGCAGAGTTTAAAGAAGTGGAGAGACTACAACTCTTTTTGATTAATTAATCGACTCCACAATCTCCTCCCTTCATCATAAATGAAAATTAAATACTTAAAAAGTCGTAATAAATTGGTTTAGATGTCTGGTACCTAAATAAATAGCGGAATAACAAAGTTTTTGTTATGACTATTGCGAAACCCTCCTTCCCCCTCCCGATCCAATTGTATGAAATTTAATTCTGGCCCTCTTCCCCTCATAATACAAAATCCATCTCAAAAAAATATTATCAAATTTTAACTATATACTGTCAACGACGGGTATATAGTTAATACTAATAATAGTAACCTATATGTCTAACATACAATAAATAACCTATTGTTTGCCTTTGTGCTAGTGCTATTGTTTATTCCTAATAAACCTATCGGCTATTCCTTATAACTTCGCTAATAAGAAGGCTGTCACAACAGTAGCCAGTCTCCCAAATGTGTTTGAATTAGAAAAATTCAATCGTTAGAATAAATTTCACGTCTCATCTTTAAATAACTTATTTTTAAGTAGGCTTACAAATAGAAAAATTCGTTTTATACTTTTTCTATATTCTTATTGCTTAGTGTACCTATTATTTTTTTAATACATGTTGGCTAAGCAGGAGAGCGGTTTTCTTAACTTTTTATTTTCAGGCCAAGTAACCAGAACGAATGCAATATATGTTGCCATTTCGAAATAGGAAAATGAATTCGTAATTTTGTTTTGATCAACAATGTTGCATGGGAGGAAGCCTACTGATTATTATCTGTGAGTTAGAGAATAATCTAATTTTTCCTTACGTAACAATCAACGAACTAATTAAAAAACGCTGGTCTGAGTAATTACTTTCTTACATATATTACTTTCATTCAATATTAATCAAGGCTATGATGGAGCTAGCCATAAAATTAGTTATTTTTAATTTAAATTTATGATACTAAATATGAAAAAATCCAAGAGGTCAATTTCGAATTTTTTTTTCCTTTTAGAACTTTATAATATTTTTCGGTTTTAAAAGTTACATTAAACTTGCTTCACTTTACTCTCTCGTTTGTCGCTTAAAAAAACAATACAGGGAGTTCCTTAAGTAGAAGGAAATATTTAAAAGGTTGATAATAGACATCAAGATCTACAAAAAAGCTATTATAAACAATAGACTAAATTCCAGCAGAAATGTAGGAAATTTAATATTTTTGTTTTTTTAAGCGAGACACGTTTTTTCTTGAATAGGAAACGGTAATTTTAAAAGTACTTTCAACTATAACTTAGCTTTTTTCGCTCAATAGTGCTGTTTAACTAGTTTTAATTGTGATAAACTCTACTTTTATATTAAGCAAATTTTGTCTATTTGACAATGGAGCAATGTTTAATTCCTTAACTCAAATACATTTTAAGGTACCACTTCCTATTCAACAAAAAACGTGTCTCGCTTAAAAAAAAAAAAAAATCTTAAATTTCCTACTCTTCTGCTGGAATTTAGGAAATTGTTTATATGAGCTTTTTTGTGGATCTTGATGTCTATTATCAACCTGTTGAATGTTTCCTTTTACTTACGGAACTCTCTGTATATATATATATATATATATATATATATATATATATATATATATATATATATATATATATATATATATATATATATTGGTGGTTTGGTCATGTCTCTCGAATGGCCGAAAATCGAGTTGCCATGATCGCTTCGGAGAGTAACTTTGGTGGGAGAAGGCTACGGGGAAGGCGCAAGAAAACTTTAGAGGAAGATCTTTTGATAGAAGATTGACTTGAGGCGGCGGTAGTTGGCATCGAGAGTGGGTTCGGCTCTACAAGAAGACTCCTCACACCGCTCAGTGGCAGAAGAAAATTTAGCTAAGGCGCTTGCCAGGTAACCAAGTTAAGCAACGCCGAGCGTGGCTAGCACTTGGATGGGTGACCGTCCACCAAGGAAAACCACGCTGCCCGAGATTTCTTCTCCCCTCCGGGTATGTGAGGCCCGTCAGACTACCTCGTCATCATTAAAATTGGAGGCAACTCACACCGACTGGGCGTAGGATTGATGACCCTACCCCGTACTTTAAATCTGGAATCGGGAAGTGGTCTAGCAGATGGCCAATAGAAAAAAAAAATCTATATTCTATTAGAAGAATAGAAAAATATATATTGTATTTTATATATATCTTATTCGTTTATCGAGGAAATGCATTTTTAATATATATCAGAGTGTGTTTAACAAAATATGCACCCCTTAAATTATAAAGAGTATGATCCTTTGACTTTCTTTTACATATTTCATAGTTGATAAAGATTAACATAATTTTTCACAGTATAAAAATTTACGAATTTGAACTCCATGTTTTATCGAATTAATGTAGACAATACCAAAATGAACTCAAGAGAACATAAAAATAATAAATTTTTCTTTTTTTTGTCATACTTGTAGTAAATAAGGAACATATTGTTTCGTCGATTTTACGCTTTTCGACAACATTCATAAAAAATGCACCAACGGTTTTGATTAAGCTCGTTATATCAATGTAATATTTCTATGGCCTGATTTTTTTGCCCTAATTCATTATTACATCAAACTAATTAGGGAGTTGTTTAGCAAGAGTTTCAGAAATGTCAGAAAGCATTTCCGTCTGTGTGGTAGAAACCAGTTTGTATAATTCTCTACATGCGCATGTTTTATGAGCTGGATTTTCCAGGACTGAACAACTAAGCTTATCCAAATTAATTTTAAGTTCTAACACGTTAATTTTATATTTAATGTGAATTGGTATATTCATAATTAAGATCATATGAGCCTTTCAGTTGACAGAATGACTCACTCCGATTTCATTATGTTTGATTATTAATTTTAATGATATTTCTAGTGAGAAAATTTATATCTTTATACACAGTTCTATGTTTCAACACTGCAATCACCAACTCTGGAATCAACTTACACATAGTCTGTGCAGATATTATAAATTTCTCAACAAGAAATATCACTAAAATGACATTTCTCGTAAATGTTTAAATTGGAACTATTCAATCTGTCAACTGAAAGGCTAAATATTATTTTATAGTTAAAAAATCTGGTGCGGCGTGCTTCACGTAACTTTCACTTATCAGGCTGCTTATGTAATCAAATTTCTGCTTGTATAGGACTAGTCATTATTTATTTATTGAAATATATTATCTTAGCCAAAGTTATTAAACTATATTTATTATAAGTTCTTACCAAATGCTTCAGCAAACGGTAAACACTGTTTGAAATATTTTAACTGAACGGGATAAAAAAAGAAAAAAAAGAGCAATAAAATAGATATAAACTAATTCCAAAATAAGAAACCGAAGCATTAAAAAAAAAAAAAAACCTGTACCACTACAACCCATGAAGGGTCTTGGGTTCAGTACTATTTGGGGAAAGCACTGTTTCTTGGTCTACGGTTGTACAAGGTTATTTGACCGAGATCACGCTCAACCACCAAATTTTTCTCCTTAAATAATTATTTTAATTAAGGTTACCCACTTTATAAAGGCTGGGTGTGCCCTAGAAGGGTCTACTAACTATGAGTCGCAGCACGGCCAATGAAATATTTTTTTGTTTGCTGTTGAAATATTCTTAAATGAAAATATATATATATATATATAGTGAAGTGAAAATATTTATAAATAATAATAATACGGTATAAAAAATATACTTAATTGTAAAACAAACATTATTAAAGTTTATGTATAAAAATAATGAGAGGTAAGATAACTAACTTGGTATCATATAAATGGATTGAAGTAAATTTAATCATGATATATTGTATAAACTAACAATTTATGTATATTAATAACCACAAAATACCCTTGGAATATTTTGAGTCCTTTTAAGAAAATACCTGAGTATGGTTAAAAGCATTCAAAACTGTGTAATGCAAAAATATAAATTGTGTTGAGGCAAAAAAAAAACTCCACCAATTTTATTTCCTGAATATGTATTGTCTATAGTACTTTAAAATCCATAAAATTAGCAAATTATCAAGGAAATGGACCGCTACCAGAAACTTGTCCCATTTTAAAAAAGTACATGAAGGATATTAGCGATAGCAATAACGATGGAAAAGTCATGCAGAATTAATACTTATTTTCATTGAAGGATATTAAAGTATTTTTATAGATTTATTCATGCTCTTTCGGTAGATATGACAATAATCAATTTATTTATTTAACTGATTAAATATTAGATATTTCAATTCTATTATTTGACAAGTCTCTCTGGTTTTTTTTTTTCCTTATAATTCTATTTATACTTCAAATTAGTTTGATATGAGTTTTTTTTTTTTTTTTTTTGATATCGAGAAGATATTTGTTTTTAGTCTCAAGATATGTTTTGCCTCTCGGAATGTGTATGTTTACAATCAGACGTGTTATATTTATAAAAGATAACATAAATAAATATAAAACTTCTATTCATATATTTCTCAATTTTAATTTTGAATTACTTACATGGAATCAATGACTTTTTTATTCAAAAAGAAAACATTTTAAAGTTAAAGATAAGATATCAATTACTTGTTAATCAAATACTCACAGCTTTGTAATTGGAATGAAATTCGAATGTCAATACGTCAATTGATTACAAGATGTTTATCTATTTGCTCTTTCAATCAATTTCAAGGATTTTTTTTAAGGGGTAAAAAATCATCAATTTCATGGTAAATAGTCAGTCTTCAGTAGCACTGCGCAATTCATTTAATTCAAAATGCATTTTAATATCATCTTAAAAAAAAATATGTTAATAATATTGTGTTTTTAAATTTGTTTATATTATTAACTGATTAAAGTTAGAAAGTAACTTATAATTTTTTTTATTATGACTATTTATTTACTTTGTGATTATTAATTTTTCATGTATCCCTGAGACTCCAGAACACATATTTCTATATTATTCCAAAGGGAATCGTCCCATCACAAATAATGTATTTTTTTATTTATTTTATTTATCGATTATTATAACAATCTGTCACATGGAAATTAGTTATAGTGAGGTAAGATAACATTCACATCATATGTACAAAAAATATAAAATAAATAGAAGCAAAATAACAATAAATAATAATCAAAATGTATATACAATAAATAAAATAAAATAACCTAAAAATAAGAAAATTAAAACTAAGCAAATAAATTGTAAATTGTAAATACAGTATTATTTTTTTTTTTTATTATTTATTTAGACATATAATATTCTGTCACAGGGACAATAATTATATTGATAAATGAACACATTCACACCGTATTTTTAAAAAAAAAATAATAATATATGGTCGTATGTTAACCAAAACGAAATGAATTAATTTGTATTTCTCTCCAATGAGTTCAGCCCTAGTGACGCGGTTGAAAGAGAAGTGCAGGGATCTCCTGGAGTCATGGTTTTCCTTCCACAGTTGGAGGGACAAGTCTGGCTCGGAGTTCTCTCGCCTGGTTGTAAATAATGTAGATAGGTATGTATGTGTTCTGTTTTATTTATCTATTTTTAGGTTATTTTATTCTTGTATATATATTATTTTTCTGTATAATTTATGTTTATTTATTGTACATAAAGTGTGAATGTGATCTCTGAAACTATTATAAATATCCTTTGAGACAGATTGTAATATTTTTTAACAATAAGATAAAAAAAAAAAAATTGTATTTCTAAAGATATTTATTACCCGATTGTTTTTCCAAAGTAGTGTTATTTAAAGGCAGGCAGACTACAGTGCCCTGAACCACTGCCTTTGTTAATGATTCGATTATGAAAGAGCACATAACATTTAGAAAAAATATTTTCAGTTTAAAAGTTATAAATTGAATTAAAGATGGGCGATCTATTTGTTAAAGGTACTGTAAAAATACGTGCTAAGTGAAAATAGAAAACCAGCTTTCGAAGAAATTTCACACATACAAGAGGCGCAGTATCTGCAGAACTCGATCTAGGCATACTTTTCTGCCAATGATGGACAGAAAATAGCAATAGACGTTTAGAAAGTTTTAGTACTTCCCTATTGGTCTCATAATATTAAGTTCTTAGGACTATGATTTATATATCTCTCGCGGTGCCCCATCACTAGTGTTGCCCAAAATCAGTCACGGTCTTGGACTTTGCAAGACCAAGACCATGATCGCCTGACTGTTGCAAGATCAAGATCAAGATTGGTAAAAAAAAAATCGTTTTTGTTCATAAAAATTAAGGAAAAATAGTTTTAATACTTGACAATCTACTACAGTATTAAGCCAATATGATATCAAGAAAGAATATTTCTTCTTCTATAAATATTATTATAGTTTTTCTTTAAAATACTATAAATGATAGAAATTCACTAAATATTGCTATGTAAGGATAAGACAACCTTAAATTCAGTAGATACCCGTAAGTAGATATTATTTATTTATATCTATATTTAAAAAAAAAATGGTTACAGAGAATTTTTCTTTTTAATTAATATTTTTTTAGACTTGGTTGATATAAAATTGGTTAACGTTAGAACATGAACTATTTGTAAAATGAATAAAAAAAAAATCACATTACACCTACCACCAAACGTAAATGGTTTGGTGAAACCATGTGTGAAAACCCCATGTTCAGATAATTGAACGTCTCGTCCCGCTGTGTGTTGGTCCACCCGAGATAGTTTGGGTATTTAAAATTTGAATTATAAATGCCTATTTCATAAACATGATAATGAGATGAGGAAACAAAAGGACTGATCAATAAAAATAAAATACTTCTTTAAATAATTTTATTGCCTCTATTCGGTGGATTATGTATACTTTCTTTCCAAGATTAAAGATAATTTTAACATTTTACGTTTAGTTTGGGAATTTAATTTCGTTTCCATGGAAACTAGTCATAGATCGGTCTATAACTATCGATATATAACTTTAGCTATTCAACGATTGTACTTATATATTCTGAGTATTATTTCCAGAAATTCATTTTTAACGTGAAAATTTTTGTTTCGTTGAGTAAATCATCTAATTCTTTCATTGTGGATTTTTTTTTAATACTACTAACAATAATAGATAGTTAATTATTTAAAATAAAAAGTACTTTAGAGAAAGAAATTTCTAATATTGGGCATTTAATCAATGATGATGAGAGCTATCTGATACTAAATACCATTTAGTTGTGCATTGATATACAGAGTATAATCAAAATCATCAGAGCCGCTTTCAACAAAATAGTAAAAATTTGTAAAATCTATGATATAAAGTAACACTTCAGGTTAGCTGATTCTAACGATACCGTCGCTGTAACATCACAGCCCATATAGCCAAATACGTTATTTTAGTTTCGTACGACGTTTCATTTTGGAGCTATTTCACATACACATTCTTCTTGCCAAGTTCATCAATTTGCCTTATCCATTGACTAATAGATACGAAATGTTTGCGTAGTTGTTTATCAGGTTTTGAGACCCAGTATGTTTTAATTTCTAATATCAATTTCTTTCCTTGTTAGGCAATAAGATATGCTAAAATATAGCTCAGGGCCAATTAGCATTGTTTCTGAGACCTTCCTCGCCGGCTCATCAGCTATTTCTTTGACTTCCATTCCTCATTCCTCCATTCCTCCCATGACTTCCATGTCCCAGAAGTTGGACATTTAGTTTTATGGCTTTGTAATACTTCAGCGGCAGTTCTTTACCCATGTTTAAATATATGGGTCACTCCGCCAATTGATAGGATATCATGTCCCAAGGATATTGTGGGGTTAGTGTGCGATTTCTTGTGTACCGACATACACCTGAGTATATACTCGCTGTTGAGACCCCTTTTTATTAAATTATCAGCATCCGTCTAAAACTTGGTGAATCGCTTTATCTTACAGTAACCTACTTTTTTAAACACTTTTTATCTACGAAAATTCTCATAAATTGGTCGTTTATCTCATTTAATTAACTAACTTAACGAGGTACTAAAAACTCATCAGCTTGGGATTAAATTAATTTATTCTTAGGAATAAATTAGTTTTCACAGTTGAATTTAAATTTTAAATTTAATGCTCATGTAAATGATGTAATGATGTAAATCATGTAAATGATTGCCCATAATACGAGTTGACAATCATTGCCACAGTTAATAATTTACTTTTATGAGACAGGAGAAATAACGTTATCAGTCGTCAACTTAAAAATAATAATTCCTTTGTCCCATAGTTTTTATCGTGCTAGATTAATATATTTATTTCAATGGTCAGCAAACTGCAGGTTTGAGATCCCCAAAAAACAGAGGATGGCATTATTTACATATAATTTCTGTTTTAATGATCTCCAGTTAATTTTCATTTCTACTTTTAGTGTGTCATCATTCACAATTCCATTTCATTCATACTCTAATTTTTCCAAGAAGGTATATTTGGTTCATGTCAATTTTTATGTTTAAAAATTCCTTTCTATAGGAATTCGGTCCTTCAATTTTTTTTTACGGTATATCATGTAAAAAAAATATGGTTTCACTTTACGTGAAATTAAAAACTCGAATTTCGTGAGAAATGTAAATATAACTTATATATTTATTTTCTTCGCAACTTCCTGGGAAAAATATCTCTCAATTCTATTCCAATATGCTCGGCTGTTTTTCAATCCCTTTATTCATAAAGGCCACCGACGATAAGCTTATTAACGAAAACGTTTGCTTGCGTAATAGTTTACCAAATTGGTTGACGTTTTCGACTTCGTTTCTATGTGCTGTTGAGTGATCTAGTAATTGTAAAGCCTAAAGCCTACCCCAATAAACGATTTATTCAATGTTTATAATAACGTTTATAATTTAACGTTTATAAATCAACGGGAAGGCAGTGGATCAGCTGATGCGAAAGGACGTGTTTCTACATCGTCTCTCAGAATTTGCTTATTTTGCAGTGAAATCTTTGAGATTATTTATTCAAAACAAGTCAAGAATACATAACAACAATTGATATTTATTGTTTGTTATAAATTATAGGGTTATTTTTATTTTATTTTATTTTTTTTTTTTCATTTTTTTTTCCCTTATATGCGATATCACAATCAGGCCATGTCTAGTAGAGCTTCTATCAAGAGAATTCGGCCGTTAGGCTCAACACCTTGTTCTTCGCCTGTCAAACAAAAGCCTCGTCAATGTCGTCAAACACCTGCAGTAACGCCTATTAGCTCCAGAGAAAATGAAACCCAGCCAGGAACATCATCAAAACCAACAATTGAAGAACTTCAGCATCAACCAGGTACATCTTCACAAGAGATAACCGAACAATCTCCGTTTTTCACCCCTAACCCCTATCAGGTGCTTCAGAATGATAAAGAAGTGATGGAATCCGCTTCAATACCAAGAGATCCCCGACCTCCACCCATATTCGTTAAAAACATAAACAATTTTCAGTTACTATGCTCACAACTGAACAAAATAACAGGCTCTGGAAGCTATTCATGTCTAAGCAGAACAAAGGACACGAAGATATCACCAGATACAGCTGAAACCTACAGAAAAATTGTGAAGTATCTAACGGAAACCAACGCGGATTTTCATACGTACCAATTACGGCAAGATCGAGCTTTGAGGGTAGTCATAAGAAATCTACACCCCTCAACACCAACCGAAGCAATAGAAGAAGAATTGAAAACTTCAGGTTTCATAGTGCGCCAGATTACAAATGTACAGAAGGAGAGTAAAGAACAGCCAGGAGTAAAAGTTCCTCTACCCTTATTTTTCGTAGATTTGGAGCCAAATCAAGGGATCGAAAAAATATACGAAATAAGAAGAATATACTACACAAGTGTTATAGTAGAGAAGCCATATCCTAAGAGGGAAATCGTACAGTGTCACAATTGCCAGGCATATGGCCATACCAGGACTTACTGCCATCATCTGCCGCGCTGTGTGAAATGTGGAGAGCAGCACAAATCCGGGGAGTGCACAAAACCGAAACGGGATCCTGCAGTTTGTGCATTGTGCCTTGAAGGACATCCAGCGAACTACAAAGGCTGTCAGATCTACAAGAATATTAAATCAAGATATCAAAAATCCCGGACCCAAGAAGAAGCAGAGGCATCAAGAAGAGAACCTAACGCATCAAGAAGAGGACCTTAAAAAAAAATTGACCCAACGGTGTCTTTTGCACACTTATTAGGAGGTAAGAATGATGTTACTTATTGTGAGACCCTGCCGCAACAACAACACATACCTCAAAATTCTCAACCCCACCCTCAACATCCTAATCAAACTTCACCTAATCAACAGTTTTATCAACACCAAATTCCCCGCATTCCTCCTCCCTCAAATACCACAGATCTCACCAGTTTACTTACATCTTTCCTCTCCGAATTCAGATCCCTTGTTACTCCTTTGATATCTCTTCTCACCAATCTTGTATCACATTTTATCCCTCCCGCGAAAAATCCTTAAATGACTTCCAATAAACCTTTATCCATTCTCCTTTGGAATGCGAATGGTGTTAGAAATCACACAAACGAACTAACTACATTATTACTTGACAAAAATATTGACGTGGCACTAATTACTGAAACTCGACTAACCACTAAACAGCACTTCAAAATACCACAATACCTGACATATCGTACTGACCACCCTGACGGAAAAGCACATGCCGGTACTGCTGTCATTGTACACCAATCCCTCTCCCATCACCTACTCCCGTTACCTACACATGATTTCCTACAGTCCACCGCTATCGTGATAAAAACCTTTTCCTTTCCGGTTACCCTTGCATCAGCGTATTGCCCTCCTAACCGATCCATATCCAATGCCCAATTCCGTTCTCTCCTCGACTCCTTAGGACATCACTTCATCTTGGGTGCAGACCTAAATGCCAAACATCAACAATGGGGTTCCAGAACCACGAATACTCGTGGCCGAACCCTGCTGTCTGCACTCAATTCCCAACATTTTCACCTCCTTTCCCCCAACTCTCCTACCTACTGGCCTACAGATCCCAACCGTAATCCTGATCTTCTTGATTTCTTTATCCACAGCGGCTTAAGTCCCCTCAATTGTTCCATTACACGTCTAAATGAACTTTCCTCTGACCATAGTCCTCTAATCCTTAATGTTTCACTTGAACCCGTTCCCAAACCTTCTCCACCGTCATTTATTAGGGGCCCAGTTAACTGGGACCTTTTCCGCCAAATCATCTCCGATAAAATTGATCTTAACATATCCCTCAAAACTCCCGATGACCTTGATAGTGCCGTAAATTCCTTTACTACCACAATCCAACAAGCCGCCTGGACTGCTTCCTTCCCAAAAGACTCCTCCAGAATTCCTAAAAAGACCATTCTACCCCAACACCTCCTTGACCTAATCCAAACCAAACGCCGTGCCAGATTATTGTGGCAACGTACCCGACATCCTACCGACCGCTGCTCCTATAATTATTACTGCAAAAAATTAAAACTGGAATTAGCCACCTTCAGATCACATTCCTTCAACTCCTACCTATCCTCCCTTTCTTCTCGCGACAATTCCCTTTGGAAAACCACTACCAAAATCTTAAATCCTCACCGCATTTCCCATCCCCTCCGACGAGATGATGGCTCCTGGGCAGCATCTGACGAAGATAAGGCTGAGGAGTTCGCCATTCACCTATCCAATACATTTATTTCACATCCGGAATCCCATCCTGCCCACACCGTAACAGTAGAAGAACTCCTTACATCACCAATCCCACTTTCCTTGCCCCCAAAAGCTATTCATCCTTCCGAAGTGAAATTTCAATTAAAAAAATTAATCCCCCGTAAAGCTCCTGGACATGATCTCCTTACCCCTCAAATCCTTCGACAACTTCCATCCAAAGCAGTCATATTCCTTACATATATCTACAACTGTATCCTACGCACCACCCACTTTCCTCTGCTATGGAAACACTCCACTATTATCCTTTTCCAAAAACCAGGCAAACCTCCCAATATCTCAACATCCTATAGACCAATTAGCCTACTCCCAATCCTTTCAAAAATTTTTGAAAAGATCCTTTTGAAACGAATCCTACCCATTATAGAATCCCAAAATATTCCTTCCCATCAGTTTGGTTTTCGCTCCCAACATTCTACTGTTCAACAAGGACTCCGAGTTGTTGATCATATTTCCTCAGCCCTAGAAAACAAGGAATACTGTTCGGGTGCATTTCTGGACATTGCACAGGCATTTGACCGGGTATGGCACTCCGGACTGCTCTTCAAGCTTAAAATCCATTTACCTCAGTCCTTGTACCTAGTCCTCCGATCCTACCTCTCTGACCGCTCCTTCCGAGTTCGCTGTGGAACAGAATTTTCCAATATCTACTCCGTTAAAGCCGGTGTTCCCCAAGGCAGCGTCTTGGGTCCCGTGCTTTACATCCTCTTTACTGCTGACATCCCTGTTCATCCCGATACTTTTCTTGCAACATTCGCTGACGACACCGCAATCTTATCATCCAACTCTGATCCCAACATAGCATCCTTAAATCTCCAAAACCACCTCACCTTGATTGAGCACTGGTGTAATAACTGGCGCATTAAAGTTAATGAATCTAAATGCCAACATATTACCTTTACACTCCGACGCAGTTCCTGTCCACCAGTACACTTTAATTCCATCCAGCTTCCTTACTCAGACACAGTCCGGTATCTTGGCTTTCATTTAGACCGAAGACTAACGTGGAACCCACATACTAGACTCAAAAGACAAGAACTCAACCGACGATACGGCCAGCTATACAGACTACTAAACAGAAAATCCAAACTTTCTATTGAAAACAAATTACTTATCTACAAGACAATACTGAAACCTATATGGACATACGGACTTGAACTGTGGGGGACAGCAAAAGCTTCTAACATCAAACGTATTCAATCCTTTCAATCTAAAGTCCTTCGAACAATAGTTGATGCTCCGTTCTATGTAAATAACAAAATCCTACACCATGCCCTTAATATCCCATTTGTCCTAGACCTTATTCCAGAAAAATTCTCCAAATTTCACCAAAACCTTACCTATCATCCAAATCCCCTTGCACAATCTCTATCCAGCACCACCCATCCTTACAATCCTCCTCGAAGGTTGAAGCGGCAGTGGCCCAGAGACCTTTTGTAAATAAGCATCTATTGGAGTTTTGGCAATGGCCAGATCCTCCACTCAAGCCCGAGTGTGAATGATTAGGTTAGTTCTTTCGTTTATATACATTTATTTTATTTTATTGTATTTATTTTTATTTTATTTTATTGTATTTATTATTATTAAGTTTCTGTTTTTTTTTTTTTTATTGTAAATAGAGTGTGAGTGTGCTTTCTCTGATCACTATTATAAATGTCCTTGATGTGACAGAATGTAATATTTCTAAATAAACAAATATATAAATCAACAGACAAAAAAAAATCAAACAGTTACTGAAATTATGATTTAAACCGGGAAACTCTTCAGTTTTATATTTTATAACAGGTAGAAACAAAAATTGATTGGAGTTAAATGAAGACTTTTGAAAGTACCAGATGAACTTCAACTAATAGTTCACCTCGACTTTATCGCAATTGCTTTTCAAATAGGCCTTCTGTTAACCAAAGTATTAAACCGTAGGAAATGGCATTTATTGATTTGCTTCAGGATAACCATTTACTCCTTATCTTTCATTTTTTAAAAGATAACTGAGTAATTTTAAACTGTATTTCCATAACCAAGAAGATAATATTTTTTTTTTTAAATATCGCTTCCCATTAGATGCTAAGTTGGATAATTAGCCGATTTGGATTTAGTGATTTCACAGTTGCATACATAGTTAGAATTGCTTAATAGCAAAATAACATTCATTTATATATTTTCTGATTGTAAATATTGTTCACGTTCATAATGTTGACGAAATGACAGATGAAGATATTACCTGATAGAAATTGTAAAATCGTGGTTGAAAAAAGATTAGCAAAAATAAAAAAAATCAGGTGCGCTCATCACATGACGTCACTTACCACCTTTTTCTTAGAATAAATAAGTATTTTCAGACAAAGGGGAAATGAAAGTAAAAATTATAGACGCTATATTTATTTTCATTTCATTGTGGGTATTTTCATTGGTTTAATTATCCTTATATATATAAATTTTAATTTTTATATCCCTATAATCTATACAATTAAATATAATACCAACGATAGCATTTATGAAAAATGCATATGCATATACACATAATATTGTCGGAGTCGGTATTTTTATTCCTGTTGCTCGTTTTTATTCCTTTGGTTCTTCCATAACAACTATTATAAGTTACAATCTCTTATTTCTCCTTTGGTTATTAACCAAATTCTTTCATACTCTATATTTAACTATTTTTTAAATCAAAGATTAATGTGAAATTAATATCTCAAATTAAAAAAAAATAAAGATACTTTAGAGGAAGCTAATATTGAAAATTAGCCATTCAAATCTTGTTAGAGAACATCAATGAGAATAAACCCTACATTATATCAAAAACTGTGGATATATTGTTCAAATAACTTAAAAGATGGATAAAAACGACGTATAAGATGTCTTCCTTGGCGTCTTTTAAATATTTTTCGGTATATCTTTATCAATGAATCAGTTAATCATCTTTTGGATACAATTTAGCTGGTTGGGTAGTCACACTATTTTGGATAAATCACGTCATGGTAAGTTTAACAAAATATAAAAACTTTTAGAAAAAAGTTCTATTATTTTGTATCCTACTTGTTATAATAACTAGAAGAAATAAGCTTCATGGGTTTACCCAATACAAGAATTTCGTATTAAAGATGTGAATTTTCACATTCAAAGATGAAAAGTTACCAAAAAAAAATGTTAATAAATTGATCAAAATATTAGAGCAACCAGATATTTCTCCTCAAGCAGTAAGTTCAACTAGTTGATCAAACTAACCACATACCGTTATAGGAGCAAAACTGTTATAAATCTGGAGCAAAATCTAGGTCATACGATTCGAATAATAAATAATGATCAGATTTTTAAAACGGATATTAAGCGTTTCCGGTTGCGTTAACCTTGTAAATAGTAATGTCATCCCCCTTCAACATTTCCTTCACCATCCGTGATTCTTAATCAACCTTGATAATTGATTGAGATGCCGGTAGTAATGAAGGGGATAAAAATGCAAGCTCATGAACCGAAACTTTGTCTGATAATATTTATTTCTTTCTCCTTTTGTCCACTTTGATGTAAGTCTACTAACATGACTTAGAATTCAGGAGAAGACAACATGACTTTTCAGTTAGAAATTAAAAAGTGTGCTGTTGTATAGTAGAGAATTTGTGTCATTAGCCATATTTATTTTAAACTCCGTGCTTGGTTTATTAGTAATTATTTTATCTAAGCAATAATATATGTATTTTTTACAATTTCAATTTTTATAATAATAAGTCATACTAATTTATGATAATAAATTAATTTATATAATAATTTATGATAATAACTCAATGGAAAGAGACCTGGAGAAGGAACTCCCCCAAACCGGTTGAGATAAAACAAAACAGTGCTAAATGGTGTACTAATAAAAAATCAAGAGGAAATAATCCTGTACCACTTCATAACCGGTCTCTGGGAATTTTCGGACGGTTACCAACTGCATAGTCGATAACCACCTGCCTGCGTCAGGAGCAGGATTCCCCTAGAACTGTGAACCACTCATTCGTGGACAGTATACATTATCCGGTCATAAGGAAGAACTTGATCATGCAGTATTCAAGAAATTTTACAAGATATAGAAAGAGGTGTGGAAATTCTGATCGTTTTCTTGAAAATAACGGAGTATAAAAAATCTAAGTGAAAAAACGATTCTATCAATGATCCAATCTGGTTAAGTTATTCGAAAATATAATTTCATCACTCCTGGTAACTTTTTTCTAGGTAATTTTTGGTGAAGTATGTTACATAAATATCTTTGGGGATAAGACTTTAACAAAGTTTCATTAAAAACTGTACATCCGTTTAACCGATACAGTGTATGACATTGGTAAAGTCAACTCATAGTCAATCTATTCTAAACTATTAAGAACATTAATTTTCATTATTCAATGAAATTTGATTAAATTCCTTCAATACTATTTCTACCATATTCTCTAAATTTCCTTCAGCTTTGGACCAAAGCGAACCAGCCGTTTTTGGAATACAGGAGTATCTTGATACTCCTTAATTAGAAAGTACGTTTTATCATAAGTAAGCAATATTAGTTGATGGAATTCGATAAAACTGTTATGTCACTATTTTATCGCTCAGCTCCTACTTTAAGTTAAATCAAAGTGTTTAAAATATAAGCATGTAAAAGTAGTCCACGCATGCATACCCGAGAGTAATGAAATTGATATGGGACCACCTTGATATCGACCTCTACACATTCCTGAAAATTTCATAAAATGAACATTAACGCCCGTCTTGAATTGGCTAAAGACTGGCACAGAACCAAATTTGTTCCTCAATGTCAAAAATTTCCCAATAGAACAAACAAATTAACCTCCCGCAAGAATAGTGACGAACACTATTTAATTTTCAATTACAAACGGTTTAAATTTCATTGATTTACATTATATTCAAGTTATACAAACAAACAAACAATGGGTTTGAAAAAATATTTTTTTTAATGAAAAATCTGTGTCTCAATGTTTTGGGAATTTAATCTATTTAAATATTTTCGGTAATAGTAGGTCGCAGTAAATTTTTTTGTGTTTCTTTGATACAATTGTGACATTACAGATAATAGTTACCCACCCAGCATCAATATTTGAAAGACATCTAAGGTTTTTTTTATTTATCTTTTAAATATCTTAAAAAAGATATCTGACAGATGACCATTTCTAAATGACTTTTCACAGGTTGCTAAGAAATGTCTTAAAGATCCCTTGAACAAACGACAGATTAGAATCATGTGTAATTCATTTAAGACTAATTATAATTCTAATCTAAGCCCAATTACTGTTTGTTTTTCATTTAACTGAACATTTTTCAAAACTTTAATAAATACACGTTAAACATGTATCATAAACCTGGAACTTTATTGCAAAAAGTACCTTAAAACTTTTATTTTAAAAACATTTTTTCCTAAAAAGTTTCATAGAAACAGTTGAAACGGAACTTCTTAAAAAGTGTCATCCTCTTTGAAAAACTGAAAAGTAATGAATGCTTTATAGGCCCCATCAGCAAATCCGAAAGGCACATCGAAGAAAAGAAAAATATATAATAGTAGAAGCTACATTCTAAGTCTAAATTTTGTTATTTAAATCTTTTTTGTAGATCTTTTTAACGATATCAAAATCATCTATTTGAGATGGTCTTTTTAAGATATCAAAGCGATATCTTTTAGGCATATCGCAGATAGCAGTTTGATAACTATTGGATGCCTTTTGGATGAAGCTATATAGTGTATCTCAAACGAGATGTCTTTTTGATGACCGTTTTTGGATGGCTTAAAACGACGCCATTAACATAAGCCACCTTTTTGATGTCTTAATGATGTCTTTCGGTATATTTTTCAAACATCCCGTATATTTTTTAAGACATTTGTTAGCCATATTTTTGAGAATTTTGTGCAATAACAATAGATATCAGTGGGTACGTAATAAGAATAATATAATGATAACTAACATAGAGAATGATACGAATATATGGTATGGTAAGCTATAAAATAATACACATAATAGATTTAGCTAATATTATTAACCATGTCTTGAGCACCGAAGTTGTTCAAGTGCTGGTAACTAAGCAGGTAATTAAGATGGTCGGGGGACCATTTACCGAGGTTTTTATCAAGATAACAGCGATCGGGTAATTAAGTCATGGATAGGGCAATACTCATGGAATAATTTGGATTATTTCTTCAAGATTGGGTTAAAACTGTGACCTGACTATCCATCACATATGATCTGTAGAACAATCGAAAAACTTCCATCAATAACATGTTTAAATATATATCGTTTTCTACGAACGCAAGATTTAATCTAGATTTATAATTGAATAATAAGTTTACCTGTCCCATGGAGAAATATGATAGTCGTAGACGGCTTCTCCCTTGCTTCAACTATTTCAGTGACCTGCGGTTTCGGAGCGCAGCAGAAGAGGGATAGCGTACAGGTGAAGACACAGATGACGTTTTTCATCGTCTTTTGCGTGGGCAGACGGTGGATGAAGCCAGCATGGAGGGCTAGAGGACCTCTTGATCAACTGCTGTGTTACAGACTGAACGTAGAGGTGTGTGGTAGGTGGTGGGGACTGCCCAGGAGGAAACAGAAACTGTGGTCATCCGAGTCTTTCTCGTGTCCTTGCAGCATATCAATTTGAACTATATTTCGATTCCATATAAATGAAAATGATTCGACTAAAATATATATATTCATTTTTTTTTTTAATTAACAACTTTTATGGGTTAAAATAAAATAATAAAAATATTTATAAAATCTCCGATAGTAAAACTAGTGATGGTAAGCCCCTAAAAATGGTAAATATGGAACAGTTCTGGACAATTCTTTCGAACTACAAAAAAAAAATCTATAAATTTAATCCTGAACTTATTTAGTCAAAATTAAGTCAATGAAAACAAATCTAAAAAAAACTATACTTGTGAAATGTTTTTATATTATTCATAATTTTTCGAACTGCTAAAACGTATCTTAATAATTAATTCTAGATTAATACTGGATCACTGTAAATACTGAAGAAATAAATAAAATAATGAAATTTTTGATTTTTTTTTTTTTTTTTTTTTATTAAAATATCCAATTCAGCACCAATCTCTGAAAAATATTTAAGGGAATTTAAATATATCGTCATATAGGAGACAAAGATTTTTTAAAGCAGATCTCAAAAAAAATTTCTTGAATCGAACATCTAAATGATATGTTTTCCACGTTGAAAATTGTATACCATGAAATAACCAACTTGTGGATGGTATCGTTTCGCCAAGTTTAAAGACAGGCTATCAATGAGCTCAGTGCCGAATTTAGGAAGTTTCACAACCATATAAGCATAATAACGTTCAGTATGGTTTTATATAAAAATTCATATGATATCCTATTCGATTGGGAAGCAAAGAAAACATGTATTCTCTTCTTCAATAAGTAGGGATTGAATCTGGAAAATTGACTTGAGAAGTTTGAAAACAGGTAACTTAAAAGAAGTCTCAACTCGATCACGATAAGTGAGTATAAGTTTTTTTTTTTTAATCTGGTATAACAAATTGAAGCTGATTTGATTGAAATTGAAGCTTAACGGTATCCATGCTTTACTCATTTCCTATTTTATTTCAAAGAGAAATGGGTAATTTTAGGGAGAGGAATCCTTCATTGAAAGTAGTGTTGCCCCAACGGTCTTGGTCTTGCGGTCTTGGTCTTGGTTTTGCAATTTTGCTAGACCAAGACCAAGACCGTTTTTTGTGTAGCAAGACCAAGACCAAGACCGACATTGCAAATCTTGTGTAAGACTAAGACTGTCTGCAAGAGTCTTGCGTCTCGCAGTTAAATAAAACTGAGATTGGTGCGTTATTCAGTAGTTGGTTTCCATCTAACTATAAAGTTATAACACTGAAATATATTGTATTGATTATTATAATTTTATGTTAATACGGTGTTTCAACATTTCAACCTTACATTAAATCTTTTTTTTTATCCTTAAATCGTGAATTTGAGCTCAGACCTCCAAAACTTGAACACATGTCAATACTGGATTAAGATAAGACAACAATTGGTTTTGTTGTATGTAAATGAGGCCAAGATAGTTTAAAGGACGATGTTAGTTACTACATGTAAAGGCTAGAAAAATGCAATTTATTTTTGTATTCGGCTCTTCTTTTCATCATCGGGGTTTAAGGCAGTAATATCACTAGTACATAATGGTAACAGAACTGACCACCAAAAAACCACCTATGCCATCTATGATGATAATATTGCGTCAGTTACGACTTATCAAATGATTATGTGGGATTTCCCACAGGTACACCTACTAACTTCGTCTTCTATCTTTTGAATTATATAAACATATGTATTTATGTTTTGGAAGATCATACTCTACAATTTATACAAGTTCAAATTTATCATCCTAGATCGAGTATAGTAACAGTTTTTGCCGCATACAATATGACCAAAGCCCGATTTTTATGCAGTAAAAAAAGTTAAACAATGCCAAATTATTATGAAATTAGTTAAAATACTATTTCCTAGAAACTCTTGAAGTTTGCTCCTAGAAGACTCATAGCGAAAAGTCAGTCAGGATTCTTAAGAAAAAAAAATTAAATCAATAAAAAATTCTTCTTAAACACAAATAAGACATAATTAGTAATAATTAAAAACACAACGTAAGATATTTATTAACCCTTAACGACAGTGGACACGCATATGAGTCGAGAGCCTATCGGGATCTTGAATTGGGATGTGCTCAGTGAAGCAACTCTATTTTCAAATTATCTCGCAACCTTTCTGTGGGACATAAGGTAATTATTTGTTTGGATATTATGGGAATTTTTTTATAACCTCAGCAGCTAACATTTGCGACCCATACCTGACAGGCCCTTGTCTTCTTTTATACCTGTATTTATATCTTAAACAGATCTATACGGATCTTGAGTAGTACATGTAAAATGCAAAATTCAATAAGATCTTTTTTTGATCTATTTTATAATTTGGCACTAAAATAGACCTTTTTGAGATTTTGCTCTAAAACAAATTTATTTTGCAATTCAGGAAAAAAAAGATCTATTCTTGTGTCTTCCTTCAGAATTTGATTCAGTTGATTATATAATCAATTTACGCTAAACTTAACGAAGGTATCGGCATCGATCCTTTGGGTTCGCTAAGTCTATTATTTTTATCATCAATTTAATAACTTGGCCGGCCAGGGGGCAAGGAAGGAAGAGAGAAGAAGCATGGGCATGAAGACTGACACAGAGAAGAAAGGAAAATCGCAAGTATCCCAGCCCAACTAAATTTAAACATTATATAAAATCCACAATTAACTAAAATAAAGCAATCAAATTTATATTACAATCTATTTACAGCCAACAGCAATAAAATAATAATTACTCCTGTAGTATAATTATTAAGTTAATATTCCTGACAGCCTTCTATTTTATTCGGTAACCGGTTTTGGGAATCGCAATCTCCGAACCCATTCATCACAATTATATTATATAAGTGACTAGCTTTACCCGGCCACGCCCTGCGGTGGCTTAGTCTGTCAAAATGTAAAAGAAAGAAAATAGAAAGCATATATGAGTGGATTAATACCAAAGGACATCCGTCATTAATTCCGTAAAATCAAAGGATTTTTTTTTCATGATTCAACTTGAACATTCTTAATCATCTGAGTGAATACGCCGTCATTCTTAATAATCAGAAACAGTCTGAGTTGAACTTATAAAACTAAAATTGACTTTATCTCCGCTTTCTGAAAATGTCAGAGATGGACTTTGATATCAAGCCACACATATATTTTCATATTTAATTTTATTATTATTATTATTTTATATTTAATGTATTGTTTAATGTTCAACTTTGTGTTCATCATTTTATGGCAAGTAAAAATGTAAATGTTTGTTTGTTCAAACTCTTAAATCTCGGAAAGTTCTTCACCAATTGCCTTGAAATTTTGGCTTAACGTTGCATTTAAATACGCACGTGGTTTAATATATCCACTATCATAAAATATAAGGTGAAACTATACATATTTATTTAAAACACACCATCAGTTGGATTTAGAAGCAACACACTCGGTTCAAAATATTTTACGATACTGTTTCAGTGTTAAAAATTTTCAAATATTTATCGTGGCAATGCAGCCTCCCACCTTGCTCAAAAGACTTCGCATACCCCTCCAACGATAGTTGATTGCTTGCTTCTTGTTAATAACAGCTTGATTAAATATAAAGTTGTAAAAACTATAGTGGAAAAATAAACCTTACTCATGAAAGAAATCCTACGGTAAACGGCACAACCTTATTCCAATGTAATGTTAGAGAAAATAATTTATTAAAAAATGAAATAAACTGAAATCAATAAGAAACTAATTTCTAAAAGGAACACAAACGGTGATAATTATTACTCAACAATTAAATATTTATAAATAATAGTAAATCAATATTTGAGATGTATCGTACTACTTCCAGAATACATTGGGAGGAAAATAAAAGATGAATATAAAGAGCATATATATTGACCTACATAATGAGAATCTTATCACTTCTTCAAATGATAATTTCAATTACTGTAGTAATTATAAAATTTTCGATTAATCAATAACAAAAAAAAATTGCCTTCTGTGAAGAGAAAGTAGTAAATGTTTAAAACTCTATAACTCTACAACGAATCGTCCGATTTCAATATTTTTTATTTATTTTGTAAGGAATTATGGAGTCTTTCAAATAAATATGGATGTTATCAAAATTATGTCCTATTTTGTCATCGTCACAAAAAATTTTAAATTCATCGTAACTTTGTTTTAGCTTGTTTTCTGGAAAGTTTGTTATACACATAAATTAAAAGGGTATCAAGGGGAAGACTTTAGAAAAGTTAAAATCGTTAAAGCCGTTTTGGCGCTACAGTTTATAGCGACATGTTTTTCGGCCGCCATTTCGAAACGAAAGGCCGGATAAAAATACAATATTCAATAACATTCCTGAATTTGATTGTAACGGTGTGTAAAAATTTCAAAGCAATCGGAGAAGAACTTTCGGAAAATAGCTTGTTCGGTATGCAACAACTTTCCAAAGTTTCATGGCGATCGGATGAATGGTTTAGTAATGCATACGAGACAAACAGACAGACAGACAGATATACAAACATTCATTTTTATACATATAGATAACAAGGCCAGTTTAGAGCCTTGAGAGGTCCTAAGCAGTTGTGCCAGCATTACAATTTTAATTGATAATAAACTAATATGAAAACAAAGTGTCAATATTTTGTTAACAATTTAAATGTAATTTTTTGCATACTTTTAGTTTATGGTAGAGGTCTCTAAACTTTTTGATCCACGTGCCACATTGTGACTAGTATTGCCCAAAACCACGTGCAAGACCAAGACCAAGGCCACATAACAGTTGCGAGACCAAGACCCGGACTGGTAAAAAAAAATCGTTCTTTTTATTAAAAAATTAAGGCAAAATAGTTACTAGTACTTGACAATCTTAGTTACTATACGTTTATAATTGGTATAACCAGTATACTTTTGCATTTAACTACACTAATTTTTCATTCGTGCTTAGTTAGGTTTCTCCTATCTAAAAAATAACAGTAGTTCTCTATGGTAATAAGGTAATAAATAACTGTAAGACCTTTTTCGCAAGACCAAGACCACGACAAAGACTGAGTTTGCAAGACTAAGACTCGTCTCGGTCTCGCATTTGTGCAATATTAATTGAGACCTTCACTAAATTCCGCGGACCGTATTGAGACCTATAGCAAGTCCCGCGGGCCTGAACTTATGATAAAAAAAAAGTTTACCATTAAATTCCTTTTTTTTTTTTTTTGTTTAGTTTCTACTCGGGATAATGATTATTAGAATATTGAGGTGAAGGGAGCCAGGTTGGTAACGGTACACCCTCCTTAGAAAAGGCCCTACGACGAGAGACATTATTTTAAATCGAGTGGTAATTTGTTTTCTCCTGCGCTTTCATATTGTTAGTTTAACTTTTATATATCATTTACCCGTAATTTTCTGAAAACGTTTTCAAGCAAAATGTTCAACCCGCTAGTACACAGTATATATTAATATTAACTTCTTTTTTTGAGTTCCGTGATAGATGTTTCCAATTGATAATACTCAGATTTTTTGTTAAAGATCCATTTTTCCCTACAACCATTAGTATTGCTAGATAATATGTACTGTCGTTAAAGAAAATGGAAAGTGATGCAAACTTATACATTTAATGGTTCCGAAAAACATGGTAATCCATTGTTTCAAATGAATTTATACTATCGTTTTTAATATCGATTCTAAGTATGGTGGTACAAGAAAGTTGTGTGATATCCACACCGTACTGGCCTTTTTGTAATCATACGCCAGCAATATTGTTTTTGTAAAAACAAAGCAAATCTATTTTGCTTCAATTTATTGGAAGAGCTAAGCTTCAAACTTTCCTTGAATTATTAAAAAAATTGTCCACAACATATTTAATATATTATGAAAAATATATTTCTATTTTAATATAAAAGTTTTAAATAATTCTTATAAACAGGCACGAGTTCTCGACCCAAATAAAGTAGAAGTACAATGGACTGTACGCCTATTAGTTATTATACTGTTATTTTCCATATTAAGTTTACTATGAAGAAATACCGTTTTAAATACAGTTAATGTATTTAAGGTTATAAACATATGCTTTATACATCCATGAAATATTTTTACATTTCACTTCTTCTTTCACATTAGTACTATGAAATAGTATTTTAATCAATGCCAATGCCTTGATTATGTGGATTTTAAATACTTTTTTTTTCAAACTTTACATTTAGTTAGTATATTTCATGTAATTTCCTTGAAAACATGTGATTTCCGTTGAATAATATTAATTTTAAGAAATCATTATTTATAATTTGTCGTCACTCTCCATCACTTTCTATGACATTCCATATAAGATATTGTTTTTTTCTAAAATTGTCCGCTTTCCAACGATATATTATACGTATACCCATTGGCTAGTATTTCCAGAAATTCATTTTCGACATCAATACTTATTTCCCTTTTTTTCTCAATTTTTCAATTATCAAATTCTTTCAAAAGTTATGTTTAGCATTTTTTCGTAACTCTTAATAATGAGAGATAGTTAATTATTTAAAATAAACCAAATTAAAGTTACTTTAGAGGAAGACATATTGAAAATTTAAGCATTTAGTCCTCTAAAGTGACATCAGTGGGGATAATACCTCAGTCATATTAAAGATCACTTAATTAAATAATGATACACCGAGTTTGATCAAAATCGATAAAGCCGATTTTCAGAAAAATTTAAAAATGAGCATAACCGTTGATATAAAGTGCCATTTCCAGTCAGTTGATTTTAACTAAAATATTGCTGTCACATCTAAGGCATATACCTACATTAAATACATAATATCAGTTTCGTACGATTTTTCGTTTTTGAGCTTAAGTGTTCACATACGCACACACAGTCACACAGACCATTTTGCAGGATTTGGTTATTTGGACTAAGAGGACCTCAAAACGTGTATTTCCGCTGAAAATTCAGATTCGAAAATTTTCACTATCGTAATACTTTCCCTTACTATATATTACATAATAGATAAGTGAAAGTGAAAAGGACATAATATTAAAAATATCAGAAATAGATTTGAGTATGTTTATATCTAATAGTTAATATATGATTTTTTTTACAGACAGGAAGTTTACCATTAGATTCACTGTGCACTTATACCATTTCCATGTTTTATTACAGCCATATGAGCGAGTGGAATGTGCTCAGATAAATCCTTAGGTTGCTTTTTACAGATCGCTTGGAGACTTTTTTCTACCTCAGACTTGTTTATGCTTTTGTTCAATAAGGGAAATACATCATTCTCAAAATAGTTGTCAACATTTGCACCGTCGAAAAGAGAAAGGGAAGAGTAGAAGTCTACTTTGGCCAACCTCTCATAGCTTAGATCGTCCAATGTGACGTAGCAACTCGTAGTGTTGTGAACAGTGTAGGCCAGGTGGAGGGAGTTGTCCCGGATCCTGTAGGAGGCAGACATCGAGAACCTGCTGATTTTCAGTAAGCTGAAGGTTTTTGGAACAAGCCCAGGCCATAGTAGAGGTCGATTGTGTAATCTTTACCATTGACTTTAACTGTGCAATTGTCGGTCCTCTTTGCAGAGTCGAATCCAACGACTACTGATTCAGAAAATGAGACCTAAAAATGAGATGAAAGCTATCATCGAATACAACCTGCATAAGAAAGATGCAGGAAAACCTATTTTTATCCTAATGTGTCTGAAATTTTAAACAATTTACTTTTGTTAAGGTAAAAATATTAGGATAAGTATTAATCATAATTTTGAATAAGCGTGATAATGATTTAAATTTAAAACTTAAATAAATTAATAAATTTAAAACATTTCTAGGAGATCTTTTTATTTTTTTCAGATAAAAATAGGCTAATATTAGCGGGTTGGCAATGATTTAACATGAACATAGAAAACAATCAAGGCAAACTTCTTAATTCTTAAAACTACAGGCAGAATATATAAGATATGTTACTTATCCTCTCGATCTTTCTGAGCCTTGATTATCAACTGTCTTAAAAGAAATTAAGTACATTTGCCTATGATTTACTATTTCAAATACTTACTATTGGACCAGAACCCTCAGGTAAAATAACAGATATCCTTGGTTTCGTATAAAGGATTATTATTTGTTTTTTTTATAATTTTTTTTTCACTTTGCGTTATTTAATATTACTGTCGTTATTTAATATTACTGTCGTTATTAAAAAATCCAAGATAGTGACGTTTCTAGCGGGAAAATTTATACCTTTACAGTCCTGGTGGTAAGAAATTTACGCTCCTCAACCCCAACTGAAATGATAAAAGAAGAATTAGCGACGCTTGGTTTCAATGTGCATCAGGTAACCAACGTTCTGAAGGAGAATAAGGAGCAGCCAGGAGTAAGTAATAAAGTTACACTACCTTTACTTTACGTGGATCTAGAGCCATCACCTGGTATTGAGAAAATATATGATATCAAGAGATTGTACTACACTATCGTGAAGTTTGAGAAGTCATACACCAAGAAGGAAATTGTGCAGTGCCACAATTGCCAGGCGTATGGCCACACGAAAACTTATTGTCACCCCCTGCCGCGTTGCGTGAAATGCGGTGAACAGCACAAATCTGTGGAGTGCACCAAACCGATACAAGATCCTGCAGTGTGTGCACTATGCCAGAAGGGCCACCCTGCCAACTACAAAGGCTGCCAAACCTATAAGAGCCAGAAGAACCGGATTCAAGATGAGACAACCAGACCAAGAAGAGGACCTTCTAGAATTATTAATAATAATTTATCATACTCCGAACTACTTGGAGGTAAGAACCCAAATAATACATGGGAAGCCCTGCCACAGCAACTACCTCAGCCCGAACCTCAATATTCTGTTCATGCTAACACACATAATCATCAACAACCTCAAATTTCTCATATTCCTCCTCCTTCAAATGCAACAGATCTCACTAGTTTGTTAGCATCTTTCCTCACCGATTTCAAATCCCTAGTTACTCCACTAATATCACTCCTTACAAATCTCGTATCTCACCTCATCCCTCCTTCAAAAAATCCATAATGACTCACATCCCAAAACTCATGTCCATTCTCCTTTGGAATGCGAATGGTGTTAGAAACCACGTTGACGAACTTACAGCTTTACTACAAGACAAGAACATTGACGTATCCCTAATTACAGAAACTCGACTGACCATAAAACAGCATTTAAAAATCCCACAGTATATAACATACCGTACTGACCATCCTAACGGTAGAGCACATGCCGATACTGCTGTCATCGTACATCAATCCCTCTCCCATCACTTAATCCCATTACCTACTCAAGATTTCCTACAGTCAACCGCTATTGTAATCAAAACCTTCTCCTTTCCAGTCACCCTTGCATCAGCATAATGCCCTCCTAACAGATCCATATCCAAAGTACAGTTCAGTTCTCTCCTCAACTCTTTAGGTCATCATTTCATCCTGGCCAAATGCCAAGCATCAAGTTTGAGGTTCAAGAACCACGAATTCTCGTGGCAGAACATTTCTGTATGCACTCAATAGCCAACGTTTCAGTCTCCTTCCACCCAACTCACCAACCTACTGGCCCACTGATCCTAACCGCAATCCTGATATCCTTGGGTTTTTCATCCACAGTGGTTTAGGTCCCCTCAATCATTCCCATACCCGTCTTGACGAACATTCCTCAGATCATAGTACATTAATACTTCAATTATCAATAGCTCCTATTCCTAAACTCCCTTCACCGTCCTTCATCAGAGGCCCAGTTAACTGGAAACTCTTTCATCAAATCCTTTCCGATAAAATTGATTTCAAAATAACCCTGAAAAGCCCAGAAGACCTTGATAATGCCGTAAATTCCTTTACCACCACTATTCAGCAAGCAATCTGGACTGCTTCCTCTAAAAATTTCTCCTCGAAAATTCCTAAGAAAAATAATTTACCTCAGCACCTGCTAGATCTAATTCATATCAAACGCCGTGCCCGAATATTATGGCAACGTTCAAGACACCCCACCGATCGTCGCTCTTATAATTATTTCACTAAACGATTAAAGCAGGAATTGCCCATCTTCGTATCCCAATCCTTCAACTCCTACCTTACTTCCCTCTCTGTTCACGACAATTCTCTATGGAAGATCACCAACAAAATCCTTAAATCCCATGATATTTCCCATCCCCTCCGTCGATGTGATGGCTCCTGGGCAGCGTCTGATGAAGACAAAGCTGAGGAATTTGCCAGACACCTTTCCAGAACATTCACCTCACTTCCGGAATCCAATCTCATCCATACCATAACAGTTTAAGAATTCCTTACATAACCCATTCCACTTTCCTTACCCCCTAAAGCAATTAATCCTTCAGAGGTCAAACATCACTTACAAAAACTTCCTCTCCGTAAATCTCCTAGATACGACCACCTTACCTTTCAAATCCTTCGACAACTTCCTCCTAAAGCTGTTATATTTCTCACTTACTTATATAATACCATCCTTAGAACCACCCACTTTCCTCTTTTGTGGAAACATTCCATTATTATCCTGTTCCCGAAACCAGGCAAATCTCCCAACACCTCTATGTCCTACAGACCAATTAGCCTACTTCCAATCCTCTCCAAAATCTTTGAAAAGATCCTCCTGAAACGAATCCTACCTTATATAGAATCCCAAAATCTTCCTTCCCATCAGTTCGGATTTCGTTCACAACACTCCACAGTCCAACAAGGACTCCGGGTGGTTGATCATATTTCCGCAGCACTGGAAAGCAAGCAATATTGCTCGGGTGCTTTTCTGGACATAGCTCAAGCTTTTGACCGGGTATGGCACACCGGGCTTCTTTCCAAGCTGAAAACCTATCAACCCCAGTCCTTGTACCTAATCCTCCGCTCCTATGTTTCGGGTTCGCTGTGGTTCAGAATTTTCCAACTCACCAGCTCACTACCCAGTTGAAGCCGGTGTTCCTCAAGGTAGCGTCTTGGGCTCCGTCCTTTATATCCTTTTTACCGCTGATATACTTGTCCATCCCAATACCTTCCTGGCAACATTTGCTGATGACACCACCATCCTATCATCCAACTCAGATCCTGAAATGGCATTTTTAAATCTGCAAAGGTACTTCTCCATGATTGAGCACTGGTGTTGTAAATGCCGCATCAAAGTAAACGAATCCAAATTCAAACACATTACCTTCACACTCCGCCGCAGATCCTGTCCATCAGCCCACTTTAATTCCATCCAGCTTCCTTTTTCAGACACAGTCCGGTATCTTGACTTTATCTTAGACCGAATAATAACGTGGAACCCGCATACTAAACTTAAAAGACAAGAACTTAACCGACGATACGGCCAATTATATTACAGACTGCTGACGAGAAAATCTCAACTTTCAATTGACAACAAATTACTGATCTACAAGACAATTCTGAAATCCATTTGGACCTACGGACTTGAACTTTGGGGAACACCAAAATTCTTATACAACAAACGCATCTAATCCTTTCAATCCAAAGTCCTCCGAACAATAGTCGATGCTTCGTTCTATGTAACTAACAAAACCCTACATCATGACCTTAATATCCCATTTGTCCTTGACCTTAAATTTTTCAAAATTCCATCAGAACCTTATCAATCATCCAAATCCCCTAGCCCAATCCCTACAACCCTCCTCGAAGGTTGAAGCGGCAGTGGCCCAGAGATCTTTTATAGTATTTATTTTGGAGTTCTGGCAATGGCCAGAATCTCCACTCAAGACATGAGTGTATGCGGAAGAAAATACGTGAAGGAGTGTATGCCGCTAAAAATATTTCAAGCAATGCATGCGGGTCGTAAAAATAATGACTTTAGCCCGATAATAAGGGAGACGGGTATGAGGGATCTTGCCAGAAGGAATCCGGGAGAAGTAAAATGGAGGCGCTGCTAATTGACTTGGAAACAGTACCTAGCCAAGTGGGAAGGAATGGCTATATACATATAGATGGCTACCGGAAAGATGGAGAAGATCCATAGATAGGAAAGCAGCACCAGAGACTAGAAGAAAGTAGCTGATGATGTCCCCAGAAGCAGATATCTCATCAAGAGACATTTTATAGTAATACTATTAATCGGACATAGTACACCATAGCAAGAGTGTCTGTGGTATGTTGTTTATCTATATTAAGTATCTAAAATTCGATAATTTTTAAATGGGTCGGTTACCCCGTATGCCAGAAATGGCCAGGTAGGGGGAAAAAAAAAAAAAAAAAAAAAAAAAAAAAAGGTTACCTTGTATAACCAACATGCATAAACATCTGGTGCTAGCAGCTCACTAACTGACTCTACTTTGAATAGAAATTATTTTCTGGCAATGTTGGACTATTTTCAATTTTTGAAGTACATTTTAAACGGAGGTAAGCTTAAAGCTTACAAATAGCAAATCATTAAAATTGCATTAAAATTAAAAGTCTTTTTATTATATCGACGGTCAGCAATAAAAATCTAGTTTTATAAACAATGTAAATTCAGTCTCTGATCCTTTCAGCTGACAGAATGACTAACACCAATTTCAAAATTTTTGGGGCATGTCATTTTAGTGATATTTCTAGTTGAAAGAGTTATATCTATACAGACAGTGAGTAAGTTGATTCCTGAGTAGGTAATTGAAGTGTTTAAATATATAGCTGTGAATAAAATTACAAATATTGCCAGTAGAAACATCACTAAAATTAATAATAAAGAATATTGAAATTGGAATTAGTCATTCTGTCATCCGAAAGACTCATATATGCCTAGAGGGATTTGAAAGTACATCTGAATATTTAACCTATGAATGATTAAGAAGATTAAGAAGGATTAAGAAGAAGTGATAAAGAAAGTCGTAATTTATTTCTAGGAACTTTTCAAACAAATATTTGATGACAATAAGAATGTTATACCGGATGGTAGATATTTATTTTATCATGTTGTTTGAGTTTTTTTTTTCTTAGAATTTCAGTTTCCTCAAGGAAAATTATGCTTCAGATTTTCCTTCCACTTCTCTCAATCATGATCAGATATATAATAATAATAATAATAATAAAAACTGACAATATTATAGAGTATTGAAAAGAGCTTTGGGAGCACAATGTAGAGCATAATAATGAAAACGAATGGTTAAAATTAGTAAATACTGAACTGCAGGAGAAACCTCAAATGCCAGAATTCGACATCTCGAAAGAGGATGTAATCATCGCTACAAAGAAAATGAAAAACTGGAAAGCGGGTAGTGATAGAATTCAGAATTACTGGTTAAAGAATCTATCCTGCCTGCATGAAACACTTGCAATGAATTATAAAAAAATTATAACAGGGCAGATAGAAAGTCCCAAAACGTTTTGTGAGGGCGTTACTGTGCTGATCCTGGAGATCGATTGGACGCCCAAGATTTTCGGCCAATTACTTGCCTCAACGATGTGTATAAGATTTTAACATCCATTCTCACAAGCAAAATTGAATTTCACCTGCAAACCAATAAATTGATTCCACTCGAGCAACTTGGGTGTAGAAAGGGAGCCCAAGGGTGTAAAGAACTTTTGCTCATCGATTCATTCATTGCAGGCCAGACGACCATGAATAAAAGAAATTTGTCAATAGCCTGGGTTGATTACAAAAAAGCATTTGACTCAGTTCCTCATAGTTGGCTTTTAAAAGTTCTGGATTTATATAAAATCCATCCTTTTATTAAAGAACTTCTGAGGAAATTGATGGACAACTGGAAAACAAGACTGAGAATAGGAGATAAGCAATCACCTGAATACATTACCATTTCAAGAGGTATATACCAGGGAGACTGCCTCAGCCCCCTTTTGTTCTTTCTTGCGATGGCTCCATTGTCAATTTTATTAAATCGTGAAGAAAACAGATACAAAGTAAAATTTAATGAATTAAGTGCAATGATCAGTCATAGCTTTTATATAGTCGATTTAAAACTCTAAGCAAAGAATAAATATCAGCTCCAGTCTATGCTAAAGACAGTTAGCCACTTTAGTGACTCCATACAGATGTCTCCTGGGACTGAGAAATGTGCAGTTCTTCACGTTACAAAAGGAAAACCAAATAATTCCGAAAACTTGTTTAATGAAGAATATCATATTAAGAACCTTCAGAAAGAAGATATGTATAAATATCTAGGGATAGAACAGCATTAGAAAATAGCTAGAAACGATGTAAAATGTAAATTGATAGCTTCATTTAAAAAAAGACTAAAGATCATCCTTAGAACACATATTTCTTCAGGTTTAATGATAAAGCTATAAATACGTGGTTTATTCCTTCCTTATCTTACAGCTTTGGAATTCTAAAATGGTCCACAACGTCACTCCAGGAATTGGATAGGTTAATAATAACAAGTATGACGGGTTCCAGAATGCACCACCCGACTGGTGGTTTTACTAAGGCTTTACCTGCCAAGAAAGGAAGGAGGGAGAGGTCTTACAAATATTGAAGAGTCTTGTCGAAGTCAAGAAAAGAACCTAAGGGAGTACTTTAAACTAAGCGCAGTGCCGTGCCATAAGATAATCTGCATTCTCGATCGCGGGCACACTGCTCTACAATTAGCCTCTCATGAAACTGCGCCAATCTTTATTACCGATAGAGACCGCCTGGAAGAATGGAAGTCAAAAGCATTACATGGAAGGTTTTTTTACCAGCTTCAGCAGACTGAAATAGATAAATCTTTGTCTGTTAGCTGGCTGGTAGGAGGAAGTCTGTTCCCCGAGACTGAAAGTTTTTTAGCTGCAATCAAGGACCAGGTTATAGCTACCAGATCCTACTGGCAACACGTCTTGAAGCAACAGAATGAATCGGACAAATGTAGGCTCTGTGCAAGCACATATGAATCCATTCAACACATAACTGGAGGCTGCGGAGCTCTTGCAGGTACAGAATACCTAAAAAGACATGACGATGTTGCCAAAGTCTATCACCAGGCAAATAGGTCTAAAAATTAAATTATTAAACGACTCAATGCCCTACTATAAATATTGCCCTAAAGGTATTTGCCAGAAAGACGGCTTACAATTATATTTTAATCAATCGTTTATAACAGACCATCTCGTGATCCACAACAGACCTGATATTGTGTTAATTGACGGAAATATTAAGGTGGCTGAAATTATAGATATTGCTGTGCCAAATGACGGAAACATTAACTCACTCTGTGCAGAAAAAATCGGAAATATCAAGGTCTAGCATCTGAGTTAAAAAGTTTGTATAAACTTAGTAAAGTAACCATTAGGGGCATTGTGATCTCCAGCAATGGCCTGATACCGGTGTCTACTGTGGAAGCTACTGACAGGCTGGACCTCCCAACTCATGTAATAAAGGAAGCTCAGAAAGCGGTGCTGCTGAATACTGCCAGAATTGTAAGAAGCTTTCTTAACATTCAATAGAAATTAAAATTGAACATACCTGAGGTGGTTGGAGTTGATTATCTCCCTCTCAAGTAAACAAAAAAAATCTTTTGTAAAAGTGTTGACAAATAAAATTTAAATGATAATAATAAAAATACTTTATTTATTCTGGGACGAGTTCCTTTACAATAATACAGAAAGACAGAAATGTGGGCTAAGGCGCCTCATAAACAAAAATACAGAGTAATTGAACAGTCATAGTAAAAAAAAATTATGAATCACTTTCCAATTTTAATTACTTAATAATAAAAAAAAAAAAAAAGATGATGCAAAAATAATGAAGAGCGAACTATTTTTATTTTTTTTATTTTTTCCCAACCCCCAAAACGTTTATTTAATAAATTACATATAGAAGTATAACAATACTATTATATACATATAATAAAGTCCTTCCACTGCCCGAGGGCATTTTAAGGATTGGGGATAGCTAAGGGTAACATATGTGGCAGAAGGCTTTGTAACTTTCATTGAACGGGGAGGGACCGTTCTGCTAATTATTTGTTATTTACAATATTTACACTTTATACAAATATACACATTAATGGGTTTGGACCGCAGAGTCCAGACCACATCCTTCGGCGCGTATGTCCACCAAAGGGAGTTTACCTTGCCACCTCTCAGGTCTGGGTGGTGGTGAGATATCATTAAACAGTGGGTTTGCACAGGCCTTCAGCCCATCAAAAAATTTGATGTGCCTCCGGCCTATGAACTCAGGTACCGAGGGGAGCTGGACTCCTCGCGTATTGTTTGATTCTTAACCCTTTGTAGGGAGCATCTTCAGCAGTACGTACGGAATCTCATCCAGTCCAGACGCTTTGTTTCCTTTGGTTCGCCGTAGTGTCGACTACAGCTGGTTGAAGGTAGTCCTTCCAGTATTGGTGGTGCATTTCTCGTCCGCTCTACATCCCTCGCTTCATAGCTTTTGGCCAGAAATTCAGCTTGTTCCTTAGTTGTCAGCAGCTCATTCCCCGATGTCAGGTGGACAGTCCTCTTCTTGTTAACGAACGTCCGGACCAGTCTCCTGAACTGGCGGTGGTCATCATGTGTCCTCCGGAGCTGGTCATGCTTCCAGTCTAATCGTATTGATGACCGGTTTCAAGTTGTAGTCACGCGTGCGCTGAAAGATGTTCTTCAGGTTGTTCCTCTGACTGATCAGGGCGAGGATGTGACGTGGTGGCGTTGGGCTGCGGAGCGAATCTAGGGATGTTCTGGGTGGCTGAATCCTGGGCAGTGGTGGTGATGACATCCACCGCCTCGTTCACCTCTTCTACTGTCCGGCACGGCGTTAACGTCGGTAAAGTAGCTTCAACGCAAGACCTGTATCCTTTCCAGTCGGCCTTGTGAAGTAAGTATTTACTCGCCGGTGGTGTAGCGGGTGTGCCCTCGACCGTGTAAAGCGCAGGCCGGTGATCCGACGGTCCATACGGAAGCGCTTGGCAATCCGTAATGGTGTGCAGATCCCTGATTAATAGCAGTTCCAGCGTTGATGTCCAATCAGGCCGGGCTGAATGCAGGAAATTGTGTACACCTGGGTGCCACAAAACGGCCAACCTAGTCTTGGTGATGATTGTCGCTACCACACAGCCAGGAAGAGTGTCGAACATTGAAGTCTCCAAGGACTACATGCCGACTCGTCACCTGGGAATGTTGTAGCAGCAGCTTAACAGATGTCAGTCCAACCTTGGGTCTCTTATAAACATAGGTGAACGTGAATCGACTCTTAAGTCGCACGTCAACTGTAAGTGAGTTCCCTCGGTTGGTTCCGCTGGGTTCGGGACAGATCTCGAAGGTACATCCTTTCTGACCAGGATGGCTACTCCGTCTCGAGACCCTGGTGCACACACCTCTCGGTGTAGCCCTGGAAGTATGGACGAGTCGAGGTGTGAAGCATGGTGTCTGTCAGCGCCACCACTGAAGGTCTATGCTGCTGAATAAGGAGCTCGATTTCAGCCTGCTTCTGGAAGAGGCCTCTGGTGTTAAAATTCATGACGAGATGATTATCATTATGCTTCTTCGTCATAGCATCTAGCATGCGGGCAACTATATCCATCAGCTTGTCCATTCTGGTCAGCATCGTCATCACCAGAGAAGTCAGGGAGATATCGGTACTTGTTGAAGGCTGAGGCGATTGTGTTGCTGGAGTCTGTTCCTTGGACTGGGTGGTGTGCTGGTGGTGGGGATTGCTCCGGTGGTGAGGATGAGACTGGTGGTGAGGAGAGGTTCCTTCTGATTGGACCGGCGCTCCTCCGCTTGCTGTGCTGTATGCCAGGCCCTCCTGGACCCGCTTACTCTGTTATCTAGTATTCGTTTTCGACGATGCTCCTTCGGTGGATTGCCGAATCTTCTTCACCAACTCCTGTCTCTTCGAGCACTCTTTGGAGGAGGTGAGGTGGGCACCTTTACAGTTTCTACACCAGGGAGGTGCTGTCTTCGGGCACTGTTCAAAGGTATGGACACCTCCACACCAGGGGCGCGCGTGGCCGCAGTATTTCATAGTGTGTCCATATTCTTGATAATTTTGGCACTGTGCTGGGGCCCCATCTTCTTTAAAGATGCTCACACGAAATTTACACTGCGATGTCTGTCAGTTTACTGAGTCGTCTGTAATTATCTGGATCAGTTCGATAGGGCTTGGTGGTTCATTCGGGTTGTATCTCTTTGTGAGTCTTCGGGCGAGCCTGAATCCAGGTAGTCTGGCTTTCAATTCCTCGACTGTCTCCTCGACGGAGAAATCAATATCGAATCCGTGAAGCACATATTTTCGAGATCGCTTAGTGCCTCTGGGAGCAAAACTGTGAAATTGTACGCTATTGCTCTGGCGCAACAGTAAAGTGGCTTGAAAATGGTCACTCTTGGTATTGACATACAGCAGGGTTTCTTTTGATGAAGAATTGATAGTGAATAATGTTATATTATTCTCGATAAGTATATTTTTCAGCGCTGCCTGGGCTATCGGGGGTGCTATGATGATTGGCGGCGGTCTATTTTTCTCCGGTTGATTCACTCTCAACACGGAATATTTGTTGGCAATTGGGATCTGGGAAGGATTTTCCGGGACCGTGCGGGCGGGAAATGTGTGGCGTTTGGCTACTGGGGCGTAGACTTTGTTATCCGATCCAAGGCCTTCATTGTCAGTTTTGTGAATCCTCTTCCCATTTTCATCTTCGGAGGCCTCAGGCTCTGGAATCTCCATAGGAAGGTTCTCATCCTGGTTCGCCATCACGAATAAAGGAAGTCCGCTTGTCAGCGCGACGCTGCCCTCACTCGAGAGAGTAACTGCTGAAGTTTGGCCCAAGGGATAAGTATGGACCCTAACAGTATTAAAGGGTGCAAGCTTAACAAGCAGAGGAAGCTATTGGTGGTCTCACGTCACTATCAAAGATAGTAACGCCAAAAAAAAAAAATATCTACGAGAGTTAACTCTCGTTTTAATGTGTACGCTGCTCGATCAGAACTAATAATTTATATAAATATCTACTTACAATTTCATGGAAACTGGATGGATAAGAATTGATTGAACAGGCGGGATTTAAAGAAGTTTTCACTTCAAGTATTATCTCGTAACATGTTTTACATGAAAATGATTTACTGATGGAAAAAAAAATCAGTAATAAAAAAAATTTTGGAGTAGGTTTTTCATAAGTGGCTAACTTGTAAAATAGCTTATTTAAGCCTCAATATAATTTTTATGGGATTCGCATATAATCAGATTAAAATCTTAATCGATTTTTCATACAAGCCAAATTTAAAATTTCCATAATGCGTCATAGCTAGAGAATTTGTGTAATTAAATTGGTCCACTGACGGCGATTATTCAGAGATTATTATACTAACAATTAAAGTTCGTTGAAAAATCTTGATGGGTTAGCTTTAAATAGATGAGCCTTGTGAAACCGCACATCTGTTAATTTTGAATGTTGATTTTCTTATTATAAAAATCGTTTGAAATACGATTGAAGATTTATATATTCAGGTAAATAAATTACCAATTCGTTAATGATTTCAATGCGAAACTGTGTTTTTTTTATTTTTTCATAAATTACTTTTTTAATAAAATGACTATTAGTTTTCTTTAATTACTAATTGTAATTTTCTATTACTTTTATACTTTGGTTTTAAAAAGTATATTTTCATTTCTCGTTTTTGTATGTGACATTATGATTTTATTATTTTTGTTTATGAAGGAAAAAAAAAAGAAATGAATTTGTTTTTGTTTAATTCTTAAATCCTTCCTCCGATTTCATTTGGTTTATTATTTTCAATAATGAACCATTGTGATCGACCAAAAAATTCAAAATTTGAGGTTTTACGTTTCAGGATACGTAGAATTTGAAAAACGAATAAAATATTTTTTGCCCATCCACCATCCGCCGTATGCCGTACGTCGTCCTTTTTTCATTTTTTTTTTGGGTCCTCTACTTCTTCGCCCTTAAGGCTATACGGGTTTTTTCAGGGCCAGAGGGTGTGGGCGAGGATTTAAGACACTCCCCCGGCACCAGGACGCGAACTCGTGACTATTTTAAATCCATTGATTCATAGATCAGGTTGCAAGGCATCGGCGGTGCTGTGCACACACGTTAGCCCGTTCGGCCACACCAACCACGCCGTACGCCGTCCGTTTCTCCGTAACTACTGGACTAATTTTTAAAGTTATTTAAATTTCCTAAAAAAATAAAGGAAGTTTCATCGAAATCAAAGCACTATTAGTAGAGATATCGCGATTTTTGAATATTGTGGGTTTATTATTTTCAATATATCTGGTCATGGTTGAGAGAAGTGGAAGGAAAATCTGAAGCATAATTTTCCTTGAGGAAACTAAAGTTTTTAGAAAAAAAAACAACAAAATAAAAAACCATTGTGATTGACTAAAAAATTCAAAAACTTAACCCCTCTCAGAATTTGAGGTTTTACGTTTCAGGATACATAGAATTCGAAAAACGAATACAATTTTTTTTTTTATCCTGCCGTCCGCCGTCAGCGCATTTTCTCCGAAACTACTGGACTGATTATTTTCAAATTTGGATATGAAAGTAGAGATCATCCGAGGATGATCCTCCTTTATCGACATTACTATCCGCCCTATACCTTCAAAATGGCTTCCGAAAAACCTGCTTTGCTATATTGTACTGATTTCAATGAAATTTCGCTACAATCATATCCTCGACACCCTATAAAAAAAAAAAAATCGTTAAAATCGGACAATTAGGAACATCATAGATATGCTCTCTATTTTTTTTTTCATGTTCTAATGCAAATGTTAGATCCTTTGTTTTGGTTTTTAAATTTTGAATGTGTTACTAAAGTATTGCTATTTTTTTTAGCATATTACTAATGATTAAAAAAAAAAGCTTAGTCCAATAATTGGAATCACCTTTTATTTATTTTTCTTTGTAACTAGGAATATAATGTTACTTTAGATGCGTAATTGTTTGGAAATAATAAACCGTTGTGAAATAATTTGCAGCGTTTTTTAGTTTATCAGTATAATTACATTAGTGTAATTCAATGTTTTAGCTGTTCAAATGTATATTTGGAATTTTTCCTGTATATTTTATGTTGTTTACTACATATTTTATAGTTTTTATTGCATATAATGAGAATTATTCTGCAGGATTTTACTACTATACAATAAAGTTAGATATTCTTAACGACGGAACTGGGACTCAGCAATAAACATTTCATATCATGAATATATGCCAAGAAGAAAAAATGAACTGCTGTAATACTCAAGGAGTTCCTTGTAAATTTGGCCATGGGTGCATATATCGGGTCATGGTTGAGAGAAGTGGAAGGAAAATCTGAAGCATAAGAAATTTTTAGAAAAAAACCAACAAAATAAAATAAATATCTACCATGAGGCATACATAACATTCTTATTGTCATCAAATATTTGTTTGAAAAGTTCCTAGAAATAAATTACGACTTTCTTTATCACTTCTTCCAAAACGTAAGTAAGTAAACTTACATTTATACTTAAATGATAATACTGAAAAACAATCTCACATAACTTCATGAGTGTTCGGATGATAATTTTTATATGTTTTTCAAATTTTAATTTATTTCTTTGGAAATTTGCCAATCTGTGATTTACACAGCTGCGCTTGAGGTGTTGTTAGGTTTGAAGTATTCACGCTTCCACTCAACGCACATCTTGAGAATACTTGATATGTAATAAATTCAAGTACTCTTGAATCATGGCGAGTGGAATTTTATTAGAAAGTATGATAACATTACAGGACCAATATTTAATATTAATGAGTCCAATAACTTTTATAAAAAAAAAATTTATATCGTAAGATGTGTTTGATTAACTAAATTTTAAGAGAGGTTGGTAGAGCTATAGCACTACAAAAAAAGTCCGTGTTTACTATGGTCTGATTCAACCCAGAAAAAAAAGGAAATTTAAGTGTAGTATATTTTTGTTAAGGAAGTTTTTTATTGAACAGGAAGTGATTACCAAAATAATAATGAAGTACGTTAATTTATATTACAACTTGTAAACTATGAGGCAAAGTTTGATTCGAACAAATCATATAATTTCTTTTTGATGAAACTAATTAAAAGGCTCTGTCCTCATAGAAAGCGGCTACTTTATAGAAAGTATTTTATTTTATAAATTTTCTTTTACATTTTTTTTTATTGTACCCATTTACCTCATTCGCGACCGATTTTAGCCCCCCTGCTGTGCTTAAACTCCTTACGTTCCACGTACCAAAATTTAAATACCTATATTTCACCTTGCTCCATGAATCCCCTAAAGCAGTCCCCACCCGGAGACCCGAACGGGGGACTTGTTTACCTCCGGATAATGAGCGTTTTACCTTAGGGAGATCCATGACTATTTGTGACCGATCCGGTTGACATATTGACTAAGTTTAAGGGCCACTTTGACAATATTTTAAATACGGGAAATTATGATCTGTGTCCTCCTTCTGAGTACCAGAGTGCTGAACAGTTAATGGAAGGACCAAGTAAAGAGAAAGTTGAAGTAGCTATCGGAAAATTAAAATCTTATAAAGCAGCGGGAACCGATAATATTCCTACTGAATTAATTAAGGCATGTGGGGAAGCTGGAGTTCTGAAATACATCGGTTGGTTAAAAAGATCTGGGTGAATGAGAAATTACCTGAGGAATGGAAAGAATCTATTCTTATTCCGATTCACAAAAAGAGCCCAAGGACGAGTTGTAATAACTATCGCGGAATTTCACTCCTTCCCGTATGTTATAAAATATTCACTTTAATCTTAACCAGGCGAATCACGGAATACGCCGAGGAAATTATCGGAGACTACCAATGTGGATTTAGACGGAATCGTTCGACTATTGATCAAATATTTTCTTTACGGCAAATATTAGAGAAAAAATTGGAATACAACGGTATTGTTCACCAACTGTATATAGATTTTAAAAAGGCTTACGATTCTATTGACCGCCAGAAACTGTATAATATTCTAATCGAGCAGGGGATTCCAAAAAAAACTAGTAAATCTAGTGAGGATGTGCTTGACGGAGACACTCATTAAAGTTAGAATCGGTAATAATCTGTTCGAAAAATTTGAGGTTCGTTCGGGTTTAAAACAGGGGGATTCCCTTTCGCCTGTCCTGTTCAATTTGGCATTAGAACATGCCATTAGGAAGATAATGCGTACCGAGAAAGGGTTGGATCTGGGTGGGACAACATCCGTGATGGAATATGCTGATGATCTGGCACTGTTAAGCGAAGACGTTGAAACTATAAAACTAAATACGACAACGTTAATGAAATCCGGTAAAGAACTAGGATATGAAATAAACGTGGATAAAACAAAATATATGGTTAGCTGTAAAAATGGCGATACTACTGGTGATATCGATATAGATGGTAATATGTTTGAACAGGTAGATAAATTTAGGTATCAAGGTTCTACGATAACTAGAAAAAACGAAATTGAAGAAGAGATTAAGGTTAGATTGGATAGTCCTTTATGGATGCGAAATTTGGCCGCCTACATTTAGGGATGAACAGCGTCTTAAGGTTTTTGAAAATAAAGTATTACGTAGAATATTCGGACCGAAGAAGGATGAGGTAACCGGAGAGTTCAGACGGTTACACAACGGCGAATTGCGTGAACTGTATCCATGTAATATAATTGAGGTTATTTCATCTCGGCGAATCAAATGGGCTTGTAAAGTTGTTGGGCTTAGTAACGAGAGAATACCTAAAAAGTTAATATTTACTGTGCAAAATGGTAAGCGTCTGAGGGGTAGACAGAAGCGAAGATGGGAAGATTGCATTAAGGCCGATCTGAAGGGACGGGGTTTGGACGGCGAACGGTGGAGGGAGATGTGTAATAAGTGATTGCTGGTGTCGGCATCGAACCTTCGGGTTCGCTAAGCCTTTTATTATTTATTATTATTATTATTTATTTTTTTATCAGCCTCTTACTCCTAAATATTAAATAATAAGGAAAAGATACAAAATCGGTAGGATGTAAAGTAAAAAAAATATCAATTATAAGAATGAAGAACTATAAGGAAAAAAAAGTACAATTCATGGACGAGAATTAACCGGTATAAGTTAACAAAAGCGTTTAAAAATAAGCTAAGAACAATTTCATACTGAATTTTATATTGAAGTTCTGAATCCTGTTCCATGTACAAGTATAAAAAAAAATAAGAAAATATTATTATACTCTATTATTATTAAACTTATATATATATATACAAACGATATGACGATATATATATATATATATATATATATATATATATACAAACGATATGACGATATATATATATATATATATATATATATATATATATATATATATATATATATATATATGTCAAATAAGGTTATAACTTAAGTATAATTTAATCTAAATAAATTTAAAATTTGGTTCATTCTACTGAAAACGTATATATATATATATATATATACGTTATATATATATATATATATATATATATATATATATATATATATATATATATATATATATATAAACTGTTTAAAAGCTAAAACAAGAATCTCTAATGATCGAAAAAAAAAATTGAATTTTATAAAAAAGTATCTCACGTTATCTACCACACTCTCATTTATTTTTATATTTTCATTTATTATTTCTGATAATAAATTCATTGCTCACATAATAATTTTGATATAAAACGAAGAAACAAAGAAATCTGATTAAAAATATCGGATTTATAGAATTATAGCCAAAAATATCCAGTTATGGATCAATGTACGGAAATTGTGAAGCTCCTCCTATTCTGAGAACAATTATTCCCATTACTGTCGCTTATTTCCATTATGTATACCAAGGAATCCAGTTTTCAACTAGAATTTAGAGCCTTAACCCTTTGTTGTCATTTACACATATTTGATTGTAATATGTCAACATGGTTTCGGTTAAATTTCAAAGAAAAAGTTGTGTAATTAATGAGTGTATCAAAAACTTCAGTATTTGCAATTTATCTACTCGATTAAAACTTGATAGTTGGACATTTTAAACCGAATATTGTGAAAGCGGGCCAAACACAGACAACTCAATGCAAAGAAATAATTTCTTTCGAGTTATGCCGGTGTACATAGATGATTTCGTCAGGCTTGTATCTTAACCCTCCAGCGTTCGCACAATCATTTCGAACAATTATACTCGCGGTGGACCTTTGATCTGATAATATATTTTCGTGATCTCTGATTGAATAATAAAGAAGTTTTCTTACAAATTAGTTGGCTGAGAAACAATTTTATTTTGAAGGGGGGAGTGGAATAATCGTATCGATTTTATCTATTCATAACAATTTGGAAAACAAAATAATAGGCTAGTCCAAACAAAAAATCACAAATTACTATTTTTTTTTTCTATATAACATAAGAACATAAGTTTACGTTTCTTATGTTCAATTTTATCATGCAAAATATATTATTAAATTTCTCATAGAAATATTTTTAAGTTGTAAATTTAAAAAGAAAAAAGGTTTTAATCGAATAAACGATTTTATTTTCACGATATAAATTTTAAAATACAATTTAAGTTTTCTAATTGTTATTTTTTTAACATGTTTTTCTTCCAATTTTTCTAAAATCTCTCTATAGCGGGCAATTTTTAATTCTCTGTGAGTGTCCGCTTCTTTTGAGGAGAGATTTCATTATAGTAACTAAAATGGGCTAGCATTAGTAACCACTTAGTCTTAATTTTTATTCATGTTTTGTTTTCTTATCTTGCTCCGGTCCTGGCAAGTGATTAATTTTTAGGGGCGGGGTGGCCGAGCGGAATAACGAATGTGCACAGCACTGCGCGTTGCCCGGCAACCTGATAACCGAAGTTGGAGACAATAAAATAATTATGAGTTCACGTCCCGCTGCCCGGGGGTCTTTTAACTCTGGCATTAAACTCCCGCCCTCATCCATGACCCGCGAAATCCACCGTATAACCTAAAAGGTGAGGTAGGGGAAAACAAAAAAAAAGATTATTTTTTTTATTATTACAAGAATATTTTTATATACACAAGAAAAAACAACGCTGTTTAGATTAATGATGATGATTAAAATGTTTAAGCACCGTTCTATATCTGAAAATAGTCTCAATTTGATTTAACTGCAAGACCTGAAAGACTAGCAGGGTCTGGTGTTGGTCTTGCGCAAGACTACCAGGGTCTGGTCTGGGTCTTGGACCAAGACCAAGACTGCAAGACCAAGACCGATTTTGGGCAGCACTACTCACTGGTCCTTCCCTTCTTCTACATAACAAGTTCATCTCAGCACTCAGCTGTTTATTAGTCAATGAATGATTATAGAAAGAAATGGCATCAACACAATTTTTGACTTTGCGACGTTGTTTGAACTAGTAAGTAGGGGTTATAAAATTTTATGTTTTATTCAAAAAGTTAATTTATACTGTATTGTTTGGTTGATTCCAAACGTTACTGGCATGACACGTATTGTCGTTACATAGGTTCCCTGACATTTAAGTAAATTTAAAGTAATTTTTATTCTGAATTTATAAAACAAGAATGTACTATTTGTGGTTGTGTATCATTCCATCGAAATTCAACTAGCTCGTCGTGGTCTCAATTTTCTCCTTAGATATCAAAATTTTGTTAACTTAACTATTTTTATATTTCAGCTTAATTAGTTTTGTTCTGACTGGAGAAAAATATTGGTCTCGTTAAATCGTGAACAAAAATATTTAATTTTTCCAATAGGTTTTTTGTTCCATCCATTTTACGAATGAAGACCTATAAAGTATATATCACTACTACTGTTAATGCAAAGGTTGTATGTAAAAGTTTTCAATTTTTATTCTATTTGTGAATTATGTTGTCTGCAATCGATATAAGTAGTCAACAACTGTCAAACAACGTCTGCCAAGTAAGGTCAGTATAACTTCCTCACCGTTTTCATTGGCTGAAATATTAAAATATTACAAGGTATACAATTTTTGGTATGAGAATAAAATCTCTGGTAGAAGCCAATTCGGAACTACAGTTACCCTTTAACATTTGCAATTCACGAATTTCGTTTATTAGCTAATATTAAAATGCAAAAGAATGCTGTATTTGAAGATTCCATATTTGATTATCATTAATTAAAAAAAAAAAATACAATGCATACTGAACAAGTATATCTCTACTGTTAGTGCAAAAGGTCGTATGTAAAAATTGATTGTTTAGCAAGAGTGCATAAAACTCATTATTTCTTAATGCTTTATTATTACAATTTCATATTTTATTGCTCTCTGCTATTTTCCATAGTAGCAGACTAGTTATATCAGTTACAGGCTACAATATGTCAACTTTTGCACAAATAGAATAAAAGTTGAAAATTTGTACATACGACCATTTTGCACTAATACTAGTGATATATACTTAATAGGTATGTTTTCACTCCTAAAATGGAAGAGAGAAAATCCATAGGAAAAATTAAGCGCGTTGTTTGTTCGGAGTTAACGTGACCAATATTTTACTTCTGTCAGTAAAACGCTTTAAGCTAGAAAATATAAAAATATGGGTGAAGTTCACGTAACTTCGATATTTAAGGAGTAAATCGAGACCAAGACGAAACGATTGAACTTCAAAGGAAATAAACACAATCACAAATAAGAAGTTTTTTTCTACAAACTCAAGAGTATAAATTACTTTAAATGTATTGAAAATTGCATGAAATCTAAGTAACGGCAGTGAGTGTCATGCCAGTAACGTTTGGAGTCGACCAAACAATTCAGTATCAATTAATTTTTTGAATAAAACCTAAAATTTTATATTCCCATAATAATATTGTAATAACCTAACTCCCACTACATATGATCAGTGCCTTCAACATTTCGCAGCCAATATATTGTTGACAATTATTTATATTAATTTTGATTATGTAATGGAATTCAATGAAATTGATAATAAGTATTTCTATACTGTTCTTTAAATTTTCCCAAGTTTGGGTCAAATCGAATGCGCCGTTTTCAAACTATAGGCATAACAAATAACACATTTCCTGATTTGAAAGTGGAAGCATTTTTTTTGGAAGTATTAGATAGAATTTGATAAAATTGGTGCCTATTTCATTTTACCATTCATTTGTTTACCAATCCCTAAATTCCCTAAAAAATTGAGCCAAATCGAACTTGCGGTTTTAGAGATATAGACGTATCAAGAAAAACGTGTTTGGGCATATATAATAGAATGGAACGGATAGAATTCGATAAAACTGACCCTAAATTATTTTTTCACAAATAACTACCTTTTATTCAATTTTGAGACTAATCGAACGAGTCGTTTCTGAAATATGGCATATATACAAAAATGCGTTCGCGCGTGCGCATGCGAAAATGCTGGTTAGAATTCGGATGAACGGTAATAGGTGATATATCCGTTATATCGATATGACTACTGACAGACGGACTGACACAAGATCTTGAATATTTGTCTCGAATATAAGTTTTCAATAAAAAAATTTTAAATAAAAAGAAATATTGGCGTATCTACAAAAATGCGTTATGGCCTGCGTAAGGGGAAGTGCTGGTTAGAATTTAATGAAATTAATATGGGACCATCTAGGCACCAATCCGCATAACCCCTAAAAAGTTCATGAAAACCGGATGAACAATACTAGGTGATATGCCGTCATATCGATTTGCCTACAGACAAACAGACAGACACCAAACCAAATTTGATCCTTGATGTCTGAAACGTAAAATACGAGTAACAATTTTCAATTCTGAGCACAAAATTTCTTTTAACCTCCCACAAGAATATAATGCTTCCTTATCTTTGTTCGTGAAGAAGCAATAGCAGAGGGCAGTATAATTTTATAATTATACTAATAAATCATAAGGAAATAATTATTACTTGTTTCTCCTGCTTCAGAACACAAACTGAGAATACGGAATTTTTTCACATTTTAGTATTTGATAATGAACAAATTTCGTGGATATAAACCCACGTCCTATTCATTATTAAAAAATAGATTATGAATATAGAGACAACCAAATCGCTTTGGAAGATACTTCATGTTTAAAATAATTTGTGTTGGGCAAAATGTGAAACGACTGATATATTCTGCTGTTCGTTTCGAAGAACCATGACAAGAACCTATAATAGTGGAATGAACTAAATGTCAAAATCTTGGACATACAGGTGTGTTAAACGTGCAGGATCTCACCCATCTTACACTAGCCAGAAACCAAAGCAAGAACCTCCGACATGTGCTCTATGCGGCGAAGCTCACCTTGCGAGCTACAGACGCTGCGAAGTGCCTAAATTCTCTAACCCTCAGCCTCAACCTCCACGCTTGCACGTTCCTCCTCATCACCTACCCTCAAGGGTCAAACTCCATCCAGAGCGACCCCACCCAGTTCCATCAGTTCCTAATTTGAAGACTCCCTATGCACAGAATTTTGATCCAACTCCTCATACCTCACGTCGTGCACACCCTCCTTTCGACATTCCTAGTTACACGAATCATCCACCTCAACCTCATGATCCAAATCCAATTCACACCCACAAACCAACCGACATCACTTCAATTTTAACATCCTTTCTGATAGATCTTCAAGATACTATCAAACCGCTCACCACCCTTCTCACCAGACTCCTTTCCGAAATCCCATTCAACTTTCATCGATCAACACAAAGCCCTATATGTCCTCTTATGGAACGCTAATGGACTACAAAACCATCGTGACGAACTAGACAATTTCTTCATGACAATCATATTGACATTGCCCTCTTGACGGAAACCCAGTTTACTCAACGGTCAAACTTTTATATTGGGACTACATTATTTACAGATCAGACCACCCAAATAAAACTTCCCACGCCGTCTCTTGCATCCTTATCCATAAATCCATACAACATCCCCCAATTCCTTTACTCCAACTGACACCATTCAATCAACCCCGGTAATCCTTTCAACTCGCCCTTCCCACCTTACATTCTCAGCTGTATACTGCCCTCCTGGTAATTCCCTCTCGTATAACCTTCTTGATTCGTTATTGCAATCCCTCGGACAGCGGTTTATTGCTGGAGGAGACTACAATGCAAAACACCAACGATGGGGTTGTAGAACATCCAACTATCGTGGTAATATCCTATATCGTGTCTCATCTTCCGATAATTATTCTATCCTTTCGCCCAACAATCCTACCTATTTGCCAACATCCCTAAAAAAACGCCCTGATATCCTGCACATATTTATCACCTCTCAGTTATCCTCTTCCCATGTCACAATTAAATCCCTAGATGACCTTTCTTCAGATCATAGTTCAGTTCTGCTTTCATTGTACTCAACCTTTGCTCCTAAGCTCTCATCCCCTCCTACTTTGATTAAAGGACGTATAGACTGGGACAACATTCGTGATGATTTGGAAAACAAACTGGACTTGAAAAATCCGTTTAAGACAAGACAAGACATTGACAGCCATGGAAAAAGTTAACACATCAATAGCAATCAGTAGAAATGATAATACTTGCCACAACATATTCGAATCTTATTAAGGGAAAAACGCAGAGCAAGATCGAAGTGGCACAGGACCAGATATCCTACAGATAAAATTCACTATAACAATTTGACCATCAACCTGAAAGTAGAAATCAGCAAATTCAAAACTTACTTAACCTAACTGAAAATCTTACAACTACTGACAAATCACTATGAACGACTACTAAACAACTCCTGAAGTTTAAAAACTTTAATCATTCACTTCTTAAGCTCAAACCTGGACAAAATCTGGAAGCGAAATCTCTCATATTTGCAAGCCATCTCTTCCAAACTTTCAACCCACACCCTGGTATCCTTAATCCAAATCACCTTGAGTGTATTGAAGCAGAATTGGATATTCACTCCAAAAAAATCTTCCACCTAAAGCATTTCATCCTTCAGAAATAGCCAATATCATTCACAGATTATCCTCCCGCAAAGCTTCTGGAAGCGACCTAGTCACATCCTAGATCTTAAAACTGCTTCCTCGGAAAGCCATCCTGTTCCTTACCTACATATATAATGCTGTACTCCGATCCACATATTATCCTGATTCCTGGAAACTATCTATTGATAAAATGATACATAAACCCAAAAAACCGCACGAACACCCATCCCTTTATCGACCTATCTCTCAATTACACATCATGCGCAAAATTCTGGAAAAGCTCACCCTAAAACGCCTGTTCCGTATCCTAGATTCTAATCATATAATCCCTGATCACCAATTTGGATTCTGCACATCCCAATCCACTATTTTGCAATGCCATCGTATGGTAGACGTAGTCTCCCCTGCATTGGAGCGCAGAATATATTGCACATGAGTCTTTCTCGAAGTTGAGCAGGCGTTTGATAGAGTCTGGCACCCGGGACTGCTGTACAATCTCCGTAATCACCTACATACTTCCTCATTATTCGTTCCTACCTTACTAATAGATACTTCAAAGTAAATCACAACAATGTCCATTCATCCCTCTTTTCCCAGTCCGCTGGAGTTCCTCAAGGTAGTTCCTACGTCCTATTCTTTACAGAGTCTATACAGTTGGTATCCCAACCCATCCTAACACCGTTACTACAACCTATGCCGATGACACATGCGTCCTATCAGTTCATAACGACCCAACAAATGCATCCCAATCCCTTCAATTTCACATCACAAATCTTGAAGAATGGTATCAAAACTGGAGAATTAAATCAAATCCCATCAAATTACCTTTACCCTTCGTAGTGAACCTATGACTTCTTGTCCTACAGTATCCTTTAATAATACCCCACTTATCCCAGTTGAACAAATTCGATGCCTAGGACTCCACCTGGACAAACGTCTAACTTGTACTCGGTGGGCCAGACCCTCTTACCGTGCACCCTCCCCCCCCCCCACATCCCTATAAATTGCAAATCGTTGTGTTCCTTTTAACTATTTATCAAAAAAAAGCCAATGTTCCCACAAAAAAAAAGTGAACGCACTGCCCCAAAATGTAGCGGATTTACGACTTTGACTTAAGTTAGTCTTTTGGTCACTGAGAATCAGCATTTGGCTTAATTTCCTCATAGTTGGTCTTTTATTAAAGCTGAATAGTCATAGAATAATAAGAAATATTAAAAAATAATTGGCTTAGGCTATAAAAAACACCACTAAAGTCAATTTTTTTAACAAAAATATTTTCAAGTTACAAATAATGCGTCGTTTGTAATTAAACGGCCTACAATAACGCAAAACGTGCTGAAATAAAACATCTGGAGAATATATTTCTCTTTCAAAAACGCTGATTATTATTTTAAACATTTTAAGCATTTCCTTAGAAAATGCACAGGCAGAAAAGCGGTACTGGCGTGGGTGCCTACAGGCCTCTACCACACCATTCAGTACACATAAATGGCTTAGTTATAGTGATATATTAACATTTTTGGTACATTATATTGGTTTTATTAACGAACAGATATTAATGCAATAATTTAATTGTAAAAAAAAAAAAAATAAATAAAAAAAATAATGTATTATTATTTTTTTTTTAATTTAACCTTCTTTATTCTATACGTAGGTCGTTTAAGAAGACCTCAATTGTAAAAGTAATATAATTATAATAATAAAACTTAATTAAAAAATACTTTGCTAAATATCTTCTTTTTTTTATGTAACGTTTGCAATTTAACAATGTGTTTTGTATATTTACTGATTCTTAGAGGTAATTAAAATTTTTATATACTTATCAGGAAAGGAGTCATATTAATACCTGTTTTGTATACTAAAATAATGTATACCTACTCTGAACTATATACAAAGAATACCTACCGGGTTGTTTAGTAAAACTCATATATCACGAATTAAAAAATTAATTTTTATTTCCTTAATTTTGTGCGGAAGTTGGTCTATATCATAAATAAATACGAAATTTTAATATTGAATGAATTATTCTATATGCACAAAGAAAAATAGAAAGGGTGACGATATAAGTTCTTCTAAAAACCTGAACTGATTGTTTGGATTTGGTCTCAAAATGAGGAAAAACGCGAAATTGAACCGGAAAAATGGAAAAATTCATTAAGCGAACCAGAAAGAAAGTGCCAAAACCTCAGAAAAGATAAAAAGGACCAGTATCCATTATATAGCTAAATGAATGTATAGTAGACAGATGAACAGAATATTTCAAGCTGCTGCTCAAAGTGGGTCAGTTGCAGTTTGGATGATATTAAGTGGACGATGTAGGTTTATTATGGTGAAAATCACTCTATTTTCGATTGCTGAAGGCTTACATCGGGACTATCTTCACTTTGAAGCAGGATATAGAGAGGTATATCGATATATCGAGGTATAGCACATAGCTCTCCTTCTGTTTAGTGCATTTGCAAATGATTTTTAAGGAATCTAAAAGCAAAACGAGCTTTTCTAAAAGACAATTAGATATTAGCATAATCCAAAGTGTGAGGCACTAAGCAGATAGAGAGCTATTTTTCTTTTTATATGAACTTCTCTATAATCTGCTTTAAAGTGATGACAGTCCCAATTTTCGACTTCTCTTCCAATGTGCAACTTGAGTTTCTCAATCCATATCGCTCTGGCAATCGACAATATTTCTTATTCCAGCTTCTACGATTCTTGAGTATAATTTCTTTGGTACACTAAACAGGAATGGATCTTGATGGGTATTACATTTCCTAGTATCTCCTTTCTTATAAAGGTAAAAACCACAGTCCTTTCATATCATTTTCTAATATACTTGTTGCCTATGTACGCGCAAAACTGTGGGAAGCAGTTTGGTTTCGCCCTTTCCATCTTTCTTTGTGCAGAGAGAATAATGCATCCAATATTAAAATTTCATATTTTTTTATGATATGGTACATAAGTCCGAACAATTTATTCCGCAATTTCTGAACAATAACGAGCTATAACTAATATAAGATTCCGTAAAAAATCTTTTGCAAATGCATTAAACAGAAGGAGAGCTATGAGCTATAACTTTCTCGATATACCTCTCTATATCCTGCTTCATAGCGAAGATAGTCCCGATGTGCACCTTCAGCAATCAAAAATAAAGTGATTTGCACCATAATAAACCTACATCGTCCACTTAATATCATCCAAACTGCAATTGACCTCCTTTTAGTCGCATCTTAAAATATTCTCTTCATCTGTCTACTATACATTTGTTTAGCCATGTAATGGATACTGGTCCTTTTCATCTTTTCCGAGGTTTTAGCATTTCCTTTCTCGTTCGCTTAATGTATTTTTCTAATTTTCTGTTTCAATTTCGCGTTTTTCCTCATTTTAAGATCAAATCCAAACAATCAGTTCAGGTTTTTAGAAGAAATTATAGCGTCACCCTTTCTATTTTTCTTTGTGCTTAGAGAATAATTCATTCAATATTAAAATTTCCTATTTATTTATGATATAGTCCAACTTCCGCACAAAATTAAGGAAATAGAAATTAATTTTTTAATTAGTGATATATGAGTTTTACTAAACAACCCGCCAGCTATTCATTATATATATTTTAGATTAGGTATATATTATTTTAGTTTATAAAACAGGTATTAATATGACTCCTTTCCTGGGAAGTATATAAAAATTTTAATTACCACTAAGAATCAGTAAATATACAAAACACATTGTTAAATTGCAAACGTTACATAAAAAAAAAAGAAGATATTAAGCAAAGTGTTTTTTAATTAAGTTTTATTATTATAATTATATCATTTTTACAGGGTCTTCTTAAACGACCTACGTATAGAATAAATGAGGTTGAATTAAAAAATAATAATATTACATTATTATTTAAATTTAAATTTTTTATTTTTTACAATTAAATTATTGCATTAATATTTGTTCGTTAATAAAACCAATATAATGTACCAAAAATGTTATTCTATCACTATAAATAAGCCATTTATGTGTACTGAATGGTGTGGTAGAGGCCTGTAGGCACCCACGCCAGTACCGCTTTTCTGCATCATATGTGCATTTTCTACGGAAACGCTTAAAAATTTTAAAAAAATTATCAGCGTTTTTGAAAGAAAAATATATTCTCCAGATGTTTTATTTCAGCACGTTTTGCGTTATTGTAGGCCGTTTAATTACAAACGACGCTTGATTTGTAATTTTATTGTTAAAAAAATTGACTTTAGTGGTGTTTTTTATAGCCTAAGCCAATTATTTTTTAATAATTCTTCATATTTTATTATTCTATGACTATTCAGCTTTAATAAAAGACCAACTATGACGAAATTAAGCTAAATGCTGATTCTCAGTGACCAAGAATCTAACTTAAGTCAAAGTCGTCAATCCGCTATATTTGGACGAAATTTTGGGGCTGCGCGTTCACTTTTTTTTATGGGAACATTGGCTTTTTTTTAATAAATAGTTACAAGGAACACAACGATATGCAATTTATAGGGATGTGGGTGGGAGAGGGAGTGCACAGTAAGGGGGTCTGGCCCACAGACTATTGGAATACTCATACCAGACTGAAACGACAAGAAACCGCTAGACGTTTCCGGCTTCTCTAGCATTTACTGTTTGTCTAGTCTCTCTAACCTATCAATTAATATAAAAAAACTCATATACATGACCATAATAAGACCTATTTGAACTTACGGAGTTGAGCTTTGGGGCTCCACTAAACCATCGAATTAACCTCGTACCCAACATTTACAATAGAAAATCCTTCGTAAAATCCTTATTGCTCCTTACTTTGTAACAGATGAAATAATTAACAATGACCTGATTTGATTATTTTTATTTATTAAATTTTTTTTTATACACTAAATTAGTTTTACCTAATCGATTCTATAACTTATATCACTTTCAACGACTACAATGAGATGACATTCTCTAGGTACATGATGGGATCGCCAGCTACTTCCTTCTAGTCTCTGTTCCTGCTTCCCTATCCATGGATCATCACCATCTTCCCGGCAGCTATTGCTTCCTAATTCGCTATGTACTTTTTTCAAGTCCTCTTAGGAGCGCCTCCATCTTAATTCTTCCGGATCACTTCCATGATCCCTCTTACTCGGCCCCCTTACCATCGGAGCTGAAGTTATTATCTATACGACCCGTAATCATAGCTTGATGTCTTGTTAGCGGCTTCCACTTCTTCACGCATTTTCTCACAAATGTACGATACAATTGTCTTCAACAAATTCCAGAACGACTGTCCCATCCATTTTATATTCCTCGTTGCCGAGCTTAAGGGTAATTGTGATATATTCCAAATTTATCAATTATTATGAAAATATAACAATGTAGTTCTCTATATTACTGTTATATTATATTACTGTTAAATAATATTACTTGTATAGTATTTCCGGAAATATTTTTTCAATCTGAGAATTGGCTTCTCATCGTACTCTCTTTTCGTTAAATATCAAATTAATTCATACCTTATAACTGCCCATTTGTTACTCGTACTAACTATGAGGGACTGTGATTAATTTAAATTATCGAATGACAATTATTTATGCATTACATTTCTGCATGACAATTGTCAAAGCTGCAGTGGAATGATTAAACTCATATGTAGAAGAAGATGGTTGTGACATTTAATAAGAAAATATATATGAAAGAAAACTAATGATCAATTAGTCAAAACCAAGGATATCAAAACACTCGATTATTTTAGAGCTTCTCGAGTCGATGCTGTTTCCAGAACCGGCGATATTTCTGTCTGATAAGGGCACTCGATGTCATAGATAAGGGATGGGACGGGTTTAAATATCGAGATGTGGGAGGAGAGCTCCATCTTCTACAACAGCAATCATGAAGTCCTGTTACCTCTTCTTGGTCCTGGCCGTGGCTGCCGTCAACTCCAAGGTAATCGACATCAACTGGCTTGTCGATCTTGGCTTATTCAGCAGCAACCAATTCATCCGTGAACACAGATTCACCTCTGCTATTTTACCTGAGGGTTCTTTTGGTTCAGATGTAAGTATTTATAAAAATCAATTTCATGTAAATGAATCAATTTATATAAAACTAATTATAAATAAAATAAAGTAATTGATAACGTTGAAGGCGCCAATTTAATACCGCCTCTATGCACATACTTGAAACCTTCTTCTAATATAATGTACTTTTACTTGGTGTTCCATTCCTATTTAAAAGGTGTTGATATCTATTTACGCACTTGGAGTTCCGGGGCGGCTAACCTGTACTATATCTGGATATTTTGTCATTGATTTTTATTGTTACATATCCTTGTTTTGTTATACATAGCTCCAGTAATAAAAAAAAAAAAAGGACATGATAAACCACAAACAATTAGAACAATACATTATAATTACATACCATAATTAATTTAAACTTATAATTTTCTTCCGATGATGAGCGGTAATAATTTTTAGTAGAATATATATATATATGTACATATGTGCATTGCTTTTGCTTACTTATCAACCTTTGCCTCATTTTCAGCTGTCGTTTTCCGCATCAGTGGTCGTTGGATTCGACTCTGCAAAGAGGACCGACAATTGCACAGTTAAAGTCGATGGTAAAGATTACACAATCGACCTCTACTATGGCCTGGGCTTGTTCCAACAAACCTTCAGCTTACTGAAAATCAAAGGGAACGCCATGTCTGCCTCCTACAGGATCCGGGACAACTCCCTCCATCTGGCCTACACTGTCCACAACACTACGAGCTGCTCCGTCACCTTGGACGATCTAAGCTATGAGAGGCTGGCCAAAGTAGACTTCTACTCTTCCGACCCTCTGTACGACGGTAAAGATGTCGACAACTTTTTTGAGGAAACTGTACTACCCTTATTGAACAAGAGCATAAACAGGGCTGAGGTAGAAAGAAGTCTCCAAGCGATCTGTAAAAAACAACCCAAGGACATAGCGGACCACATGCCACTGGTTCATATGGCTGTAGTAAATCATGCAAAAGGTCTAGATATGCAGTGAAGCCGATTGTGAATTATGATCCCTCAATGAAAACCATTTATTATTAATTTGAAATATACATGTTATAAATGAATTCGCTACATTCTTAATATCACTCCCTTCTTTATTACTGTAGTATTACTTTTTGTAGAATCTAATCATAAGAGAGATGATAGTATTGTTGAAGTCAGAGTCACTCAGCACCATCCGTGTTCGAGTTTCTGTCCTAAACCCTTTAGAACTTAAAGGGAAAATATTTATTGAATAGAATATGTGATGGAATAAAAAGTAAATTGGCCAACAAATATCATAGACGATAGTTAAGGACTAAATATTTCAATAAGATAAATATGAACAGTTACTATAAGCCTAAGGTCGGGCACTCTAATCTAGATTAGAGTACAAGTCAAAGTTTATTCTGAGAAATCAACGAATACAGTTGTAAAAAAAAAATCAATCATTACATCCATAATCATCAACAAATAAATCTAAACATTGTCCAATTGTTCCTCCGATGTTCATACTGATATCTACGATCTTGCAATCCATAGATTCCATGGTAATGGACATCTAATTTCTAATAAACATATTGTAAGTTTTTAACTTATACTTCTTTCAATGCTCGACTTTTTCCAGAATATTGACTAAATCGTTTAAAATACAGAAACAGCAAAAGGAATATGATCTCGAATATAAATATAATAAACAAGAACGTAAAAATCAGGTGCGGCGTGCATCACACCACCTAACTTTTCATATGCAAGAAGGAAACCGATACACATTGCATGCACAGGTTTTGAGAAAATTCGAGTCAACATTATATGGCCTTTCAAATAGATATATGGCCGTTAGGCAATGAAAGCCCCGCACTGCATCAGACTCTTAAAATATTATTGCACAAGTCCAGTCTATGAGCTCAATATCAATACAAAGAGAGACTCGAAAATACATAGATATCTATAATCTATAAATACGAGGGTATTGCATTATGTGACAAAAACTATACAAACTAAATATGTTTCACTTTACACATTTTTAAACATTTATTCTCTTCTATTGTAAGTTTAAACAAAATGGAAAGAGGGAATTTTCATCGGTTACCGCCAATATTTCATTTTTGGCCACTACCCTATTCTTATCATACATTTTGCCCAACACAAAGTATTTCAAACATAAAATATCTTCCAAAGCAATTTGGTTCTCTCTATATTTATTATCTATTCTTTAATCATGAACGGAAACGCCATCTTTACCCAAATAAGCTAAAATGCAAACGAAAGCAAAGTGGTTGGCTCCTCCGCTAAAAGCTATGTAACGATTACTTGATAGAATGGCAGGGTCGATTTTTAAGTTTGACGTCTTGAACTATCCGGTGAGATCCCTTGAGTGTTTTGAAACAATTTGAGCTGAACGCACTGACCAATGATTGAACGAAATGTGTTTAATCAATCCGCTAGAAGGTATGTAACTATTTTTTAAGCTAACGCAGGATCGATTTTCAAGTTGGATAGATTAAATTATTAGGTGAGTGTTTTGAAACAATTCGAGATAAAATCACTTGCAAGTTATTCAATAAAGTGTGTTTAATCGATCCTGTAAAAGGTATGTAACGATATTTTGAGCGAACAGCTGGCCTGATATCCATGTTTGATTGCCTAAATTTTACATTGAGATCCCGTGATTGTGTGGTAACAATTTGGGCTCAAAACAGAGACAAATCACTTAATAAAATATAAGTGACATGACCGTTAAAAGGCAAGTTACGACTACCTCAGCGAAAGACTTGACCAATTTTTAAGTTGATTTTTTCAAAGACCGACTTGGGTTTTATGAACTTTATTAAACATGTTGATTTGAAAATACATAAAAAGTAATTATATTGTAACGGTTTGCATACCGTAAGTAAGATCTTGAATAAATGTGTTGAACATCAATTGTCAATAACTAAAAAAACTAAAATATTCATAGATACCAATTCCGCTCTCAATTCTCCAAGAATTTTACTTGGATATGGAAAAACATTCCTTTTCGATGGAAACGATTTCTCTTTTTCTGAAGTCGTATTTTTATTTATTCAATTTTTTTTTATACTATAAATTATTTTTACCTAATCGATTCTATAAAAAATGAAAAAAATACTTGAACCATCAGGTTTCTCTTTTATATAAAATTGTTAAGACTTGTATCACTTTGTATCAACGACTACAATGAGATGACATTCTCTAGGTACATGATGGGATCGCCAGCTACTTCCTTCTAGTCTCTGTTCCTGCTTCCCTATCCATGGATCATCACCATCTTCCCGGCAGCTATTGCTTCCTAATTCGCTATGTACTTTTTTCAAGTCCTCTTAGGAGCGCCTCCATCTTAACTCTTCCGGATCACTTCCATGATCCCTCTTACTCGGCCCCCTTACCATCGGAGCTGAAGTTATTATCTTTACGACCCGTAATCATAGCTTGATGTCTTGTTAGCGGCTTCCACTTCTTCACGCATTTTCTCACAAATGTACGATACAATTGTCTTCAACAAATTCCAGAACGACTGTCCCATCCATTTTATATTCCTCGTTGCCGAGCTTAAGGGTAATTGTGATATATTCCAAATTTATCAATTATTATGAAAATATAACAATGTAGTTCTCTATATTACTGTTATATTATATTACTGTTAAATAATATTACTTGTATAGTATTTCCGGAAATATTTTTTCAATCTGAGAATTGGCTTCTCATCGTACTCTCTTTTCGTTAAATATCAAATTAATTCATACCTTATAACTGCCCATTTGTTACTCGTACTAACTATGAGGGACTGTGATTAATTTAAATTATCGAATGACAATTATTTATGCATTACATTTCTGCATGACAATTGTCAAAGCTGCAGTGGAATGATTAAACTCATATGTAGAAGAAGATGGTTGTGACATTTAATAAGAAAATATATATGAAAGAAAACTAATGATCAATTAGTCAAAACCAAGGATATCAAAACACTCGATTATTTTAGAGCTTCTCGAGTCGATGCTGTTTCCAGAACCGGCGATATTTCTGTCTGATAAGGGCACTCGATGTCATAGATAAGGGATGGGACGGGTTTAAATATCGAGATGTGGGAGGAGAGCTCCATCTTCTACAACAGCAATCATGAAGTCCTGTTACCTCTTCTTGGTCCTGGCCGTGGCTGCCGTCAACTCCAAGGTAATCGACATCAACTGGCTTGTCGATCTTGGCTTATTCAGCAGCAACCAATTCATCCGTGAACACAGATTCACCTCTGCTATTTTACCTGAGGGTTCTTTTGGTTCAGATGTAAGTATTTATAAAAATCAATTTCACGTAAATGAATCAATTTATATAAAACTAATTATAAATAAAATAAAGTAATTGATAACGTTGAAGGCGCCAATTTAATACCGCCTCTATGCACATACTTGAAACCTTCTTCTAATATAATGTACTTTTACTTGGTGTTCCATTCCTATTTAAAAGGTGTTGATATCTATTTACGCACTTGGAGTTCCGGGGCGGCTAACCTGTACTATATCTGGATATTTTGTCATTGATTTTTATTGTTACATATCCTTGTTTTGTTATACATAGCTCCAGTAATAAAAAAAAAAAAAAGGACATGATAAACCACAAACAATTAGAACAATACATTATAATTACATACCATAATTAATTTAAACTTATAATTTTCTTCCGATGATGAGCGGTAATAATTTTTAGTAGAATATATATATATGTACATATGTGCATTGCTTTTGCTTACTTATCAACCTTTGCCTCATTTTCAGCTGTCGTTTTCCGCATCAGTGGTCGTTGGATTCGACTCTGCAAAGAGGACCGACAATTGCACAGTTAAAGTCGATGGTAAAGATTACACAATCGACCTCTACTATGGCCTGGGCTTGTTCCAACAAACCTTCAGCTTACTGAAAATCAAAGGGAACGCCATGTCTGCCTCCTACAGGATCCGGGACAACTCCCTCCATCTGGCCTACACTGTCCACAACACTACGAGCTGCTCCGTCACCTTGGACGATCTAAGCTATGAGAGGCTGGCCAAAGTAGACTTCTACTCTTCCGACCCTCTGTACGACGGTAAAGATGTCGACAACTTTTTTGAGGAAACTGTACTACCCTTATTGAACAAGAGCATAAACAGGGCTGAGGTAGAAAGAAGTCTCCAAGCGATCTGTAAAAAACAACCCAAGGACATAGCGGACCACATGCCACTGGTTCATATGGCTGTAGTAAATCATGCAAAAGGTCTAGATATGCAGTGAAGCCGATTGTGAATTATGATCCCTCAATGAAAACCATTTATTATTAATTTGAAATATACATGTTATAAATGAATTCGCTACATTCTTAATATCACTCCCTTCTTTATTACTGTAGTATTACTTTTTGTAGAATCTAATCATAAGAGAGATGATAGTATTGTTGAAGTCAGAGTCACTCAGCACCATCCGTGTTCGAGTTTCTGTCCTAAACCCTTTAGAACTTAAAGGGAAAATATTTATTGAATAGAATATGTGATGGAATAAAAAGTAAATTGGCCAACAAATATCATAGACGATAGTTAAGGACTAAATATTTCAATAAGATAAATATGAACAGTTACTATAAGCCTAAGGTCGGGCACTCTAATCTAGATTAGAGTACAAGTCAAAGTTTATTCTGAGAAATCAACGAATACAGTTGTAAAAAAAAAATCAATCATTACATCCATAATCATCAACAAATAAATCTAAACATTGTCCAATTGTTCCTCCGATGTTCATACTGATATCTACGATCTTGCAATCCATAGATTCCATGGTAATGGACATCTAATTTCTAATAAACATATTGTAAGTTTTTAACTTATACTTCTTTCAATGCTCGACTTTTTCCAGAATATAGACTAAATCGTTTAAAATACAGAAACAGCAAAAGGAATATGATCTCGAATATAAATATAATAAACAAGAACGTAAAAATCAGGTGCGGCGTGCATCACACCACCTAACTTTTCATATGCAAGAAGGAAACCGATACACATTGCATGCACAGGTTTTGAGAAAATTCGAGTCAACATTATATGGCCTTTCAAATAGATATATGGCCGTTAGGCAATGAAAGCCCCGCACTGCATCAGACTCTTAAAATATTAATGCACAAGTCCAGTCTATGAGCTCAATATCAATACAAAGAGAGACTCGAAAATACATAGATATCTATAATCTATAAATAAGAGGGTATTGCATTATGTGATAAAAACTATACAAACTAAATATGTTTCACTTTACACATTTTTAAACATTTATTCTCTTCTATTGTAAGTTTAAACAAAATGGAAAGAGGGAATTTTCATCGGTTACCGCCAATATTTCATTTTTGGCCACTACCCTATTCTTATCATACATTTTGCCCAACACAAAGTATTTCAAACATAAAATATCTTCCAAAGCAATTTGGTTCTCTCTATATTTATTATCTATTCTTTAATCATGAACGGAAACGCCATCTTTACCCAAATAAGCTAAAATGCAAACGAAAGCAAAGTGGTTGGCTCCTCCGCTAAAAGCTATGTAACGATTACTTGATAGAATGGCAGGGTCGATTTTTAAGTTTGACGTCTTGAACTATCCGGTGAGATCCCTTGAGTGTTTTGAAACAATTTGAGCTGAACGCACTGACCAATGATTGAACGAAATGTGTTTAATCAATCCGCTAGAAGGTATGTAACTATTTTTTAAGCTAACGCAGGATCGATTTTCAAGTTGGATAGATTAAATTATTAGGTGAGTGTTTTGAAACAATTCGAGATAAAATCACTTGCACGTTATTCAATAAAGTGTGTTTAATCGATCCTGTAAAAGGTATGTAACGATATTTTGAGCGAACAGCTGGCCTGATATCCATGTTTGATTGCCTAAATTTTACATTGAGATCCCGTGATTGTGTGGTAACAATTTGGGCTCAAAACAGAGACAAATCACTTAATAAAATATAAGTGACATGACCGTTAAAAGGCAAGTTACGACTACCTCAGCGAAAGACTTGACCAATTTTTAAGTTGATTTTTTCAAAGACCGACTTGGGTTTTATGAACTTTATTAAACATGTTGATTTGAAAATACATAAAAAGTAATTATATTGTAACGGTTTGCATACCGTAAGTAAGATCTTGAATAAATGTGTTGAACATCAATTGTCAATAACTAAAAAAACTAAAATATTCATAGATACCAATTCCGCTCTCAATTCTCCAAGAATTTTACTTGGATATGGAAAAACATTCCTTTTCGATGGAAACGATTTCTCTTTTTCTGAAGTCGTATTTTTATTTATTCAATTTTTTTTTATACTATAAATTATTTTTACCTAATCGATTCTATAAAAAATGAAAAAAATACTTGAACCATCAGGTTTCTCTTTTATATAAAATTGTTAAGACTTGTATCACTTTGTATCAACGACTACAATGAGATGACATTCTCTAGGTACATGATGGGATCGCCAGCTACTTCCTTCTAGTCTCTGTTCCTGCTTCCCTATCCATGGATCATCACCATCTTCCCGGCAGCTATTGCTTCCTAATTCGCTATGTACTTTTTTCAAGTCCTCTTAGGAGCGCCTCCATCTTAACTCTTCCGGATCACTTCCATGATCCCTCTTACTCGGCCCCCTTACCATCGGAGCTGAAGTTATTATCTTTACGACCCGTAATCATAGCTTGATGTCTTGTTAGCGGCTTCCACTTCTTCACGCATTTTCTCACAAATGTACGATACAATTGTCTTCAACAAATTCCAGAACGACTGTCCCATCCATTTTATATTCCTCGTTGCCGAGCTTAAGGGTAATTGTGATATATTCCAAATTTATCAATTATTATGAAAATATAACAATGTAGTTCTCTATATTACTGTTATATTATATTACTGTTAAATAATATTACTTGTATAGTATTTCCGGAAATATTTTTTCAATCTGAGAATTGGCTTCTCATCGTACTCTCTTTTCGTTAAATATCAAATTAATTCATACCTTATAACTGCCCATTTGTTACTCGTACTAACTATGAGGGACTGTGATTAATTTAAATTATCGAATGACAATTATTTATGCATTACATTTCTGCATGACAATTGTCAAAGCTGCAGTGGAATGATTAAACTCATATGTAGAAGAAGATGGTTGTGACATTTAATAAGAAAATATATATGAAAGAAAACTAATGATCAATTAGTCAAAACCAAGGATATCAAAACACTCGATTATTTTAGAGCTTCTCGAGTCGATGCTGTTTCCAGAACCGGCGATATTTCTGTCTGATAAGGGCACTCGATGTCATAGATAAGGGATGGGACGGGTTTAAATATCGAGATGTGGGAGGAGAGCTCCATCTTCTACAACAGCAATCATGAAGTCCTGTTACCTCTTCTTGGTCCTGGCCGTGGCTGCCGTCAACTCCAAGGTAATCGACATCAACTGGCTTGTCGATCTTGGCTTATTCAGCAGCAACCAATTCATCCGTGAACACAGATTCACCTCTGCTATTTTACCTGAGGGTTCTTTTGGTTCAGATGTAAGTATTTATAAAAATCAATTTCACGTAAATGAATCAATTTATATAAAACTAATTATAAATAAAATAAAGTAATTGATAACGTTGAAGGCGCCAATTTAATACCGCCTCTATGCACATACTTGAAACCTTCTTCTAATATAATGTACTTTTACTTGGTGTTCCATTCCTATTTAAAAGGTGTTGATATCTATTTACGCACTTGGAGTTCCGGGGCGGCTAACCTGTACTATATCTGGATATTTTGTCATTGATTTTTATTGTTACATATCCTTGTTTTGTTATACATAGCTCCAGTAATAAAAAAAAAAAAAGGACATGATAAACCACAAACAATTAGAACAATACATTATAATTACATACCATAATTAATTTAAACTTATAATTTTCTTCCGATGATGAGCGGTAATAATTTTTAGTAGAATATATATATATGTACATATGTGCATTGCTTTTGCTTACTTATCAACCTTTGCCTCATTTTCAGCTGTCGTTTTCCGCATCAGTGGTCGTTGGATTCGACTCTGCAAAGAGGACCGACAATTGCACAGTTAAAGTCGATGGTAAAGATTACACAATCGACCTCTACTATGGCCTGGGCTTGTTCCAACAAACCTTCAGCTTACTGAAAATCAAAGGGAACGCCATGTCTGCCTCCTACAGGATCCGGGACAACTCCCTCCATCTGGCCTACACTGTCCACAACACTACGAGCTGCTCCGTCACCTTGGACGATCTAAGCTATGAGAGGCTGGCCAAAGTAGACTTCTACTCTTCCGACCCTCTGTACGACGGTAAAGATGTCGACAACTTTTTTGAGGAAACTGTACTACCCTTATTGAACAAGAGCATAAACAGGGCTGAGGTAGAAAGAAGTCTCCAAGCGATCTGTAAAAAACAACCCAAGGACATAGCGGACCACATGCCACTGGTTCATATGGCTGTAGTAAATCATGCAAAAGGTCTAGATATGCAGTGAAGCCGATTGTGAATTATGATCCCTCAATGAAAACCATTTATTATTAATTTGAAATATACATGTTATAAATGAATTCGCTACATTCTTAATATCACTCCCTTCTTTATTACTGTAGTATTACTTTTTGTAGAATCTAATCATAAGAGAGATGATAGTATTGTTGAAGTCAGAGTCACTCAGCACCATCCGTGTTCGAGTTTCTGTCCTAAACCCTTTAGAACTTAAAGGGAAAATATTTATTGAATAGAATATGTGATGGAATAAAAAGTAAATTGGCCAACAAATATCATAGACGATAGTTAAGGACTAAATATTTCAATAAGATAAATATGAACAGTTACTATAAGCCTAAGGTCGGGCACTCTAATCTAGATTAGAGTACAAGTCAAAGTTTATTCTGAGAAATCAACGAATACAGTTGTAAAAAAAAAATCAATCATTACATCCATAATCATCAACAAATAAATCTAAACATTGTCCAATTGTTCCTCCGATGTTCATACTGATATCTACGATCTTGCAATCCATAGATTCCATGGTAATGGACATCTAATTTCTAATAAACATATTGTAAGTTTTTAACTTATACTTCTTTCAATGCTCGACTTTTTCCAGAATATAGACTAAATCGTTTAAAATACAGAAACAGCAAAAGGAATATGATCTCGAATATAAATATAATAAACAAGAACGTAAAAATCAGGTGCGGCGTGCATCACACCACCTAACTTTTCATATGCAAGAAGGAAACCGATACACATTGCATGCACAGGTTTTGAGAAAATTCGAGTCAACATTATATGGCCTTTCAAATAGATATATGGCCGTTAGGCAATGAAAGCCCCGCACTGCATCAGACTCTTAAAATATTAATGCACAAGTCCAGTCTATGAGCTCAATATCAATACAAAGAGAGACTCGAAAATACATAGATATCTATAATCTATAAATAAGAGGGTATTGCATTATGTGATAAAAACTATACAAACTAAATATGTTTCACTTTACACATTTTTAAACATTTATTCTCTTCTATTGTAAGTTTAAACAAAATGGAAAGAGGGAATTTTCATCGGTTACCGCCAATATTTCATTTTTGGCCACTACCCTATTCTTATCATACATTTTGCCCAACACAAAGTATTTCAAACATAAAATATCTTCCAAAGCAATTTGGTTCTCTCTATATTTATTATCTATTCTTTAATCATGAACGGAAACGCCATCTTTACCCAAATAAGCTAAAATGCAAACGAAAGCAAAGTGGTTGGCTCCTCCGCTAAAAGCTATGTAACGATTACTTGATAGAATGGCAGGGTCGATTTTTAAGTTTGACGTCTTGAACTATCCGGTGAGATCCCTTGAGTGTTTTGAAACAATTTGAGCTGAACGCACTGACCAATGATTGAACGAAATGTGTTTAATCAATCCGCTAGAAGGTATGTAACTATTTTTTAAGCTAACGCAGGATCGATTTTCAAGTTGGATAGATTAAATTATTAGGTGAGTGTTTTGAAACAATTCGAGATAAAATCACTTGCAAGTTATTCAATAAAGTGTGTTTAATCGATCCTGTAAAAGGTATGTAACGATATTTTGAGCGAACAGCTGGCCTGATATCCATGTTTGATTGCCTAAATTTTACATTGAGATCCCGTGATTGTGTGGTAACAATTTGGGCTCAAAACAGAGACAAATCACTTAATAAAATATAAGTGACATGACCGTTAAAAGGCAAGTTACGACTACCTCAGCGAAAGACTTGACCAATTTTTAAGTTGATTTTTTCAAAGACCGACTTGGGTTTTATGAACTTTATTAAACATGTTGATTTGAAAATACATAAAAAGTAATTATATTGTAACGGTTTGCATACCGTAAGTAAGATCTTGAATAAATGTGTTGAACATCAATTGTCAATAACTAAAAAAACTAAAATATTCATAGATACCAATTCCGCTCTCAATTCTCCAAGAATTTTACTTGGATATGGAAAAACATTCCTTTTCGATGGAAACGATTTCTCTTTTTCTGAAGTCGTATTTTTATTTATTCAATTTTTTTTTATACTATAAATTATTTTTACCTAATCGATTCTATAAAAAATGAAAAAAATACTTGAACCATCAGGTTTCTCTTTTATATAAAATTGTTAAGACTTGTATCACTTTGTATCAACGACTACAATGAGATGACATTCTCTAGGTACATGATGGGATCGCCAGCTACTTCCTTCTAGTCTCTGTTCCTGCTTCCCTATCCATGGATCATCACCATCTTCCCGGCAGCTATTGCTTCCTAATTCGCTATGTACTTTTTTCAAGTCCTCTTAGGAGCGCCTCCATCTTAACTCTTCCGGATCACTTCCATGATCCCTCTTACTCGGCCCCCTTACCATCGGAGCTGAAGTTATTATCTTTACGACCCGTAATCATAGCTTGATGTCTTGTTAGCGGCTTCCACTTCTTCACGCATTTTCTCACAAATGTACGATACAATTGTCTTCAACAAATTCCAGAACGACTGTCCCATCCATTTTATATTCCTCGTTGCCGAGCTTAAGGGTAATTGTGATATATTCCAAATTTATCAATTATTATGAAAATATAACAATGTAGTTCTCTATATTACTGTTATATTATATTACTGTTAAATAATATTACTTGTATAGTATTTCCGGAAATATTTTTTCAATCTGAGAATTGGCTTCTCATCGTACTCTCTTTTCGTTAAATATCAAATTAATTCATACCTTATAACTGCCCATTTGTTACTCGTACTAACTATGAGGGACTGTGATTAATTTAAATTATCGAATGACAATTATTTATGCATTACATTTCTGCATGACAATTGTCAAAGCTGCAGTGGAATGATTAAACTCATATGTAGAAGAAGATGGTTGTGACATTTAATAAGAAAATATATATGAAAGAAAACTAATGATCAATTAGTCAAAACCAAGGATATCAAAACACTCGATTATTTTAGAGCTTCTCGAGTCGATGCTGTTTCCAGAACCGGCGATATTTCTGTCTGATAAGGGCACTCGATGTCATAGATAAGGGATGGGACGGGTTTAAATATCGAGATGTGGGAGGAGAGCTCCATCTTCTACAACAGCAATCATGAAGTCCTGTTACCTCTTCTTGGTCCTGGCCGTGGCTGCCGTCAACTCCAAGGTAATCGACATCAACTGGCTTGTCGATCTTGGCTTATTCAGCAGCAACCAATTCATCCGTGAACACAGATTCACCTCTGCTATTTTACCTGAGGGTTCTTTTGGTTCAGATGTAAGTATTTATAAAAATCAATTTCACGTAAATGAATCAATTTATATAAAACTAATAATAAATAAAATAAAGTAATTGATAACGTTGAAGGCGCCAATTTAATACCGCCTCTATGCACATACTTGAAACCTTCTTCTAATATAATGTACTTTTACTTGGCGTTCCATTCCTATTTAAAAGGTGTTGATATCTATTTACGCCGTAGGATGTTCGGGGCGGCTAACCTGTACTACATCTGGATATTTTGTCATTCATTTTTATTGTTGGATTGAAGGTTACAAACGTAATTTATTTCTCTCTCCAAATTCTATTGAATTATCACAAGTTTAAGTCAATTAACTGCATGTTGATTTCCTTTATCTCTTCCATATTCGTGAGTTAAATAAGTGCAATCAATTGAAGTAAAATTACTGGTGCAGCGGATTCTTCCGCTAAAAATGACGGAAACTTCGGCTTCAAACGATTCACCAAATGAAGTCAACCACGATAATGCACCAGAAGCTATGTCCTGGGAAGTTGTGTCTGGACGAAAACGACAGGTAGCTTCAGACAGAGATCCACGTCACAAACAAATAAAGGTTAGTGATACTATTATTACTAACAATCGATTCGAAGTTTTATCAAATACTCCGGAAGATAGACAGCCAGCAAATAATAATCCCATTATTATTAGACCTCCACCTATTCATATAAACGATGTGAAAGACTACACGGCATTAGTAACCTATCTTCACAATGAAGGTGGCCCTACCAGTTTCAGGTTGAAACCGTCTATGAGAGGAGTCAGCGTGTATCCTGAAAACGCAGAAATATACCGTAGGTTAGTGACCAGTCTTAGAAGGGGTGGAGCTGATTTTCACACATATCAACTCCCGGAAGATAAAACGCCTCGAATAGTTATTAAAAATTTACACCACGCCACACCTCCAGCGACCATAAAACAGGAACTTGCCAACTATGGTTACGAGGCAACCAACATCGTAAATGTTATATCAAGATTCAAAACACCGTTGCCAATGTTTTTCGTTGATGTGTCCAAAGCAACGTTCAATGATAAAATTTTCGACATTGAATTCCTGTATTACACACACGTGAAGATCGAAGAGCCAAGGAAAAAAAGGATCATTCCGCAGTGCGTACGTTGTCAGCATTATGGCCATACCAAGACGTACTGCAACCACCAGCCGAGGTGTGTAAGGTGTGGTATGGGTCACGAAAGCACTTCCTGTACAAAGACTCGAGAAACAGTCGCAAAATGTGCCAACTGCCAAGGACCACATCCTGCTAACTACAGAGGTTGCGAAACTCTGAAAGAGCTTAGGAAGACCCGCACAAGAAACCATACTCTGCAAAGGCCTCCTAGAGTTCAACCCCCACCACCAGAACTACACGAGTTCCCACCACTGCATCAGCCTCAATACCCTCATCCGATTCCCTCAGGACCAGAACAACAGCAGCAGAGACAGCAACGAAAACCAGCACCGGCAACAAACCAAGAACAAAGGCCTAAAGGTATGAGTAGGGGCATTGCCCAAACGCTCCCTACTATTGAAACCTCCTCAGGTGATATCATACATTTGATTAGCGGTCTCAATAACCTCATACAGCCCCTCTTCAGTCTTCTACAACAGCTATCTCAGCCTACTCTCGCTCTTACCCAAAAATATGCCCCGTAATCAGACGACTGTGGGCTCCATGTCTATTATACTATGGAACGCAAACGGACTGAATCAACATAGAACCGAACTAGACATATACTTACACGAGAAACGCATTGACATTGCACTAATAACAGAAACACATCTGACACCACATTCTAAATTTTACATCCGTGGTTACAAAATCTACAGAACTGACCACCCAGATGGAACTTCACATGGAGGCACTGCCATAATTATCAAAACAACTCTAAAACATAATCCTTTACAATTACCCATAACACCAGAGATTCAAGCTACAGCCATTACACTATCAACACAACAACAAAACATTACTCTTGCTGCGGTTTATTGCCCTCCGAGGTATGTTCTGACACCCATGATGTTTAGTAATTTCTTTAAACGTCTTGGTAGATGCTTTGTTGCAGGAGGCGACTACAACGCCAAAGATCAGTTCTGGGGATCCAGACTATCTACTCCAAGAGGAAGGAATCTTAGGTATGTTCTTTATGAGCTTTCATTAGACACAATATCACCTAATTCACCCACGTACTGGCCAACTTCTAGACGGAAAACACCAGACTTACTCGATTTTTTCATAACTAAAGGACTCCGAACAACACCTCACACTATAACAACGAGTTCAGATCTTTGCTCTGATCATTCCCTTTTGCATTTGGTATTGTTTGAAGAGCCTTGTGAAGCTACAAAAAAACTGTCCCTGATCAATGGCATAATGGATTGGGACAGGTACAGGAACCAATTGGACACTGCTCTCTCTGTTCCTCTATCCATTAAAAACGAAGAAGAACTTGAGGATGCCGTTGAATACTTCACACGAAATATCCAAGAAGCAGCATGGTCTTCATCAGTACCAAAACCTCAAAAATATGAGTTCCTACCAATGTACCCACAATACATAAGGGACTTGATCAGAGCGAAGAGGAGAGCTCGCAAAATATGGCAGACTGACAGACTCCCATCAGATAAACGAACTTACAACAGACTTAATAATGAACTCAAGCGACAGATTGGAAAATTCAAACGAACAACCTATGACAACTACATCAGAAATCTCTCAACCGACGATGGAAGCTTGTGGAGACATACTAAAAACCTTATTAAGCATCGTGAAGTGTCAGCACCCCTTCGAAGACAAGATGATTCCTGGGCCGTGACGGACGGAGAAAAATCAGAACTCTTTGCCGAATATCTTTCTTCTGTTTTTGTACCACACACAGACTTCACTAACACTGTGCACGATAACAATGTACTAAACACTTTAGACATGCCCTTACAACTAACTTCACCTCCTATTTCATTCACACCTTCACAGATTGCTGAACAAATCAAAAAGTTGCCTAAAAGAAAAGCTCCTGGACATGACTTGATTAACGCTGAAGTGCTCCAACAAATGCCTAGAAAAGCTCTAGTGCTTTTGACAACTATTTATAATGCAATACTGAGGACAACTAAATTTCCCCTACAGTGGAAATACTCACATATAATAATGATTCACAAGCCTAAAAAGGACAAAAACTCACCTTCCTCATACCGACCAATCAGCTTACTACCTATCTGTTCCAAAATTTTTGAAAGCTTACTGAACAAAAGACTTGTTGATATACTAACAAACACCCAAATAATACCTGACCATCAATTTGGATTTAGGGCACATCACTCAACTATACACCAACTACATAGAGTAACGGACTACATATCTACAGCACTAGAGCAGAAAGTATATGCAACTGGCGTATTTCTGGATGTTGCTCAAGCGTTTGACAGAGTTTGGCACCAGGGTCTTCTCTTTAAACTCAAGACAATACTCCCACCTACATATTATCTAATTCTACAATCCTTCCTTTCCGATAGATTTTTCTCGGTCCGACACGGGTCAGAACTATCTTCCATCAGGTCTATCTCAGCAGGAGTACCTCAAGGTTCAGTACTCTCTCCACTACTCTATATCACATACACCCATGACATACCTTGTAGTCCCAACATTTTAACAGCGACATATGCAGACGACACAGCAATTTTAGCAAGACACAAAAATCCAACATACGCCTCACAGACCCTACAACAGTATTTAACTAGATTACATGACTGGTTCAAAATTTGGAAAATCCGACTAAATCAAGACAAATCACAGCACATCACATTTACGCTTCGACATGAAACATGCCCTCCAGTTTTCCTTGACGATACACAGATTCCACAGACAGACACCGTTCACTACCTTGGTCTGACATTTGACAGAAAAATGACGTGGGGCCCACATATAATCAAAAAACGAAAAACTTTAAATCAAAGATTAAGAATTCTGAGTTCACTTCTTTCAAAAAATTCAAAACTAAAACTTAGACAGAAATTGAACACATACAATTACTTACTAAAACCTATTTGGACTTACGCATCACAGATATTTGGAACTGCTAAAAAGACTCACTTAAACAAACTTCAAATCTTTCAAGCAAAAACATTCAGAACAATTACAAAAGCACCTTGGTACGTTAGCAACATAACCTTACATACTGACCTCCATATGCCGACTGTTAACGAACACATACGTATTCATTACAAACGATTCCATGACAACTTACAAGGACATACTAATACACTTATAAATGACATGGCCACTACGAATATGCCCGGTAACGTCTGTAGGAGACTGAAGAGGAGCTGGATGAGGGACCTCCTCGCCTAATGTAGATATCACGCCGAGTGAGGTGCCGCTGGGCACTGATCCTCCTCATGCCTTTCATGACAATTCTATTAATCAATCGATCTCACATTCACTGGTTGTCATTAGCATTATGACAGGTGTGAATAAAACATTAAAGCTAAAAAATAAAAAAATAAAAAAATTTTTATTGTTACATATCCTCGTTTTGTTATACATAGCTCCAGTAATAAAAAAAAAAAGGACATGATAAACCACAAACAATTAGGACAATACATTATAATTACATACCATAATTAATTTAAACTTATAATTTTCTTCCGATGATGAGCGGTAATAATTTTTAGTAGAATATATATATATATATGTATATATGTGTATTGCTTTTGCCTACTTATCAACCTTTGCCTCATTTTCAGCTGTCGTTTTCCGCATCAGTGGTCGTTGGATTCGACTCTGCAAAGAGGACCGACAATTGCACAGTTAAAGTCGATGGTAAAGATTACACAATCGACCTCTACTATGGCCTGGGCTTGTTCCAACAAACCTTCAGCTTACTGAAAATCAAAGGGAACGCCATGTCTGCCTCCTACAGGATCCGGGACAACTCCCTCCATCTGGCCTACACTGTCCACAACACTACGAGCTGCTCCGTCACCTTGGACGATCTAAGCTATGAGAGGCTGGCCAAAGTAGACTTCTACTCTTCCGACCCTCTGTACGACGGTAAAGATGTCGACAACTTTTTTGAGGAAACTGTACTACCCTTATTGAACAAGAGCATAAACAGGGCTGAGGTAGAAAGAAGTCTCCAAGCGATCTGTAAAAAACAACCCAAGGACATAGCGGACCACATGCCACTGGTTCATATGGCTGTAGTAAATCATGCAAAAGGTCTAGATATGCAGTGAAGCCGATTGTGAATTATGATCCCTCAATGAAAACCATTTATTATTAATTTGAAATATACATGTTATAAATGAATTCGCTACATTCTTAATATCACTCCCTTCTTTATTACTGTAGTATTACTTTTTGTAGAATCTAATCATAAGAGAGATGATAGTATTGTTGAAGTCAGAGTCACTCAGCACCATCCGTGTTCGAGTTTCTGTCCTAAACCCTTTAGAACTTAAAGGGAAAATATTTATTGAATAGAATATGTGATGGAATAAAAAGTAAATTGGCCAACAAATATCATAGACGATAGTTAAGGACTAAATATTTCAATAAGATAAATATGAACAGTTACTATAAGCCTAAGGTCGGGCACTCTAATCTAGATTAGAGTACAAGTCAAAGTTTATTCTGAGAAATCAACGAATACAGTTGTAAAAAAAAAATCAATCATTACATCCATAATCATCAACAAATAAATCTAAACATTGTCCAATTGTTCCTCCGATGTTCATACTGATATCTACGATCTTGCAATCCATAGATTCCATGGTAATGGACATCTAATTTCTAATAAACATATTGTAAGTTTTTAACTTATACTTCTTTCAATGCTCGACTTTTTCCAGAATATAGACTAAATCGTTTAAAATACAGAAACAGCAAAAGGAATATGATCTCGAATATAAATATAATAAACAAGAACGTAAAAATCAGGTGCGGCGTGCATCACACCACCTAACTTTTCATATGCAAGAAGGAAACCGATACACATTGCATGCACAGGTTTTGAGAAAATTCGAGTCAACATTATATGGCCTTTCAAATAGATATATGGCCGTTAGGCAATGAAAGCCCCGCACTGCATCAGACTCTTAAAATATTAATGCACAAGTCCAGTCTATGAGCTCAATATCAATACAAAGAGAGACTCGAAAATACATAGATATCTATAATCTATAAATAAGAGGGTATTGCATTATGTGATAAAAACTATACAAACTAAATATGTTTCACTTTACACATTTTTAAACATTTATTCTCTTCTATTGTAAGTTTAAACAAAATGGAAAGAGGGAATTTTCATCGGTTACCGCCAATATTTCATTTTTGGCCACTACCCTAATCTTATCATACATTTTGCCCAACACAAAGTATTTCAAACATAAAATATCTTCCAAAGCAATTTGGTTCTCTCTATATTTATTATCTATTCTTTAATCATGAACGGAAACGCCATCTTTACCCAAATAAGCTAAAATGCAAACGAAAGCAAAGTGGTTGGCTCCTCCGCTAAAAGCTATGTAACGATTACTTGATAGAATGGCAGGGTCGATTTTTAAGTTTGACGTCTTGAACTATCCGGTGAGATCCCTTGAGTGTTTTGAAACAATTTGAGCTGAACGCACTGACCAATGATTGAACGAAATGTGTTTAATCAATCCGCTAGAAGGTATGTAACTATTTTTTAAGCTAACGCAGGATCGATTTTCAAGTTGGATAGATTAAATTATTAGGTGAGTGTTTTGAAACAATTCGAGATAAAATCACTTGCAAGTTATTCAATAAAGTGTGTTTAATCGATCCTGTAAAAGGTATGTAACGATATTTTGAGCGAACAGCTGGCCTGATATCCATGTTTGATTGCCTAAATTTTACATTGAGATCCCGTGATTGTGTGGTAACAATTTGGGCTCAAAACAGAGACAAATCACTTAATAAAATATAAGTGACATGACCGTTAAAAGGCAAGTTACGACTACCTCAGCGAAAGACTTGACCAATTTTTAAGTTGATTTTTTCAAAGACCGACTTGGGTTTTATGAACTTTATTAAACATGTTGATTTGAAAATACATAAAAAGTAATTATATTGTAACGGTTTGCATACCGTAAGTAAGATCTTGAATAAATGTGTTGAACATCAATTGTCAATAACTAAAAAAACTAAAATATTCATAGATACCAATTCCGCTCTCAATTCTCCAAGAATTTTACTTGGATATGGAAAAACATTCCTTTTCGATGGAAACGATTTCTCTTTTTCTGAAGTCGTATTTTTATTTATTCAATTTTTTTTTATACTATAAATTATTTTTACCTAATCGATTCTATAAAAAATGAAAAAAATACTTGAACCATCAGGTTTCTCTTTTATATAAAATTGTTAAGACTTGTATCACTTTGTATCAACGACTACAATGAGATGACATTCTCTAGGTACATGATGGGATCGCCAGCTACTTCCTTCTAGTCTCTGTTCCTGCTTCCCTATCCATGGATCATCACCATCTTCCCGGCAGCTATTGCTTCCTAATTCGCTATGTACTTTTTTCAAGTCCTCTTAGGAGCGCCTCCATCTTAACTCTTCCGGATCACTTCCATGATCCCTCTTACTCGGCCCCCTTACCATCGGAGCTGAAGTTATTATCTTTACGACCCGTAATCATAGCTTGATGTCTTGTTAGCGGCTTCCACTTCTTCACGCATTTTCTCACAAATGTACGATACAATTGTCTTCAACAAATTCCAGAACGACTGTCCCATCCATTTTATATTCCTCGTTGCCGAGCTTAAGGGTAATTGTGATATATTCCAAATTTATCAATTATTATGAAAATATAACAATGTAGTTCTCTATATTACTGTTATATTATATTACTGTTAAATAATATTACTTGTATAGTATTTCCGGAAATATTTTTTCAATCTGAGAATTGGCTTCTCATCGTACTCTCTTTTCGTTAAATATCAAATTAATTCATACCTTATAACTGCCCATTTGTTACTCGTACTAACTATGAGGGACTGTGATTAATTTAAATTATCGAATGACAATTATTTATGCATTACATTTCTGCATGACAATTGTCAAAGCTGCAGTGGAATGATTAAACTCATATGTAGAAGAAGATGGTTGTGACATTTAATAAGAAAATATATATGAAAGAAAACTAATGATCAATTAGTCAAAACCAAGGATATCAAAACACTCGATTATTTTAGAGCTTCTCGAGTCGATGCTGTTTCCAGAACCGGCGATATTTCTGTCTGATAAGGGCACTCGATGTCATAGATAAGGGATGGGACGGGTTTAAATATCGAGATGTGGGAGGAGAGCTCCATCTTCTACAACAGCAATCATGAAGTCCTGTTACCTCTTCTTGGTCCTGGCCGTGGCTGCCGTCAACTCCAAGGTAATCGACATCAACTGGCTTGTCGATCTTGGCTTATTCAGCAGCAACCAATTCATCCGTGAACACAGATTCACCTCTGCTATTTTACCTGAGGGTTCTTTTGGTTCAGATGTAAGTATTTATAAAAATCAATTTCACGTAAATGAATCAATTTATATAAAACTAATTATAAATAAAATAAAGTAATTGATAACGTTGAAGGCGCCAATTTAATACCGCCTCTATGCACATACTTGAAACCTTCTTCTAATATAATGTACTTTTACTTGGTGTTCCATTCCTATTTAAAAGGTGTTGATATCTATTTACGCACTTGGAGTTCCGGGGCGGCTAACCTGTACTATATCTGGATATTTTGTCATTGATTTTTATTGTTACATATCCTTGTTTTGTTATACATAGCTCCAGTAATAAAAAAAAAAAAAGGACATGATAAACCACAAACAATTAGAACAATACATTATAATTACATACCATAATTAATTTAAACTTATAATTTTCTTCCGATGATGAGCGGTAATAATTTTTAGTAGAATATATATATATATGTACATATGTGCATTGCTTTTGCTTACTTATCAACCTTTGCCTCATTTTCAGCTGTCGTTTTCCGCATCAGTGGTCGTTGGATTCGACTCTGCAAAGAGGACCGACAATTGCACAGTTAAAGTCGATGGTAAAGATTACACAATCGACCTCTACTATGGCCTGGGCTTGTTCCAACAAACCTTCAGCTTACTGAAAATCAAAGGGAACGCCATGTCTGCCTCCTACAGGATCCGGGACAACTCCCTCCATCTGGCCTACACTGTCCACAACACTACGAGCTGCTCCGTCACCTTGGACGATCTAAGCTATGAGAGGCTGGCCAAAGTAGACTTCTACTCTTCCGACCCTCTGTACGACGGTAAAGATGTCGACAACTTTTTTGAGGAAACTGTACTACCCTTATTGAACAAGAGCATAAACAGGGCTGAGGTAGAAAGAAGTCTCCAAGCGATCTGTAAAAAACAACCCAAGGACATAGCGGACCACATGCCACTGGTTCATATGGCTGTAGTAAATCATGCAAAAGGTCTAGATATGCAGTGAAGCCGATTGTGAATTATGATCCCTCAATGAAAACCATTTATTATTAATTTGAAATATACATGTTATAAATGAATTCGCTACATTCTTAATATCACTCCCTTCTTTATTACTGTAGTATTACTTTTTGTAGAATCTAATCATAAGAGAGATGATAGTATTGTTGAAGTCAGAGTCACTCAGCACCATCCGTGTTCGAGTTTCTGTCCTAAACCCTTTAGAACTTAAAGGGAAAATATTTATTGAATAGAATATGTGATGGAATAAAAAGTAAATTGGCCAACAAATATCATAGACGATAGTTAAGGACTAAATATTTCAATAAGATAAATATGAACAGTTACTATAAGCCTAAGGTCGGGCACTCTAATCTAGATTAGAGTACAAGTCAAAGTTTATTCTGAGAAATCAACGAATACAGTTGTAAAAAAAAAATCAATCATTACATCCATAATCATCAACAAATAAATCTAAACATTGTCCAATTGTTCCTCCGATGTTCATACTGATATCTACGATCTTGCAATCCATAGATTCCATGGTAATGGACATCTAATTTCTAATAAACATATTGTAAGTTTTTAACTTATACTTCTTTCAATGCTCGACTTTTTCCAGAATATAGACTAAATCGTTTAAAATACAGAAACAGCAAAAGGAATATGATCTCGAATATAAATATAATAAACAAGAACGTAAAAATCAGGTGCGGCGTGCATCACACCACCTAACTTTTCATATGCAAGAAGGAAACCGATACACATTGCATGCACAGGTTTTGAGAAAATTCGAGTCAACATTATATGGCCTTTCAAATAGATATATGGCCGTTAGGCAATGAAAGCCCCGCACTGCATCAGACTCTTAAAATATTAATGCACAAGTCCAGTCTATGAGCTCAATATCAATACAAAGAGAGACTCGAAAATACATAGATATCTATAATCTATAAATAAGAGGGTATTGCATTATGTGATAAAAACTATACAAACTAAATATGTTTCACTTTACACATTTTTAAACATTTATTCTCTTCTATTGTAAGTTTAAACAAAATGGAAAGAGGGAATTTTCATCGGTTACCGCCAATATTTCATTTTTGGCCACTACCCTAATCTTATCATACATTTTGCCCAACACAAAGTATTTCAAACATAAAATATCTTCCAAAGCAATTTGGTTCTCTCTATATTTATTATCTATTCTTTAATCATGAACGGAAACGCCATCTTTACCCAAATAAGCTAAAATGCAAACGAAAGCAAAGTGGTTGGCTCCTCCGCTAAAAGCTATGTAACGATTACTTGATAGAATGGCAGGGTCGATTTTTAAGTTTGACGTCTTGAACTATCCGGTGAGATCCCTTGAGTGTTTTGAAACAATTTGAGCTGAACGCACTGACCAATGATTGAACGAAATGTGTTTAATCAATCCGCTAGAAGGTATGTAACTATTTTTTAAGCTAACGCAGGATCGATTTTCAAGTTGGATAGATTAAATTATTAGGTGAGTGTTTTGAAACAATTCGAGATAAAATCACTTGCAAGTTATTCAATAAAGTGTGTTTAATCGATCCTGTAAAAGGTATGTAACGATATTTTGAGCGAACAGCTGGCCTGATATCCATGTTTGATTGCCTAAATTTTACATTGAGATCCCGTGATTGTGTGGTAACAATTTGGGCTCAAAACAGAGACAAATCACTTAATAAAATATAAGTGACATGACCGTTAAAAGGCAAGTTACGACTACCTCAGCGAAAGACTTGACCAATTTTTAAGTTGATTTTTTCAAAGACCGACTTGGGTTTTATGAACTTTATTAAACATGTTGATTTGAAAATACATAAAAAGTAATTATATTGTAACGGTTTGCATACCGTAAGTAAGATCTTGAATAAATGTGTTGAACATCAATTGTCAATAACTAAAAAAACTAAAATATTCATAGATACCAATTCCGCTCTCAATTCTCCAAGAATTTTACTTGGATATGGAAAAACATTCCTTTTCGATGGAAACGATTTCTCTTTTTCTGAAGTCGTATTTTTATTTATTCAATTTTTTTTTATACTATAAATTATTTTTACCTAATCGATTCTATAAAAAATGAAAAAAATACTTGAACCATCAGGTTTCTCTTTTATATAAAATTGTTAAGACTTGTATCACTTTGTATCAACGACTACAATGAGATGACATTCTCTAGGTACATGATGGGATCGCCAGCTACTTCCTTCTAGTCTCTGTTCCTGCTTCCCTATCCATGGATCATCACCATCTTCCCGGCAGCTATTGCTTCCTAATTCGCTATGTACTTTTTTCAAGTCCTCTTAGGAGCGCCTCCATCTTAACTCTTCCGGATCACTTCCATGATCCCTCTTACTCGGCCCCCTTACCATCGGAGCTGAAGTTATTATCTTTACGACCCGTAATCATAGCTTGATGTCTTGTTAGCGGCTTCCACTTCTTCACGCATTTTCTCACAAATGTACGATACAATTGTCTTCAACAAATTCCAGAACGACTGTCCCATCCATTTTATATTCCTCGTTGCCGAGCTTAAGGGTAATTGTGATATATTCCAAATTTATCAATTATTATGAAAATATAACAATGTAGTTCTCTATATTACTGTTATATTATATTACTGTTAAATAATATTACTTGTATAGTATTTCCGGAAATATTTTTTCAATCTGAGAATTGGCTTCTCATCGTACTCTCTTTTCGTTAAATATCAAATTAATTCATACCTTATAACTGCCCATTTGTTACTCGTACTAACTATGAGGGACTGTGATTAATTTAAATTATCGAATGACAATTATTTATGCATTACATTTCTGCATGACAATTGTCAAAGCTGCAGTGGAATGATTAAACTCATATGTAGAAGAAGATGGTTGTGACATTTAATAAGAAAATATATATGAAAGAAAACTAATGATCAATTAGTCAAAACCAAGGATATCAAAACACTCGATTATTTTAGAGCTTCTCGAGTCGATGCTGTTTCCAGAACCGGCGATATTTCTGTCTGATAAGGGCACTCGATGTCATAGATAAGGGATGGGACGGGTTTAAATATCGAGATGTGGGAGGAGAGCTCCATCTTCTACAACAGCAATCATGAAGTCCTGTTACCTCTTCTTGGTCCTGGCCGTGGCTGCCGTCAACTCCAAGGTAATCGACATCAACTGGCTTGTCGATCTTGGCTTATTCAGCAGCAACCAATTCATCCGTGAACACAGATTCACCTCTGCTATTTTACCTGAGGGTTCTTTTGGTTCAGATGTAAGTATTTATAAAAATCAATTTCACGTAAATGAATCAATTTATATAAAACTAATTATAAATAAAATAAAGTAATTGATAACGTTGAAGGCGCCAATTTAATACCGCCTCTATGCACATACTTGAAACCTTCTTCTAATATAATGTACTTTTACTTGGTGTTCCATTCCTATTTAAAAGGTGTTGATATCTATTTACGCACTTGGAGTTCCGGGGCGGCTAACCTGTACTATATCTGGATATTTTGTCATTGATTTTTATTGTTACATATCCTTGTTTTGTTATACATAGCTCCAGTAATAAAAAAAAAAAAAGGACATGATAAACCACAAACAATTAGAACAATACATTATAATTACATACCATAATTAATTTAAACTTATAATTTTCTTCCGATGATGAGCGGTAATAATTTTTAGTAGAATATATATATATGTACATATGTGCATTGCTTTTGCTTACTTATCAACCTTTGCCTCATTTTCAGCTGTCGTTTTCCGCATCAGTGGTCGTTGGATTCGACTCTGCAAAGAGGACCGACAATTGCACAGTTAAAGTCGATGGTAAAGATTACACAATCGACCTCTACTATGGCCTGGGCTTGTTCCAACAAACCTTCAGCTTACTGAAAATCAAAGGGAACGCCATGTCTGCCTCCTACAGGATCCGGGACAACTCCCTCCATCTGGCCTACACTGTCCACAACACTACGAGCTGCTCCGTCACCTTGGACGATCTAAGCTATGAGAGGCTGGCCAAAGTAGACTTCTACTCTTCCGACCCTCTGTACGACGGTAAAGATGTCGACAACTTTTTTGAGGAAACTGTACTACCCTTATTGAACAAGAGCATAAACAGGGCTGAGGTAGAAAGAAGTCTCCAAGCGATCTGTAAAAAACAACCCAAGGACATAGCGGACCACATGCCACTGGTTCATATGGCTGTAGTAAATCATGCAAAAGGTCTAGATATGCAGTGAAGCCGATTGTGAATTATGATCCCTCAATGAAAACCATTTATTATTAATTTGAAATATACATGTTATAAATGAATTCGCTACATTCTTAATATCACTCCCTTCTTTATTACTGTAGTATTACTTTTTGTAGAATCTAATCATAAGAGAGATGATAGTATTGTTGAAGTCAGAGTCACTCAGCACCATCCGTGTTCGAGTTTCTGTCCTAAACCCTTTAGAACTTAAAGGGAAAATATTTATTGAATAGAATATGTGATGGAATAAAAAGTAAATTGGCCAACAAATATCATAGACGATAGTTAAGGACTAAATATTTCAATAAGATAAATATGAACAGTTACTATAAGCCTAAGGTCGGGCACTCTAATCTAGATTAGAGTACAAGTCAAAGTTTATTCTGAGAAATCAACGAATACAGTTGTAAAAAAAAAATCAATCATTACATCCATAATCATCAACAAATAAATCTAAACATTGTCCAATTGTTCCTCCGATGTTCATACTGATATCTACGATCTTGCAATCCATAGATTCCATGGTAATGGACATCTAATTTCTAATAAACATATTGTAAGTTTTTAACTTATACTTCTTTCAATGCTCGACTTTTTCCAGAATATAGACTAAATCGTTTAAAATACAGAAACAGCAAAAGGAATATGATCTCGAATATAAATATAATAAACAAGAACGTAAAAATCAGGTGCGGCGTGCATCACACCACCTAACTTTTCATATGCAAGAAGGAAACCGATACACATTGCATGCACAGGTTTTGAGAAAATTCGAGTCAACATTATATGGCCTTTCAAATAGATATATGGCCGTTAGGCAATGAAAGCCCCGCACTGCATCAGACTCTTAAAATATTAATGCACAAGTCCAGTCTATGAGCTCAATATCAATACAAAGAGAGACTCGAAAATACATAGATATCTATAATCTATAAATAAGAGGGTATTGCATTATGTGATAAAAACTATACAAACTAAATATGTTTCACTTTACACATTTTTAAACATTTATTCTCTTCTATTGTAAGTTTAAACAAAATGGAAAGAGGGAATTTTCATCGGTTACCGCCAATATTTCATTTTTGGCCACTACCCTAATCTTATCATACATTTTGCCCAACACAAAGTATTTCAAACATAAAATATCTTCCAAAGCAATTTGGTTCTCTCTATATTTATTATCTATTCTTTAATCATGAACGGAAACGCCATCTTTACCCAAATAAGCTAAAATGCAAACGAAAGCAAAGTGGTTGGCTCCTCCGCTAAAAGCTATGTAACGATTACTTGATAGAATGGCAGGGTCGATTTTTAAGTTTGACGTCTTGAACTATCCGGTGAGATCCCTTGAGTGTTTTGAAACAATTTGAGCTGAACGCACTGACCACTGATTGAACGAAATGTGTTTAATCAATCCGCTAGAAGGTATGTAACTATTTTTTAAGCTAACGCAGGATCGATTTTCAAGTTGGATAGATTAAATTATTAGGTGAGTGTTTTGAAACAATTCGAGATAAAATCACTTGCACGTTATTCAATAAAGTGTGTTTAATCGATCCTCTAAAAGGTATGTAACGATATTTTGAGCGAACAGCTGGCCTGATATCCATGTTTGATTGCCTAAATTTTACATTGAGATCCCGTGATTGTGTGGAAACAATTTGGGCTCAAAACAGTGACAAATCACTTAATAAAATATAAGTGACATGACCGTTAAAAGGCAAGTTACGACTACCTAAGCGAAAGACTTGACCAATTTTTAAGTTGATTTTTTCAAAGACCGACTTGGGTTTTATGAACTTTATTAAACATGTTGATTTGAAAATACATAAAAAGTAATTATATTGTAACGGTTTGCATACCGTAAGTAAGATCTTGAATAAATGTGTTGAACATCAATCGTCAATAACTAAAAAAACTAATATATTCATAGATACCAATTCCGCTCTCAATTCTCCAAGAATTTTACTTGGATATGGAAAAACATTCCTTTTCGATGGAAACGATTTCTCTTTTTCTGAAGTCGTATTTTTATTTATTAAATTTTTTTTTATACTATAAATTAGTTTTACCTAATCGATTCTATAAAAAATGAAAAAAATACTTGAACTATCAGGTTTCTCTTTTATATAAAATTGTTAAGACTTGTATCACTTTCAACGACTACAATGAGATGACATTCTCTAGGTACATGATGGGATCGCCAGCTACTTCCTTCTAGTCTCTGGTCCTGCTTCCCTATCCATGGATCATCTCCATCTTCCCGGCAGCTATTGCTTCCTAATTCGCTATGTAGAATGTTGGCGCAATAACCGGGTGATGGTAGAGTGAGAGGGTAACCTCCCCGGTTGTCAGTTACGGTGCGCTTCTTTTTTGTGTTTTTCTAGGAAAAGTGAGTTCTTTTGGAAAATACTTGTTAAAAACTGATCGTGTGCCTGCATCTCCTGATTACTGATTACAATTGAAACGTTTTAGACAAGGAATAAGTGCGTAACGTGCGAAAATAACACCACGCGGTGCCCCACGTGGTTGGAATCGCCGCTTTTATCGAAATATTAGTATTGATAAACTTGATAGAGGTGTTTCGCGATTGTAGTGGTGTGTTGAACAATAACGAACGCCTCCTCTATTAATTTGGACAAATTTAGACTATCAGTTTAAAGGTAAAACTAATAGTTTATGCTGCCACGTGGCCTGTTAGGTTATCCCTTAGTAACTGTAAATATAACTAGCCTAGGTAAAATTGTTAATACTGTAAATATTGTTTTGTACGTCCCTTATATGGATTTTATATTGATATAGATTTTATAGTTATACGTCTTTTATATTGATTTTATATAAGATTTTATTTAATATAGATTTTATAGTTATACGTCCTTTATATTTTTATTTTTATTAGATTTTTTATATAAGATTTTATATACATTCTTTATATTGATATTTTTATTTATGTACTTTATATTGATGTTTTATCCTTCATACTGATTTTTATCTTTTATATTGTTTCATATCTATGGTTTGTTCTGACTGAATTTATTTATACCTTTGTATTTACCATTCATCTTTCATTTACAAGTATATCTTGTATATACATATAATGTGTTAGTAGTTTATTCTATATGTTATTAGTTTATTATATCCTATTAAATTCGATTTAAGATAATGCAATTGTTAGTTTTAATTTAAACATCAACACATCTAATTATTATGGAACATATGGTGTAAGTGAGAGCGATAGGTCGCATATTATTTACTGATTGTGTTTTTGATTAATATTCTTGTTTTTTACTTAGTTATGTCGTTTATTTCTTGTTCACAGTTCTTTAGTTCATTTTCTAGTCAATAAGTGTTTGTTTAGTGTTTTGTGTTTTTGTTTATTTTTATTAACATTGACTTGTAAATTGTGAGGTTAGGAGTGGAAGGTAAGTTTTTACTACCTTGAGAGGTGTTTCTTGGTGAACTATTTTAACTGGGAACGGTAAAGACAATTAGGAAGAAAGGCCAAGTAAAATTGGCGGGACAATACTTTTAAAGTGAACTTGGTAAGTATAAACACCTTATCATTGTTTACTCATTTATTGTTTTCTTCTTCCTCCCATACCTCAAACTAGCTTAAGCCAATCTCTTGCTTAAAGTACTTGAGAAGTAAAGTGTAAAGTGAACGATATTGTGGGAACAGTTATTTTTCAATTTTTATTGATAATGTGAAAGGTTATAGGTTAGTGATAAAGTATCATATAAACTCTCCATCTGATAACAATATAGTAACTATTGCTGTGCTAACAAACATGGACCTTTCCACGGAAAGTTTTGTGATGAAAGATCGGCAAGAAGATGGTAAGCCTTCCAGGCCTTTAGTTAAAAGAGCTCGAAAGGTTTCTTCAGATAATTTAGATACAGTGGATGCGGCTATTAATAACAGCAACTTTCACAGTGCCAAACAAATTCAGGAAAGTATTAAAGTATCCTTAGATAAAATTGCGAAAAAAAATAGTGCCAGTGTTCGAGATCATATCAACAATGAGATTCAATCTCTTGTTGATATGATTGAAACACTAGAAAGGGATAAAGACCAAGGCGGTGTATCAGCCATTGTTCAGAGAGCAGTTACTGAAGCACTTTCATCTCAGAAGGTCCACGAAGTACTAACTCGAATAATAGCTGATAGCTCCGTGCCCAAAGTTACTGAGCAGCTTGGTATGATATCATGTCGTCCCCAGATTGGTACTTCTAGAAATCAGCCACACTCTGGTACGAATAGTCTTCAACCACAGGCTGGGACTTCTGAGGCCCTAGAACAGGTTGGTCTAGATATGAATCCGGCTGAACCTTCAGCTACCATCGAACCCTTTCGGTTGGTCTTAAATAAAAGGAAACGGAGGAAGACTAAGAATGCCAAGGGAAAAATGATACGAGAGAGTCAAATCAACTGTTTTGATTCAAATGAAAAACCGCAAAGAGAGAAGGAAGAAGTAAAGGCAAAATCTATTGCTTCCATAGTTAAATCCTTGCCATCAAAGCCTACACAAACGCCCCGGTCAACATATGTCACTATCAGTGGCCCTGGTAAAACCACGGCAGATATCATTAATGGGCTACCATCACCAGAAGAAATTGGAGTGAAGGCCACAATTGTACGTAAAACTAAGGGAGGCTCCATCTTGGTGCGTATGGATGATGGTAAAGATGCTACCAAAGTTATAGGATGCCAGGGGCTACGTGATAGAGGTCTACAAGCCAGGCTTGCTCTGAAGAAGAAGCCTAAACTAGAGATCCGGGGCGTGCCTCATGCCTGGACTTCAATACAACTCGTGGAATTTTTATGGGGAAAAATTCCCGAGACGTCGGGGCCTACACCACTAGTTCTTGAAGATCTTCGGCCATTGTTCTCTACAGTCGCTAGGAACGGCTTCTCCAAGAATTGGGTCCTGGAAGTCCACCCAATGGTCAGGTTTGCGCTACTAGAAGTAGGAAACTTGGATGGAGGATGGTGGTCGATGACCTTCAGGGATTACATTGACGCCCCGCGTTGCTCTAAATGTCAGGGCTATGGCCACACAAAGGCCACTTGCCAAGCTGACAATGTCATCTGCATCTGGTGTGCAGCAAGCGGACATATACTGAAGGACTGTCCAAAAAAAAAACAACAGGTTGGGCCAACGTGTATTAACTGCGTGCGAGCGAATGCATCTCCCAACCAAAGGAATCACAAGGCGGGCAGTCGGGACTGCCAAGTACACTTACAGTGGGCCGATGAAGTAGTGAAAAAGACCTATTATGAGTAAAATAAACATTCTGCAGTTAAACATGGGCCGCCGGCGTATCGTGGCAGACGAACTCCGAGCCCATTCTGACCGATACGATATCATGGCGGTTCAGGAACCGACATGCCGTGGGAACATGGTCACAGGATTTGGCCTCACGTCGAGGGTTATAGCCCTGAGCAGTGGAGAGAGGAGGCCCAGGGCTGCTATCGTGGTTAATAACCCAAACCTCGATGTGATGGATCTGAGGCAGCATACTACGGCGGATTGCGTTGCATGTTACATCAGGTGGGGAAGTGTAGCTTTTACGCTGGTCTCCTCGTACCTACCTGATGGAAGCGATATTGAAGAAGGTATATCCGCCATGGAGACGATCTCAGCTTGCACAAGAAACGTCATTATATGCTCAGATACAAATTCTTGGAACACGGTCTGGGGATCCAATCGAACGAATAGAAGAGGCGCTAAACTGGATGATTTTATCGCGAGATGCCAGCTTGTAGTACTAAACGATCCTTCTGCCACACCTACCTTCTCAGGAGGAAGAGGGCAGAGTTGGATAGATGTCACGATGGCTTCGCCTGCGCTGTCAAATCGCCTTATCGATTGGACCCTCAGATCTGAGACGAGTTCCGACCACCATGCTATAGTATTTTCAATGGTACAAAACATGGTAAGTTCCCACGGTATAAATAAGGGTTACAGAACTCGGAAAGGAGATTGGAATGCCTTCCGGTCAACGCTGGAAGAAAAACTAGTCGACGATGACTGGGATGTGGCGGAAACGGATTACACTGATGACCTGGATTACAGGGTTTCGAGAATCACTGACATCATCCGTGATGCCGCTGAGGACTCTCTCCAGCACCGGAAGGCGAGAGCTAAACCTGTCCCATGGTGGACGCCGGCTTTAACCACCATGAAGAGAGAGCTCTACAAGGCCCGGCGTTCGTACCAGCGGTGTAGTTGCGATGAGAGGCGCACTACTCTTCGTGACGAGTACAGGTCTAAAGCCAGGGTATACCGAAACGAGGTGCGTCTACATAAACGTAGGTCTTGGGATGAATTCATCGTTGAGGAATCATCTAAAAACCCCTGGGGTATCCCGTACAAAGTAGCCTTGGGTAAATTGACTCCAATGCAAGTAATCGCAGCGATAAAGTATGACGGTACTCAGGCAAAAACTCCAGAAGAATCGGCGAAGATGTTTATTACAGAGACTTACCCCAGGGATGATCCATCTCAAGATAATGAAGAGGAGGAGTTCGTAAGACGCACTACGGTATACCCTCCCGGCACGGACCTGTGCCCACCATGGGACATATGGGATCTTCGCACTGCCGTGGACAAGCAAAAGATTGGTCGTGCCCCCGGTTTAGACACCATTGACGCGTCAATTTTCAAGAACAGTATTCCCTATATAGAGGAAAGATTGCTGGCTATTTATAATGATTGCCTAGACAGGGAATACTTCCCAAGAATCTGGAAAATCGCTAACGTCAAGCTCATTTACAAAGGAGGAGACAAAGATAAGCAATTAGCCAAATCTTATAGACCTATATGTCTCCTCCCAGTCATGAGCAAGGTGTTAGAAAACCTGATACTCACCAGCCTACGGCCAGTCTTCTCGAGAGCGAGCCATCCACGGCAGTACGGATCCTCTAAAGGCAGGGGAACCGCAGATGCCCTGCTGAGAGTGCGCTGTGATGTTGAAGAGAAGGCGGAGAAGTATGTTATGCTCCTCCTGTTTGACATATCATCCGCCTTCGATAGCGTCTGGTGGCCGAGCGTACTCCAGCAGTTGCAAAGGCATGAAGCCCCCAGCAACTTGTATGGCTTGATCAGAAGCTATCTCCACGATAGGACATTGAAGATTAAAGGTAGCTTCTATGAAGTAGAAGATACAGTGGAAAGGGGCTGTCCACAGGGCTCTGTCCTTGGCCCTGCCCTATGGAAACTGGTCTTTGACGAGTTGCTGGGAGTGCTAGAACAGGAGCGGTTCCCCGCCACTGCATATGTAGATGACCTGGCTGTTGTAGTGGCCTCGAATAGCAGGGCCAGATTAAAATATGAAGCTGAACGTTGTGCCAACCTTGTAGAAGAATGGTGCGAGAAAAAGAAGTTAAGGATGGCGGGTTCCAAGACTCAGGCCATCCTCTTGAGAGGTTCGACCGATAGGGCACACCCCATAACCTTGGTGATACAAGGTTCCAGAATATGTCCAAGTGAGGTAGTCACCTATCTTGGAATTAGGATTGGGAAAAAATTCAACGTGACGCCTCACTTGGATTACTTAAGGAATAGGATAACCTTAGCCCTTAATGGTCTCAGTCGCATAGGGGGGGCCTTTTGGGGCCTTAGATATCCAGCAACTATGTCCATTTATAAAGGAGTAGTTGTTGGTATCCTGAGATACGCGTCCCCCGCATGGAACCGGAATCTCTCGTACCGTCAGAAGCGCAAGTTGGCAACAATCCAGCGGATGGCCCTGCTTAGAGTAACCAGGTCATACAGAACTGTGTCCCATGAGGCGGTGCAGGTCTTAGGAGGAGGTATTCCTCTCGACCTCCTTCTGCGGGAAGACCTTTATCGGTACAACATTAAGAGGGATGACTTGGCGGATTTACCAGCAAACATTCGGGAGAGGATTTGTGATGACCCCAGAAGATGGAAGATGATCCTCCGGGAGGATACATTGGAACAATGGAATCGGCAATGGGTGACAACCCCAAACGGGTCCACACTAAGAAAATTCTTTCCCACCATTAAATCGCGCTTAGAAAAGAAATGGGTCCTCCCGGACTACTGGGTCTCACAGATCCTCACGGGGCATGGGGGTTTCAGAGCAAAACTTTTTAAACACGGTAAAAATATCGACCCCTTATGCCCCACTTGTGGAGTACCTGAAACCGCTGAGCACATCCTTGTAGCCTGCACCAGCTATGAGGCACTGAGGGCCAAATTAATGAGGGATACAGGGCTTTTCGTTCTTACAGAAGGACAATTACCCCAACTAATGTCTGAACAAAACTACCCGCACTTTAAAAGTTTCGTATGCGGCTGGAAAAAAACTGTGGGCCCAACCCACTTCTCCCTGGGAAGGCGTGAAGAAGCAGTACCTGGAAGGCCGCTAATTAGGACAGGAGAAGAAGATGGAGAACAATAACTAAGTGACAAAATTATCAAGCAGGCTGTGTGCACAGCATTTTAAAAATGTAAATAGATAAACATGCAACAGTGATTTGTTATACAATGTGTATCAAGTCACTGCTGCAAACTCCCGTATTGTCTTAAAGGCAGGGTAGGGAGGAAAATAAAATAAATAAAATAAAATAAAATAATAAATTCGCTATGTACTTTTTTCAAGTCCTCTTAGGAGCGCCTCCATCTTCACTCTTCCGGATCACTTCCATGATCCCTCTTACTCGGCCCCCTTACCATCGGAGCTGAAGTTATTATCTTTACGACCCGTAATCATAGCTTGATGTCTTGTTAGCGGCTTCCACTTCTTCACGCATTTTCTCACAAATGTACGATACAATTGTCTTCAACAAATTCCAGAACGACTGTCCCATCCATTTTATATTCCTCGTTGCCGAGCTTAAGGGTAATTGTGATATATTCCAAATTTATCAATTATTATGAAAATATAACAATGTAGTTCTCTATATTACTGTTATATTATATTACTGTTAAATAATATTACTTGTATAGTATTTCCGGAAATATTTTTTCAATCTGAGAATTGGCTTCTCATCGTACTCTCTTTTCGTTAAATATCAAATTAATTCATACCTTATAACTGCCCATTTGTTACTCGTACTAACTATGAGGGACTGTGATTAATTTAAATTATCGAATGACAATTATTTATGCATTACATTTCTGCATGACAATTGTCAAAGCTGCAGTGGAATGATTAAACTCATATGTAGAAGAAGATGGTTGTGACATTTAATAAGAAAATATATATGAAAGAAAACTAATGATCAATTAGTCAAAACCAAGGATATCAAAACACTCGATTATTTTAGAGCTTCTCGAGTCGATGCTGTTTCCAGAACCGGCGATATTTCTGTCTGATAAGGGCACTCGATGTCATAGATAAGGGATGGGACGGGTTTAAATATCGAGACGTGGGTAGAGAGCTCCATCTTCTACAACAGCAATCATGAAGTCCTGTTACCTCTTCTTGGTCCTGGCCGTGGCTGCCGTCAACTCCAAGGTAATCGACATCAACTGGCTTGTCGATCTTGGCTTATTCAGCAGCAACCAATTCATCCGTGAACACAGATTCACCTCTGCTATTTTACCTGAGGGTTCTTTTGGTTCAGATGTAAGTATTTATAAAAATCAATTTCACGTAAATGAATCAATTTATATAAAACTAATTATAAATAAAATAAAGTAATTGATAACGTTGAAGGCGCCAATTTAATACCGCCTCTATGCACATACTTGAAACCTTCTTCTAATATAATGTACTTTTACTTGGTGTTCCATTCCTATTTAAAAGGTGTTGATATCTATTTACGCACTTGGAGTTCCGGGGCGGCTAACCTGTACTATATCTGGATATTTTGTCATTGATTTTTATTGTTACATATCCTTGTTTTGTTATACATAGCTCCAGTAATAAAAAAAAAAAAAAGGACATGATAAACCACAAACAATTAGAACAATACATTATAATTACATACCATAATTAATTTAAACTTATAATTTTCTTCCGATGATGAGCGGTAATAATTTTTAGTAGAATATATATATATGTACATATGTGCATTGCTTTTGCTTACTTATCAACCTTTGCCTCATTTTCAGCTGTCGTTTTCCGCATCAGTGGTCGTTGGATTCGACTCTGCAAAGAGGACCGACAATTGCACAGTTAAAGTCGATGGTAAAGATTACACAATCGACCTCTACTATGGCCTGGGCTTGTTCCAACAAACCTTCAGCTTACTGAAAATCAAAGGGAACGCCATGTCTGCCTCCTACAGGATCCGGGACAACTCCCTCCATCTGGCCTACACTGTCCACAACACTACGAGCTGCTCCGTCACCTTGGACGATCTAAGCTATGAGAGGCTGGCCAAAGTAGACTTCTACTCTTCCGACCCTCTGTACGACGGTAAAGATGTCGACAACTTTTTTGAGGAAACTGTACTACCCTTATTGAACAAGAGCATAAACAGGGCTGAGGTAGAAAGAAGTCTCCAAGCGATCTGTAAAAAACAACCCAAGGACATAGCGGACCACATGCCACTGGTTCATATGGCTGTAGTAAATCATGCAAAAGGTCTAGATATGCAGTGAAGCCGATTGTGAATTATGATCCCTCAATGAAAACCATTTATTATTAATTTGAAATATACATGTTATAAATGAATTCGCTACATTCTTAATATCACTCCCTTCTTTATTACTGTAGTATTACTTTTTGTAGAATCTAATCATAAGAGAGATGATAGTATTGTTGAAGTCAGAGTCACTCAGCACCATCCGTGTTCGAGTTTCTGTCCTAAACCCTTTAGAACTTAAAGGGAAAATATTTATTGAATAGAATATGTGATGGAATAAAAAGTAAATTGGCCAACAAATATCATAGACGATAGTTAAGGACTAAATATTTCAATAAGATAAATATGAACAGTTACTATAAGCCTAAGGTCGGGCACTCTAATCTAGATTAGAGTACAAGTCAAAGTTTATTCTGAGAAATCAACGAATACAGTTGTAAAAAAAAAATCAATCATTACATCCATAATCATCAACAAATAAATCTAAACATTGTCCAATTGTTCCTCCGATGTTCATACTGATATCTACGATCTTGCAATCCATAGATTCCATGGTAATGGACATCTAATTTCTAATAAACATATTGTAAGTTTTTAACTTATACTTCTTTCAATGCTCGACTTTTTCCAGAATATAGACTAAATCGTTTAAAATACAGAAACAGCAAAAGGAATATGATCTCGAATATAAATATAATAAACAAGAACGTAAAAATCAGGTGCGGCGTGCATCACACCACCTAACTTTTCATATGCAAGAAGGAAACCGATACACATTGCATGCACAGGTTTTGAGAAAATTCGAGTCAACATTATATGGCCTTTCAAATAGATATATGGCCGTTAGGCAATGAAAGCCCCGCACTGCATCAGACTCTTAAAATATTATTGCACAAGTCCAGTCTATGAGCTCAATATCAATACAAAGAGAGACTCGAAAATACATAGATATCTATAATCTATAAATACGAGGGTATTGCATTATGTGATAAAAACTATACAAACTAAATATGTTTCACTTTACACATTTTTAAACATTTATTCTCTTCTATTGTAAGTTTAAACAAAATGGAAAGAGGGAATTTTCATCGGTTACCGCCAATATTTCATTTTTGGCCACTACCCTATTCTTATCATACATTTTGCCCAACACAAAGTATTTCAAACATAAAATATCTTCCAAAGCAATTTGGTTCTCTCTATATTTATTATCTATTCTTTAATCATGAACGGAAACGCCATCTTTACCCAAATAAGCTAAAATGCAAACGAAAGCAAAGTGGTTGGCTCCTCCGCTAAAAGCTATGTAACGATTACTTGATAGAATGGCAGGGTCGATTTTTAAGTTTGACGTCTTGAACTATCCGGTGAGATCCCTTGAGTGTTTTGAAACAATTTGAGCTGAACGCACTGACCAATGATTGAACGAAATGTGTTTAATCAATCCGCTAGAAGGTATGTAACTATTTTTTAAGCTAACGCAGGATCGATTTTCAAGTTGGATAGATTAAATTATTAGGTGAGTGTTTTGAAACAATTCGAGATAAAATCACTTGCAAGTTATTCAATAAAGTGTGTTTAATCGATCCTGTAAAAGGTATGTAACGATATTTTGAGCGAACAGCTGGCCTGATATCCATGTTTGATTGCCTAAATTTTACATTGAGATCCCGTGATTGTGTGGTAACAATTTGGGCTCAAAACAGAGACAAATCACTTAATAAAATATAAGTGACATGACCGTTAAAAGGCAAGTTACGACTACCTCAGCGAAAGACTTGACCAATTTTTAAGTTGATTTTTTCAAAGACCGACTTGGGTTTTATGAACTTTATTAAACATGTTGATTTGAAAATACATAAAAAGTAATTATATTGTAACGGTTTGCATACCGTAAGTAAGATCTTGAATAAATGTGTTGAACATCAATTGTCAATAACTAAAAAAACTAAAATATTCATAGATACCAATTCCGCTCTCAATTCTCCAAGAATTTTACTTGGATATGGAAAAACATTCCTTTTCGATGGAAACGATTTCTCTTTTTCTGAAGTCGTATTTTTATTTATTCAATTTTTTTTTATACTATAAATTATTTTTACCTAATCGATTCTATAAAAAATGAAAAAAATACTTGAACCATCAGGTTTCTCTTTTATATAAAATTGTTAAGACTTGTATCACTTTGTATCAACGACTACAATGAGATGACATTCTCTAGGTACATGATGGGATCGCCAGCTACTTCCTTCTAGTCTCTGTTCCTGCTTCCCTATCCATGGATCATCACCATCTTCCCGGCAGCTATTGCTTCCTAATTCGCTATGTACTTTTTTCAAGTCCTCTTAGGAGCGCCTCCATCTTAACTCTTCCGGATCACTTCCATGATCCCTCTTACTCGGCCCCCTTACCATCGGAGCTGAAGTTATTATCTTTACGACCCGTAATCATAGCTTGATGTCTTGTTAGCGGCTTCCACTTCTTCACGCATTTTCTCACAAATGTACGATACAATTGTCTTCAACAAATTCCAGAACGACTGTCCCATCCATTTTATATTCCTCGTTGCCGAGCTTAAGGGTAATTGTGATATATTCCAAATTTATCAATTATTATGAAAATATAACAATGTAGTTCTCTATATTACTGTTATATTATATTACTGTTAAATAATATTACTTGTATAGTATTTCCGGAAATATTTTTTCAATCTGAGAATTGGCTTCTCATCGTACTCTCTTTTCGTTAAATATCAAATTAATTCATACCTTATAACTGCCCATTTGTTACTCGTACTAACTATGAGGGACTGTGATTAATTTAAATTATCGAATGACAATTATTTATGCATTACATTTCTGCATGACAATTGTCAAAGCTGCAGTGGAATGATTAAACTCATATGTAGAAGAAGATGGTTGTGACATTTAATAAGAAAATATATATGAAAGAAAACTAATGATCAATTAGTCAAAACCAAGGATATCAAAACACTCGATTATTTTAGAGCTTCTCGAGTCGATGCTGTTTCCAGAACCGGCGATATTTCTGTCTGATAAGGGCACTCGATGTCATAGATAAGGGATGGGACGGGTTTAAATATCGAGATGTGGGAGGAGAGCTCCATCTTCTACAACAGCAATCATGAAGTCCTGTTACCTCTTCTTGGTCCTGGCCGTGGCTGCCGTCAACTCCAAGGTAATCGACATCAACTGGCTTGTCGATCTTGGCTTATTCAGCAGCAACCAATTCATCCGTGAACACAGATTCACCTCTGCTATTTTACCTGAGGGTTCTTTTGGTTCAGATGTAAGTATTTATAAAAATCAATTTCACGTAAATGAATCAATTTATATAAAACTAATTATAAATAAAATAAAGTAATTGATAACGTTGAAGGCGCCAATTTAATACCGCCTCTATGCACATACTTGAAACCTTCTTCTAATATAATGTACTTTTACTTGGTGTTCCATTCCTATTTAAAAGGTGTTGATATCTATTTACGCACTTGGAGTTCCGGGGCGGCTAACCTGTACTATATCTGGATATTTTGTCATTGATTTTTATTGTTACATATCCTTGTTTTGTTATACATAGCTCCAGTAATAAAAAAAAAAAAAAGGACATGATAAACCACAAACAATTAGAACAATACATTATAATTACATACCATAATTAATTTAAACTTATAATTTTCTTCCGATGATGAGCGGTAATAATTTTTAGTAGAATATATATATATGTACATATGTGCATTGCTTTTGCTTACTTATCAACCTTTGCCTCATTTTCAGCTGTCGTTTTCCGCATCAGTGGTCGTTGGATTCGACTCTGCAAAGAGGACCGACAATTGCACAGTTAAAGTCGATGGTAAAGATTACACAATCGACCTCTACTATGGCCTGGGCTTGTTCCAACAAACCTTCAGCTTACTGAAAATCAAAGGGAACGCCATGTCTGCCTCCTACAGGATCCGGGACAACTCCCTCCATCTGGCCTACACTGTCCACAACACTACGAGCTGCTCCGTCACCTTGGACGATCTAAGCTATGAGAGGCTGGCCAAAGTAGACTTCTACTCTTCCGACCCTCTGTACGACGGTAAAGATGTCGACAACTTTTTTGAGGAAACTGTACTACCCTTATTGAACAAGAGCATAAACAGGGCTGAGGTAGAAAGAAGTCTCCAAGCGATCTGTAAAAAACAACCCAAGGACATAGCGGACCACATGCCACTGGTTCATATGGCTGTAGTAAATCATGCAAAAGGTCTAGATATGCAGTGAAGCCGATTGTGAATTATGATCCCTCAATGAAAACCATCTATTATTAATTTGAAATATACATGTTATAAATGAATTCGCTACATTCTTAATATCACTCCCTTCTTTATTACTGTAGTATTACTTTTTGTAGAATCTAATCATAAGAGAGATGATAGTATTGTTGAAGTCAGAGTCACTCAGCACCATCCGTGTTCGAGTTTCTGTCCTAAACCCTTTAGAACTTAAAGGGAAAATATTTATTGAATAGAATATGTGATGGAATAAAAAGTAAATTGGCCAACAAATATCATAGACGATAGTTAAGGACTAAATATTTCAATAAGATAAATATGAACAGTTACTATAAGCCTAAGGTCGGGCACTCTAATCTAGATTAGAGTACAAGTCAAAGTTTATTCTGAGAAATCAACGAATACAGTTGTAAAAAAAAAATCAATCATTACATCCATAATCATCAACAAATAAATCTAAACATTGTCCAATTGTTCCTCCGATGTTCATACTGATATCTACGATCTTGCAATCCATAGATTCCATGGTAATGGACATCTAATTTCTAATAAACATATTGTAAGTTTTTAACTTATACTTCTTTCAATGCTCGACTTTTTCCAGAATATAGACTAAATCGTTTAAAATACAGAAACAGCAAAAGGAATATGATCTCGAATATAAATATAATAAACAAGAACGTAAAAATCAGGTGCGGCGTGCATCACACCACCTAACTTTTCATATGCAAGAAGGAAACCGATACACATTGCATGCACAGGTTTTGAGAAAATTCGAGTCAACATTATATGGCCTTTCAAATAGATATATGGCCGTTAGGCAATGAAAGCCCCGCACTGCATCAGACTCTTAAAATATTAATGCACAAGTCCAGTCTATGAGCTCAATATCAATACAAAGAGAGACTCGAAAATACATAGATATCTATAATCTATAAATAAGAGGGTATTGCATTATGTGATAAAAACTATACAAACTAAATATGTTTCACTTTACACATTTTTAAACATTTATTCTCTTCTATTGTAAGTTTAAACAAAATGGAAAGAGGGAATTTTCATCGGTTACCGCCAATATTTCATTTTTGGCCACTACCCTATTCTTATCATACATTTTGCCCAACACAAAGTATTTCAAACATAAAATATCTTCCAAAGCAATTTGGTTCTCTCTATATTTATTATCTATTCTTTAATCATGAACGGAAACGCCATCTTTACCCAAATAAGCTAAAATGCAAACGAAAGCAAAGTGGTTGGCTCCTCCGCTAAAAGCTATGTAACGATTACTTGATAGAATGGCAGGGTCGATTTTTAAGTTTGACGTCTTGAACTATCCGGTGAGATCCCTTGAGTGTTTTGAAACAATTTGAGCTGAACGCACTGACCAATGATTGAACGAAATGTGTTTAATCAATCCGCTAGAAGGTATGTAACTATTTTTTAAGCTAACGCAGGATCGATTTTCAAGTTGGATAGATTAAATTATTAGGTGAGTGTTTTGAAACAATTCGAGATAAAATCACTTGCACGTTATTCAATAAAGTGTGTTTAATCGATCCTGTAAAAGGTATGTAACGATATTTTGAGCGAACAGCTGGCCTGATATCCATGTTTGATTGCCTAAATTTTACATTGAGATCCCGTGATTGTGTGTTAACAATTTGGGCTCAAAACAGAGACAAATCACTTAATAAAATATAACTGACATGACCGTTAAAAGGCAAGTTACGACTACCTCAGCGAAAGACTTGACCAATTTTTAAGTTGATTTTTTCAAAGACCGACTTGGGTTTTATGAACTTTATTAAACATGTTGTTTAGGGAACACATCAAACTTTATATTTGAATCAAATCAAGTAAGCACATCACAGCTGTTATCTCGGAAATGCTGCATGTATGCCTCAGTCATTGTTGTGACGCCGCCATTGTTGAAGTGTAGACGCTCACGTACCGTGAGAGATTGACTAGACTGGCCAGTTGAAAATTTTGTGATTCCACTGATTTATTAAACATGGAGTAAAACACTACAGCGGCCGGCAAGGGGCCAAGAAAGGAAGAGAGGGAAGATGAACGAGAAGACTGGCACAACAAGAAAAAGAAAAAATGCAAGTATCCCAACCCACCTATATTTAACCTCCTTATAAAATACATGTAATAAAATATAGCAATCAATTTTACTCATTCACTTCTTTAATCCTTTAACTCCTCTAATTTTACAGTCCACAGCAATAAATTTTCACCAGCTCTTAAAGCAGAATTATTATGACAATATCCCTGACAGTCTTGGAAGGGATTGGCATAGTAAAGTAAACATTTGGTCCTCCGGGCTCCGATATTATTAAAATCTTTAATAATAAACTAAACATTTGGTCCTCCGGGCTCTGATATTATTAAAATCTTTAATAATAAATCAAACATATGGTCCACCGAGCCCCGATATCATTAAAATCTTTAATGATTAAATCATACAAAATTTTCTTATGTCATTCAGGTTAAACGTAGTATATTGGCACTCATATTTATATTTGTTCTCATTTTAGTTTTGTAATTATCTTCTTATATTATTTATCACATCAAATTTAGCAATTAATTAATTAATTTCTATTCATTGGCCTATTTTCTTTTCTGATACTTGAATTAGGTTTTGATGCATAATGAATCCATATCAGTTATGAATTATCATTTTGTAGCCCTCTTTAAAACAACCGCTACCTTAATTGAGAAACATTTATTTACCAGGAATTTAATAATTTTTTTTTTGTATTCCAATTATTTATTGATTTATCTACTGAATTACATTACTTGTTTATATATTATCAGAAATTAATTAGCACTTATTGTCTTTAATAAGTATTTTAATAGTAATCATAATAGTTCAATGTTACTATCTAACGTCCAGCCATTAAGTTAAGCATTCATTATTGATTCATTCACTAAATAAAGAGGTAGCAGTCTTTTAATTTCTCTTTGTTATATCAACTTCTATTGGATAAAAACATTACGCACTCATTTGATGTTTATTCTTATATATACACACATATTTTATAACTTAGCATTCTATATCAAATTAAAAGCAATTAATTTGATTATAAATATATGTGTATGGTTTATAATTAGATACCTCATTTTTCATTCATTTAAATTTTTATTGCTTAAATTGCAATTTTTTTTTTTCTTACAGCAGTTTCTGCATGGTCTCTTTAGCACATTCATGCCTGGTTTGTTTCGTTTATAGTTGTCTCTCTATCCTCTTTATTACATTGCAGTCTTCTTTGTGTTCATCGGTTCTCTCTTCCTTGAACCCCCTTGCTTCGTCGTTTTTTCGTATGAAAATGCCACCAGTTAACACTGATTACAACGCTAAAATCACTACCCTGGAGCGACAGCTCAGAGGTTTACACCGGAACATCGTGGGATGTTCAGATTATGGTTCGGCAGCACTTTCGGATCTTGAGAAAGCTCCATTATTTGAAGCTCAACTAGATGCTGCAAATTCCGATTGGGCGCTGTTTATCGAAAAATGGGAGCAATGTGACACCATTCACGCTCTTGCGGGTGAAGATTTCCCGAGTGCATGTATGCAGGAGATTTACGATGCTTGTAGGCGTGAAGTAATACAAGCAAAAGCTATTATGCTCCAGATAAAGCGGAAGCTAGCAGCGGAATTGAATCCAGCAGTTCAGGATCCTGTAAATCGTTCTATGGAACCAACCACGAGCAGGACAATTGGCGCTAAGGCCTATTTACCGCAGATACCCATACCAAGTTTCTCTGGTGAGATAAAGAATTGGACCCATTTTAAGGACACCTTTGCATCACTAGTCCATCACCAGACATCACTCACCAACACCGAAAAATTCCATTACCTACTTGGGGCACTAAAGGGTGAAGCCGCAGCTTTGGTTTCAAATATTCCAATAGAAGATAGGTCATATGTCCTAGCTTGGGATAAACTGATGCAAACTTATGACAATCCCAGGGTACTAGCGACACATTTTCTTCAGCAGATATTGGATTTTGAAACCAAAAATACAAGGAACGAGCTGCAGAATTATGAGAACTTCCTTATAGGTGTAGCCGACAACATTCAAGGTTATAAGGCTCTGAACTTGGAACATTCATCCGAGGTTCTGTTGGCGTTTCTGGCATTAAGGGCTCTCGATTCGCAGACTCGAAGGCAATTTGAGATAGCAAGGGCCTCAACAAGCACATTCCCAACAGTAGACGACGTAATCACCTTCGTCAGACAAAGGAAGATAGCCCTCACAATCTCAAGAGACGTTGCCTCCTCTTCAAGCAATACTCTAGACGATCGGGTTAAAGCACAGTACCAGCACTCACAATTTCCAAGTCGTGGATCACCAAAGTACAGAACTTCGAGTTTCCTACATACTAAAACCCCACCTAACAGAAATTCCAGCAATTCTCCTAACAGCATCAAATCACCTTTCTCTACTCCTCGGACAGCCAGATACCAAAGTCCACCACGATGTTGTCCGTTCTGCAAAGAACAACATGATCTACCCGGCTGTTTCAATTTTTGCAACATCTCCTTAGAAGATCGCAAAGCATTTGTAAATAGTTTAAAATGTTGCAATAATTGTCTACGCCAGAATCATAACACATCAGAGTGTAAGTCAAAGTTCACCTGTCGTTTCTGCAAGGCTCGTCATCATAGTCTCCTGCACGAGGTTCAATCAAATGCACAAAGCACTCCTATCTCTACACACTTTGCAGGGTTTGGCTCAGCCTCACAACAACAGTGTTCTGAATCCTGTTATATACTAGGCACGGCTCAACTTAATATTTCGGGTCCTAAGCATAGTTTGCACACTGTCCGTGCAATAATAGATTCCGGAAGCCAGCACTCCTTCATCTCACAAGCTGTGGTAGACAAACTTGGATTCAAGATCAACCCTTTGAATATTAGCATTGCTGGTCTTGGCGGTAATCCAATTGTCAAGCCAAAAGACTCAATTGATTGCACCCTCAAATCACTTTTTAGCAGTGATGAATTCAATACAACAGCAATCGTTGTGGATACCATCTCTCCACCACTTCCCAGCACTCCATTGGAACCGTATGTTATCCAGCTATTATCTGGATACCAGCTTTCAGATGAAACTTTCCATACACCCGGCACCATCGATCTTTTGATCGGCATTGATCTTCATCCTCAAATCATCAATGGAATCCCATTCAGTTCCGGTGTTGACGAGTTGTTCCTTCAGCCAACAGTGTTTGGCTTAGTAGTAATGGGAAAGACAGCGTGCCTTTCAACTCCAGCTAAATCTTCGATCTTCGCTGGATTCCAGCGAAGTATTAAATGGCAGAAAATGGATACAACTGACAACCCGGACAAGATAACGGTGGGCGGCGAAGTTGGTGAAACAGTAAGACCTCAAGCAACTACTGTACTATCTTTTAGTACCTTATCGAAGCAAGACGAATCAGCAGTCAATGGTCTTGTGTCCTTAAGTCAATGCCCTGTGGACAAAAGAGATCACGCATTCCTAATGCCAAATCCTATTTCTCATAGTTTTGTAAACAACAGAAATGACAAATTGAATACCAAACCTCACATACGGTACACGAACACTTCGGATGTAGCGGTTCATAAAGAAAAGCGATCGCTAGTCCAGAATAACACCCGTCATCCAAAACAGCATTACAAGTCCTTTCCAAATTATCGATTAGGTATTTCGCCGCAGCAGAAACAAAACCAGTTTCTACTCCAAAACCAGTACTCAATGAAGCCGCAATCTCGACAGCACATTTGGAAGCAGCAACCATTACATCATATTACACAATACTTGGCGCAACAGCAGTTTCCACCACGTTTGGCAAAACAAATATCGCCACATCACTCTGCGAAGCAGCGTTCCCAAGAGCATCTAATGCACTTGGGCCAGCACTCAATGCGGCGACTACCGCGACAATATTAAGTGCAGCAGCACGAATTTCAGCATTTAGTCAGGAACAATCAGAAACACAATCATTCGAGCCTCATTCACTCTCTCTGAAGTCTCAGCGCTATGAAGTCGCAAGAAATGCGAGCTCATCATTCACCTCGACATCAAAAGTCATGGGTAAACATTTGGGTAACACTCCAACGAACGAGGCAGCTATCGTTCGAAACTCCCAAACCACTTTGAACCTCAGCAATGGAAACATTACCATGAAGAGCCAACTCAAAAGTTCTCCAATGGTAGCTTAAATGTACACTGCTAGCATGATCAGATTGTCCAGAGGATCCGACCAGATCTTGTCCAGAGCAATCACTATCTTAAACAAGTACATATGGTAGGTTTCCTGTTCTTCTCTTTGCGTCGTTCGATCCATTGTTTCCCTTTCAATAGTGATGGTTACTCTCCCTCTTAGTTGCATATATTTTATTTGTATATTCTTTAAGCAATTTATTTCCTTTTATATTCGTTGTTAATCTTAGTTTTATAAATATAAGTGCCAAAATTCTTTATGTTGTTTAACCAATCGTGTTTTGTTTAACCAATTTTGTTATTTTGACCAATCTAAGTGCGATTATTTTCTTTTTATATTTTATTTACAATTACTATTAACTTCCTTAATTAATCATGATTGCTTATTTTAATTTCATCAAACAAGATGACAAGCTTTTTTATTTTGATTTACCAAATTTGTATTAGCACATCACAGCACTATGTTACGCTTTTTGTTTTCATTGTAAATTAGCGTAGCTTAATTTAGGTGGGCGGCTTGTTTAGGGAACACATCAAACTTTATATTTGAATCAAATCAAGTAAGCACATCACAGCTGTTATCTCGGAAATGCTGCATGTATGCCTCAGTCATTGTTGTGACGCCGCTATTGTTGAAGTGTAGACGCTCACGTACCGTGAGAGATTGACTAGACTGGCCAGTTGAAAATTTTGTGATTTTCTTTAACATGGAGTAAAACACTACAGCGGCCGGCAAGGGGCCAAGAAAGGAAGAGAGGGAAGATGAACGAGAAGACTGGCACAACAAGAAAAAGAAAAAATGCAAGTATCCCAACCCACCTATATTTAACCTCCTTATAAAATACATGTAATAAAATATAGCAATCAATTTTACTCATTCACTTCTTTAATCCTTTAACTCCTCTAATTTTACAGTCCACAGCAATAAATTTTCACCAGCTCTTAAAGCAGAATTATTATGACAATATCCCTGACAGTCTTGGAAGGGATTGGCATAGTAAAGTAAACACATGTTGATTTGAAAATACATAAAAAGTAATTATATTGTAACGGTTTGCATACCGTAAGTAAGATCTTGAATAAATGTGTTGAACATCAATTGTCAATAACTAAAAAAACTAAAATATTCATAGATACCAATTCCGCTCTCAATTCTCCAAGAATTTTACTTGGATATGGAAAAACATTCCTTTTCGATGGAAACGATTTCTCTTTTTCTGAAGTCGTATTTTTATTTATTCAATTTTTTTTTATACTATAAATTATTTTTACCTAATCGATTCTATAAAAAATGAAAAAAATACTTGAACCATCAGGTTTCTCTTTTATATAAAATTGTTAAGACTTGTATCACTTTGTATCAACGACTACAATGAGATGACATTCTCTAGGTACATGATGGGATCGCCAGCTACTTCCTTCTAGTCTCTGTTCCTGCTTCCCTATCCATGGATCATCACCATCTTCCCGGCAGCTATTGCTTCCTAATTCGCTATGTACTTTTTTCAAGTCCTCTTAGGAGCGCCTCCATCTTAACTCTTCCGGATCACTTCCATGATCCCTCTTACTCGGCCCCCTTACCATCGGAGCTGAAGTTATTATCTTTACGACCCGTAATCATAGCTTGATGTCTTGTTAGCGGCTTCCACTTCTTCACGCATTTTCTCACAAATGTACGATACAATTGTCTTCAACAAATTCCAGAACGACTGTCCCATCCATTTTATATTCCTCGTTGCCGAGCTTAAGGGTAATTGTGATATATTCCAAATTTATCAATTATTATGAAAATATAACAATGTAGTTCTCTATATTACTGTTATATTATATTACTGTTAAATAATATTACTTGTATAGTATTTCCGGAAATATTTTTTCAATCTGAGAATTGGCTTCTCATCGTACTCTCTTTTCGTTAAATATCAAATTAATTCATACCTTATAACTGCCCATTTGTTACTCGTACTAACTATGAGGGACTGTGATTAATTTAAATTATCGAATGACAATTATTTATGCATTACATTTCTGCATGACAATTGTCAAAGCTGCAGTGGAATGATTAAACTCATATGTAGAAGAAGATGGTTGTGACATTTAATAAGAAAATATATATGAAAGAAAACTAATGATCAATTAGTCAAAACCAAGGATATCAAAACACTCGATTATTTTAGAGCTTCTCGAGTCGATGCTGTTTCCAGAACCGGCGATATTTCTGTCTGATAAGGGCACTCGATGTCATAGATAAGGGATGGGACGGGTTTAAATATCGAGATGTGGGAGGAGAGCTCCATCTTCTACAACAGCAATCATGAAGTCCTGTTACCTCTTCTTGGTCCTGGCCGTGGCTGCCGTCAACTCCAAGGTAATCGACATCAACTGGCTTGTCGATCTTGGCTTATTCAGCAGCAACCAATTCATCCGTGAACACAGATTCACCTCTGCTATTTTACCTGAGGGTTCTTTTGGTTCAGATGTAAGTATTTATAAAAATCAATTTCACGTAAATGAATCAATTTATATAAAACTAATTATAAATAAAATAAAGTAATTGATAACGTTGAAGGCGCCAATTTAATACCGCCTCTATGCACATACTTGAAACCTTCTTCTAATATAATGTACTTTTACTTGGTGTTCCATTCCTATTTAAAAGGTGTTGATATCTATTTACGCACTTGGAGTTCCGGGGCGGCTAACCTGTACTATATCTGGATATTTTGTCATTGATTTTTATTGTTACATATCCTTGTTTTGTTATACATAGCTCCAGTAATAAAAAAAAAAAAAAGGACATGATAAACCACAAACAATTAGAACAATACATTATAATTACATACCATAATTAATTTAAACTTATAATTTTCTTCCGATGATGAGCGGTAATAATTTTTAGTAGAATATATATATATATGTACATATGTGCATTGCTTTTGCTTACTTATCAACCTTTGCCTCATTTTCAGCTGTCGTTTTCCGCATCAGTGGTCGTTGGATTCGACTCTGCAAAGAGGACCGACAATTGCACAGTTAAAGTCGATGGTAAAGATTACACAATCGACCTCTACTATGGCCTGGGCTTGTTCCAACAAACCTTCAGCTTACTGAAAATCAAAGGGAACGCCATGTCTGCCTCCTACAGGATCCGGGACAACTCCCTCCATCTGGCCTACACTGTCCACAACACTACGAGCTGCTCCGTCACCTTGGACGATCTAAGCTATGAGAGGCTGGCCAAAGTAGACTTCTACTCTTCCGACCCTCTGTACGACGGTAAAGATGTCGACAACTTTTTTGAGGAAACTGTACTACCCTTATTGAACAAGAGCATAAACAGGGCTGAGGTAGAAAGAAGTCTCCAAGCGATCTGTAAAAAACAACCCAAGGACATAGCGGACCACATGCCACTGGTTCATATGGCTGTAGTAAATCATGCAAAAGGTCTAGATATGCAGTGAAGCCGATTGTGAATTATGATCCCTCAATGAAAACCATCTATTATTAATTTGAAATATACATGTTATAAATGAATTCGCTACATTCTTAATATCACTCCCTTCTTTATTACTGTAGTATTACTTTTTGTAGAATCTAATCATAAGAGAGATGATAGTATTGTTGAAGTCAGAGTCACTCAGCACCATCCGTGTTCGAGTTTCTGTCCTAAACCCTTTAGAACTTAAAGGGAAAATATTTATTGAATAGAATATGTGATGGAATAAAAAGTAAATTGGCCAACAAATATCATAGACGATAGTTAAGGACTAAATATTTCAATAAGATAAATATGAACAGTTACTATAAGCCTAAGGTCGGGCACTCTAATCTAGATTAGAGTACAAGTCAAAGTTTATTCTGAGAAATCAACGAATACAGTTGTAAAAAAAAAATCAATCATTACATCCATAATCATCAACAAATAAATCTAAACATTGTCCAATTGTTCCTCCGATGTTCATACTGATATCTACGATCTTGCAATCCATAGATTCCATGGTAATGGACATCTAATTTCTAATAAACATATTGTAAGTTTTTAACTTATACTTCTTTCAATGCTCGACTTTTTCCAGAATATAGACTAAATCGTTTAAAATACAGAAACAGCAAAAGGAATATGATCTCGAATATAAATATAATAAACAAGAACGTAAAAATCAGGTGCGGCGTGCATCACACCACCTAACTTTTCATATGCAAGAAGGAAACCGATACACATTGCATGCACAGGTTTTGAGAAAATTCGAGTCAACATTATATGGCCTTTCAAATAGATATATGGCCGTTAGGCAATGAAAGCCCCGCACTGCATCAGACTCTTAAAATATTAATGCACAAGTCCAGTCTATGAGCTCAATATCAATACAAAGAGAGACTCGAAAATACATAGATATCTATAATCTATAAATAAGAGGGTATTGCATTATGTGATAAAAACTATACAAACTAAATATGTTTCACTTTACACATTTTTAAACATTTATTCTCTTCTATTGTAAGTTTAAACAAAATGGAAAGAGGGAATTTTCATCGGTTACCGCCAATATTTCATTTTTGGCCACTACCCTAATCTTATCATACATTTTGCCCAACACAAAGTATTTCAAACATAAAATATCTTCCAAAGCAATTTGGTTCTCTCTATATTTATTATCTATTCTTTAATCATGAACGGATACGCCATCTTCACCCAAATAAGCTAAAATGCAAACGAAAGCAAAGTGGTTGGCTCCTCCGCTAAAAGCTATGTAACGATTACTTGATAGAATGGCAGGGTCGATTTTTAAGTTTGACGTCTTGAACTATCCGGTGAGATCCCTTGAGTGTTTTGAAACAATTCGAGATAAAATCACTTGCACGTTATTCAATAAAGTGTGTTTAATCGATCCTGTAAAAGGTATGTAACGATATTTTGAGCGAACAGCTGGCCTGATATCCATGTTTGATTGCCTAAATTTTACATTGAGATCCCGTGATTGTGTGTTAACAATTTGGGCTCAAAACAGAGACAAATCACTTAATAAAATATAACTGACATGACCGTTAAAAGGCAAGTTACGACTACCTCAGCGAAAGACTTGACCAATTTTTAAGTTGATTTTTTCAAAGACCGACTTGGGTTTTATGAACTTTATTAAACATGTTGATTTGAAAATACATAAAAAGTAATTATATTGTAACGGTTTGCATACCGTAAGTAAGATCTTGAATAAATGTGTTGAACATCAATTGTCAATAACTAAAAAAACTAAAATATTCATAGATACCAATTCCGCTCTCAATTCTCCATGAATTTTACTTGGATATGGAAAAACATTCCTTTTCGATGGAAACGATTTCTCTTTTTCTGAAGTCGTATTTTTATTTATTCAATTTTTTTTTATACTATAAATTATTTTTACCTAATCGATTCTATAAAAAATGAAAAAAATACTTGAACCATCAGGTTTCTCTTTTATATAAAATTGTTAAGACTTGTATCACTTTGTATCAACGACTACAATGAGATGACATTCTCTAGGTACATGATGGGATCGCCAGCTACTTCCTTCTAGTCTCTGTTCCTGCTTCCCTATCCATGGATCATCACCATCTTCCCGGCAGCTATTGCTTCCTAATTCGCTATGTACTTTTTTCAAGTCCTCTTAGGAGCGCCTCCATCTTAACTCTTCCGGATCACTTCCATGATCCCTCTTACTCGGCCCCCTTACCATCGGAGCTGAAGTTATTATCTTTACGACCCGTAATCATAGCTTGATGTCTTGTTAGCGGCTTCCACTTCTTCACGCATTTTCTCACAAATGTACGATACAATTGTCTTCAACAAATTCCAGAACGACTGTCCCATCCATTTTATATTCCTCGTTGCCGAGCTTAAGGGTAATTGTGATATATTCCAAATTTATCAATTATTATGAAAATATAACAATGTAGTTCTCTATATTACTGTTATATTATATTACTGTTAAATAATATTACTTGTATAGTATTTCCGGAAATATTTTTTCAATCTGAGAATTGGCTTCTCATCGTACTCTCTTTTCGTTAAATATCAAATTAATTCATACCTTATAACTGCCCATTTGTTACTCGTACTAACTATGAGGGACTGTGATTAATTTAAATTATCGAATGACAATTATTTATGCATTACATTTCTGCATGACAATTGTCAAAGCTGCAGTGGAATGATTAAACTCATATGTAGAAGAAGATGGTTGTGACATTTAATAAGAAAATATATATGAAAGAAAACTAATGATCAATTAGTCAAAACCAAGGATATCAAAACACTCGATTATTTTAGAGCTTCTCGAGTCGATGCTGTTTCCAGAACCGGCGATATTTCTGTCTGATAAGGGCACTCGATGTCATAGATAAGGGATGGGACGGGTTTAAATATCGAGATGTGGGAGGAGAGCTCCATCTTCTACAACAGCAATCATGAAGTCCTGTTACCTCTTCTTGGTCCTGGCCGTGGCTGCCGTCAACTCCAAGGTAATCGACATCAACTGGCTTGTCGATCTTGGCTTATTCAGCAGCAACCAATTCATCCGTGAACACAGATTCACCTCTGCTATTTTACCTGAGGGTTCTTTTGGTTCAGATGTAAGTATTTATAAAAATCAATTTCACGTAAATGAATCAATTTATATAAAACTAATTATAAATAAAATAAAGTAATTGATAACGTTGAAGGCGCCAATTTAATACCGCCTCTATGCACATACTTGAAACCTTCTTCTAATATAATGTACTTTTACTTGGTGTTCCATTCCTATTTAAAAGGTGTTGATATCTATTTACGCACTTGGAGTTCCGGGGCGGCTAACCTGTACTATATCTAGATATTTTGTCATTGATTTCTATTGTTACATATCCTTGTTTTGTTATACATAGCTCCAGTAATAAAAAAAAAAAAAAGGACATGATAAACCACAAACAATTAGAACAATACATTATAATTACATACCATAATTAATTTAAACTTATAATTTTCTTCCGATGATGAGCGGTAATAATTTTTAGTAGAATATATATATATATGTACATATGTGCATTGCTTTTGCTTACTTATCAACCTTTGCCTCATTTTCAGCTGTCGTTTTCCGCATCAGTGGTCGTTGGATTCGACTCTGCAAAGAGGACCGACAATTGCACAGTTAAAGTCGATGGTAAAGATTACACAATCGACCTCTACTATGGCCTGGGCTTGTTCCAACAAACCTTCAGCTTACTGAAAATCAAAGGGAACGCCATGTCTGCCTCCTACAGGATCCGGGACAACTCCCTCCATCTGGCCTACACTGTCCACAACACTACGAGCTGCTCCGTCACCTTGGACGATCTAAGCTATGAGAGGCTGGCCAAAGTAGACTTCTACTCTTCCGACCCTCTGTACGACGGTAAAGATGTCGACAACTTTTTTGAGGAAACTGTACTACCCTTATTGAACAAGAGCATAAACAGGGCTGAGGTAGAAAGAAGTCTCCAAGCGATCTGTAAAAAACAACCCAAGGACATAGCGGACCACATGCCACTGGTTCATATGGCTGTAGTAAATCATGCAAAAGGTCTAGATATGCAGTGAAGCCGATTGTGAATTATGATCCCTCAATGAAAACCATCTATTATTAATTTGAAATATACATGTTATAAATGAATTCGCTACATTCTTAATATCACTCCCTTCTTTATTACTGTAGTATTACTTTTTGTAGAATCTAATCATAAGAGAGATGATAGTATTGTTGAAGTCAGAGTCACTCAGCACCATCCGTGTTCGAGTTTCTGTCCTAAACCCTTTAGAACTTAAAGGGAAAATATTTATTGAATAGAATATGTGATGGAATAAAAAGTAAATTGGCCAACAAATATCATAGACGATAGTTAAGGACTAAATATTTCAATAAGATAAATATGAACAGTTACTATAAGCCTAAGGTCGGGCACTCTAATCTAGATTAGAGTACAAGTCAAAGTTTATTCTGAGAAATCAACGAATACAGTTGTAAAAAAAAAATCAATCATTACATCCATAATCATCAACAAATAAATCTAAACATTGTCCAATTGTTCCTCCGATGTTCATACTGATATCTACGATCTTGCAATCCATAGATTCCATGGTAATGGACATCTAATTTCTAATAAACATATTGTAAGTTTTTAACTTATACTTCTTTCAATGCTCGACTTTTTCCAGAATATAGACTAAATCGTTTAAAATACAGAAACAGCAAAAGGAATATGATCTCGAATATAAATATAATAAACAAGAACGTAAAAATCAGGTGCGGCGTGCATCACACCACCTAACTTTTCATATGCAAGAAGGAAACCGATACACATTGCATGCACAGGTTTTGAGAAAATTCGAGTCAACATTATATGGCCTTTCAAATAGATATATGGCCGTTAGGCAATGAAAGCCCCGCACTGCATCAGACTCTTAAAATATTAATGCACAAGTCCAGTCTATGAGCTCAATATCAATACAAAGAGAGACTCGAAAATACATAGATATCTATAATCTATAAATAAGAGGGTATTGCATTATGTGATAAAAACTATACAAACTAAATATGTTTCACTTTACACATTTTTAAACATTTATTCTCTTCTATTGTAAGTTTAAACAAAATGGAAAGAGGGAATTTTCATCGGTTACCGCCAATATTTCATTTTTGGCCACTACCCTAATCTTATCATACATTTTGCCCAACACAAAGTATTTCAAACATAAAATATCTTCCAAAGCAATTTGGTTCTCTCTATATTTATTATCTATTCTTTAATCATGAACGGATACGCCATCTTCACCCAAATAAGCTAAAATGCAAACGAAAGCAAAGTGGTTGGCTCCTCCGCTAAAAGCTATGTAACGATTACTTGATAGAATGGCAGGGTCGATTTTTAAGTTTGACGTCTTGAACTATCCGGTGAGATCCCTTGAGTGTTTTGAAACAATTCGAGATAAAATCACTTGCACGTTATTCAATAAAGTGTGTTTAATCGATCCTGTAAAAGGTATGTAACGATATTTTGAGCGAACAGCTGGCCTGATATCCATGTTTGATTGCCTAAATTTTACATTGAGATCCCGTGATTGTGTGTTAACAATTTGGGCTCAAAACAGAGACAAATCACTTAATAAAATATAACTGACATGACCGTTAAAAGGCAAGTTACGACTACCTCAGCGAAAGACTTGACCAATTTTTAAGTTGATTTTTTCAAAGACCGACTTGGGTTTTATGAACTTTATTAAACATGTTGATTTGAAAATACATAAAAAGTAATTATATTGTAACGGTTTGCATACCGTAAGTAAGATCTTGAATAAATGTGTTGAACATCAATTGTCAATAACTAAAAAAACTAAAATATTCATAGATACCAATTCCGCTCTCAATTCTCCATGAATTTTACTTGGATATGGAAAAACATTCCTTTTCGATGGAAACGATTTCTCTTTTTCTGAAGTCGTATTTTTATTTATTCAATTTTTTTTTTATACTATAAATTATTTTTACCTAATCGATTCTATAAAAAATGAAAAAAATACTTGAACCATCAGGTTTCTCTTTTATATAAAATTGTTAAGACTTGTATCACTTTGTATCAACGACTACAATGAGATGACATTCTCTAGGTACATGATGGGATCGCCAGCTACTTCCTTCTAGTCTCTGTTCCTGCTTCCCTATCCATGGATCATCACCATCTTCCCGGCAGCTATTGCTTCCTAATTCGCTATGTACTTTTTTCAAGTCCTCTTAGGAGCGCCTCCATCTTAACTCTTCCGGATCACTTCCATGATCCCTCTTACTCGGCCCCCTTACCATCGGAGCTGAAGTTATTATCTTTACGACCCGTAATCATAGCTTGATGTCTTGTTAGCGGCTTCCACTTCTTCACGCATTTTCTCACAAATGTACGATACAATTGTCTTCAACAAATTCCAGAACGACTGTCCCATCCATTTTATATTCCTCGTTGCCGAGCTTAAGGGTAATTGTGATATATTCCAAATTTATCAATTATTATGAAAATATAACAATGTAGTTCTCTATATTACTGTTATATTATATTACTGTTAAATAATATTACTTGTATAGTATTTCCGGAAATATTTTTTCAATCTGAGAATTGGCTTCTCATCGTACTCTCTTTTCGTTAAATATCAAATTAATTCATACCTTATAACTGCCAATTTGTTACTCGTACTAACTATGAGGGACTGTGATTAATTTAAATTATCGAATGACAATTATTTATGCATTACATTTCTGCATGACAATTGTCAAAGCTGCAGTGGAATGATTAAACTCATATGTAGAAGAAGATGGTTGTGACATTTAATAAGAAAATATATATGAAAGAAAACTAATGATCAATTAGTCAAAACCAAGGATATCAAAACACTCGATTATTTTAGAGCTTCTCGAGTCGATGCTGTTTCCAGAACCGGCGATATTTCTGTCTGATAAGGGCACTCGATGTCATAGATAAGGGATGGGACGGGTTTAAATATCGAGATGTGGGAGGAGAGCTCCATCTTCTACAACAGCAATCATGAAGTCCTGTTACCTCTTCTTGGTCCTGGCCGTGGCTGCCGTCAACTCCAAGGTAATCGACATCAACTGGCTTGTCGATCTTGGCTTATTCAGCAGCAACCAATTCATCCGTGAACACAGATTCACCTCTGCTATTTTACCTGAGGGTTCTTTTGGTTCAGATGTAAGTATTTATAAAAATCAATTTCACGTAAATGAATCAATTTATATAAAACTAATTATAAACAAAATAAAGTAATTGATAACGTTGAAGGCGCCAATTTAATACCGCCTCTATGCACATACTTGAAACCTTCTTCTAATATAATGTACTTTTACTTGGTGTTCCATTCCTATTTAAAAGGTGTTGATATCTATTTACGCACTTGGAGTTCCGGGGCGGCTAACCTGTACTATATCTAGATATTTTGTCATTGATTTCTATTGTTACATATCCTTGTTTTGTTATACATAGCTCCAGTAATAAAAAAAAAAAAAAGGACATGATAAACCACAAACAATTAGAACAATACATTATAATTACATACCATAATTAATTTAAACTTATAATTTTCTTCCGATGATGAGCGGTAATAATTTTTAGTAGAATATATATATATATGTACATATGTGCATTGCTTTTGCTTACTTATCAACCTTTGCCTCATTTTCAGCTGTCGTTTTCCGCATCAGTGGTCGTTGGATTCGACTCTGCAAAGAGGACCGACAATTGCACAGTTAAAGTCGATGGTAAAGATTACACAATCGACCTCTACTATGGCCTGGGCTTGTTCCAACAAACCTTCAGCTTACTGAAAATCAAAGGGAACGCCATGTCTGCCTCCTACAGGATCCGGGACAACTCCCTCCATCTGGCCTACACTGTCCACAACACTACGAGCTGCTCCGTCACCTTGGACGATCTAAGCTATGAGAGGCTGGCCAAAGTAGACTTCTACTCTTCCGACCCTCTGTACGACGGTAAAGATGTCGACAACTTTTTTGAGGAAACTGTACTACCCTTATTGAACAAGAGCATAAACAGGGCTGAGGTAGAAAGAAGTCTCCAAGCGATCTGTAAAAAACAACCCAAGGACATAGCGGACCACATGCCACTGGTTCATATGGCTGTAGTAAATCATGCAAAAGGTCTAGATATGCAGTGAAGCCGATTGTGAATTATGATCCCTCAATGAAAACCATCTATTATTAATTTGAAATATACATGTTATAAATGAATTCGCTACATTCTTAATATCACTCCCTTCTTTATTACTGTAGTATTACTTTTTGTAGAATCTAATCATAAGAGAGATGATAGTATTGTTGAAGTCAGAGTCACTCAGCACCATCCGTGTTCGAGTTTCTGTCCTAAACCCTTTAGAACTTAAAGGGAAAATATTTATTGAATAGAATATGTGATGGAATAAAAAGTAAATTGGCCAACAAATATCATAGACGATAGTTAAGGACTAAATATTTCAATAAGATAAATATGAACAGTTACTATAAGCCTAAGGTCGGGCACTCTAATCTAGATTAGAGTACAAGTCAAAGTTTATTCTGAGAAATCAACGAATACAGTTGTAAAAAAAAAATCAATCATTACATCCATAATCATCAACAAATAAATCTAAACATTGTCCAATTGTTCCTCCGATGTTCATACTGATATCTACGATCTTGCAATCCATAGATTCCATGGTAATGGACATCTAATTTCTAATAAACATATTGTAAGTTTTTAACTTATACTTCTTTCAATGCTCGACTTTTTCCAGAATATAGACTAAATCGTTTAAAATACAGAAACAGCAAAAGGAATATGATCTCGAATATAAATATAATAAACAAGAACGTAAAAATCAGGTGCGGCGTGCATCACACCACCTAACTTTTCATATGCAAGAAGGAAACCGATACACATTGCATGCACAGGTTTTGAGAAAATTCGAGTCAACATTATATGGCCTTTCAAATAGATATATGGCCGTTAGGCAATGAAAGCCCCGCACTGCATCAGACTCTTAAAATATTAATGCACAAGTCCAGTCTATGAGCTCAATATCAATACAAAGAGAGACTCGAAAATACATAGATATCTATAATCTATAAATAAGAGGGTATTGCATTATGTGATAAAAACTATACAAACTAAATATGTTTCACTTTACACATTTTTAAACATTTATTCTCTTCTATTGTAAGTTTAAACAAAATGGAAAGAGGGAATTTTCATCGGTTACCGCCAATATTTCATTTTTGGCCACTACCCTAATCTTATCATACATTTTGCCCAACACAAAGTATTTCAAACATAAAATATCTTCCAAAGCAATTTGGTTCTCTCTATATTTATTATCTATTCTTTAATCATGAACGGATACGCCATCTTCACCCAAATAAGCTAAAATGCAAACGAAAGCAAAGTGGTTGGCTCCTCCGCTAAAAGCTATGTAACGATTACTTGATAGAATGGCAGGGTCGATTTTTAAGTTTGACGTCTTGAACTATCCGGTGAGATCCCTTGAGTGTTTTGAAACAATTCGAGATAAAATCACTTGCACGTTATTCAATAAAGTGTGTTTAATCGATCCTGTAAAAGGTATGTAACGATATTTTGAGCGAACAGCTGGCCTGATATCCATGTTTGATTGCCTAAATTTTACATTGAGATCCCGTGATTGTGTGTTAACAATTTGGGCTCAAAACAGAGACAAATCACTTAATAAAATATAACTGACATGACCGTTAAAAGGCAAGTTACGACTACCTCAGCGAAAGACTTGACCAATTTTTAAGTTGATTTTTTCAAAGACCGACTTGGGTTTTATGAACTTTATTAAACATGTTGATTTGAAAATACATAAAAAGTAATTATATTGTAACGGTTTGCATACCGTAAGTAAGATCTTGAATAAATGTGTTGAACATCAATTGTCAATAACTAAAAAAACTAAAATATTCATAGATACCAATTCCGCTCTCAATTCTCCATGAATTTTACTTGGATATGGAAAAACATTCCTTTTCGATGGAAACGATTTCTCTTTTTCTGAAGTCGTATTTTTATTTATTCAATTTTTTTTTATACTATAAATTATTTTTACCTAATCGATTCTATAAAAAATGAAAAAAATACTTGAACCATCAGGTTTCTCTTTTATATAAAATTGTTAAGACTTGTATCACTTTGTATCAACGACTACAATGAGATGACATTCTCTAGGTACATGATGGGATCGCCAGCTACTTCCTTCTAGTCTCTGTTCCTGCTTCCCTATCCATGGATCATCACCATCTTCCCGGCAGCTATTGCTTCCTAATTCGCTATGTACTTTTTTCAAGTCCTCTTAGGAGCGCCTCCATCTTAACTCTTCCGGATCACTTCCATGATCCCTCTTACTCGGCCCCCTTACCATCGGAGCTGAAGTTATTATCTTTACGACCCGTAATCATAGCTTGATGTCTTGTTAGCGGCTTCCACTTCTTCACGCATTTTCTCACAAATGTACGATACAATTGTCTTCAACAAATTCCAGAACGACTGTCCCATCCATTTTATATTCCTCGTTGCCGAGCTTAAGGGTAATTGTGATATATTCCAAATTTATCAATTATTATGAAAATATAACAATGTAGTTCTCTATATTACTGTTATATTATATTACTGTTAAATAATATTACTTGTATAGTATTTCCGGAAATATTTTTTCAATCTGAGAATTGGCTTCTCATCGTACTCTCTTTTCGTTAAATATCAAATTAATTCATACCTTATAACTGCCCATTTGTTACTCGTACTAACTATGAGGGACTGTGATTAATTTAAATTATCGAATGACAATTATTTATGCATTACATTTCTGCATGACAATTGTCAAAGCTGCAGTGGAATGATTAAACTCATATGTAGAAGAAGATGGTTGTGACATTTAATAAGAAAATATATATGAAAGAAAACTAATGATCAATTAGTCAAAACCAAGGATATCAAAACACTCGATTATTTTAGAGCTTCTCGAGTCGATGCTGTTTCCAGAACCGGCGATATTTCTGTCTGATAAGGGCACTCGATGTCATAGATAAGGGATGGGACGGGTTTAAATATCGAGATGTGGGAGGAGAGCTCCATCTTCTACAACAGCAATCATGAAGTCCTGTTACCTCTTCTTGGTCCTGGCCGTGGCTGCCGTCAACTCCAAGGTAATCGACATCAACTGGCTTGTCGATCTTGGCTTATTCAGCAGCAACCAATTCATCCGTGAACACAGATTCACCTCTGCTATTTTACCTGAGGGTTCTTTTGGTTCAGATGTAAGTATTTATAAAAATCAATTTCACGTAAATGAATCAATTTATATAAAACTAATTATAAATAAAATAAAGTAATTGATAACGTTGAAGGCGCCAATTTAATACCGCCTCTATGCACATACTTGAAACCTTCTTCTAATATAATGTACTTTTACTTGGTGTTCCATTCCTATTTAAAAGGTGTTGATATCTATTTACGCACTTGGAGTTCCGGGGCGGCTAACCTGTACTATATCTGGATATTTTGTCATTGATTTTTATTGTTACATATCCTTGTTTTGTTATACATAGCTCCAGTAATAAAAAAAAAAAAAAGGACATGATAAACCACAAACAATTAGAACAATACATTATAATTACATACCATAATTAATTTAAACTTATAATTTTCTTCCGATGATGAGCGGTAATAATTTTTAGTAGAATATATATATATATGTACATATGTGCATTGCTTTTGCTTACTTATCAACCTTTGCCTCATTTTCAGCTGTCGTTTTCCGCATCAGTGGTCGTTGGATTCGACTCTGCAAAGAGGACCGACAATTGCACAGTTAAAGTCGATGGTAAAGATTACACAATCGACCTCTACTATGGCCTGGGCTTGTTCCAACAAACCTTCAGCTTACTGAAAATCAAAGGGAACGCCATGTCTGCCTCCTACAGGATCCGGGACAACTCCCTCCATCTGGCCTACACTGTCCACAACACTACGAGCTGCTCCGTCACCTTGGACGATCTAAGCTATGAGAGGCTGGCCAAAGTAGACTTCTACTCTTCCGACCCTCTGTACGACGGTAAAGATGTCGACAACTTTTTTGAGGAAACTGTACTACCCTTATTGAACAAGAGCATAAACAGGGCTGAGGTAGAAAGAAGTCTCCAAGCGATCTGTAAAAAACAACCCAAGGACATAGCGGACCACATGCCACTGGTTCATATGGCTGTAGTAAATCATGCAAAAGGTCTAGATATGCAGTGAAGCCGATTGTGAATTATGATCCCTCAATGAAAACCATCTATTATTAATTTGAAATATACATGTTATAAATGAATTCGCTACATTCTTAATATCACTCCCTTCTTTATTACTGTAGTATTACTTTTTGTAGAATCTAATCATAAGAGAGATGATAGTATTGTTGAAGTCAGAGTCACTCAGCACCATCCGTGTTCGAGTTTCTGTCCTAAACCCTTTAGAACTTAAAGGGAAAATATTTATTGAATAGAATATGTGATGGAATAAAAAGTAAATTGGCCAACAAATATCATAGACGATAGTTAAGGACTAAATATTTCAATAAGATAAATATGAACAGTTACTATAAGCCTAAGGTCGGGCACTCTAATCTAGATTAGAGTACAAGTCAAAGTTTATTCTGAGAAATCAACGAATACAGTTGTAAAAAAAAAATCAATCATTACATCCATAATCATCAACAAATAAATCTAAACATTGTCCAATTGTTCCTCCGATGTTCATACTGATATCTACGATCTTGCAATCCATAGATTCCATGGTAATGGACATCTAATTTCTAATAAACATATTGTAAGTTTTTAACTTATACTTCTTTCAATGCTCGACTTTTTCCAGAATATAGACTAAATCGTTTAAAATACAGAAACAGCAAAAGGAATATGATCTCGAATATAAATATAATAAACAAGAACGTAAAAATCAGGTGCGGCGTGCATCACACCACCTAACTTTTCATATGCAAGAAGGAAACCGATACACATTGCATGCACAGGTTTTGAGAAAATTCGAGTCAACATTATATGGCCTTTCAAATAGATATATGGCCGTTAGGCAATGAAAGCCCCGCACTGCATCAGACTCTTAAAATATTAATGCACAAGTCCAGTCTATGAGCTCAATATCAATACAAAGAGAGACTCGAAAATACATAGATATCTATAATCTATAAATAAGAGGGTATTGCATTATGTGATAAAAACTATACAAACTAAATATGTTTCACTTTACACATTTTTAAACATTTATTCTCTTCTATTGTAAGTTTAAACAAAATGGAAAGAGGGAATTTTCATCGGTTACCGCCAATATTTCATTTTTGGCCACTACCCTAATCTTATCATACATTTTGCCCAACACAAAGTATTTCAAACATAAAATATCTTCCAAAGCAATTTGGTTCTCTCTATATTTATTATCTATTCTTTAATCATGAACGGATACGCCATCTTCACCCAAATAAGCTAAAATGCAAACGAAAGCAAAGTGGTTGGCTCCTCCGCTAAAAGCTATGTAACGATTACTTGATAGAATGGCAGGGTCGATTTTTAAGTTTGACGTCTTGAACTATCCGGTGAGATCCCTTGAGTGTTTTGAAACAATTTGAGCTGAACGCACTGACCAATGATTGAACGAAATGTGTTTAATCAATCCGCTAGAAGGTATGTAACTATTTTTTAAGCTAACGCAGGATCGATTTTCAAGTTGGATAGATTAAATTATTAGGTGAGTGTTTTGAAACAATTCGAGATAAAATCACTTGCACGTTATTCAATAAAGTGTGTTTAATCGATCCTGTAGAAGGTATGTAACGATATTTTGAGCGAACAGCTGGCCTGATATCCATGTTTGATTGCCTAAATTTTATATTGAGATCCCGTGATTGTGTGTTAACAATTTGGGCTCAAAACAGAGACAAATCACTTAATAAAATATAACAGACATGACCGTTAAAAGGCAAGTTACGACTACCTCAGCGAAAGACTTGACCAATTTTTAAGTTGATTTTTTCAAAGACCGACTTGGGTTTGGAAGATATTTTATGTTTGAAATACTTTGTGTTGGGCAAAATGTATGATAAGATTAGGGTAGTGGCCAAAAATGAAATATTGGCGGTAACCGATGAAAATTCCCTCTTTCCATTTTGTTTAAACTTACAATAGAAGAGAATAAATGTTTAAAAATGTGTAAAGTGATACATATTTAGTTTGTATAGTTTTTATCACATAGTGCAATACCCTCTTATTTATAGATTATAGATATCTATGTATTTTCGAGTCTCTCTTTGTATTTATATTGAGCTCATAGACTGGACTTGTGCATTAATATTTTAAGAGTCTGATGCAGTGCGGGGCTTTCATTGCCTAACGGCCATATACCTATTTGAAAGGCCATATAATGTTGACTCGAATTTTCTCAAAACCTGTGCATGCAATGTGTATCGGTTTCCTTCTTGCATATGAAAAGTTAGGTGGTGTGATGCACGCCGCACCTGATTTTTACGTTCTTGTTTATTATATTTATATTCGAGATCATATTCCTTTTGCTGTTTCTGTATTTTAAACGATTTAGTCTATATTCTGGAAAAAGTCGAGCATTGAAAGAAGTATAAGTTAAAAACTTACAATATGTTTCTTAGAAATTAGATGTCCATTACCATGGAATCTATGGATTGCAAGATCGTAGATATCAGTATGAACATCGGAGGAACAATTGGACAATGTTTAGATTTATTTGTTGATGATTATGGATGTAATGATTGATTTTTTTTTTACAACTGTATTCGTTGATTTCTCAGAATAAACTTTGACTTGTACTCTAATCTAGATTAGAGTGCCCGACCTTAGGCTTATAGTAACTGTTCATATTTATCTTATTGAAATATTTAGTCCTTAACTATCGTCTATGATATTTGTTGGCCAATTTACTTTTTATTCCATCACATATTCTATTCAATAAATATTTTCCCTTTAAGTTCTAAAGGGTTTAGGACAGAAACTCGAACACGGATGGTGCTGAGTGACTCTGACTTCAACAATACTATCATCTCTCTTATGATTAGATTCTACAAAAAGTAATACTACAGTAATAAAGAAGGGAGTGATATTAAGAATGTAGCGAATTCATTTATAACATGTATATTTCAAATTAATAATAGATGGTTTTCATTGAGGGATCATAATTCACAATCGGCTTCACTGCATATCTAGACCTTTTGCATGATTTACTACAGCCATATGAACCAGTGGCATGTGGTCCGCTATGTCCTTGGGTTGTTTTTTACAGATCGCTTGGAGACTTCTTTCTACCTCAGCCCTGTTTATGCTCTTGTTCAATAAGGGTAGTACAGTTTCCTCAAAAAAGTTGTCGACATCTTTACCGTCGTACAGAGGGTCGGAAGAGTAGAAGTCTACTTTGGCCAGCCTCTCATAGCTTAGATCGTCCAAGGTGACGGAGCAGCTCGTAGTGTTGTGGACAGTGTAGGCCAGATGGAGGGAGTTGTCCCGGATCCTGTAGGAGGCAGACATGGCGTTCCCTTTGATTTTCAGTAAGCTGAAGGTTTGTTGGAACAAGCCCAGGCCATAGTAGAGGTCGATTGTGTAATCTTTACCATCGACTTTAACTGTGCAATTGTCGGTCCTCTTTGCAGAGTCGAATCCAACGACCACTGATGCGGAAAACGACAGCTGAAAATGAGGCAAAGGTTGATAAGTAAGCAAAAGCAATGCACATATGTACATATATATATATATTCTACTAAAAATTATTACCGCTCATCATCGGAAGAAAATTATAAGTTTAAATTAATTATGGTATGTAATTATAATGTATTGTTCTAATTGTTTGTGGTTTATCATGTCCTTTTTTTTTTTTTTTATTACTGGAGCTATGTATAACAAAACAAGGATATGTAACAATAGAAATCAATGACAAAATATCCAGATATAGTACAGGTTAGCCGCCCCGGAACTCCAAGTGCGTAAATAGATATCAACACCTTTTAAATAGGAATGGAACACCAAGTAAAAGTACATTATATTAGAAGAAGGTTTCAAGTATGTGCATAGAGGCGGTATTAAATTGGCGCCTTCAACGTTATCAATTACTTTATTTTATTTATAATTAGTTTTATATAAATTGATTCATTTACGTGAAATTGATTTTTATAAATACTTACATCTGAACCAAAAGAACCCTCAGGTAAAATAGCAGAGGTGAATCTGTGTTCACGGATGAATTGGTTGCTGCTGAATAAGCCAAGATCGACAAGCCAGTTGATGTCGATTACCTTGGAGTTGACGGCAGCCACGGCCAGGACCAAGAAGAGGTAACAGGACTTCATGATTGCTGTTGTAGAAGATGGAGCTCTCCTCCCACATCTCGATATTTAAACCCGTCCCATCCCTTATCTATGACATCGAGTGCCCTTATCAGACAGAAATATCGCCGGTTCTGGAAACAGCATCGACTCGAGAAGCTCTAAAATAATCGAGTGTTTTGATATCCTTGGTTTTGACTAATTGATCATTAGTTTTCTTTCATATATATTTTCTTATTAAATGTCACAACCATCTTCTTCTACATATGAGTTTAATCATTCCACTGCAGCTTTGACAATTGTCATGCAGAAATGTAATGCATAAATAATTGTCATTCGATAATTTAAATTAATCACAGTCCCTCATAGTTAGTACGAGTAACAAATGGGCAGTTATAAGGTATGAATTAATTTGATATTTAACGAAAAGAGAGTACGATGAGAAGCCAATTCTCAGATTGAAAAAATATTTCCGGAAATACTATACAAGTAATATTATTTAACAGTAATATAATATAACAGTAATATAGAGAACTACATTGTTATATTTTCATAATAATTGATAAATTTGGAATATATCACAATTACCCTTAAGCTCGGCAACGAGGAATATAAAATGGATGGGACAGTCGTTCTGGAATTTGTTGAAGACAATTGTATCGTACATTTGTGAGAAAATGCGTGAAGAAGTGGAAGCCGCTAACAAGACATCAAGCTATGATTACGGGTCGTAAAGATAATAACTTCAGCTCCGATGGTAAGGGGGCCGAGTAAGAGGGATCATGGAAGTGATCCGGAAGAGTTAAGATGGAGGCGCTCCTAAGAGGACTTGAAAAAAGTACATAGCGAATTAGGAAGCAATAGCTGCCGGGAAGATGGTGATGATCCATGGATAGGGAAGCAGGAACAGAGACTAGAAGGAAGTAGCTGGCGATCCCATCATGTACCTAGAGAATGTCATCTCATTGTAGTCGTTGATACAAAGTGATACAAGTCTTAACAATTTTATATAAAAGAGAAACCTGATGGTTCAAGTATTTTTTTCATTTTTTATAGAATCGATTAGGTAAAAATAATTTATAGTATAAAAAAAAATTGAATAAATAAAAATACGACTTCAGAAAAAGAGAAATCGTTTCCATCGAAAAGGAATGTTTTTCCATATCCAAGTAAAATTCATGGAGAATTGAGAGCGGAATTGGTATCTATGAATATTTTAGTTTTTTTAGTTATTGACAATTGATGTTCAACACATTTATTCAAGATCTTACTTACGGTATGCAAACCGTTACAATATAATTACTTTTTATGTATTTTCAAATCAACATGTTTAATAAAGTTCATAAAACCCAAGTCGGTCTTTGAAAAAATCAACTTAAAAATTGGTCAAGTCTTTCGCTGAGGTAGTCGTAACTTGCCTTTTAACGGTCATGTCAGTTATATTTTATTAAGTGATTTGTCTCTGTTTTGAGCCCAAATTGTTAACACACAATCACGGGATCTCAATGTAAAATTTAGGCAATCAAACATGGATATCAGGCCAGCTGTTCGCTCAAAATATCGTTACATACCTTTTACAGGATCGATTAAACACACTTTATTGAATAACGTGCAAGTGATTTTATCTCGAATTGTTTCAAAACACTCAAGGGATCTCACCGGATAGTTCAAGACGTCAAACTTAAAAATCGACCCTGCCATTCTATCAAGTAATCGTTACATAGCTTTTAGCGGAGGAGCCAACCACTTTGCTTTCGTTTGCATTTTAGCTTATTTGGGTGAAGATGGCGTATCCGTTCATGATTAAAGAATAGATAATAAATATAGAGAGAACCAAATTGCTTTGGAAGATATTTTATGTTTGAAATACTTTGTGTTGGGCAAAATGTATGATAAGATTAGGGTAGTGGCCAAAAATGAAATATTGGCGGTAACCGATGAAAATTCCCTCTTTCCATTTTGTTTAAACTTACAATAGAAGAGAATAAATGTTTAAAAATGTGTAAACTGAAACATATTTAGTTTGTATAGTTTTTATCACATAATGCAATACCCTCTTATTTATAGATTATAGATATCTATGTATTTTCGAGTCTCTCTTTCTTCGTACTACATCTTTTTTATAAACCACATAACTACAGTCACTGAGCTATATATATGTATATTTGCGCCTACAGAAAGTATATCTCTGTATTCAACATATAAATGATTATGGATTTTACGCCTATTAGTTATTGAACTATTATTTTCCATTTTAAGTTTACTACCTATGGACGACCACTAAAAGGCTCCTGAAATTTAAAGACTGTAATCATCCACTTCTTACTGAAGCTCAAACCTGGTCCAAATCTGATGAAGAAAAATCACAAATCTTTGCTCATCACCTCTTTAAAACCTTTAATCCACACCCTGATATTCATAACCCAAATCACCTTGAATGTATTGAAGCAGAACTGGATATCCCACTCCAAATGTCTCTTCCACCTAAAGCCTTTCATCCTTCAGAAATATCCGACATCATTCAAAGGTTACCTTCCCGAAAAGCTCCTGGACACGACCTAATTACATCCCAGATCCTAAAACTGCTTCCTCGGAAAACCATCCTATTCCTTACGTATATATATAATGCTGTTCTGCGAACCACATACTTTCCTAACCCTTGGAAATTATCTATTATCAAAATGATACATAAACCCAAAAAGCCACCAGAAAATCCATCCTCTTATCGCCCTATCTCCCTTTTACCCATCCTAGGCAAAATCCTGGAAAAGCTCATCCTAAAACGCCTGCACCCCATCCTAGATTCTAATCACATTATCCCAGATCATCAATTTGGATTCCGCAGATCCCATTCCACTATCCAGCAATGCCATCGTGTGGTGGATGTTGTCTCCTCTGCATTGGAGCGCGGAATGTACTGCACGGGAGTCTTTCTCGATGTAGAACAGGCTTTTGATCGAGTCTGGCACCCAGGACTGCTTTACAAACTCCGTAAATTCCTACACCCTACATACTTCCTCATTATCCGTTCCTATCTAACTGATAGATCCTTCAAAGTAAATCATAATAATGCCTATTCATCCCTTTTTTCCCAGTCCGCTGGTGTTCCTCAAGGTAGTATCCTAGGTCCTATCCTTTACACAGTTTATACAGCTGATATCCCAACCCATCCTAACACTGTTATTACCACGTATGCCGATGATACATGTGTCCTATCAATTAATAACGACCCAACAATTGCATCCCAAACCCTTCAATCACACATCACAAACCTTGAAGAATGGTTTCAAAACTGGAGGATCAAAATAAATTCCAATAAATCCCATCAAATCACGTTTACCCTTCGTCGTAAACCTATGTCCTCTTGTCCTACAGTATCCTTTAATAATACCCCACTTATCCCTGTTGAACAAATTCGATACCTTGGACTCCACTTAGACAGACGTCTAACTTGGAATCCTCATACCAGACTGAAACGACAAGAAACAGCTCGACGTTTCCGACTACTCCAGCACTTACTAGACAAACGCTCTAAGCTCCCAGTCAATTACAAAAGACTCATATACATGACTACAATAAGACCTATTTGGACTTACGGAATTGAGCTCTGGGGCTCCACTAAGCCATCGAATTCCTCTCGCATCCAATCCTTACAATCCAAAATCCTTCGTAAAATCCTCACAGCTCCTTACTTTGTCACAAACAAAATCATCCATAACGACCTTAATGTTCCTTATGTTTCTGACCTGGCCCGATCCAGATACCTTTCCTTCCATAATAAACTTCAGAACCATCCTAACCCTCTCGTTTCTAACCTTGCTTCCTTTTCGATACCTGACAACCCTCCGAGGCGTCTGAAAAGAAGATGGCCTCGAGATCTCCTTTTGTAAATACATTTTTAGAGTGCTACCAGTGGGTAGTTTCTCACCAAATGATTTCATGTTATTATATTCTATTGTACACATTTACTGAATGTATTTTTACTTGTAATACAGTTATAAATATCATTAATAAATAAATAAAATAAAAAATAAAAAAAGTTTACTACAAAAAAATAACATTTTTCTGCATAAAATAGATTTGCATTGTCTACCATAGAGAGATTTTCATTGCCATCGAAATTATTAAAGTCCAGTATATGTATTTATTTATTTGAAAAATATGCTTTGTACATCCATGAAATATTTTTATATTTCACTTCTTATTTCCCATTAGGACTATGAAATAGTATTTTAATCAATGCCTTGATTATGTGTATTTTAAGTAATTTTTTTTCAAACTTAAAAAAAGTTTACATTTAGTTAGTAAATTTCATGTAATTTTCTTGAAAACATGTGATTTCCGTAGAATAATATTAGTTTTCAGAAAATATTATTTATAATTTGTCTTCATTCTGCATCGCTTTCTATGATTTTCCATATTAGATATTGTTTTTTCTAAAATTCTCTGCTTTCCAATGATACATTATTGTAGTATACCTCTAACACCTTGTAAGTATACCTCTTGACTAATATTTCTAGAAATTCATTTTCGATATCAATACTTTTTTTTCATTTTTTATCTCAATTTTTCAATTATCGAATTCTTTCAAAAGTTATGTTTAGCATTTTTTCGTAACTCTTAATAATGACAGATGGTTAATTATTTAAAATAATTCAAATTAAAGTTACTTTATGGTTGAAATTTGTTGAAACATTAAAGCATTTAAGTCCTCTAAAGTGACATCAGTGGGGACAATACCTCAATATAGATCACTTAATTATACAATGATACACCGAGTTTAATCAAAATCGATGTACCCGATTTTGAGAAAATTTTAAAAATGAGCGTAACCGTTGGTATAAAGTGACAATTCCGGTTAGCCGATTTTAAGAAAAAGTTGCAGTCACATGTTAGGCATATACCTATCTTAAATAGGTTATATCAGTTTCGTATGACTTTTCGTTTTTGAGCTAGACTGCTAACACAGACAATTTTGCAGGACTTGATAATTTGGACTCAGATGACCTCAAAATGTGTATTTCCGTTGAAAACTCAGATTCGAAAATTTTCACGGTCGTAATACTTTCCCTTACTATATATTACATATATAGATAAGTGAAAGTAAAAAGGACATAATATTAAAAACTTCAGAAATATATTTGAGTATGTTTATTTCTAATAGTTAATAAATGATTTTTTTTACAGACAGGAAGTTTACCATCAGATTCACTGAGCACTTAAACCATTTCCATGTCTTATTACAGCCATATGCGCTAGTGGCATGTGCTCAGATAAATCCTTAAGTTGCTTTTTACAGATCGCTTGGAGACTTTTTTCTACCTCAGACTTGTTTATGCTTTTGTTCAATAAGGGAAGTACATCATTCTCAAAATAGTTGTCGACATCTTTACCGTCCAAAAAAGAAAGAGAAGAGTAGAAGTCTACTTTGGCCAACCTCTCCAAGCTTAGATCGTCCAATGTGACGTAGCAGCTGGTAGTGTTGTGGACAGTGTAGGCCAGGTGGAGGGAGTTATCCCGGATCCTGTAGGATGCAGTCATCGCGTTCCCTTCGAATTTCAGTAAGGTGAAGGTTTGTTCGAACAAGCCCAGGCCATAGTGGAGGTCGATTGTGTAATCTTTACCATCGACTTTAACTGTGCAATTGCCGGTCCTCTTTGCAGAGTCGAATCCAACGACCACTGATTCGGCAAACGACACCTGAAAATGATATAAAAGCTATCATCGAATATTACTACAAGAGAGATTTCATGCAGGAAAACTTAGTTTATCTTAATAAGTCTGAAATTTTGACCAATTTACTTTGGTTAAGGTAAAAATATTAGGAGGAATATTAATCACAACTTTTAATAAGAATGATAATGATTTAAATTTAAAACTGAATATTCATTTCCAGGAGATCTTTTTATTTTTTCAGATAAAAATAGGCTAAAATTAGAGGGTTGGCAATGATATAACATGAACATAGAAAACAATCAAGGCAAAATTTTTAATTCTTTAAGCTACAGACAGAATATATATGATATGATACTAATCCTCTCGATCTTCCTGAGCCTTATTTATCAACTGCTTTAAAAGAACTTAAATACATTTGCCTATGACTTACTATTTCAAATACTTACTTTTGGACCAAAAAAACCCTCAGGCAAAAGAGTAGAGGTAAATTTATGGTCACGGATGAATTGGTTGCTGCTGAATAAGCCAAGATCGACCAGCCAGTTGATGTCGATTACCTTGGAGTTGACGGCAGCCACGGCCAGGACCAAGAAGAGGTAACAGGACTTCATGATTGCTGTTGTAGAAGATGGAGCTCTCTACCCACGTCTCGATATTTAAACCCGTCCCATCCCTTATCTATGACATCGAGTGCCCTTATCGGTTCTGGAAACTGCATCGACTCGAGAAGCTCTAAAATAATCGAGTGTTTGATATCTTTGGTTTCGTCTAACGGTTATTTGTTTTTTAAATTTTTTTCTCCCTTTGCGTTATTTAATATTATAATTATTATTTATTCTAATATTATTTAACATAAATGTTTCCTAGGAAGCTGAGCGATAATTCCAGACTAAATAATAAATATAGAGTTTATTAATTTAACTTACCTGTATATGCAATATATAGTAAGGGAAAGTATTACGATCGGGAAAATTCAACGGAAATACACGTTTTGAGCTCCCTTGAGTCCAAATAGCCAAGTTTCCGCAAAATGGTCTGTCTGTATTTGTCTATGTGAACAGTCTAGCTCAAAAATGAAAAGTCGTACGAAACCGATATTAAGCATTTAAAATAAGTAAATGACTCAGATGTTACAGCAACTTTTTCTTTAAAATCTGATCACCGGAAGTGCCACTTTATAGCAATAGTGAAACAAATTTTTACAATTTTCTCAAAAACGGCTGTAAAGATTTTGATTAAACTCGGTGTGTCATTGTATAATTAAGTAGTATTTAATATCATTTAGGTCTTATCCTCATTGATGTCACTTTACAGGCTTGAGTGAGCAATGATCATATACATCTTCCTCTAATTTACCTATAATATGATTTATTTAAAAAAAAATAACTATCTTTTATTGACACTAACTATAAAAAATTGTTAAATATAAAGTTTTAAGGAATATGATGATTGGAAACTGGAGAAAAAAAGAAACAACTTTTTTTGTAGGTGGAAAATGGATCACCGGTAACAACAGTCAGAAGATATACGTATAATATATCTTTGGAAAGCGGAGAATTTTAGAAAAAATATTATCAAATAAATAAGGTTGTAGACGGTAACGGAGATTGACGAAAAAAATATAAATAATAATTTATAATAATATATTGTAAAAATCTTTTTAAGTTTGAAAAAAAGTATTTAAAATAGATTGAATCAAGGCAATTAAATTGTTTAAAATACTATATTATTGTACTTGTATGAATGAAGAAGTGAAATATAAAGATATTTCATGGATATGATTTGACAACCTCAAATACATTTATTGTAGTTTAATAACTCTAGATCAGATATTATATTTAAATAATTAGGTATCTATCGGCCTCTTATTTCGAAAAATCGTCAAGTGCACCCTTTAGGAAATTAAATTAGTGAATAATTTGATTAATTTTCGCTTTCTGAAACCCAACATTGACCACTTATGACAAGTTTTGACCTATCCATGAGAGGCAATGAAAATCACATAATTTCATTTTAGTAAACTTTACAACAGTGAACAGTTTAATAATAAATGGTCCTATAATTCGTAACCATTTTTAGGTTAAATATTCAGATGTACTTTCAAATCTCTCTAGGCATGTATGTGCCTTTCGGTTGACAGAATGACAAACTCCAATATCAATATTCTTCATTATTAATTTTAGTGATGTTTCTAGCGGGAAACCTTTATTTACAGTCCTATATTTCAACACAGCATCACCTACTCTGGAATATACTTACTTATTGTCTGTATAGATATAACTTTTCCAACTAAAAATACCAGTGAAATGACATTACTCAAAAATGTTGAAATCGGAGTTAGTCATTCGGTCAACTGAGAGGCACGCTTTAATTGACTTAATGATTTGTTATCTGTAAGATTTAATTTTTAGCTTTGTTTAAAATATTATAAACTAAAAAAATTTATAAAATAGCCAAGCATTGCCAGAAAATAATTTCTATTCAAAGTAGATTGGTAAGTGAATGTTTTGTGTTGCTCGCACCAGATTTTTACTATTATTTTTAAGCTCGACGACGAATAATATAAAACGGATGGAATTTATTAAAGACAATTTTATCATACTTTCATGAGAAAATACGTGAAGAAGTGTATGCTGCTAAAGATATTTCAATCAATGCCTGCGGGTCGTAAAAATAGTGACTTTAGTCCCGAAACAAGGGAGACGGGTATGGGGTTTCTTGCCAGAAGGAATCCGGGAGAAGTAAAATGGAGGCGCTGCTAAGTGACTTGGAAACAGTACCTAGCGAATCGGGAAGGAATGGCTGCCGGGAAGATGGAGAAAATCCATGGATAGGAAAGCAGCACCTTTTCAGCAGGTTTTCATTCCACTTCTCTCAACCATGACCAGATATATAATAATAATAATAATAATAAATACACCAACTTCTGAAATTCAATGCTAATTCAAAGAAAAACTTTGAGGAAGAATTTAAATACCGTGTTAAATTAGTACTTAAATCACATTTAAGTGGAAGAAATTTGATACGGGCATTGAATACCTGGGCATTACCTGCTTTAGCCTACTCATTTGGGGTGCTGAAGTGGACTAAAACCGATTTAGAAAGGTTGGATCGTTTTCTTAGAGTACAGATGGTGCTTTCAAGGAAGAGGCATCCAAAGTCATCTGTAGTGAGATTGTATCTTCCTAGGAAGTCCGGAGGGCGTGGTCTAATCAGCCTCTCGAATTTATGCCGAAAGGAAGAAAATCATCTTCACGACTACATTATAAACCATACTTCCAATATCCTTTCAACTATCGCGTCATTAGATATAAATTATACAGCTTTGAATTTACGAAGCCCTGGAATCCCGATTAGTGAAGCAGATGATGGCACTCGATCAGAAATATGGAAAAATAAACCTTTACACGGACGATTTTATCACTCATTAATGGATGTAGGAGTGGACGCTGAGGCGTCATTAACATGGCTGAAGAGTGGAAGGATCTTTCCGGAAACAGAAGGATTCTTGTTTGCTATTCAAGAACAGGAAATAGCCACAAAAGCATACAGAAAACATATATGTGGAGAAGGCATCGATGATTATGTCGCTTATGCAAAAAGGCAGTTGAATCAATTCAACATGTAACATCGGGATGCACAATACTTGCGGGTAAGGAATACTTGCAGAGACACAACAATGCAGCTAAGGTAGCGCATCAAGCTATGGCTCAGAAAATGGAACTCGTCGATAAGTATTGTCCGTATTATAAATACTATCCAGAACCAATTAACTCCATGCGCAATGTCAAGGTGTTTTGGGATCAACCGATCCTGACGGATCACACCATCCTCCACAATAGACCAGACATTCTTATAATAGTTAAAGGTAAGCAATCTGCGTTTATCATAGAGATTGGGGTTCCTTCTGATGATAACCTACATAAGTAGCGAAGTAGTAGCGAAAAAAAGAGAAAGTACGTAGACTTGACTGAAGAGATCAAACAATTGTATCATTTAAAGGAAACCCGAATTCTGCCAATTGTAATCTCGTGCAACTGACTGATACCGGAAGAAACTGTATCTTCTCTGCGACAACTAGAACTACCATCTCAGACGATCGAAAGAATGCAACAAGCGGTGTTGTTGAGAAAAGCAAGTATAGTCTGGAAGTTCACAAATATTAAATAATTATGAAAATATATAAATGTAATTTTTGGCTGACTTAATAGGTCCCCAACTATTACATATTATAAACACCATTGTATATGTGAAAAATAAAGAGATAATAAATATTAAAATCGGAAAACCAAATAATTCCGAAAACTTGTTTAATGAAGAATATCATATTAAGAACCTTCAGAAAGAAGATATGTATAAATATCTAGGGATAGAACAGCATTTAAAAATAGCTAGAAACGATGTAAAATATAAATTGATAGCTTCATTTAAAAAAATACTAAAGATTATCCTTAGAACACATCTTTCTTCAGGATTAATGATAAATACTGGGTTATTCCTTCCTTATCCTACAGCTTTGGAATTATAAAATGCTTCACAACGTCACTCTAGGAATTGGATAGGTTAATAAGAACAAGTATGACGGGTTCCAGAATGCACAACCCGACTGCATCTATAGCAAGGTTTTACCTGCCAAGAAAGGAAGGAGGGAGAGGTCTTACAAATATTGAAGAGTCTAGTCGAAGTCAAGAAAAGAACCTAAGGGAGTACTTTAAGCAAAGCGCAGTGCCGTGCCATAAGATAATCTGCAATCTCGATCTCGGCCACACTGCTTTACAATTAGCCTCTCATGAAACTGCGCCAATCTTTGTTACCGAGAAAGACCGCCTGGAAGAATGGAAGTCAAAAGCATTACATGGAAGGTTTTTTCACCAGCTTCAGCAGACTGAAATAGATAAATCTTTGTCTGTTAGCAGGCTGGTAACAGGAAGTCTATTCTCCGAGACTGGAGGTTTTTTAACTGCAATCCAGGATCAGGTTATAGCTACCAGATCCTACTGGCGACACGTCTTCAAAAAACAGAATGTATCGGACAAATGTAGGCTCTGTGTAAGCACATATGAATCCATTCAACACATAACTGGAGGCTGCGGAGCTCTTTCAGGTACAGAATACATAAAAAGACATGACGATGTTTCCAAAGTCTATCACCAGGCGATTGGTCTAAAAATTAAATTATTAAACGATTCGCTGCCCTACTATAAACATTGCCCTAAAGGTATTTTCCAGAATGATGGTTTAAAATTATATTGGAATCAATCGTTTATAACAGACCATCTCGTGTTCCAAAACAGACCTGATATGGTGTTAATTGACGGAAATATTAAGGTGGTTGAAATTATAGATATTGCTGTGCCAAATGACGGAAACATTAAATCAGTCTGTGCAGAAAAAATTTGGAAATATCAAGGTCTAGCAGCTGAGTTAAAAAGTTTGTATAAACTTAATAAAGTAACCGTTAGGGGCATTGTGATCTCCAGCAATGGCCTCATACCGGTGTCTAGTGTGGAAGCTACTGACAAGCTGGGTCTCCCAACTCATGTAATAAATGCAGCTCTGAAAGCGGTACTGTTGAATACTGCCAGAATTGTAAGAAGCTTTCTCAACATTCAATAGAAATTAAAATTGAACATACCTGAGGTGGTTGGAGTTGATTCTTCCCCTCTCAAATAAACAAAAAACCTTTTGTAAAAAGTGTTGACAAATAAAATAATAATAATAACAATACTTTATTTATTCTGCGACGAGTTCCTTTAGAATAATACAGAAAGACAGAAATGTGGGCTAAGGAGCCTCAGAGATACATAAACAAAAATACAGAGTAATTGAGCAGTCATAGTAAAAAAATAAAAATAATCGTGAGTTACTTTCTAATTTATATCACTTAATAATAGAAAGTAAAAATTGAAAAAAAAAAAAAAGATGAAGCAAAAATAATGAAGAGTATAAATATAATATTTACTGTTATATCTATTTATAATATCATGGGGACTGGATGGATAAGAAATGATTGAACAGGCGGGATTTAAAGAAATTTTCACTTCGAAAATTATCTCGTAACATGTTTTACGTGAAAATGATTTACTGATGGAAAAAAATTCAATAATTAAAAAAAATTTTGGGGTAAGTTTTTCAGTGGCTAACTTGTAAAATAGCTTATTTAACTCTCGATATAATGTTTATGGGATTCGAATACAATCAGATTAAAATCTTAATAGATTTTTCATACAAGACAAATTTAAAATTTCCATAATGCGTCATAGCTAGGGAATTGGTGTAATTAAAATGTTCCACTGACAGCGATTATTCAGAGTTAATACTAACAATTAAAGTTTGGTAAAAATCTTGATGGGTTAGCTATAACTAGATGGGCCTTGTGAAACCGCACATCTGTTAATTTTGATTGGTGACTTTCTTATTATAAACATCGTTTGATATACGATTGAAGATTTATATATTCAGATAAATAAATTTCAAATTCGTTAGTAATTTCAATGCGAAACTGTGTTTTTTTTATTTTGTTCATAAATTACTTTTTAAATAAAATGAGTGTTAGTTTTCTTTAATTACTAATTGTAATTTTCTATTACTTTTATAGTTTAGTTTTAAAAAGCAGATTTTCATTTTTCGTTTTGTATGTGATATTATGATTTTATTATTTTTATTTATGAAGGAAAAAAAAAAAGAAATGAATTTGTTTTTGTTTAATTCTTAAATGTTTCCTCCGATTTCTTTTTTTTTTATTATTTTCAATAATGAACCATTGTGATTGACCAAAAAATTCAAAAACTTAACCCCCTCTCAAAATTTGAGGTTTAACATTTCAGGATACATAGAATTCGAAAAACGAATAAAAAATATTTTATCCGTCCGCCGTCTGCTCATTTTCTCCGGAACTACTGGACCGATTTTTTTCAAATTTGTATATAAAATCAGAGGTTATCCGAGGATGATTCTCCTTTATCGACATTACTATCCGTCCTTTACCTTCAAAATGGCTTCTGAAAAACCTGCGTTGCTATAGACTGTAGCACCTGATCGAATCTACTGATTTCAATGAAATTTCGCTACAATCATATTCTCGACGCAATATAAAAAAAAAAATGATTAAAATCGGACAATTAGGAACAAAGATATGGTCCCTAGTTTTTTTTATATGTTCTAATGCAAATGTTATATCCTTTGTTTTGGTTTTTAAATTTTTAATGTGTTACTAAAGTATTGCTATTTGTTTTTAGCATATTACTAATGATTAAAAAAAAAAAGTTTAGTCCAATAATTGGAATCACCTTTTATTTATTTTTCTTTGTAACTAGGAAGATAATGTTACTTTAAATGCATAATTGTTTGGAAATAATAAACCATTGTGAAATTATTTACTGCGTTTTTTAGTTTATCAGTATAGGTACATTAGTTTTAATTCAAAGTTTTAGCTGTTCAAATGCATATTTGGAATTTTTCCTGCATATGTTATGTTGTTTACTGCATATTTTATAGGTTTTTATTGCATATTATGAGGATTATTCTGCAGGGTTTTACTACCATACAATAAAGTCAGACATTCTTAACGACGGAACTGCGACTGAGCAATAAACATTTCATATAATGAATATGTGCCAAGAAGAAAAAAATGAACCGCTGTAACACTCAAGGAGCCCCTTGTAAATTTGGCCATGGGTGTATATATCTGGTCGCTGGTTTTAGAACGGGCAGGGGATGCATTGATCACATATTCACATTGATGTCAGTTGTCAACTCTAATTTGAGGTCAAAGGGCAGCAATGTTTACGCAGTGTTTGTCGACCTTAGGAAGGCCTTCGACTCTATCAACCAAAATTTGTTGTGGGAAAGGCTTTTTTCTCTTGGAATGGGGGAAACTAATTAGGCTTCTCAAGAAACTATATGATGCTTCATCGATGCAGATAAAGTTGAAACATGAGCTGTCAGAAGAGATTGGTATCAGTCAGGGCCTGCTTCAGGGGGGCAATCTTAGTCCTACATTGTTTATCCTGTTTGTGTCGGATATAGTTGAGTACTTCCGTGACCGAGGAGCTGTAGGTATTAGTAGAGACCACAACCATGAAGTAGTTATGCTTCTGTTAGCGGATGATATTGTGCTCCTCAGTAATTCGTGGCATGGTGCACAAAGAAACATCAATATACTGAGCGAATACTGTAAAAGCAAATCTTTGACCCTAAATCCATCTAAGTCTAAGGTGTTGGTGTTCCATAAATCTCCAAGGATAAAGAATCTTAAGACTTTGGCTTGGTGAAACACAAGTTTCGAGTGTACCAGAAACTATACATATCTGGGTGTACCCTTTTCTTCTTCTGGAAAATTCGAGAGAGCCGCGGAGCATTTCTTACATAGATCATCTGTTGCAGCGAACAAAGTGATGGCAATCCTAAGAAATGGAAAAAGCGACTCTTGGGAGACAAAAACCAGCCTCTTTGACTCGATGGACTCGTCAACACTGCTCTATGCTGCAGAGATCTGGGGGACGAGATACCTGGAGGTTTTGGAGAGGACGCAAGTTCGATTTATCAAATCATTGCTCCATTGGCCAAGAAATACACCGAACTAAGTGGCTCGCCTTGAAAGTGGGAGATCTCCATTAAGTGTTGAAGTGTTGAAAAAAGTGATCAACTATTAAACAAAGCTAAGCTTAATGAGTGACCTAGACAATGCTTTAATAGGCTTAGAGCTCTAGACTCATCCATTGGAAAACCTGATCCAACTTATAACTGGATTACCCAACTAAAGATGATTGTGGCGGAACTGGGATGTCAGGGGATGTTTTCTTGTGTTTTCTCTCAAGGTCTGATGAGGTTCAAAGACGAAATCATGGAAAAAATAAGAAACCATCACTCATCCAAGGACATCGACAGAGTGTTAAACTCTAAATCAAACCCAAGATATAGAAAAATCTACTCCTTTAATGTTACCAGACCAGAGGATTACATTCAGTTCAGAGCTCTGAATTTAAACAAATTAAGAGCCGTTAGTCGTCTCAGAGTAGCAAGTAAAGACTTTATGAAAATATACTTAAAAAAAGATGCTACTTTGACTATTAAATCCAGTGAAGTGTGGTGTATGCAACTGCCTTGTAACTGACCCGGTAACTCACTTTTTGATCCAATGTATCAAGTTCAATGAGCCAAGAAATAAGTACTTGAAGGCATTTATCACAGAATCCAGAGAAGATGCTAGTGTGGAGGAGATACTGAAAATAGACACTACGAAAAAAATAAACCAACTGTATTATTTCATACAGGGCTGTTCATTGAACTGTTAAGTGATAAAGTTAATCATATAACATATATTAATGCTTATTTATATTGTCATTTGTCTTATACCTCTCGAATAATGAAAAAAAAAAGAATAAATAAAATAAAATAAAATAAAAAATGTTTTACTAATTTTTATGTGTGTATATATATATATATATATATATATATATATATATATAGAAGAATCAACTTTATTCTGGGACTACGTCCCTTCAGAATAACAATATTGTACATAAAATTAACATTACATCTGGCCAAAATGTATATAACGATAAACAAAAACAAACAAACAAACAAAAAAACAACTAAAAAATAAGGGATAAAAGAAGTATTTACATGACTGTACAGATATAGGAAGCCTTAATATGAGAAATAAGGTCCTAATACTGCAAAATAGTTGCTATACACAATACGCTATGAAATTATAAATGAGCGACAAATAACTTTTGTTGTCATGTCATTGTATTAATGGAAAAAAAAAAAAAATAATAATAATAAAGATGTTATAGTAATAATACTATGTTCGAAGAATACAATAGTAGTATAATCGTATATACATAATATATACACACAATAATACAATAATAGTACAATAGTATATATATATATATATATATATATGATACAATAATAGTATAATAATACAATAATAGGATATCCAGCGTCTGATTGAATTGTAAGGAGGAATTGGAAAAGGAGGGTTTTAAATGTGGATAAGGATGGTGCATGGCGGATTTTAAGTGGGATGGAATTCCAAAATGTGGTGGATCGGACAATAAAGGAGTGTTGAAATGAGGCCGATTTGTGGAAAGGGGTATAAAGGTCGGAAGGACGAGATCTTGTGGAGAGGGAGTGGATAGATGACTTGAATTGAAGGAGATTGAATGCGTAGGACGGACGATGATTATAGATTATTTGGTAAAGGAATGTACCTAGGAAGTACTGTCTTCTAAAGGAGGGGAAGAGCCACCCTGACTCGGCGTAGTAGTGGGAAACATGAGAACGTCTCGGGGTCCCATTGACAAATCGTACTAAGCCATTCATTATTCTTTTCAGTCTGACTCCAAGTTCCGATGAGAGGCCACCGTACACTACACAGCCGTAGTCAATGTGGGGGAAGATGAGGGCGGATACTAGGAGTCTACGTGTGGATATGGGTAGGAGATGGCGGAAGCGATGGAAGAGTTTCAGGATGGAAATTGAACGTCGGGATATGAGGGAAATATGGTGATTCCAGGAGAGGGTTTGATCTATGATAACACCTAAGTTTTTAACTGAAGTGTTGAAGGTGATGGGTTGGTCATTCAGGTACAGGAGAGGAATGTTGGTATTTGATCTGAGAAGGGGTTTGGAACCGAGGACAATGGCTTGGGTTTTAGCAACGTTTAACCTTAATCCATTTTCACTTGCCCAGGCACAAATCCGATTTAGGTCTTCTTGTATTTTGGCAAACGCATCATGCCATTCAGAGGGAGCGAAGGAGAGGTAAATTTGGGAATCATCGGCATAAAGGTGATGTGAACAGTGAAGGATTGATTTATGAAGGTCGTTAATATATGAACTAAAAAGGAGAGGAGATATGCTGGAGCCCTGTGCCACTCCTGAGGACAGAGTTAGATAGGATGATAAAGGTTGGTTCGGGATATATATGATATATGATATATATAAGTTAAACGTTGCGGACTTTAAACACTTAAAAAAAAGAGTAAAGGTTTAACAAATAACACGCATGAAGTCGGAAACAAGACTGCTTTATTGCTCCTTATAATCTCCTATATATACATTCTGAGTTGTTTACATAAATGCTTTTCTTATTAAAGCTAATACTGTCCCGCTCCGTACCTTAACTCCCTCCCCCCACCAGTTTACGAATACTCTTCGTAAACTTAAAAAATAAAAAGACAAAAACAAAAAATAAAACTCTTATATGTACAACGACAAGGTTCTCTTGTCCACATTATAACACAGGTACGGAGTGTTCAGTACTTACAACCTAATCTAACGAAAAACAAGCAAAAATATTCCATATATAATAAATTAAAAAAAAAAATAACACACTTTCCTCTATACATTTTTCTCACAAATGAAAGGCGTATTTCACTGCATTTACACTTTCCTTTCAAAATATACACAAGGTTATGTCAGAACACTATATACAAAACAAACAAAACAAACTAACAAAAAAAAATCTTCTTCCCGGAGACGAGGGCACTCCAGTTCTAAGGTTGCTGTGACTCTGTAATCGGAAATTTTAATTGTTCTATGTGAACCGTCCTTCGTTTTTTTGGTTCGTTAACACTCTCAATCGTCACCACATTATGCTCTCTAATGACTATCACCCTGAATGGACCCTCATATCTCCGCACTTCCTTTCCCCTATTCGAGCCTAATTTGCGATACACTATGGACCCGATTTTCAACCCCCCTGTTACTTCCTTCACTTTGAGATTTTCCCGCGCCACCCTTTTTCGCTTTTCCCCCTCTATTTTTGTCTTAACCTTCCCCCAGAGATTACCCAGTTCCATTTTATTGCTAACCATTCTTTCTGTCATTTGCTCATCTGCAGCTGTACCTCCCCAGTCCCGTTGCCGCCCGCGTAATCCGAAGAGAATTTCGAATGGAGAGAACCCTGTTGTCGTATGGATAGAATGGTTGTACGCTGCCACCGCCTTCCGCATTGCCACATCCGGTTCCAACCCTTTTTCCACCTGATACACCCTTAGATGATCACTAAGAGTGCTGTGCAATCTCTCTATACTTCCTCTGCTCTTGGGGTGCCCTGGAGTATTAAGATGCCACCTGACACCTACGTTCTTCATTTCCGTTCTGATTTTGGCGTTGTCGAATTCTCTGCCCCCGTCGGATGTTATGCGATCGGGTACTCCGTAACATTGGATCCACGTCTGGAGGGCTCCCAAGACTGCCTCTGCCGATCGCTCCTGTACCAGGTACGCCATTGCCGCTTTGCTAAAGAGGTCTATGAGCGTGACCCACTTATAGCCTCTCCACGTGAACGTATCCACTTGCAAGTCGCTTAGTGGTGCATCGACCGTGGGTGTCTCCTCTTGCATCGTTCTTGGGGGATGCCTATCATACTTTGTGCTCGCGCACACCCTGCAGGACCCTATGAGCTCTACGATCGGTTTTTTCATCCCCCACCAAAAATATTTCCGACGCAACGCTTGAAACGTCTCCTGCGCCCCGCGGTGGTTGGTCTTGCCCTGGTGATAAGCAAGTGTTATGTCCTTCTCCTGCTCTTCATCCCGCACTGTATCAACCATCAGTTTGCAACGAATGAACGTCTTATCGATCCCTAATCGTTCATCCCGCCATAGCCTCTTTATCTTCTCCCAAATCGTTTCATTCCCCACATATAAGTGGTGAATTTTTCTTGCTTTCGACGCGTCTTTGAGAGCTCTGCAGATCTGGTCCACGCTGGCCCCTGGTTGTGACCAAATGGTTGTTATTCGGCTGTTGCCGTACTTGCTATATAGTATTTTCATCAGACCCGACGTCCTGGTTTTCCAGATGATCTGGCGGTTCTTATCGTTTACGATTTCCTCCCGTTCTTCCATGTCCACTGGCCTCTCTTCCGCTGGACTCTCTTCTTGTTGGGTATCAACTCCATCCACATTTTCCTCCACCGCTTGTACCCCCTCTCCCTCTGGCGTCCAGTCCCTCAGGAATCGTCTCACGCCTCCCGATGATTCCGCTGTATCCTCCTCTATGGCATTCATAGTTAGCGCTCTCGATAGCCAATCCGCCACCACATTCTCTCTTCCGGGCTTGTACTCAATGTCCATGTTGTACTGGTTAAGAATCTCCTTCCAGCGTGTGACTCTAGCCGAGGATTCCTTTAGTTTGCCAACCCATTGTAGGGGTCTATGGTCCGTCTGCACGCGGAATTTTCTCCCAAAAACATATGGTCTAAATGGTCGATAGCCCATACGATCGCTAATAACTCCCTCTCCAGCGCACTGTATCGCGATTCAGCATCCGTAAGTCGCCTTCTGGCATATGCTACGGGGCGATCCCCCCCATTCCCATCCTGGGATAACACAGCCCCAACGCGTATTCGCTAGCGTCCGTTGTGATCGTAAACACTTTCGTAAAATCCGGAAATGCTAATACTGGCTCCTCTTGCAGCCTCGCCATGCATTTCCGAATGTTGTCTTCCATTATGGGGGTTACTATAACCTTGCTGCCTTTCTTTAATAAATTGTTGAGGGGTACGAGGTATTCCGCCATTTCGGGCACAAATCGTCGATAATAATTAAGGGTCCCCAACAATCTGCGGATCCCTTTCACATCCCGAGGTATTTCCATCTTCTTAATCGCCTCCACTTTCCGCGCGTCAGGTTTGACTCCTTCACTCGATATCGTGTGCCCTAAAAAAATTATGTGGTCCTGACCTAACAAACATTTCTCGCTTGACAGTTTCAGCCCAAATTGTCTGACTCTCTCAAATACCCTATGTAGATGCTCTACGTGTTCCGCCTCGTTTTTGCTAAATACCAACAGGTCGTCCATGTAAATTTGGCACATCCCTTCGTCAATCCCCCTTAGGAACTCGTCCATTAGCCGCTGGAATGTTATAGGAGCATTCTTGAGACCAAATGGCATCCTCGTAAATTCGTAATGCTCCCTCTCGAACGTGAATGCTGTCTTCAACTGATCTTCCGGAAGCATCCTAATCTGATGATATCCCGCTTTCAAGTCAAGAGTACTGAATACCGTTGCCCCGCTTAGCCGAACTAAAATGTCTTCAAACTTCGGGATTGGGTATTTTTCATCCACCGTATTCTCATTAAGTTTGCGGTAATCGATTACCACACGGTATTTCTCCTTATCCTCTCCGGGCGCGCTTTTCTTCTTAACTGCCCATAGCGGGCTATTATATGGCGACTTGCTATCGACAATTATCCCCTGCTCCTTTAGACTCTCCAACTCTTTCCTAATGTATTGGCGAAGGGCCTGCGGATACCTCCTCTCTTTCACGTAGCTCACCTTTTCGTGCTTCAACGGGATCTCGTGCACTATTTTGCCCGTCACCCCCAACGTATCTCCCTCCTTGAAGAAGATGTCTTCGAATTCCCTTCTCACGACTACTCTCCAATCCTCCGCCCGACTTATAGCTCCCACACGTGCTCTCCGGTCCTCATGCCCCTCTATTGCCATCGTACTCGTATACCTGATTCTCCCCATCCTTATTTTCCACTCCTCCCTTCTATATGTGATTCGCACGCCCACCTTCCCCAACATGTCACATCCTATAATTACCTGGTATTCCCGCGGCATTTCTCCCACTACATGCACCGTAAGTTTACCTCCCTTGGCTGCCCACCGCCTCAAACCTATCTCCACTTCCCCTTCTACATCACACGGGCCAACCAGGGTGATTAGCTTACAATTACATACCTTGACTTGGAGTGTCCTCTCTCCATCGTACAACTTCTCCAACACTCCCCTCGTCATGATGGTATTGGAACTCCCGTTATCTACCAGGCATCGCACTCCTCCCACCTCTATTATAGGTAACCAGCAGCTTTTACCTCTGATATTATAACTTACTAGCGTGCGGTCACCCCTCGCCTGACACTCTCCTCAGATCCTCTCCACGGCTTGCCGACGTCCACTCCTCCCGCTACTTCTTCCTTGACTCCTCTCGTTCTCCCGGCCTGCTGGGTGCTCTATCTCTTCTTCTGTCTCCGTGGCCATGGATTCCTCCGACGAGTCTCTTGATGACTCACTCCTCCTTGCGTGTATCTTTCTTCTCCTCAATTCCTGGGCATTTACCTCCATCGGCTCAAACCTCTGTGAGCCTCTTCTGGAATATATATACGGACATTGCCTCGCTATGTGTCCCTCAGTCCCGCACTCAAAACATTTCGTGCGGGGACACTGCGCCACCAGGTGTCCGCTCTTTCCGCAACCGTGGCATTTCCTGTCCTCTCTCCGTTGGCTACCCCTTGCTCTACCCTGTCCTGGTCTTCGTTCAGCTCCGGTGGTCTTTTCTCTCCCGTTGTATGCGGGCTCTCTCCTTCTCCAGGTCGTTGGTGAACTTCTAGGTCTCCTATAGATCACTCTGTTCCATCCTGGTTCCTCCCCCTCTAACCGGGCTTCTTCATCTCGAGCACTGGAATCTACCATGTCTTGGGCGCATTCAATAAAGGAACGTTCCCGGGGTAAGCCATCTTTCTTTCCAGTTTCTTTCGCCACTTGCACCTTCAGTATGGTGGACAAAAAGGCCATCTTCGCTTCGACCTCCGGAGCTCCAGCTGTCTCCCGCAACTTCTCGGTGATCCGGTTGTAGTGAGCTACGAGTGTTGCCGCATACTGTCCGTTGGACTGCCGTGAAGACTTCACCTCGCGGAACATCTGATAGATGTCCTCTTCTGTAGTCCATCTGCCACCGCCGTAGGCTTTCTTCAGTCTCTCCTTGACCGTTTCCCACGGCGTCTCTTCATCTGCCTGGATGTGGTTCAGGATACTCCGTTTTGCCCTGCATACAAGAGCCGCCTTAAGGGCCTCCGCATCCCCAGCGTTGACGAGGTTCTCATCAATCTTTGCATTGATTCTAGTCGATCTCCACCCTTCAAAAAATGATTGAGCTCACCTATTTCTCCAGTGAAGCGCTCGAGATCGGATATAGCCTCCCTAAGGTCCTGTGAAGTGGCTACCCGGATTTTCATCCATTCTATCTCATTTGCATGCGCCGCGGCAGAGGTTCCCTGCGGTAACGGAGGGATCTCTGGCACATTCATGGGAGCCGGCTGCCTTAAGACAAATTCAGGCATGCTCGTAACGGTTCTCCTCTGGTTTTAAAAAAACGTACCTCTGCACTCTCACCGTCCCGGGTTTCGGCACCAGTTAAACGTTGCGGACTTTAAACACTTAAAAAAAAGAGTAAAGGTTTAACAAATAACACGCATGAAGTCGGAAACAAGACTGCTTTATTGCTCCTTATAATCTCCTATATATACATTCTGAGTTGTTTACATAAATGCTTTTGGTATTAAAGCTAATACTGTCCCGCTCCGTACCTTAACTTATATATATATATATATATATATGATATATGATATATATACATATCGTTTACTAATCTATTATTATATTATATTATATTAGTCATACTTAATGCTGTGGACATTGTTAATGTTATGTTTGAATGCAGTACTAGACTCAAGATCTAACATTGTTAATTATACCATTATATTTATTTCTACAGGAATTTCCTTAGACAAATAAAATAAACTATCTATCTATATATCTGGTCATGGTCGAGAGAAGTGGAAGGAAAATCTGAAGCATAATTTTCCTTGAGGAAACTGAAATTTTTAGAGAACAAAAAAACTGGAACAACAAAATAAATTAAATAACTACCATCAGGTATAACATTCTTACTGTCATCAAATATTTGTTTGAAAAGTTCCTAGAAAAAAATTACGACTTTTTGTATCACTTCTTCCAAAACGTAAATAAGTAAACTTACATTTATACATAAATGACAATACTAAAAAACAATTACAAATAACTTCATGAGTGTTTGGATGATAATTTTAATAAGTTCTTCAGATTTTAATTTATTTCTTTGGAAATCTGCCAATCTGTGATTTACACAGCTCCACTTGAGATGTTGTTAGGATTGAAGTATTCAAGCTTCCACTCAACCCACATCTTGAGAATACTAGATATGTAATAAACTTAAGAACTCTTAAATCATGACGAGTGGAATTTTATTAGAAAATATGATAAAATTGCAGGACCAATATGTAATATTGATGAGTCCAATAAGTTTTATAAAAAATCTTTTTATATCGTAAGAGGTGTTCGATTAACTAACTTTTAAGAGACGTAGGCAGTGCAGTAGCACTACAATAAAGTCCGTGTTTACTATGTTGTGATTCCACTCACAAAAACAGGAAATTTAAGTTTAGAATATTTTTGTTACGGAAGTTTTTTATTGAACCGGAAGTGATTACCAAATAAATGATGAAGTACGGTCATTTATATTACAGCTTGTAAACTAAGAGGCAAAGTTTGATTCGAACAAATAATATAATTCCTTTTTGATGAAACTAATTAAAAGGCTCTGTCCTCATAGAAAGCGGCTACTTTATAGAAATTATTATTTTTTATAAATTTTCTTTTACTTTTTTTCATCACCCTCTTACTCCTAAATACTAAATAATAAAGGAAAGATAAAAAATCGGTGGGATGTACAGTAAAAAAAATATCAATTATGAGAATGAAGAACTATAAGGGAAAAAAGTACAATTCATGGACGAGAATTAACCGGTATAAGTTAACAAAAGCGTTTAAAAATAAGCTAAGATAAAACAATTTCATACTGAATGTTATATTGAAGTTCTGAATCCTGTACCATGTACAAGTATAAAAAAAAAAATATTATTATGCTCGCGGAAAGTCTAATAATATTGACATTTTCTGAAATTTACGTTAAATTATTTATCAGTTTTCCAGAAACTACTTTTTCAGTAGAATGAACCAAATTTCAAATTTATTAAGTTAAAAGACTTAAATTATAATCTTATTTGACGCATATATATATATATATATATATATATATATATAAAAGCGTTTATATACATATATAAAAAGCGTTTAGGAGTTAAAACAAGAATTTCTAATGATTGAAAAAAAAAATTGAATTTTATAAAAAGATATTTCCCGTTATCTACCACACTATAATTTATTTTTGTATATTCATTTGTTCCTCCCGCGGGCTCATTAATTAACATAATAACAGACACCAAACCAAATTTGATCCTTGATGTATGAAACGTAAAACGCGAGTGACAATTTTCGATTCTGAGCACAAAATTTTTTTTAACGAATATAATGCTTCCCTATCTTTGGTGGTGAAGAAGCAATAGCAGAGGGCAATATAATTTTATAATTATACTAATTATTCATAAACAGATAGTTATTACTTGTTTCTCCTGCTTCAGAACACAAACTGAGAATACGGAATTTTTTCGCATTATAGTATTTGATAATGAATAAAGCTCGGGTTTGATATAAACCCATGTTCTATTCATTATTAAAAAATAGATTATGAATATAGAGAGAACCAAATCGCTTTGGAAGATATTTCATGTTTAAAATAATTTGTGTTGGGCAAAATGTAATATAAAATTAGGGTATTGGCCAAAAATGAAATATTGGCCGTAACCGATGAAAATCACTTCTTTCCATTTTGTTTAATCTTACAATATAAGGAAATAAATACTTAAAAAGTATCTAAAGTGATACATATTTAATTTGTATAGTTTTTATCACATAGTGCAATACCCTCTTATTTATAGATTATAGATATCTATTTATTTTCAAGTCTCGCTTTGTATTTATATTGAGCTCATAGACTGGACTTAGGCCCTTTTAACGTCTAATGCAGTGCTGGCCTAACGCCCATATATTTATTTGAAAAGTCATTTAATTTTGACTCGCATTTGCTCAAAACCTGTGCAATGAGAACCGGTTTCCTTCTTGCATATGAAAAGTAAGGTCGTCGGAAAAGGTTTTGTGATGTATGCCGCACCAGATTTTTATGTTACAGTATGTTTATCAGAAATTAAATGTCGATTACCTTGGTAACAATGAATTTCAAGATCGTAGATAACAGTATGAACATCGGAGGATGAATAGAACATTCTTTAGATTTTTTTGTTGATGATTATATATATAATGATTGAATTCTACAACTGTATTCGTTGATTTCCCAGTATAAACTTTGACTTGTACTCTAATCTAGATTAGAGTGATCGACTTTAGGCTTATAGTAACTGTTCATATTTATCTTATAAAAAGATTTAGTAGTTAACCACTGTCTATGATATTTGTTGGCCAATTTACTTTGTATTCCATCACATATTCTATCTAATAAATATTTTTCCTTTAAGTTCACAAGAGTTTAAGACAGAAACTTGGACACGGATGATGCTGACTATGACTTCAACTATAATATTATCTCTCTTATGATTAGATTCTACAATAAGTAATACTACAGTAATTTTTTTTATTTTTTTTATTATTTATTTTTTTATTTGAAAATTAAAACATTCTGCCGCATTGGATGGCAACTACAATAATAAAGAAGGGAGTGATATTAAGAATGTAGCGAATTCTTTTATAACATGCATATATATAATAAATGGTTTTCATTGAGGGATCATAAGTCATCTGTTTATGCTCTTTTTCAATAAGGGTAGTACAGTTTCCTCAAAAAAGTTGTCGACATCTTTGCCGTCGTACAGAGGGTTGGAAGAGTAGAAGTCTACTTTGGCCAACCTCTCATAGCTTAGATCGTCCAAGTTGACGGAGCAGCTCGTAGTGTTGTGGACAGTGTAGGCAAGGTAGAGGGAGTTGTCCCGAATTCTGTAGGAGGAAGACATCGCGTTCCATTTGATTTTCAGTAAGGTGAAGGTTTGTTGGAACAAGCCCAGGCCATAGTAGAGGTCGAATGTGTAATCTTTACCAAAGACTTTAACAGTATAATTGTCGGACGTCTTTCAAAGATACTTAAATTATCAGATTTTTTTCTTTTATAGATAAATACGGCAGATAGTCTGAAACAGAAGCCCATCTGCTGGGAAAATGCCCCAACAACTCCTTTCTCATAACACGTCGTCACCAAAGCGTGATTTTCGAGTTGATGAGGCTCCTAAGGGAAAGTAAATTCACCTGATTTGACGTGCTTTACTGAATCGATAATGAAGGCTCTACCCGATATGCGGATGTTGCTGCATGTCCCAAGACAGGATCTTGGATCCAACTGTCCGCTTTGAGAGCAATGTCTACACATTTGTTTTTTGTTATTGTTCTTTTCTCATTTTAATTTCAACTACCTCTATAGCACCCATCAAAACTAGCCTTGAAGAAATAGGACGCAGCCTCAGAAATATTTCATCTGTTCTACATCCAAGGGAAAAAAATCTCCTACTCTTATTTTTTGTCGACCTTAAACCAACCAAAAAAGGTACGGAAATAATTCAAGTGAAACGACTGATATACTCTGTTGTACGTTTCGAAGTACCGAGATATCCAATCCCTCGGACAGCGGTTTATTGCTGGAGGAGACTACAATGCAAAACACCAACGATGGGGTTGTCGAACACCCAACTCTCGTGGTAACATCCTATATCGTGTCTCATCTTCCAATAATTATTCTATCCTTTCGCCCATGAATCCTACCTATTGGCCACCATCCTTCAAAAAACGCCCTGATATCCTGGACATATTTATCACCTCCCAGTTATCCTCTTCCCATGTCACAATTCAATCCCTGGATGACCTTTCTTCAGATCATAGTCCAGTTCTGCTTTCATTGCACTCAACCTTCGCTCCTAAGCTCTCTTCCCCTCCTACTTTGATTAAAGGTCTAGTAGACTGAGACAATTTCGTGATGATTTGGAAAACAAACTGTACTTGAAAATTCCGCCTAAGGCAAGACAAGACATTGACAAAGCCATAGAAACTGTTAGCTCATCAATAGCAATCAGTATAAATGATAATACTTGCCACCACATATTCGAATCATACTAACAGAAAAACGCAGAGCAAGATCGAAATGGCACAGGACCAGATATCCTACAGATAAAATTCACTATAACAATCCTTAATCCAAATCACCTTGAATGTATGAAGCAGAATTGGATATCCCACTCCAAAAAAATCCTCCACCTAAAGCATTTCATCCTTCAGAAATAGCCAATATCATTCACACCTTACCCCCCGCAAAGCTTCTGGCCGCGACCTAGTCAAATCCCAGATCTTAAAACTGCTTCCTCGGAAAGCCACCCTGTTCCTTACCTACATATATAATGCTGTACTCCGATCCATATATTTTCCTGATTAATGGAAACTATCTATTTATAAAGTGATACATAAACCCAAAAAACCGCACGAACACCCATCCTCTTATGGACATATCTCTCTATTAACCATCATGGGCAAAATTCTGGAAAAGCTCACCCTAAAACGCCTGTACCCCATCCTAGATTCTAATCATATAATCCCTGATTACCAATTTGGATTCCACACATCCCATTCCACTATTCCGCAATGCCATCGTGTGGTAGACGTAGTCTCCCCTGCATTGGAGCGCAGAATATATTGCACATGAGTCTTTCTCGAAGTTGAGCAGGCGTTTGATAGAGTCTTGCCACTGGGACTGCTGTACAATAACATTTCCGGAAATCAGTTTTCAATCTGAGAATTGGATTCTCATCATTCTATCTTTTCGTTATATATAAAATTAATTCATACCTTGTAACTACCCATTTTTTATTTATACGAACTATGAGAGACTGTAATTAATTTTCAAATATTGAATGACAATTATTTATGCATTACATTTCTGCAAGACAATTGTTAAAGCTGCAGTGGAATGACTAGGTAGGATTAAACTCATATGGACAAGAACATGGTTCTGACATTTAAGAGGAAAAAAATATTAAAGAAAACTAATAATCAATTAGTCAAAACCAAGGATATCAAAGCACTCTATTATCTTAGAGCTTCTCGAGTCGATGATGTTTCCAGAACCGGCGATATTTCTGTCTGATAAGGGCACTCGATGTCAGAGATAAGGGATGGGACGGGTTTAAATATCGAGACGTGGGTGGAGAGCTCCATCTTCTACAACAGCAATCATGAAGTCCTGTTACCTCTTCTTGGTCCTGGCCGTGGCTGCCGTCAACTCCAAAGTAATCGACATCAACGGATTGGTCGATATTGGCTTGTTCAGCAGCAACCAATTCATCCGTGACCATAGATTCACCTCTGCTTTTTTACCTGAGTTTCGTTTAACTTCAGATGTAAGTATTTATAGTAATCTATCATACTCTAACGAATCAATTTATATAAAACTATATAAATATTATAAATAAAAAGTACGTGATAAACCACAAAAAATTAGGACAATACATTATAATTACATACCATAATTAATTTAAATTTATAATTTTCTTCCGTAGATGATCGGTAATCCTTTTTAGTAAAATATCTATATATGTATATTGATTTTGTTTACTTATCATCAGCCTTTGCCTTATTTTCAGGTTTCGTTTGCCGAATCAGTGGTCGTTGGATTCGACTCTGCAAAGAGGACCGACAATTGCACAATTAAAGTCAATGGTAACGATATCACAATCGACCTCCACTATGGCCTGGGCTTGTTCCAACAAACCTTCCCCTTACTGAAAATCAAAGGGAACGCCATGTCTGCCTCCTACAGGATCCGGGACAACTCCCTCCACCTGGCCTACACTGTCCACAACACTACGAGCTGCTCCGTCACCTTGGACGATCTAAGCTATGAGAGGTTGGCCAAAGTAGACTTCTACTCTTCTCTTCCTTTTTTCGACGGTAAAGACGTCGACAACTTTTTTGAGGAAACTGTACTACCCTTATTCAACAAGAGCATAAACAGGGCTGAGGTAGAAAGAAGTCTCCAAGCGATCTGTAAAAAACAACCCAAGGACATAGCGAACCACTTGCCACTGGTTCATATGGCTGTAGTAAATCATGCAAAAGGTCTAGATATGCTGTGAAGCCGATTGTGAATTATGATCCCTCAATAAAAACCATTTATAATTAATTTGAAATATACATGTTATAAATGAATTCGCTACATTCTTAATATAACTCCCTTCTTTATTACTGTAGTATTACTTTTTGTTGAATCTAATCATAAGAGAGATGATAGTATTGTTGAAGTCAGAGTCACTCAGCACCATCCGTGTCCGAGTTTCTGTCCTAAGCTCTTTAGAACTTAAAGGGAAAATATTTATTAAATAGAATATGTGATGGAATAAAAAGTAAATTGGCCAACAAATATCATAGACAGTGGTTAACTACTAAATCTTTTTATAAGATAAATATGAACAGTTACTATAAGCCTAAAGTCGATCACTCTAATCTAGATTAGAGTACAAGTCAAAGTTTATACTGAGAAATCAACGAATACAGTTGTAGAATTCAATCATTATATATATATATAATCACCAACAAAAAAATGTAATGATTGTCTGATTCTTCCTCCGATGTTCATACTGATATCTACGATCTTGAAATTCATAGCTTCCATGGTAATCGACATCTAATTTCTGATAAACATGTTGTAAGTTTTTTACTTATACTTTTTCCAATTCTCGACTTTTTTTAGAATATAGACTAAATCATTTAACATACAAAAACAGCAAAAGGAATATGATCTCGAATATAAAAATAATTAACATGAACATAAAAATCTGGTGCGGCGTGCATCACACAACCTTTACTTACCACCTTACTTTTCATGTGCAAGAAGCGAAGGGATACACATTGCACAGGTTTTGAGCAAATTCATGTGAAAATTAAATGAACTTTCAAATAAGTATTTGGGCGTTAGGCAAAGAAAGCCTCGCACTGCACCGGACGATAAGAGGGCGTAAGTCCAGTCTATGAGCTCAATATAAATACAAAGAGAGACTTGAAAATAAATAGATATCTATAATCTATAAATAAGAAGGTATTGCACTATGTGATAAAAATTATACAAACTGAATATGTATCACTTTACACACTTTTTAAGTATTTTTATTTATTCAATTATTTTTTAACTAAAAGCTTATTTTACCTAATAGATTCTATAAAAAAAGGTTAAAACAGCTTGAACTATCAGATTTTTCTTTTGTATAAAATTGTAAAGAATTGTATCACTTTCTAATACTATCCCCTTTTCTAAGGCGCCTGTACCAGAAACAACATTTATTTTTATTTATTTTGGTTACAAAAAGTAACCGATCTATTTAAAAATGAATGAATTTTAGATCCATAATATAAATAAGCAATATACCACAGACCCTCTTGATATGGTATACTATAATTGATTTATAATATTACTATGAAATATCTTTTCAAAGGGTATTGTGCTACCAATTTACTTTACAAAATCGGTTCAATATTAAAAAATCTGGTGCGCGCAACACACAACTTTCACTTACTCTTTGAACTTTGAATAAAAATTATTTTCTGGCCATGTTAGGCTATTATAAAATGTTTTAAATTGCATTTTAAACTCAGCTAAAGCTAAAAAAACACAAATGCTTTTAAAATAACAAAAGTCCTATTTATTATATCACCGGTTGATTATGGATTGTACGATTCGTTGATTATGGATTGTTCGATCCATTGATTATGGATTGTACGACTATAAGTCATTAAACTGTTATTTTCCATTGCAAAGTTTATTAAAACGGAATTAAGAGATTTGCAGTGTCTGTCATAGACAGGTCAAAAGTTGTCACACTAATTGTAAGTGGATTCTGTTGGAATATCGCAAAAAAATTATCAAACTATTCACTAATTTTTTTTGTTTCACTAACACTTTTTTAATTTCACTAACACTTTTTTCACCCCTTTTTGATTATGCCTACTTCATCATTCCACACTATGTAACAGTTTTTATTATTTATCTCTTAGTTCTTAGTCATTATTCTAACATTTCATTTTACTTTATATCTATCTATTTTATTTTTCTAATAATTTTTTTTTTATTTTCTCATTTTTTATTATCTTTTTTACCATCATTACTTATGTTTCTCATACCTTGTTATCTGGTTATTTTCTTAGCCCTGATGAAGGCCTGAACTTCAGGTCGAAACGTCAGCATATGTAAAAAATAAATATTATAATTTATTTTTTGCCTTCCTTTTTGACTGAGCACCCCAACTATTCTTCTCTTCATATTCACTAATTTAATTTTCTAAAAGGTTACATGATGATTTTTCGGAATAAAAGGACGATAGATATCTAAATATTTAAATATATTATGAGATCTAGAGTTATTAAACTACAGTAAATATATTTAGGGTTATAAACGTATCTATGAAATATTTTTGTATTTCACTTCTTTTTTCACACAAGTACAATGAAATGGTAGTGGAATATCACAAAGAGAAGATCTATCGAATTATTCACTAATTTAGTTTACTAAAAAGTTATATGACAATATTTTGGAATTAACTTTAATACCTAATTATTTATAGAGAAATACTTAAAAGTAATGCTGCCCTACTACTTAGGGTTGCTTCGTACACAGCATACTTATCAATCCATACAGACATTAATTTTATATTATATTTTTCATTCTTTTTTTCTCCCCCTTCATAACAATACTCTTACAAATTATCAACAATAAACCGTATTAAACAATATACATAGCATAATAAACACTTTCCCAAAATTAAAAAGATTCCTTTTTTCTCTTTAAATTCTCAAACGCCAGGAACGCATTATAACATCGCACACATATATAACACAGCAATTCCTTGAATGTAGCCAAAAAGATAAGACGATTTTGGACCAATTTAAAATTTAATAAATGATTACTAAACTACAGTAAATGTATTTAATATTATAAACACATGATTTATATATCCATGAAATGATTTTATATTTTATTTCTTCTTTCACACAATTACACTGAAATAGTTTTTTTAACAATGTCATAAACTTTCTTAGGTGGATTTTAAATACATATTAAAAAAATTAGCATTACCTTATTAACACATTGAAAATTCAAAAACCGAAACAAAGGATAAAACCATTGCAGCAGAACGTATTAAAAAAATACTAGAGACCATACCTTATCTCCTAGTTGTCCGATTTTAACGATTTTTTTTTTTTTAGGCTATTCCATAAAATTTTAGACAACCATATACAACATTCCCAAAAAAGTGTATACTTTTTGAGTTATCCGGAATTTAATTTTACCATCCCTCGTAACTTTTTTTCAGCTTCTTTTCGCTGATGAATGTTATATAGATAAATTTGAAGGGTGTCGAGATAATGACTTTAGCGAAGTTTCAATGAAATCGGTACATTCGTTTAGGCGCTACAGTCTATAGCTACGTTTTTCTGCATTTTTATTTTTTTTCTCCTTTATTAACTTATCAAATTTTTTCAATAGTTATATTTAGCATTTTTTCGTAACTCTGAATAATGCGAAATAATTATCTTTTTAAAATAAACCATATTAAAGGTACTTTAGAGGAAGACGTATATGAACATTGGGCATTTAAGCCCTGTAAAGTGACATCAATGGGGATAAGACCTAATTTATATTAAAGACCACTTAATTATACAATGATACACCCAGTTTAATCAAAATCGTTAAAGCCGTTTTTGAGAAAACTGTGAAAATGTGTTTCAGCGTTGATATAAAGTGGCACTTCCGGTTAGCCGATTTTAAGGAAAAAGTTGCCGTCACAACTAAGGCATATACCTATCTTAAATACGTGATATCACTTTCATAGGAGTTTTCGTTTTTGAACTAGACTGCTAACATAGAAACACACAGACACACAGACCATTTCTCGGTACTTGGTCATTTCGACTCAGGGTACCTCAAAACGAATTAATCCGTCGAAAACTCAGATTGAAAAATTTTCTCGATCGCAATACTTACACTTACTACATATTACATATATACGTAAGTGAAAGTAAAAATATTTAATAATTAATAACAAGGTGCTCTTTAACCTGAGAAAGATTCTCGAATTCATTTCCATGCCCTTTTCTTTAAAGTTGAGGAGAAACTTGGCTAAACTCTTGTCCTAAATGTACTTTAAAGTTATTTAAAAAACATTTATATAAATTTACTTCACTGAAAAGTACTTTCCTTTCGAAATGGAGGCCGAAAAACCTTTGTCATATACCCAATAACGCCGAAACTGATGTACTGATTTTAATAATTCTTGACTAAAGTTTTCATCTAGAAACAAAATTATGTAAATAATATAAGCCGAAATCGAAAATAAACTAAAAAAAATTCAGGAATGTGGTTAAATTGTATTTCCATATAACTCGAAAAGTACACACTTTTTTGTTTGATTGTTTGCAATTTAAGGCGTAAAACCCAAGAAGTAGCAAGTGTCATGGCCGCAAGTGCAGTATAACTTTCATGTCGCTTTGTATTTGTTGCTTAGTAATGTGCTCAAACTTCAAAGTTGTGGTGTAACACTTAAACAACAGTGAGTTAATAAGCAGTTTTACACTTTTACGTTGACGTACACGCAGGTGAGGTACTATTTATTAACAATAAATAAGTGATAAATTGGTGCTCATTTGGTTAGATCGAGAGACCGTTAATTCCCTTACGTGCCTTATCATATTCTGATATGTTCACGGCCGGGGACTCTGTTTACTAACTTCCTTCAGTCATCAGGGCTTCAGTTCGAACCAAAGACATTATATTTATTTTTTTTTTTTTTTCCAGAGACTGTTTTATTTAATTTAAATATTTATTGTAAGAAATGTTTTATTTTATTTCTGATTATAGTTATGTATATAGTTTATTTTTTAAATATTTTATTTCGTAATCTTCCATCTTTTTAATTGTTATATGTAGCAGTAGATATTTTTTTTTCTCTCTCTTATCATAATATGGAAGATATGAATTTAGATAAGAGTTCGTCAAGTGAAGATTCGGAGGACGAAACGCCGTTTTCTGAGGTTAGCGAAATGGATTCGCAGTATTTAAAAAGACGAACACTTCAAAAACGTCATCGAAACACTCCTCCTGGGTCGAGAGCTAATTCACCCAATAAGAAAAAAAACAAATCAGCTAAACCTAAACAGTTAGCAGAGCAAAATAAATCTAAAAAGTCAACTGAACACAGTAAATCCACTAAAACTAAACAATCAGCCGAGCAAAATATATCACCACCTCAAACCAGAAGCAAATCAATTACCATACCATCAGAGCCAACTGCACCAACCACCACTAACACCAATAATCCTGTTTCCGTTAATAAAATATCAAGCAAAATTCCGGAGCCTCAAGAGTTTTCTGAGCCCGAGCCGCCACCTATTTTCATATCTAAAATCGATAACTTCGTTACATTTGGTCAAGAAATTGCCGGTCTGATTGGACAGACCAATTTCCGCTGTTTCTCCAGAGTTAATGATATCAAAATAAACACAAACTCTCGAGAAAATTACAAAACACTTATAAATTATTTTACGTCCAAAAACTATGATTTCCATTGTTACCAATTAAGACAAGAAAAGCCATACCGAGTGGTGTTGAGAGGACTACACTCAAGCACCCCAATATCTTTCATCAAAAGTGGCCTAGAAGAAATAGGTCACAATGTTAGGCACATATCATGCGTACTACACCCAACGGAAAAATATCCTTTACCACTATTTTTCGTCGATTTAGAGCCTGCCAGCAATAACATCGAAATTTTTCAAGTGAAGAGGCTTATATATTCCACCATTAAATTTGAAGAGCCTAGACAAAAGCCTATAATAGTGCAATGCACTAAGTGCCAAGACTTGGGGCATACAAAGACTTATTGCCATCACCAGGCCAGGTGCGTGAAATGTGCCGGCCCACACGCATCAGACACTTGTCAGAGACCTCGAGACCTGCCTGCGAAATGTGCCCTTTGTGGTGAAGAACATCCAGCAAACTACAAAGGATGCAAAGTTTATAAACATTTTTATAAGCAGAGAACTCAGAACATAGCCTCGAAAAGCGTAAAACTGACCCAAGAAAATTTTACCCAGCTACCTGAAATTGATAATCCATCAGATTTTCCAGAATTGCCACAAACGACTACTCAAAATACACAGCTAGCGTCTACTTCAAAAGAAATTGATCAACCTCAGCAGGACTTCAACCTCAGCAGAAAAACACCAATCACTACGAAGAAGCAGCAGCCTCGAATTCAGGCGCCTCAAATCTCCCAATGCAAACCTCAACCTCACAATCCCCAATCTCATCCTCCACGTCAGCAAACTCTCCCTCATCATATACCCTTACGAGTCAAATTACCGCCGCAGCATCCTCAACAGTCCCATCCTAACGCCCAGAAAAGAAGTGCAGCACAAGTACCTTCCAATCTAGACCCACCTTGTGCACAACGACGCCTTCAGCTAATATTCCTAATCCACCACAAGAACCTATCCTGAATCCAATTCACAATCAACATCCATCTGATATAACCTCCATTCTTTCATCCTTCCTATTGGACCTCCAAAATACCATAAAACCACTTATCACTCTTCTCACCAGAATCCTGACCGAAATTCCATTCAATTTCCCACGATGAGCACAAAGCCCCTAACTATCCTTTTATGGAATGCTAACGGACTATATAACCACCGTGACGAACTTGACTTATTTCTTCATAATAATAACATTGACATTGCTTTACTGACTGAAACTCACTTCACTAAACGAATACATTTCTACATACGTGACTACTTCACTTATAGAACTGATCACCCAGATAACACCTCCCATGCCGGTTCTTGCATCCTTATACATAAATCATTACCCCATTCCCTTATTCCTTCAACTCGAACTGATGCCATTCAATCAACTTCTGTAGTCCTTTCAACTCGCCCTTTCCATCTCACATTCTCAGCTGTATACTGTCCTCCTGGTAATTCCCTCTCATATAACCTCCTTGATACCTTATTCCAATCCCTCGGATCGCGCTTCATTGCTGGAGGAGACTACAATGCTAAACACCAACGATGGGGTTGTCGAACATCCAACCCCCGCGGTAACATCCTATCACGTGTTTCAACTTCCAACAATTATTCAATCCTTTCGCCCATGAGTCCTACTTATTGGCCAACATCCCTCAAAAAACGTCCCGATATCCTAGATATATTTTTAACTTCCCAGATCTCCTCCTCACAAACCATAATCAAATCTCTTGATGACCTTTCTTCAGACCATAGTCCAGTTCTGCTTTCACTACATTCGAGCTATGCTCCTAAACCATCAACTCCTAAATTGATTACAGGACGAGTAAACTGGGACGAATTTCGTGATGATTTGGAAAACAAACTAGACTTAAAAATTCCGCTAAAGACAAAAGACGACATTAATGGTGCCATTGAAAAACTGACAGTGTCAATAACAGACAGTATAAATAATAATACTTTTATCAATAAGTTTAACAATTCACAAAAGACTGACTTGCCACAGCATATTCGTAAGGAAAAACGCAGAGCAAGATCGAAGTGGCATAGAACCAGATATCCAACAGATAAAACTCATTATACCCAACTGACTAACAAACTAAAATCTGAAATTAAAAAATACAAAATTCAAAACTTACTAAATTTTACTGAAAAACTTACACCTACCGACAAATCACTATGGACGACCACTAAAAGACTCCTGAAATTTAAAGACTGTAATCATCCGCTTCTTACTGAAGCTCAAACCTGGTCCAAATCCGATGAAGAAAAATCACAAATCATTGCTCGTCACCTCTTTAAAACCTTTAATCCACACCCCGATATTCTTAACCCAAATCACCTTGAATATATTGAAGCAGAACTGGATATCCCACTCCAAATGTCTCTTCCACCTAAAGCCTTTCATCCTTCAGAAATATCCGACATCATTCAAAGGTTACCTTCCCGAAAAGCTCCTGGACACGACCTAATTACATCCCAGATCCTAAAACTCCTTCCTCGGAAAGCCATTCTATTCCTTACTTATATATATAATGCTGCTCTGCGATCAACATACTTTCCTGACCCTACATACTTCCTCATTATCCGTTCCTATCTTACTGATAGATCCTTCAAATTAAATCATAATAATGCCTATTCATCCCTTTTTTCCCAGTCCGCTGGTGTTCCTCAAGGTAGTATCCTAGGTCCTATCCTTTACACAGTTTATACAGCTGATATCCCAACCCATCCTAACACAGTCATTACCACGTACGCCGATGATACATGTGTCCTATCAGTTAATAACGACCCAACAATTGCATCCCAAACCCTTCAATCACACATCACAAACCTTGAAGAATGGTGTCAAAACTGGAGAATAAAAATAAATTCCAATAAATCCCATCAAATCACCTTTACCCTTCGTCGTAAACCTATGTCCTCGTGTCCTACAGTATCCTTTAATAATACCCCACTTATTCCTGTTGAACAAATTCGATACCTTGGACTCCACTTAGACAAACGTCTAACTTGGAATCCTCATACCAGACTGAAACGACAAGAAACAGCTCGACGTCTCCAGCACTTACTAGATAAACGCTCTAACCTCCCAGTCAATTACAAAAGACTCATATACATGACTACAATAAGACCTATTTGGACTTACGGAGTTGAGCTCTGGGGCTCCACTAAGCCATCGAATTCCTCTCGTATTCAATCCTTACAATCCAAAATCCTTCGTAAAATCCTCACTGCTCCTTACTTTGTCACAAACAAAATCATCCATAACGACCTTAATGTTCCTTATGTTTCTGACTTGGCCCAATCCAGATACCTATCCTTCCATAACAAACTTCAGAACCATCCAAACCCTCTCGTTTCTAACCTTGCTTCCACTTCGATCCCTGACAACCCTCAGAGGCGTCTGAAAAGAAGATGGCCTCGAGATCTCATTTTGTAAATACATTTTTAGAGTGCTACCAATGGGTAGTTTCTCAACATGTGATTTCATGCTATTTTATTCCTTTGTTCACATTTACTGAATGTATTTTTACTTGTAATACAGTTGTAAATATCATCAATAAAAAATAAAATAAACTAAAAAAAACCCAAGGACCATCAACCCCTGTTGGTCATTTATTTATTTCAAAAACTCCTTATGAGAGGGAAGAAAAAATAAATAAAACAAGATAAGTAAATTGTAAAAAAATAATAATAATTATTATAATAAAAATGATATGTATTTCTATTCTTTGTTAAATAACCTAAGTGTTTAAGAAAGCTTATATCATTTTTATGTTTGATTTGTTATTATTTAATATCACTAAAAGATTGTATGAATGATTACTTTTAGCCCTAATGCTTATAGCCCTCCAGCAGTGGCTGATTGTATTATTATTCAATAAATAGAATTAAAAAAAAAATATCACTGAAATATCTAGCCTAAGAGTTAATCTATTTAAAATTGACATGTAGTGTTGCCCAAATGCAAGACCAACGCAGGACTTGGCTATTCTTGGTCTTCGTCTTGGTCTTGCACACTCAGCCTTGGTCTAGGTCTTGGTCTTGGAACAAAAGTCTCACAAGTCTTGCAATTACCTATTGGCCTATTGCTATTTATTAAACACGTTAATTTATGTCTTAGAACGACACAAAAGAATAGATACATTGGAGCCTATCTTTTAACCTAGACATAGCAAAATTCAACCAAATTTACTTTAATATAGATACTTTAAAGACATTATCAAGACAGTGATAGACCCTAACCGTAGATGGAATGTAAGGGTTATGGTATAAAGAAATTAACTACAATGTTAGCATTTATTGAAATAAAAAATAGAACACAAATTTAGTTTTTAGAGTTTATTTAAACAATAATAACGATCTGGTTCAACCAGATGGAAACGTCTGTCGGTCGGTACTATTGATAATAAGTAAATCAGTTTTAAATAGTGGCATATTTTTATTAAACAAAAGTTATAGTTAGGATTGTGTGTGTGTGTGTGTTTTGTGGAAATACTAATTTGCCAGGCTCACTTTGACTTCTTTTCACAGAGCTAAAAGCAACTAACAAAAAACAAATCCTACTAACAGGTCCGATCTAGTTCCGCATGGAGCCTTCGGCTGGAGTCTGAAGCGTGGCCCACTTATCATGACTATATAAACCCGTTTATATAAGTGATGTCAAGGAATTTCAATACATAATAAATTTACCCTTGAACAGTACTAGATAAATGCAAAACCATCATCTTGGGGTGCCTCAGAGGAGGCCCCCAATCATTCTATGCTCGATCTAGGATTATGAATTTGAACTTTGGTGCGTAGACGACTACCATCTTTCAAAACATAAATACATATGTTTATATAATTCGTAAGATAGAGGACGAAGTTAGTAGGTGTACCTGTGGGGAATCCCACATAATCATTTGATAAGTCGTAACTGATGCAATATTATCATCATAGGTGGCGTAGGTGGTTTTTTGGTGGTCAGTTATGCTATCATTATATGCTAGTGATATTACTGCCTTAAATCCCGATGATGAAAAGAAGAGCCGAATACAAAAATAAATTGCATTTTCTTAGCATTTACATGTAGTAACTTACGTTGTCCTTTAAACTATTTTCTCTCATTTTCATACACCAAAATCAATTTCCGTTTGTTATCTTATCTTACACCAGTATTGGCATTTGTTCAAGTTTTGGAGGTCTGAGCTCAAATTCACGATTTAAGAAGAAAACAATATTTAGATTTTATGTAAGGTTAAAATGTTGAAATAACGTATTAACATCACATTATAATAATCATTACAATAGATTTCAGTGTTATAACGACATACTTTATAGTTAGATAGAAACCAAATACTCAATAACGCACAAATCTAAGTTTTATTTAACTGCGAGATGCAAGACTCTTGCAGGTCAGTCTTGTTCTTGCGCAAGAATTGCAGGGTCAGGTCTTGGTCTTGGTCTTGCGACAATTAAAGCTGTCTTGTTCTTGGTCTTGGCCTTGCAAAAGTTCAATACCAAAACCGTAAGAGCAAGACCATTTTTGGGCAACACTATTGACATGTAATAAGGGCATTCTTGGAAAATATGTATGACAGTGAGGGAGCTTAAATTATCAATATTTCTATTAATTACCTTTCTACGCCTATCAATATAACCTTTCTATACTAGGCCATTAGAGGTAAGCGACCCTCATATTCCTCAGATATTACGATTCAATCCCGTAGTTCTCACCTCTATCCCCCTCCGCACCGAACGGCTGCGTTTGACAAATTCTTTTAAATTCAAGCCCTCTCCTTTTGGAATTCAATCCCTTCCGATCAGTTTCCTCATTTAAATCTCTTCTTTTTAAGCACCTACTCCTTTTCCAATCCGACTGATCACGAAATGTACATAAGAGAAATTCTTAAGATCCGCCAGAAACCATGTTGTTTACTTATATTATTTTATTTTTCTTTGTTTGGTTTATATATACATATGTATCTTATTGTTTTGTTATTTTTCGTTCCTGTATTTTTTATTTTTAATTAGATATTATTTTGTAAATATTTAATTTAATGTATGGAGACATGTTCTCAGTATTTATACTTTGTTCTAAAAGGACAACAATCCCAGAATAATACAAATATTCTCATTTCTAGAACTTTTTAAAGATTTACAAACAAAATAATTTATTTTAAAACATAAATTCTTGTTATTGATTTTTTCATTTCAATATACACTTCATCTCCTGGTCTCCCGTAGTTTGATATTCCAACATTGAAGAATGCCTACTCATGTTGCTAATCAATTGCTCTTTAGCCTTGCACTCTATGAAAGTGTGAATACTTCAATCAAGCACTTCATGTGGAGCTGTGAAAATCACAGATTGACAAATTTACAAAGAAATGATTCACTATACGAAATACATCTAAATTAAGTGCATCAGTATATGAATTATATCTCAACAATCATCAAGTGATTGTTTTAAGAATTTCCAAGAACTCAAGATGTTTGAGAAGAACGAAATCAACGTCTTATTTACTATTGTACGTATTATTTTCTCGAAACGAATGACAAAACAAGGCGTAACTTCTCAAACAAATTAGAACACATAACTTCCTTCGTCTAATTGTAAAGGGACCGGAATAGATCCGATAGTTCTCTTGGCTATTGTTAGCTTGGTGGTTGAAATCCTTTCTTTAACATATTTATAAAATAAACAATTAAGAGTTAGTTTTAACATCCACCCTATTACCACTTATCTAGGTCGTGGTGTCACATCAAGCTTCTTTCAATAAACTATTTAAAATCACCAGGTCTAACTTCACTCTTTTTCCATTTTTAACTCTTTTTTTTTTTTTTTTCTTTTTTCTGTAGGGTACCTCTCACAGTGAGCCACATCTTGACCGAATGTTATGCAATCCAACTCTTAGGGACCAACTTCATTTCAGAAATAGAATCACTCCAAATGGAACCCAATGCTATGAAAAACTTAATATTATTCCATAAGAAAATCAAAATATTTCACAAAATTTAATCAAGGGCAAGTAAACTTACATTTTTGTAAACTCGTTAACAAATGAATCTACATCACTTTATAATTTACAAACAAATTTATCGTAATTTAAAACATTATTTTTCATTATATTAAACATTATTTAAACCCTTACCTGCAAAAACCATGTATCCAATATCTCCCGACGTACCTTTTCCACCCTAAAACACTTAAATAGCCTGCGACACCTTTTTCCTTTTGAAATCCGTAGACTCCTGGTCACCTCTTTAATATTTCCCCATTTCGACTATTGGTGCACGGTATATGGGGGCGTCTCTGGGGATCTCGAGGCGAAACTAAAACGTTTGATAAATTGCTTCGTACGATTCATCTTCGGGATCCCAAGAGACGCTCCTGTTTCCTGTTTCTATGAAGAGTTGAAGTGGCTTTATCCTTCCAACCGCCGTAAGTATTTCCTGGCATCCTTCCTCTTCCAAGTAATTCACTCCCGCCGTCCTTCATACATCGCCGAGCTCCTTCAATTTAAATCCTCTGTCCACTCCCGCAATACCCGTTCCCGGTCCTCAGATCTATATATAATGGCCCACCGAACCGCTGCTTTCGATAAATCATTTATTATTCGATCCTCTTCCCTATGAAACTCCATCCCTCCCCACATCCGTCAATCCAAAACCCTTCCTACCTTTAAATCCCAACTGTTTAATCATTTCTTATCCATCCAGTCCTCATCATAAAATTGTAAATAGTTACTACTGTAAATATGTATATAAATTATTAGATCGTTCTTTATTATTTTTACTTCATGTTTATTTTCAATTTTTTATTTTTATTATTAACTGATGTAAATTAGAAAGTAGCTTATAATTTCTCTAAATATTTTTTTATTTTATTTTTTTTTTTACTATTTAATCAAACTATACTCTTGTTTATGTATCTCTGAGGCTCCTTAGCCCACATTTTTGTTTCTCTGTATTATTCTAAAGGGACTCGTCCCAGAATAAATAAAGCATTATTATTATTATTATTTTCAGCACCATTGAATTTGCATTTTTTACTTAAATAGGATATGTTAACAAGAGTTCTGTGATTTTAACATTTAAATTTAAATGGACCCTTTAAACTGTTCTTCTTGTATATTTAAACATAACTGTTAAGTTGTTCTTATTTTAATCTTTAACTTTTAATGGTTTTTGCCAACTTTTCTTGAAGAGTTTTTTAATATTTAAATTGTACTTTTTAAGTTTTCTTCTCTTAGCATTAATTTTTAGTTTTTAAATTGTATTTTTAACTTTTAAACTTGAAATTATTAATCTTTATTATAGTTGTCTTCGTTAATTTATCTTCTTTCAATCTTTAACCTTTAATTTTTATAACTTTAATTCAATTGTACCACTATATTCAACTGTAACTATTTTTTAACTTCTTAAAGTGTAAATTGTACTTGTTAACTATAGTTTTGTTATCTATGTCATAAGCAGTAGTTGATTTATTGTAATGTATGGCGAAAATGACCCAGATGGTCGAAGAGCCCAAAACATATAGAAATAAACTAAAACTCTTTTCCCATCGTTAAACTAGCAGTTCATTTTAACCGGCAATCCTAATTTTAAAAAGATGAGAGTTGTGTTTTAACAAAATTCTTCTTCTTCCTTAGTCTTTCTATTTCTCTATTAAATCTTATTAGTTACATTCAATTTTGTTTTCTGAGTGACCTTAATTCCACATCTGAAATAGTATTTTTTTTTTTTTTTTTTTTTTTTTTTTTTTTTTTTTTTTTTTTTTTTTTTTTTTTTTTTTTTTTTAGCTTTCAAATTTATGTAAAACAATTCCGATTTCGTTAAAATGGATGTCGAAGTTATACTTAAGATCACCATTTTCTCTTTTCCGATTCTCTAGATTTCATGGAATAACCACTAAACACAATCATTAATTAAATATTTAAGCTTTCCTCGCCTACTTTGAAACGATCCTGTTCCTATTCAGTTCAAATGCACTTGGTAGGTGCTCAATTGGACAAAGTCATATCCTGAAATGATCACGTATACCATTAATTAATAAGTGTTTGGATCAAAATCTAAAGTTTTCTTTATCCTAGTAGTTTACATGTTCATGACGCTATATAACGATGTTTTAAACAAACGACTGAAATAAACAGGAGAAAGCATCAAATTGACTTATTGCTAGTGTAATATAAACGTTTAGTGTTTTATATGAAGGAATAAAAACTAATTGTTTCTTTATGATTTATTAGTATAATTTCAGAAGTTATTGCCCGCTGCTATTTTTCATCGTAGCAGAATGCTGACGACCTTTTGCACTGAAAGTAGTAATATGTGCTAACTCGGCATATTTTCACTCGCAAAATCGATGTTACAAAAACTCAATAAGAGAAATAAGAAAAATTAAACTTTTTGTATTTTCAGAGCTAACGAGATCAATACTTTTCTTCAGTCAGGACAGAACGAACAATAAGCTGGAATATAAAAACATATGTAAAAATCACACATAAACTCGATACCACGACGAGCTTGTTGAACTTCAGTAGAAATAAACACAAATTAATTTAAATTTATTGAAAATTAAACGAAATCTAAGTAACGATTGGAATTGACGAAACAATATAGTAAAAATGAACTCTTTGAATAAAATCTAAAATTTTATAACCCCATAAAAATATTATCATAAACTTAACTCCCACTCCGTATGATCAGTATCTTTCGCATTTCACTGCCATTATACTTTTAACAATTACTTATATTAATTTTAATTATTAAATGGAATTCAATGCAATTCATATTAGGTAACTTCTATACTATTCTCCAAATTTTCTCCAAATTTGGATCAAATTGAACGCCCAGTTTTCAAACTATAGGAGTGCCAAATAATACGTTTGCTGATCCGAAATTTTTTGCGGAAGTATTTTTTTCTAGAAGAAGTGTATAGAATTTGTTGAAATTCATACCTAATTGTTTATCTATTTACCAATCCCTAACTTCACTCCAAATTTGAGTCAAATCGAGAATGCGGTTTTAGATATATAGACGTATCAAGGAAAACACGTTTGCGCATATATACGAGAAATTAGAGAACAGAATTCAATACAATTGACATTACGTTATTTTTTTCACCATTATCTACCTTTTATCTCACTTTGAGTAAAATCGAACGAGCCCTTTCTGAAATATTGGCATATCCACAAATATGCGTTCACGCCTGCTTAAACGAAAGCACTAGCTAAAATTTGATTAAAATGATATAGGGCCATCTAGACACCGACCCACACAATCCGTAAAAATTTCATGAAAATCGGATAAACGGTCAAACAAAAATTTGACTACAGACAGACAGACGTGAGTGTAAATTTTCGATTCTGAGCACAAAATTTTTGTTAACCTCTCAACGAACACAATGCTTCCCCCTTCACCCCACCTTCGGTAGTGAGGAAGCAAAAAAAAATGTATTGAACTGAGAAAGTAAGAAGTATTCCATTGATTGATACGTGTACTGACTTTATTAAAAAAATATGGATACAAAAGATTGTACAATTGTAATTATAAAATTAGAAAGTAATTATCAACAATTATAATCAAATATTTATCATAATTAGTTGCGTCATTAACAATGTAACATGGTGAAATTCTACTCAATACAGATCTACAATGGTTTTTATTTTGTATGTAAGACATTTTCCATTCTTCTTAGATGGAGGGGAACGCTGTATATTTAGATTTGATATTATGAGTTTTTTGTTCATTTTATTTGTTTATGGGAAAGTGCAGTTTATTACAGATTGAGAACTTTATTCTTCTCAGACTTGTTTTATACATTTATATTAACAATGACAACAAATATATGGTTTAATAACAATTTTAAATTTTTATTTAACTAAAAATATTATGAGTACAATATAAAAAAATACAAAAAAATTATACAGAAAGTAATTATTCTCTATTGAAAAAATAAAATAAATACCACCACTGTTTATTGGTTTAACAATTGAAAGCTCACATGCAAGATCTAAGTAAATTCGAAATGACAAAATTTTGTTGAGAGCCATACATCAAATAAGAGATGCGCTGTTTGAATAAAGTGATAGAAGGTTCGATGATGAATGTATGAAAGCTATCGAAAAAAGGAATGCCGCTCGACATAAGTGCTTGCAGCGACAAATAAGACAGCAGCAAATGGAATATCGTGAAGAAAGACGACAGGCGAAAAAGACAGTCATAGGAGGAGCAGTTGAAGAACATTGAGGAGTTGGCCAATAAGAATGAAAGCTAGGAGTTTTACAAGAAAATAGGAGCCATGAAGAAAGGATACTCATCTATGAATAATTGGGTGAAAAGTAACGAAGGTCAACTGTTGACTTCGAATAAAGAGATTCTTCAGAGATATGAGGAACACTTCTCTGAGTTATTAACTGGAGAACAAGGCAACGTAAACAATATAGCAATGATCCAACATAGTGAAACAGAATATGACGGGGAAGAAGAAGAACCACCCACAACACTAGAAGAATTAGAAAAAGTGATTGGTAAACTGAAGAGAAACAAATCACCAGGCATAGACAATATAAATGCCAAACTCTACAAATACATGGGCTCTAACATGCTGCGAGAGCTACACAAAAGATACGAAAAAAAGAAAGCATGCCGAAAAAATGGAGTGGAATAACCACAGTGGTGTCCAAGAAAGGTGATTTAACAAAATGCAGATGAGTGTCCTATGAACCACCTCAGAATTTTATCTGCCGTTATCAGGACAACAGTTATACGGCTATCCTGGTCCTTCCTGGATTTCTTGCATCCTGTTCCACAGATCTCAATAGCCTGGATGGTTAAATACGCGGGAGACGGCGACGGTGATTTAGAAGAGATAAAGGCGCTACAGCAAGCGGTCAGGCGAGGAAGACAGATAAGAACAGAATTTCATTGTAATGAGACCAGACCACTTACGTATGTTACAATTATATTACGAATTCCTCATTAACAAACTAAAACCTATTTCCCATTCAGGAATACGAGTTTGAATAAATAAAAGGAATTAACGTTTTAACTCATTTACAAATATTTAAGAACTCAGTTTTATTCACGGCATAAAAGGCCTCCCGGTCATATTACATGTGCAAGGCCCTTCCATCATTGTACAGAGAATCTCACGTTCCTCCAACCATATCAGATCTCAACTCGTACGCTGGGACATATATTTAATCAACCTTATCCACCAATGAAATGTGAATGATCAGACATTCTATTTTAAATTATAACATAACATGATTCATTTGTAGAAAGTTTGAACTATAAGCCCTCAGAACTTCTCATAAGCCCTCTGTTGTCGTATAGAACCGATACATGACTTAATGAACAAACATATATCTACTTCCGCAGTTATCACACCTACAGACTTAAATCCCCCATCTATGGCGGCATCGCATTTCTATTGCGCTATGACGTCTCCTCTAGATTAATAAACAATAAACACTCAGACACTATACAAATCAAGCTCAATACTCATGCCAAATAACATGCCTCTACATAAGTCCCAGATTCAAACCTTCATGGCCAAGATCAAAATAAAAAACTACCTAATTCAACACAAGAAAAGACACAAGGATTTTACTGGAGTCTGCCTCCGACCTACCAATCCTAAGAAAACATCTTGTCAACTGTGGAATAGGATTCCATACATATTCCGCAAATTCAGAGCGGAAACCCCCAAACAAATACATCGTAAAAAAATTTAGATACAACCATCCCACTGACTGATGTTAAAAAGGCGATGCAACATCTAAATATCATCGATTTAAGAAGGTTGCAGCGGACAGCAGCTAACGTCACTAAAACCACCTTAACACCAATAGTAATCACCGTGCCACCGTCAATAACATTAAAAGATATATCAATAGTGACACATATAAACAGGTGTATCTTCCACGTGGAGATATACAAGTACAAGAAAGAGATAACACCACCTCAGTGCTTCCGGTGTCAAGATTTGGACACACTAAAAACTATTGTGGGGACAGTGTGTGTAAGATGTAGTGGGGAACATCTTAAAGCACAGTGCACCACAGAACCTAAATGCATAAACTGCAAAGAAGCCCACGTAGCATCTTACAGAGGATGCTCAGTGAGAAGAGAAATAGAGGAGAACATAACAAAACGAAGGCAGTCAAAAACAAAAGCGGAAGAGACTCCAAAGGCGACAGCCACACCCGTCTTAATCAGACCCCGGCAGGCAACCTTAGGAAAAATACATCAGCCGACCACCACTCACCAAGCAAGACCCACCACCACAAAACTACGCCCAACCACCACTACCGCCAGTTATCAATGAGCATTCAAACAACCCTACATCGATCGCAATAGACGAATTGATGAGTGTTATTAGCAAACCAAGTTGCAGCCCTAGTACAGATTCTCACGATTCAAAACACACAAAACCATGTATAGTTTCTCAGTAATTAATTACAATTGCTGTGGTATCAGTTAAAAAATTGAAGAGATAGAAGCACTACTAGCCTTAACACAACCCACAGTGGCTGTCCTCACCGATACCAGGCTGAAGGGAAGACTGCCACATTTTACAGGCTCTTCAACTACCACAGACAACACCCATAACCCGCATGGAGGGGTGATGATTGCAGTGCGCCATTGTATTCAGTGGAAGAAAATATCGGAGCCCATGATGACTTGCGACAGAAAAATCGGTCATCTAACGGTGCAAATTTTTATGAAGCAGCCCACTTACATCGCAGGCTACTACAGAAGACCACGCGGGATCACCAATAAAATGAAACAATTCCTTAATAAATGCGCGGACAGAACAAACCACTGGCTAGTGGGTAATTTCAACGCCAGGCACACTCACTGGCATAAGCCCAATACAAACGAAGCAGAGAAAATAAGTACAAAAACGTCCTTCACAGTTGTCCATCCCACACTTTTCGCCATTTCCGAAGAGGGGCCACCTCCACACTAGACTTTCTTCTCACGCGGCAACCACACCGAATCTCGGAATGCTCTTCCTTGGACTTTCTCTCTTCGGACCATCGACCGGTACAGTATACCGTCCAAGAAAGACCAGAAGAAACCATGAAGAAAAAGTTCAGATATCAGAATACTGATTGGTAAAAATATAAAAATGAAGTATACCACCGACTACCGAAGATGCCCTCCCTACACACTAAAGAACAAATAAACAGATTTATTGAAGATTTCACAGGAATTCTACTCGAGGCAACAACACAGTCTATCCCCACCTACTGGCCCTCCTCACCACACCTCCGACCACTCTCGCCTCACATCCTCACACTAATTGAAAACCGGCACACTCTGAAAAATAGATGGTACAGTACAAGAGATCCAGACACCAAAACAGCCCTCTCCACACAAATTAGAAACCTTCTACGGCAATGAAAGACAGCCATGTGGCACGAACAACTGCATGCAACTCACGGTGACGTTAACAAGTTTTGGAAACTCACCAAAAGTGCAATGACAAAGTCATCGACCATCAGACTACATGACGGGTACAAAATTCTGTCACCGGCACAACAAGCAGAGCGGCTCGCAGAATATTACAAACACGATATAATCGCCCGGACCCTCGTTGCCGAGACCTTACAAATGACGAAAGAAAATAATTATATGTTTATACGCACCAAAAACCTAAAAGCCATACTGAGAAGAACAAACGGAAATCGTGCCCCTGGCCACGACGAAGCCCAGACCATTCTCCTGAAATAACTACCCAGAAAAGCCTTAGCACATCACACGAACCTGTACAACTCTTGCTTACGAATAACTTATTTCCCGGAGAAATGGAAACATGCAATACTGTTTCCATTGCTAAAACTAGCCAAGAAAGGGGACAAAAAGAACACTACAGGCCAATCAGCCTTATACCACACCTCGCAAAGGTTTTTGAGAAAATTATTCTTAATTATCTGAAAGACTTTTGCGAAAAAAACTCAATAATACCCTACGAACAAACTGACTTCCAGGCACACCACAGTACTGAACATCATCTCATGAAACTCCAATCTGAGGCGTGTGTAGACCTCAACAAGAATACAGCGACGGCTATGATCTCCATAGATTGCACGAAGGCTTTCGACTCCCACGGCATATTACGTCACCAACTCGTGGATCTCGAGTGCTAGAGCAACTCTATAGCATCATAGTCTCATTTCTAAATAATCGCAGCCTAGTTGTAAGAGTTCGTGACAAGCTATCCAGTACAATCCACCTGACATGCGGAGTACCACAAGGGGCTGTCCTATCCCCTGTGTTGTTCTCCATCTACACAGCAGACATAGTAGGCCACAACTATAAAAAAGCGACAATCGCCGCCTACGCGGACGATATAGCTATTTATAGTAGCAGCACAAGCCCCAAACAAGCTCTGTTAAATACCGAAGCTGCGTGCCAAGAAATTGTTAGGAAACTTTTACATCTAAAAATCCAGGTAAATCCGTAAAAGACAGACTGCGGTGGTGTTTGCCATTCAGAAAGGAAAGAAGTCAAAACTCCCACACACTTTCACCGTAGCCGAAACAACAATGGCCCCGTCAATCCCCATCTCGTACCTATGTATAAAACTTGACTGCCATATGACCTTCTCAGTTCACTGTTACTCAAAGGCCCGCACAGTCAGAAGAAAATCCTACTTAGACCAACCCTACTATATGAAGTTCCACTTTTCACACATCTTAGAGAAGGAACACAACGCCATCTACAACAATTCTAAAATACAATACTGAGAAAAATAGTCCGTTCCACATCACTGAAGAAAATGAAGATGGAAAAACTACATGAATTCTTCGAACAACCCGCAGTTCCAGAATTCATCAGAAGAAGGCACATTAAATTCTTCGACTCGCTTCAACTGACCACCAACTCCCTCTTCAAGACATTAACTCCAGCATCAGCCCCTGTTAGATGGCAGCAAGCGGTGCTAGAAGCAGAACAAAATGAGCTACAATCCACCTAAAGGGAGTTTAATAAAATAAGACAATATGTCCTAATAAGGACAAAATGCTTTCAGCAATTAGTTTTAAGAAATAGTTTCAGGTTTTAATATTAAGTAAAGAATAAATCAAAAACAATAAGCACGCCCCAGTGCTTAGAAATAATATTAAAAATAAAATAAAAAGAATATGAAATATCAAAAACTCCTTAAAATGTAGTATTACTACAGTAGAAAGAGAAACATCACTAGTTAAAAAGAGTAAAACGTTCAAAATAAGGAGTTTTGAAAAAAAAAATAAAAATCCGTTCAATTAATTAAAAACATGTCAGTTTCGAAAGTAATCTCTCATTAAATATTGAAATATATCCCTAGACACGATGGGAATAGTTATAAGTTGCCACAATTTATTACTACTTATGAAGATTTAATCAAAACTTATTGTGGAAGAAACGTAATTGAAAGAGGTCATAATTATTGGCTTATTTTTATAGCTGTAATAAGTCACTTACAATTAAATGGGCCAGCAGAAGCTGTAGTTTATAATAATAATTGTAATTTTATTTTTCAGTTCGCATTACTTTAATAATTGTAATACAGTACAGGAATTAATAGACACGCTTAGAGAAAATTTTGCAGACAATAGGTCGGTGTCTGATTTAATAGCTGAAATGTCAATAATGAAATCTAGTAATCGAGAACGCCCGATAGAATTTTAACATAAATAAACGTACAGTAATTGTTACTAGGTATAAATTTTTTTTTTTTTTTTTTAGTTTTAAAACACTTTATTCAGAAATATTACAATTTGTCACAGTAGGTATAAATTAGATGGAGTAAGCGGTGAACACAATTAGACGCAACCCTGATACGGATGTTTATACATGGTGTTCATTCTAGCTTAGGAGCACACCTAAAGGTTGATTTAAATGACGCACGATCCAATTTAATTAAGAATTCCAAATAAATTCCAACAACCTATATTCCAACAGCAACCTAAGCCATTTAACAATTTTAATCCTTATATACCCCAATTTCCACAATTTTATCAACCTCGTCAAAATCCAAAATGGAACTCTCAAAACAGGATGAAAAGGGGGTTTCCTGCATTTCTGAACATTGGCCCCAATTAATTCCAGCGAATGGTGAGAGTGGAGAATCTAGGAACCAAGATGAACACCAGAAACAATGCATCTCAAAATATCAGCAGGCAGATCAATGCTACTAATAGATGCTTCCACAGTCTGTCCAAGTATTTTAAAAGCAAAAACCTTTCCTCCAGTACAAAAGTCAACCTTTACTAGACCATGATATGTCTGGTGCTATGGCAACTACTAAGGGGGACGAGAACAGATTGCTGATTTTCGAGAGACAGGTTCTCAGAAGAACAAGCAGTAAGCAAGGGAGAGGTCTGGAGGAAAAGAAATAACAGTATCCTTACATTTCTTTTAGGATGCTGACGGTTTATAAAGCTGGGACAAATCCGTTAGGCTGGCCATGTGGCTTGAATCAATAACTCCGAAATCCCAAGGTAATGACGGAAAAGGTACAACGATCAAGGAGAGTTGGGCAGCCCAGAACAAGATGGCTAAATGGTGTGGAAGCGGATGCGAGGAACCTAGTGAACATCAGGAATTGGATTGCTGCAGCACGAAACAGAGCCATCTAGCAGTGGTTGCTCGAGAAGGCCTAGGCTCGACAGTGGGTTGTTGTGTGTGCCCTGATGAAATGAAGAATGTTCCACCAAAGCTGAAGGCATCACTACTTTGTCACAACGAGAAACCCATCTTTTCTACCATCAACCAACTTGAGTCGATGCTAAGGTGCACCGAAGAAAACGAGGCTCTCTGTTTTATAATGTTCTCTTCTCCAAGGGAAATTTTTAAAACAGAGACCTACTTCATTATAACACCATCGAGGAACCTTATCTCAAACTTGCACATCCATAACAAATTTCTGTTCTTCACTGACCATTAAAGTAAAAAAATTTACTGGAAAAGATATATACCTAAAAATCGAAATGCAGTTTAGACTAACAAGAAAAAAAGAAGAAAAGTTCAGATAAGTAATGAAAGTCACTCCAGCTGATATTAGACGAGAAGGTTATAAAATACTAGAAGCCTATACTCTTTTGGAACTTTGTATAAACAATTGTTACAACAAATGCTCAATTACCAGATCTAAAAAAGATAAAATAATTCTATCTGAACATACTGAGTTTTTGGTAAATACAAGGGAAAACATGAGATGGATAGAAAAAAATGACAAACAAAAACTTTAATTCAAAAATATCAGTTGAGAAACCATAAAAAAAAAAAAAAAAAAAACAACATAAGAATAGACATAAAAAAACAATAAGAAATAACAGAATACACTTTACAACTGAAAAGTGCCGTAAACAAATCAAAGCAAGCCGTAAACCCCTGAAACTAATGGATACCAGGATAATATAGGCCTATACTTCAATGATAGGAACGACATAGTTAATTGAGCCACAGACTTTTACAGAAATCTATATAGCGTTCCAAGAAAGAGCATTAGATATCAGTGCGAGACAAAAGGAAAAAAATCTTTTCCACAAATTATTGATGCAGAAGTAGAAAAAGCAATTAAAGATTTGAAAATGAAAAATAGGTAGTTCCTACATTGAAATAAAGAGTAAACTGAAAGGAAAATTAAATACTGTAAAATGAACAACTTAGAAATTAATTCATCTAAAACAAAATATTTACAATGTCATAAGAGAAGAAATAAAAACATCACATCTGTTACTTTTGACAACATGCACATTGATGATGTCACTTAAAATACTTAACTGGGAGTATTTCAAGTTCTGGTCTCTTTTTAAAGGCGGTTAAACATTCCAAGGCAAAAACTATAACTACTGTAAATTCTGATTTAAATATTTTCTGAAGGGCAAAAAAAATAAAATGAAATCAATGTACTAAAATAAACAGATCTATCGCACATAGTATTTTATTTTATTCTATTTAAATATGGGGTTTACAGAGGGATTACTCTGATTATATAGAAAGGGTCCATCACGATTTTTTCAAAAGACTATTTCCCCTAAATAAGACTACACCATCTTAGGCAATAAGACTAAAATTAAACATTTCTCACAGCCGCTATGAGATCCTGAAATAGACACTTAAATGAGTTCATAAAATATTACTTATGGATGAAAACCGGTTACCTAAAATATGTTTTTCGAAAATGAATGAATGTCACTTCACAAAGCAACATAGAATAAAATATAATGGGTTGGATAAATGGCTATCTGAGATAGGTAAGCAACAAATGTTAACTGAACTTGACTCTGAAGTGTATAAAGGCTTAATACCCCAACAATTAGCTAATTTTAAGCAATATTTACATAACTTGCCCAGGTAATATTGCAGAAAGCAATCAGTGACATTTTATAAAATTAAATCACTAAGTAATTTAGGTAACTTTTCCTCTACGAAATTAAAATATTGTGCATTTAATGAGTTTCTGCATCAATAAATATCACTGAAACTCACAAAGAAGTACTTAAAAATTTAATTCAATCATAAGTGTATATGGCAACTTTTATTATAAACCAATATCATAAGATCGAATCCCAGCACCTACTTCCAAGTATGGCAGGTCCAAGAAGTTAGACCATACCTCCTTAATTAATCAGGAGAGGCCTATATATTTGTAAAAGCAGGCTACTAAAAAATAATAATAAACCAATGTTACTGCAGATGTTTAATAAAAACAGTGGTGGTTTTTGTAAATAAAATTAACATACTAGAACTATCTTAAAACATTAAAGTGCAGTACTCACTTTGATAAAGATATAAAATTAATACTCAAGATATCAAATGTTATAGAAATTTTACAAAACATCATATACTTATCTTTAAAATTTTTGATAGGAACAAAACAACACAATTTGAGAATACTCAGTTTTCTTTTATTTTATTTCTTCCTAATATTTTAAATCAGGAAGATTCCAAAAACAGTCCACAAACACCATCGGCAAAACATCTGGGTAGCTATAAGTTTATTTTAATTATATTGTGAAATTTAATTAAATTAATTTAAAAGTAAGTAAATCGTAAAAAAATAATGATCAGATGGATTGAATACTCAATAGTTGACCATTGAATATTGAGGAAAAAAATGGTCCAAGAAAGCGATCATAAAAAAAAACAAAAAAAAAACTTTAAATAGCCGAAAGTATTAAACCTACGTTTCAACCCAACTATGGAGGTCTACAAAGCTATAGAATACTGTGAAAAATAAGAAAAAAATTAACAGAGTAAATAAAAAATGTTAAGAATTGTGAGGGGGCACTGAAAGTGTAGGATCATCTCGGCAACTTGGCAATACTGGAGGGAGAACATGTGGCAGGAGTGGGACAGGAGAGGTTGCTAGTTATTGAAAAACAAAAGTGAAGAGTGATCGTTTTATTATTGAAAAAAATATATTTATTGTTGAGAGCTATTAACATTATTTTAATAGTATGTTTGTTCAGAACTTCATGCATTGTTAGCTCCTGCCACACCTTACAAGAACATTCAAATATAAAACCAAATAACTATAATAGAGTAAATTAAAAATTGGTAACAATAGATAAGGAAATACTGAATATCTGTATATCTATATATGTCTATTTAACCAAAATAATCTATGTACAAATTACTGAAAAATATATGAATTGTCAATAATTGAATAAATAATAACAAAAAAAAAAGAAAGATTTTATGTAATATCAGAGATACAGATAAGACACAACTACTATGAGGAAAAACTAATAAATAAATCTAATTAGAATAAGGTTTTTGAAAAGTTCAATGTAAAGACAAAATAAAAACAGGAAGTCATATGATAGAAAATAAATAATTCAAAAGTATTTGATCGAAGTAAAATAAATGAATAGAATAAAAAAAAGAACAAGAGGTATGATAAATCAAAATTAGGAACAAATATAAGTAGCTGGTGTCATGTAACCTCTAAGTCAGAAAATATAAACAGTAGATAACCGAAATGAATAAAATCTATTTTATGTATCTTGTTCTTTTTAACTCTGATGAAGACCTGCATAGACCTGGGTCGAAATGTAGACTTAATAAAATAGTTTCCACTATTTTGATTTTTTTTTTTACTCCCCTCCCAAGACCTTATCTTTCCTTAATAATCAGATGTTTTCATTTAACAGCAGTAAAAAAAAAAAAACTGAATACTTTAACAATATTATTTAAATAAATAAAAGGCATTTTAGGTTGGCATTTTGGATAGCAGGATTAGCTAGGTTTCAACCTTTGAAATATAATGAAGGTACCATGATAGGACTATGATGGTAGGAGACACCTGCTTAAATATCTGATTACAGGAGAATTGAAGACACAACATTTAATACCATTCAAATGAATCTCTACAAAAACTGATTTCAAAAAGAAAATTATTTGTGAAATAATTTCGAAATTAGTAATGCATTACTTGATGAAAAATTACAATAATGTAAAATTTTAAATATGCAAGTAAATTCTTAATATTTTATCAAATAATATCATGCCATATAAATTTTAACAGAGCCTAACTCAATCTTTGATTAAAACAAGCTACGTGGCTAACTAGAAAACTTTTTTCATGCCTGAATGATTGGTAACCATAAATAGTTTCAAATGTGCTATGACTTGAAGGATGAAGAACAATAGAACAAAAAAAAAAGCAATTTTTTTAACCTCTTATAAAGTTGTGAGAACTGAGTTAGTTGGTGTTTAAATTTATATGAACATTTCGTACATTTTTTTTTATTAAAACTACTATAAATAACTATTTTGGAATAATTATAAGTAAGAAAATAATTATAATTTCTGAATAATTTGACTAAAACCTAAATTCAAGCAACTATAAGACTAGGATACTCACAGCCAAATCATTAGAAACAAAATTTTCTATTGATCATACTTAACGTTATTCTTCAATATGAAAAACTCAAAAAAATAAGTAAATATGTCGCCATTATATAAGTCTTTGTTTACACTAGTACTAAGAATAAACTCATCCGCTGTTGGAAGGTGGAAGTCGGTATCCGAGGTCACCTGAGTGAAGAGTCAACTCAGCACTGTTGACTGCTCGAAAGACATCAGATTTAACTTGAGCCTGCAGTCGAGGGGGGAAGGTTGCTACTGTCTTTGCCATGTTAACGAAAAATTCTGTGAGAGTATCACCAGGAGTAATACCTGAAGGTGAAGGAGGGCATTCCACCTGACATAGTTCCACTGGAAGTTTAGCATCATCTTCTTCATCGTCCTCATCTTCATTTGTTTCAATTTTCATCTTGGGAAAAATACTTCCAATCTTATTATTGTCTTCCCTGCACAAACATTTGACTTATATTTTTTAATTCTGTTTCAGCAAATTTTTTTTTTGTTATTATTATTTATTTATTGAGTAATATAATATTCTGTCACAAGGACAATAATTATAGTGAGGTAAGAATACATATGTACAAAAAATACAAAATAAACAGAAGCAAAATAACAACTAAATAATAATAAAAAAGTATAGACAATGAATAAAAATAAAATAATTTAAAGATAAATAAACTTTAAAAAGTACAAACATAGTTATATACACTATTTAGTCAGGCAAGGGAACTCCAAGCCAGGATTGTCCTCGAACTATAGAGGGAAAAACAGGACTCCAGGAGATTCCTGTGTTACTCTCTTAACCATGTCACTGGTACTAAAGCCAGTTGAGATTGAGGAGAGCGCTTTAGCTCCATAGACCTCTGACTGGAGTGGAGAATCTGACAAATGCCAGAACTCTAATATATGTATATTTACAAAAGATCGCAAGGCCAGTGATGCTTTGATCTTCAAGGAGTGAAGCTAGATAGGGATAGTGCAAGAAGATGATATGAAAGGTCTTGGTGAAATTCAGAGAATTTTTCTGATAAGGTCTAGGACAAATGGGATGTTGAGGTCATGGTGTAGGATTTTGTTGGTTACATAGAATGGAGCATTGACTATTGTTTGAAGGATTACGTACTGAAAGGATTGGATACATTTGATGTCAGAAAACTTTTTAGCAAATAAACATATATGAAAAAAAAACTAACTCTGAAATGTAGGGGATGAAGAATGACATCTCATCTTCATATTTCCATTTCTCTCTCGGTGTACCCTGTTCAAGATGGTTCTTGAAGTCAGCTACCAATTCTGCCCATATCTTTCTACATTCATCAACTGAAAATGGGTATTTCATAATGCCATAATTATAATTATTGTGCATTTTTCAATATTTAACAAAGATAAAAATATAAAAGTGTGAATATATTATGATGCAATACCTGACATTCTGGCATCATGAGCAAGATGTAACCAAAGAGTAGGATCATCTGCAGAAATGCTATTCCAGAGATCTGGAGTTTCTGCCATGGCACTTATGACTCTACGCTCCCTTCCAGCCTGAGTGATAGCTTCAACAGTCCATACCACTTCTTGGCGCACCCTAGTCACATCCTCTTGTGTCATATCATCCAGCAGAGGTGCGAGACTCATCAAAAACTCCCTGTTCCCAGAATCAATGGGCTGCTTTCTTTTCACAGGTCTGTAATCTCCATCGGATCCATCTTCTTCTCCAGAATGCCATCTGAAGGAGAAGCCAAATTATGAATCTTTAAAAGCAAATTAACTAAATTCAAAAGTAAACTCTTCAACAATGAACAAGATATTATTTACACAAGTGAATCAAGCAAGAATTAATCGATAAATTTGAAATAAAATAAAAAATTAACCAATTACTGTATTGCCATCACAGATGTCACTCTATACATTCTAATAGAGAAAACAAGGGAATATAAAACTCTAACACATCTTTTATAGCTTTCCAGCAAGCATGTGACTCTGTCTACAGAGAAGTATACAAAACGATGATGGAGATGAAAATCCTCACTTCTAAAACTGGTTCATCTTATGAGGAGGACAATGGAAGATAATTTATGCTTCATAAGGATGAATGGGAAACTGTTAAGAGGATTTTCTATTAACACAAGAGTCAGACAGGAAGTTGGCCTAGCATGCCTAGTAATTAGCTTCTCACTGGAGAAAGCTATTAGGGACTCAAGTGTTCAATACTCAGACAACCGGAACCTTAATAAACAACACAATATAGATTCTTGAAACCCAAATGACCTAGGCCTAACTAGAAGATCTCTTAATGCAGTAAGCTTTTGTGGTGCTATAACATGCAACAGCATGATTAGAACTCGTCATAAATGAAGGAAAAACGAAATACATATGTACGCTACATATAAGTGAAGATAATGAGAGTTATTTCTTGCAGGGAAGGAATAGATTCCAAAGAGTTCATTCATTCATCTTTTCTTTCTCTCTCTCTCTAGGAATTCCATTCAAGTGTCAAAATTATATAAATAAGCGAACCGCATATATCTCACCCTTCAAAAACAATTAAGAAGTAATGCGTTAACTAGGTATGCAAAAATAAAAATTAATAAGACACTTCTTATCTGACCAGTCCTTAAATATACCTCAAAATGTTGGACAGTGAATAGATATCAGCAACAAGACCTTCTCAGATTTGGGAGGAAGGTGTTTTGAAGAGTATGCAGTCACGTTAATGAAGAAGGTGGAATAATGCGGAACTAAGAGCCTTATAGATCTAGATGTATGTACCATAATTGAGTTATCATGGCTTTGTTGGATAGACCATATAGCTATTTAGAAGTATAACTATATAGAACTTTTTTAAAGCATGTAATAACACAAGATAAGTTTGATATCCTAAGCTTTGCTGAGATGATTGAGTGGCAACTGATCTAACATCTCCAATATCTCGGGAAGCGTGGCTTTCCCTGGTGGACGGTCACCCAAATTGGGCGGTCACCCATCCGAGTGGTAACCACGCTCGGCATTGCTTAACTTTGATTACCTACTGCAAGCAGTTTAGCCCACGTGGCTACTCCAGCCCCTAAATAAATTACATAAATATAAATAAATTCTGGTTCCATTTTAAAATCGAGAAACTTTATAAACTGATTTTATGACTTCACATTTAAACCGAGCAAATCAGTCAGAATATATATGTAAAAATATATCATAGGAACGCTTAAGATTTTAGAAACATAAATATAAGGCCATAGAAGGTAATGGAATATGATGAAAAAATTATAAATAATAATTCTGAAAACTAATATTATTTAACTGAAACAAAATGATTCTATGGAAACTATATGAAATTTCCAAATTAAAATTCTAAAATTATATTTAAGCTTACCAAACCAAAAATAAGGATAGAGACCCACAGCAATTGTAAACTTATAGCTGGAAAGAATGAAAAAATTAAATAATTTAAAAAAAAATTAAATAAAAATAAATATTAATTGAATGGTTATTGTGAAAAAGTTTGAAACTTAATTTATTGTATTTTTGTAAGAGAAGTATCACAGAAAATATTTCTACCATTGTTTAAGGGTTGATAAAAAATATGGTAATAAACTTTAGCCACAATAATAGATTTAAATACTGAAAAATTAGCAGGTTCAAATTAAGCAGAAATTTAGTTATTTAATCTGTTAAGTTAAAGATGTGTGATCTACGCATACCAGATTTTTTTCAGATTAAAGTTAATAAACCTTAAGGGTAATACTTTAATTACATAGAAATGAATTTTCATTGCCTGTTTTGATGGCTATCTTGGATGATAAATAATCAGGATTTTCCATCATATTTTTTATTATGATGAACAATATTTCGACTCTAGTTTGTGGGTCATCATGAGGTTTAAAATTAAAATTAAATCAGAATATAAGATAAAAACAGAAGTACATAAATAAACCAAGAAAAAGATAAATAGTAGACATAAATTTGAGATAAATTAAGAAGTAAGGATGCAAATTATTACCGAGACACAACTAATGCCACTGATGGATCCATAATTTAATTTTAGAGAGCTCCAGCCCAAAATATTGTGTACATATAATATATATATATATATATATATATATATATATATACACACGACAGGGAGGTGAGTGACCCCTGTGGCAGACATAGCTCCTGGTCCTCCAGATTAGGGATTGGGCATAGGGCTAATAACCTTATCCCATCAAAAACCCCACATTAGGAAACCAAAAATCAGCCTCGGAAAATCTGACTGCCTTAACATGGTAACGACTCCGACTTTATATAACGGACTCCATATAGGATCATGGAATGTTCAGAGCTTATACAGACCAGTAATAAACTTCACCCCAGCTAATGAAAGGATAAGTGTGCTGTGCGTAATAGATCGTAGGTTTAATATCACGATTATTAATGTGTATGCACCAACCGAAGAAAAAGAAGATGAGGTGAAGACGATTTCTATGATCAGTTAGAAAAAGATGTGGACCAGGCTCCAAAATATGACATAACATTAGTCATTACAGAGTAGCTTAATATATGTGTTGGTGGACGGTGCTGAGGATGTCGGTGTGTCTCTTGCCTGAGGTATCGAGGCTATTTTACAACTTTGAAGAGGATCCCATTGTTAACTTAAGCTGCCCCTTCATCTCAATTGGGGGCTGTGAATGCTAATCACTCTCCAATTCTTGAATCAAAACTACTACTGTGAATCCCGATGAAATAAAAGCCAAACAGATTAATTGGAAACAATATAACCTCTACTTAATGGACTTTAAATTAGCCTTCTGGGATTATATGTTATTATACCATCTGAGAGCTCTAAAACAGCTCCTCAATCACAAAATTGACTTTTCTACAATCCTTAAGATGAGATGGACAGGACTTTTGAGGGGAATTTTGAGTAGCAAGAGCCACTAAATCTACTTCACTTATATGGGACTGGATTTGTTGACAGCAGAAGATTAGCTCAGTAAGAAATCTATTTCAAATCTGTCACACTGAGCCTAAAAATTTTTTTTTCAATTTTTCAATGCACTAATAGAAACATAAAATAATGAAGAACAGGATAACTTTAATGATATCCTTAAACCAACGACACCATTAAACATGATGTGAAAATTATATTTAATGTTCAAATAGGTAAGGAATCGGTATCCTATCCTATAAAAATTAGAAATAAAACAGTATCAAATGATTTTGGGCAATCCTTTGTCCTCATAAATTCTTGATGTTTTCTTAATAATATATCCAATAGTTCCAGTTTTATTATGTTTAGCATATATTTATGATAAAAGTTTGTTTTCTTCAGAAACTGTGCAATTGAACTTTGTTTTTGGGGTTGGGAAATCCTTGATTGAAATCAAGTTATCTTTAAGGATTTTATGGAATTAGTTTGAAAATTTCTTTCTGAAACCTTTCCCATTTATTGCTTCAAATAACCCTTTCCAGTTCTACAAAAAAAATAACACCTTTACTACTAACAACCCATGAATGGTTATGGGTTCATTACAACGTGAGGAATTACTGTTACAATGCCAACAGTTGCACAAGGAGGTGACGGGCCAATATCACACTCAACTGCCAGGTTTTCCCCCTTAATTAATTATTTAATTAAGCACCCACTTAACAAGAGGCTAGGTTTGCCTCAGAAAGGTTTCCCAGCTCCAGAGGTCGACCCACAGCTGATGAAAAATTACTAGTCATCAGCCGGATTCGAACCTGGAACTTTGGAACTCTGGAAGTCAGTGCTCACCCACTGAACTAGCCCGCTCCCCAAAACTGTATAATCGTACTTTTTAGGGTTGGGAAATTCTTGATTGAAATCAAGTTATCCTTAAGGATTTTATGGAATTATTTTGAGAATTTCATTTTGAAATCATTCACTTTTGTTGTTTCAAATAACCCTTTCCAGTTATACATATATGCTGAAAAAACCTTGAAAATACCAATATATTGTCCATGTTATTCACTGTGAATTCTGTGGTTTGTTTTCTTACAATATTGTATTCTTCGGATAATTACAGGAGCTGTTTTTAGGACAAAAGGTAGACATGTCAACTGAAAATGTCTTTCTTGTGCAACAAACGCTGTTTTGTATCGATCTAAGATGCACAAATTGATGTTAACAGTTTAAAAAAATTAGCAATTTCTCTTTTTTACTATTTAATTCTCATTTCTCGCACTGTGATGGCTACATTGTTTGCATTTGCTGGGTATGCCTGTTATAAATATTACCTCGAAAGTTAGTTTTAATTGCTCTAATGACCTTTTCGAGGGTCATGTTGAATACTACTTGCAACAGTGGGTCACCTTGTCTCAGTCCACCTATCACTTAAAACTTATCTGATAGAGCTCTATCAACTCTTAACTGACACTAATTTCCTTCCAAGTCATTTCAAATAATCTTACAACCTTCGGAGAAGCTCCTAGGAACTTGATATCCCTAGCCAGCCTTTCTATTTCTACAGAGACATATATCTGCTTGAAATCTATAAAAACGTAGTGCAGGTTAATGTTATGTTTATAACTCTTTTCCATTAGCTGTCTTAACATTTTTAAACTACTTCCACATTAGCGAACAGGTTTCCAATATAAAAATCTGTAAAATTTTATAATTAACAATAAGTTAAAATCAGAAAGTTTAGTTTGATTTTACATATACATAAGTGTTCCATTTTAGTAAGAATCATGGAAATCCAACTTACTTAACTGAAAGGATATTCTAATTGAATCATTTGGAAGTTTCTGATTTTAATTACAGCTGAAACAAAGTCTGTACTTGGTCTCATGGGGAGATACTCCTAAGCCAATGGAAGAAGGTAAGGAAGGACCTCCTTTCATGGAAATTAAGTGATTTCAAAACTAAGGAGCTTATTGTTTCGAGGATCGATGATGAGTCTATGATCCATATAATAACTTACACCACATCTCCTCAAATGTGGTCAAAACTGTTGGCCATATATGTGCAACATTCGTCCACAAGTGTTCATTTGCTTCTTAGAATGTTTTACAATCTTCATTATAAGTAAAAAAGTAAAAAGGTGGCCAATCAGATATTTTCTACTTTACTTTTACCAATGAATAAAATAAAATTTTAAGTTCTGAATATACAAAAAAAAAATAAATAAATAACTATCTTTAAATGTTCAATAAAATAAAGAAGGGAAAATATATATGTATGTGAAATAAAAATGTACTAGCACTGAACATAAAAAAATTAAAATAAAGAAAAATGCTTATGACTTGCAGCATGATTTTGAAAACGATTCCTCTGCTGCGTAATCGGCTGGAATGTATAAATGTCTGCTGAAGAAATGTTGAACCGAGCTCGATATGAAGACAGGTGTTGGATCTGGATACATAAGCATATGTACTGACTAAAATAAGCAGCTCGAACGAGGGAGTTGGGGTCGATTCCGTCTGCTTTATATAAAGTTATTGCTTATATTTGTATATAAGTACACACAGCAACAAAAACTTCCTTATAATGATACATATGCTTGATTTAAAATAAATATAATTTATTAAATGGTATTAAGTGTGATATAAAACCTTTAAATTACAATTAAAAATATATTTGTCAATGTTGCAGCAACAGTATCCCTTAATGATAGGATTCTGAATTTCTTTTATAAATCATTTTTAAGGTTGTATTTCCTCTGACATAATGTAGAATCTATAAAAATGTTTGCTATAATAAATGGTAAAATATGCTCTTTCCCTCCTAAAGAAAACAATATTTCCTAAGCACATTCCTCTATCAAATAATCATTGTCCTTATGCCTACAACCTTGCCCAGTTCAAGTCCCCAGTCCATTCCCTTACCACAAGACCTTCAGACCTGTACATCTATTCTCAAAGATTTGCTTCATTCCAAAACTGTTGCCTACTCTGTCAATTTCTGGAATTCCCTCCCCATCAAAATTCAGCATTTCTCCTCTCTATTCACATTTAAAACCCTTCTATTCCAATTCCTGTCCCAAAAAAAGTCAAATATCTATTGATCTTTTGATATTATAAATTTATTTATATTGACATATACATTTATCTTAAAATGATAGGACTATTCTTTGCTAGGGATATTCTATTCATTTGTTAAGAAATGATCATGCTCTTCTTATGATGAATTTGTCTATTACTTAGATGTATTTGCATATTATTTAGCATTTACATACCTAGGCATTTTATACTGACAGCTTCAGCTTTCTTTTTTTTTTTTTTTTTTTTTTTTTTTGGTAGAAACTCAAAGCTTATTTATAAGATTTAAATTTATTTTTATTATTTCTTTCTTTCTTAGAAGTGTATATTTATACTGTTTTACCATAGTATATAGTTTAAAATGTTTTATAGTTTTAAATGTTTTGTTTATAGTTTTATTTGTGTATATAGCATGTTCATTTAATATTTTCTTTATTGTTTCAAACCTTAGGCCAGATGTAATCTTTTATTTTTGAACGTTTTTGTTATTCCCAAGGGACTTATATAGTCCCAGAATAAAGTTATGTTCTATCTATCAGGGATGCCCATCCCACCAAGTTCGATGGCGCAAAAACCTAACCCCCCCCCCCTCCTCCCCCTCTCAAGATATTTTCTTGTTCACTTTTTCATACAAAGCAAGGGAAAGTAGAATTAGAAAAATCGTAGGTCATACACAATTACACTTCCAGCGGTCTGTTCCACGTTTTCTTCTTGTCCTTTATTCTTAAACTTTTCATTCCAAAAATTCATAATCCCGTTAAAATTTTCCCCTGTCAATAATTCAAAAACCCATCAAAATATGACTCCCCCCCCTAAAAAGTTTGATGGCTCAACTTGCGCCATAAAATCCCCTTCTGGGCATCGCTACTATCTATTAAAAATTAAAAACTACAAGCAGTACTTCTCAAAAGTGCTTTGTATCTCACAATCCATTGATTGCAACTTGGTGAAATGTATTTACTGTCAAGATGCATGAAATTAAAAGAATTCTTTGTTGAAAATTCAATTGAAAAGTAAAATTCCATCCATGAATTTCGGTCAATTCCTGTAATCTAGGGAAAACTTCTATCGATTTATCAATTTATTCTACCGTAAGCTTTCCTCTTTAGTTTTTTCATGACTTCATCACCAAGCAGCAGAGAGGTCTTTTATTTTCTACACAAACATTACAGTTTAGTGCTGCAAGATGAAGCACAACTACCACTGATCAAGGCAGCAAGTCACAATCCATCTGCTTATCATATTTTTCTAAAACGGAAAATCAAGTTTAACATTTTAGTTATGCAATTATTTCTGATTCCTTACAGCTACTGTTATACTTTTCAAAAGAAAATCATTACCTTTTTAACAACTAAATTTTAAAAACAACCCAAAAAAATTCTATTTTTCATCTGGGTCTGCAGCGCAGTAATAAAACAAAAAAAAACATAAACCTATGCTTTTATGAGGAAGATTTAAAGGTCGAAGCAGAGTGGCACTTTTTGCCACAGCTGATGGCAAAGGACCTAGCAATGGAGTCGGGGGCTCTGTAAAAATATTGGCAGCTAATGCCAGTTTGCAAATGCCCTACCTAAACTAAACCCTACAACACTTCAACTTTTTGTATGGGTAGTAGAAAACATTGCCAACCTAGAGTTTGAATAGTCAATCTCTAACAGAAGAATACTAAATTAGAATTTTTCTCGAAAATTCATTTTTAACAAGTATTACCTATTAAAAGAATACAATAGCAGGCATTCATTGCAATGGATTCAAATACTTGTGAAAAGGAAATGTAAAAAATCTCCCAATAAACTTTAATTAGTAGATAATAATATACTATCTATCGTGACAAACAAATCCTATTGCTTATTAGTTGAAGCCATATTCTGGTCTGTTTACATTTTGATTTCTAGGAAGATATAAATATTAGCATCAGCATTATAATTGAATAAATAAACAGTTAAATTTATGGAAATCGAACATTAGTCTTCATTTTTTTTAACAATGAACCGATTGTCATCCCACATTTATATTTAGCCCTACAATTTACTATACTATTTGTTTTTGAGTCCATGAATGATTTCTTTATAGTAGTCTAGTTTAAAAATAAGTTTACTTAGCTCAGTAAAATTTCATATTTTTCCAAGTATCTACAACTAGTAAAAAAAAAAAAACCTATACCACTACAATCCATGTTCTTGGGTTTAATACTTTGTTAAAAAGTACTGTTTCTTGGTCAACGGTTGTGTAATGAAAAATTTGACTGAAATCATGCTAAACAGGCAAAAGTTCCCCATTAGCGTCCCAGGAGGGTCTCCAGACCCAAGGGTCCGTCCACGGCTCACAAAACAGAATAAATAATTTTATCTTTCATCAGCTGGATCTTGAAGGATTAGAAGTCAGCAACCTACCACTGAGCTATTCCACTCCCACACAATTAGTATAACTGCGCCGAATTTCAACAAAATTAGTGCTAAAATGACATGGAATAACTCTTTATCAACTTAGTTTCTCCTTAAAAAAATATTTACATCCAAATGGCTATGTTTATCAGTACATTTTGTTTCAATTTTTAACTCATTCTAGGAATAGTTAAATTGGAACGCCTGACATAGTATTTTGGATGCTTATAATTTTTTATGGAGAAACATAGTTGATATTCATTTTCCGCACCTCAAATCATTCTTATCATCAAATATTAATTTTTATAACAATACAATAATAAAAAAAATTTGCACTAAATGTTAACCTAGGTTGGACCCTTTCAATATTTTTAGAATACCACAAAAATTAGCGATCGATTCAAGAGGGCTCATCTGATCCATGCAGAAATTTAGGGTTCTACAGATTATACGAAATGGCACAAACCCGAGGTTCCTAAACAAAATAGGACTAAGATAGAAAATAAAAATGTTGAGATTTTTTTTTTTGTAAAAAATAAAATATAAAAGTTAATGAAACGGGTTGGAAAGATAGTAAATTAGCTCTCCAATGGTTGCATAAACATTGAACTTGGAGAAAGTCCTGAGAAGTTATAAATATGTCAGTCAGTTAACAGCTGGAAAAGACATCTTCAAAGAAAATCAAGTACATAAGATTATATTTCTTTATTTCAATAAAATTCAAATATAAAATTTTTAAATGCCACTAAAAATGAGCATAACTTGCTTTTTCATAACAAAAATTTACTTCGTAATATATTAGTACCAATAACATTTTTTTCTTACTCTGCACAAAAAAAAGAAAGAAATTGGTTGGTATAATATAACCTAGAAATCTGGACAAAGCAAATTTAAGAAGAAATTACATATTTTTTTATTTTCTCAGGTCCTACAGGCTATTAAAATGAATGCCAGGACATTGTCTTTTTTACTTTCCTACCTATAGTAAGTAAGGAAAGTATTGCGATCGGGGCAAATTTCCGATATGCGGTTTTCGACGGATCTATACGTTTCAGAGCCCCCTTGAGTCGGAAAAAACACATTTTTAGCCATTGGTCTGTCTGTGCCAAGATTTTCTCAGCAACTACTGAACCGTTTCTGTTTATTCTTTTTTTATTTTGTTTTGACAACTGCTGCCTGTGACAGAAATTCAGTACTCCATGCACAATAGCTTGCGCGCAATAAATGAAAAGTTTTTGATCAGCAATAATAGAGAGTATTGGAATTTTTACAGTGATCTACCTTAAGCTGGTTTACATTGCTTTGGGTTTATCAAATAAATCGTACTCAAATCTTTTCTTTGATCAATTTTCAGGAAAATAAATGTAATTAATTTTTTTTGGTTTCTTCATGAACATATGTAAAGATATAAAAACTTTTCTGAAATAGATAGGAAAGTCGTGTGAGTGGACACACCAGATTTTTTCGATATAGAATCACCTAAAAAAATTTAGTTGAAATCGACAAATGACTGTGTCCACCTCTTGTAAACGACGCAATGATTCCACTGAGAGAAAACTCATCGAATAATTCAATGATTTAATTTTCTAAAATGCTACTAAATAACTTTTTGGAATAAACCAACAATATTTACCTAATTATTTAAATATATTATCAGGTCTGAAGTTATTAAATTAGAGTAAATTTCTTCACAGTTATAAACATATTTTATTCACCCGAAACACTGCAGAAAGAAATTATTTCTTCTCTCACATAATAATATTAAAATAGTTTTTTGAACAATTTCATCATCTTGATCAGGTGGATTATTTTACATTTTTTGTCAAGCTTAAAAGTAATTTTTATAGAAATTCCTTTTAATTTCCATGGACACATTTATGTTTCATTCATAAAAGTAGACATCATTAACTAAACCAGTTAGTTATTAGGTTTTTTGTGAGTTTTCAATAACTTCTATGACTTTATATATTATTTTATCTAAAATCCTCAGCTTTTCAATGATATATTATACATACATATTCTATTATTTTCATAATGAAAAAAAGTTTTTCATTTTTTTCTCCTTTAGGCAATTATCAATTTCATAATTACTGACAACAAGAAACAGTTCAAATCGCAATCAAATTAAATGAACTTTACAGAAAAATATACTTAAAATTCAACATTTAAGCACTGTTAGAGTACATCCATGAGAGATAAGACCTAACTGATATTAAAGGCCACATAATTGTACATCGATATAACAAGTTTAATCAAAATTGCTAGGGCTGTTATCAAGAAAGTTGTAAAATCGATCATTTAAAGTGAAACTTCCTGTTAAAAGATTTAAGAGATAAAGCTTATTTAACATCTCAAGCATATGTCTATTTTAAATACATAATTTCAGTTTCATATTACTTTTTGTTTTTGAGGTAGGCAGTTCACACTTTTTATTTAATTAATGTCTGGTCATTATTTTAATGATTTTTGTTTAATTTACTTTTCAATTAATCATAATAATATAATAGCATCTAGTTTTTATTTATTTTATGTTCTATTGAAAGATCAACGTGTCATTATTGTGCAGCATCTGGTCTTCAGTGTGAGTTCGTACCAGAGCCAATGTCAAATTAATTATTAAGCTGATTGACAACAGGTAAAAACATTATTTTCATGTGTTTCCGATGTAAAAAAAGTAAACAAAAATGACAACTATGAATACAAAATGTAATAGTGTGCAAAGTAAAGTGAAATAATGATTCCCTATGTTGAAATTATGGTCCATGCAAATCTTTTATTCCGAGATTTAACTTTTTTTCCACCTTAGTTGACTAAGCTAATTGATACTTATATAAATTAATAACTAATTAAATAATAGTCATCAAAATAATTTTTAGACCTTTCCAAAACAATAAACAAAGGTAACAAAACACTTGAAAGCAATACTTATAAAAAAAAAATCAAATACCTAAATTACTTTATTTCTGTTAACAAATAATAATATTTCATAGGAAAAATTAAAAATCCAATCATCCAATACATGAAGTAAAATCTAATGGTATAGATGAATCTTTTTTAATGAAATCTGCTATCACTTCATCATAGAACTTGGACTGTTTCAGCAATTTTTTAACTAGTTCCCTTTCAATGGAAAGAATAGCTAAATTGGACAGCTGATGACTTATAGATGATCTTTGGATATAACTCTTGATAGAATTGAAAACTTCAGTACTCTTCCATGCTGGAAGAGTAAGGATAAGTTCACAGAAACTAACAATCTGTGGAAAAGTAGATTCTAAATCCATTTGACGAAGGTATTTCACCAAATGCTTAGGACTTGATTCATTGATCGGCAGATACTTTGCAAGCACATTTAGCTCTGTACAAAGTGTTGAAATGGCAAAAAATGATGGAAGAAAGTTTGGTAGACCATCCACTGAGACTCCCTTTCCTTTTTTTATAAGTTTAAACAGTCTGAAAGACATAAATTGAAGTTTTGATAAATCTCTAAATCTACAGTTGAGGTGAGAAATCATATTCCATAAAACACTTTCATAAATTATTTTGTACGATTCAGTTGATATTTGAAGACGTTCTTCTAACTTGATCTTCTTCGACGGTGGTTCATTATCATCAAGAAAACTGATTGTCTCTTGGTAAAAACTATAAAATGAGTCTCTTTTAACTTGTAAAATATCGATAAACTCTTTCACTTTCTGTGAACATATCATAATATCATCAACAGCAACTTTTAATACATCTGAAAGATCATCTGCAAGCACAAATACTTCACTTAGAAGCAATAGAAGTAGATTAAATGAGACATCCGTCTTGAGCGTGGTCAGGTAACCAGCAGTAAAGAAAACAGTTTCAAAACCCCATTCACCCTCAGACCTCGAAATATTCTCAAAAAGTTCAATCAATGGTTGCCTAATTTTGATAATATTCTTAATTATAGATCCATTGATATTCCAATTGAAATCTGTGGCATAAGGTTCTATCCTGGATATCAGTAAATTTAGTTCTTCACGAAGCTTCTTTGATTTTAAAAACATCGATGATAGGCTGTTAATTGTAGAAAAGAAGTGTTTACATTCTCGTAACGATGATAAAGTTTGTTGCAAAACATAACTCAACTGGTGTTCGTTATAATGCACATTCAGGGCATTAGGGCACAATTCATCCACTTTAGACTGAAACTGAGGCAGCTGATCTGTAAGGATGACACCTCCATCATAACTATAAGATACGACTTTTAAGCCACAATCAGTAAAATTAACAACATTACTGATAATATCAAAAAGAGGTTCTGCTAGTCTAGTGGAAGGGATTTGACGGAAACCAAAAAATCTTTCACATACTAAAAAATTGTTTGTAGTAAACCTAACAATGATGGATACTAAAATTGTATCACCAAGTTCAGCTACTTCACTTAAAATAATTGAAAGAAAATGAGATGATGTTATTTCTTCTTTAATTTTTTTGAAAACCATGTTGGAAATAGATGTTATTAAATTATTTCGAACACTGGAACCTAAAAACATTTTGCTATTATTCACATTTCTCTTTAATGTATCATCAAACTCAGACATTAAATTAAAGAAATCAAGGAATCTATTCCTACCAATGGGATCTGAATGATCAACTTCTCCTATGTTGTCAGGAGACGGATGGTTCCCTAGGAAGCAAATCATTTGAATAAGATTTTCCACGATCTCTCTATTTGTAAAAACTTGTTCCTCCTTGCTTATATTTAAGCTTTCCAAAGTAGGAGGCTGGCTTGCATTAGGTCCAATTTTTCCAAAAGTTTTAAATTTCAGGAAAGCATCTATGTGAGCCTGGGAGGTCGCATGCCGCTTTAAGGCACAATGCAAATTGTTCAAGTCAGATACACCAGTTGATTTCCACTGGGAATTTTTATCACAAAATAAAAGGCAAGCCCAGCAGAATACTTTGGAACGCCTTTCACACCCTGTCAACCATTCATAACATTGATAGCAATTAGGATTGAAGCGCCTGGTGCATTTTTTGTTTGTTACTGTTAGAGATTCAAGATTAGGTTGAGGTCTACCTACTTTAATAATATCGGTCTTTTCCTTTTCAGTATAGTTAGAAAATCCAATCAATTGGATATGGCACACTTGACAGCAAAAAAAGTTGTCTTCAGTTACAACAGGATCATCCAAGGCCAACGGATCACGCTCCATGATGACCAGTGCATCATCCAAAGAACCGAACTTAGTATTTTTATAATTTCGTAACACTACGCGTATTAATTCAACAAACAACAACCAGCCACCATCGAGGGAAGGCTACTGAGCAAATAAACAGAATCAAGGTTACATGCTCTATCCCCACCCCTTTCCCCCACCACAACGCTCGATAACTTCCAGCACTTCTTTCTTGCTATTTTGTCATGAGATCACAGAGACTTTCCAAAAAAAAAAAAAAATGTAAAATTTAACCATGGTTTATAGAAAAAAAATTTAATATATATCTCTAAAAGTATTATTATTCGTGTAATTACATTTAATAAGACTTCAAGAATCAGTTAAACACCATTACGTATAAGCAGTTAGTATCTTTTTTTTTCTAAATTAATTATCGTTATAAATAAAAAAAAAATCTTTCGGGCTAAAGCCTCCCAACCTCCCCCAAAAATTAAATCCTGGATCCGCTAGCGTATTGGATTAATTAATTATTCAATTTAAATATTTTCAAGAACAATAAATTGTAATTTTTATTAAATATTGCGGTTAAACACTTGCCTAACTGTTCAATAATCTGCATTGAACTATTCTCTTGTTTCTCAAAGATGATGAAAATACCAGAATATATAACATAAACTATCCCATTTATATAATTTAAAAATGTTTATACAGAAATGGTTTATATAAAGCCCATACTAATGACTATCAGAATAGAAAATGGAATGTGATGTCACGTATCCTACGTAAAAGATGGCCGATTATATATTATAAGATAATGTCAGAGGCGAAGACTTGGAGAGAAGCGAGGCTATTGTCTTTATCTATCACCGTTGTATCTTTGGCACAAAATAATTATTTTGTATTTTTCTAGTACCCCAAAAATAATTTCTTGTATTCTTTTATTACCGGAAATTTTTTTGGCTCCTTCGATGGGCCCTAGCCGCGCTCCTCCCTCCCCCTCTCCCGTCTGAGACTGGAAAAAAATTCCAAAAAAGATTCCAAAAAGCAGCTATTTAAAGAAAAGAGAAATATAGGGAAACTTCATCTTCATAGACGATGAGTATATTAATGTAATATGAAAACTCAGCTAGGGAGTGGGGGGAGATGGATAGTGGTGAGGGAACGGATAGGGGTGGGGAAAGCACCTGGTACAGAGGTGCGCCCCTCCCCCTCCTCCTGAGAAAATTCCTGGATCCGCCACTGTCGATGGGTAACCCACGTAAATGTACATTCTTATCACCGTAGAATGATCAGGGGCCTCTTCTGAGGGCGCTGAACGTCGTCATTTCGCATTTATTTATAACCATAGTATGTTTGACCCCCAAAAAATTGTTTTATAAATTTATTAGATATTAATATAATGTTTTAAATAATGTTTCTTACTTTCTATATTTTTTACTTTCACTTGCCTATGTCTTCAAATACTAATTTCTTCTTAGAAGAGGGTAGTAAGTGAAAGTTGTGTGATACGCGCACTGCACCAGATTTTTTATTATATCAAATACGAAAATACTGTTCTGAAGAAATCCGTGAATTGTTATGGGAGTTGGAAGATGAAGAAAAGATGCAAGGAGCATATTAAATAACGACGGAACAGTAACGTTTGATCAAATTTGTCATGTGTACACAACAGCAAGAAAAACAAGGAGCCTCTGTGATTATTCTTTGGAATATTGAACCTAGGAGTAGGAGAGAAAACGCCCAACGTTTGAAAAGAACAGTTCTTGATCTCAAACGAATGAACTGTTTTTTTTCAAACGGATAGCAACAATTGTTTTTGTTTTTTTTAGTTTACACGTTTGCCACTAGTCGAGTTGCTGTCTGTTCTGTTTTTCGTTTTCCAAACGAAAGAAAAGCTCTTACTGCTTTCCAACGAACCTATCAGTACATCATGAAAATAACCTAACAGTTTTTTTTATAAGACATATTTCAACTGTTAAGTTTAGGGATGTAATTTTTAGCTCCCATTATTAATGAACGCTAGAAATAAATAAAAACTTACATTATATTTACTACATTACTAAGGGCGGTCCCTCCACGCCCAGTGGTATAATAAAAGGCCTCTGGCCACAGATGCAAAGAACGCATACAGCGTGCAGAGCCCTCTTAACTTAAAATGCCCTTGGGCAATAAAAGGAAAGTTGAAAATTTATGTATATATACATTTATATACACACTGAATTTATTCAAGAAATTCCTGGGGGGTAGGAAAAAAAAAAAAAAAAAAAAAAAAAAAAAAAAAAAAAAACTACATTACTAAATTAACTTAAGCATATTTATAAGCAAAATTAGTTTATGTTTTTAGATATATCTATCTATATTAGTTTCTTGTAAACCGAAATTAATTTTTATGATTGAACATATTCACATAAATCAATTTAGTTATATAAATAAAATTAAACACTATTATGGTCTTTACATAAAACGATTCAGTTATTTCCAGACTTGCTATTAAACGAAGAGATTTTATTCCTAGAATCGTTGCGTTGTTCTATGAACTTTTTTTTTTTTTTTTTAACAGTTCTTAAGAACTGTTGTTTTTGGTCAAAGGGCAGTTTATTTACGTTTTTCAAAAGCGCACCTCTAATTAAACCGCACGATATTGTTCAACTCAGTTAATTGGTAAAAAAAATATAAAAATTATTTATTTGGATTAGGCTATCCGTTACTGGAGCCCAGTTTGGAAAGAAAACTGCAAGTAGTGACACTCACGCGAACGGTGAGTTTGAACGTAAAAGAAATTTTGGTAATTAAAAAACAAACAACTACTGTTGAAAAACAAACCAAATATTCCTTTTGCATGAGAGAGAAAGATAGAAAGACAAAAAGGGTTTGTTAGCAATGAAAGAGACCTATCTGCAATTAGTGTTCCCCAAAATCGATCTTGCACTTTGCAAGACGAAGACCAAGAACGCCTAACTGTTGCAAGACCAAGACAATACTGGTAAAAAAATATATATTTTCAAATAAAAATGAAGCCAAAATAGTTACTAATACTTGACAATTTCAGTTACTATATGTAAAGAATCGGTATAATCAATATATTTTTGCATTTAAATCTTCTAATTTTTCATTCCGGCTTCTTTAGGTTTCTCCTATCCAAAAAATTACAGTAATATCTTTATAGTAATAATCTAATAGGTAACTGTAAGACTGTTGCGAGACTCTGGCGCAAGACCAAGATCAAGACTGAGTGCGCGAGACCAAGGCGAATCTTGGTTTGTTGGCATTTGGGCAACACAATCTGCAATGAACACAGATTATTATTACTAATAATTATCCTTTTCTGGTCTTTTACTCTTCTTGGTTTTTATTTTCTATCCCCTATATCCTTATAGAAAAACTATGCTCATATTTTTACAAACCTCAGCAGGTAATTGCATAGCACTTCCAATGTTCTTCCGTGCGTATTTGATTTTTTTTTTATTATTGATTTTTTTTATTATTTATTTTTTTTTAAATTAATTAATATAATCAATTTAATATTACCCATATCATTAATTTATTAATTCCATGTTTTTCGACAGGGATATGAGGAAGAACATAATATATGACATAAAAAGTTTGACGACCATCTTTGACACACCATTTCAGATGGCACTATGCATGGAAACTTTTTCATGATTTGTTCTACATTTAATAAGAAATATTCCGTGGTACAGACCCAATTTTATCGAATTATTAACATCCACCTGAAACTTCATAAATAGTTTTATCTCATCGTAACCTACAACTATTTTATTTACGAAAACTTTTGGAATTGTAATTGTGATTTTCAATCTGGATGGGGACAAACTTAGCCTATTTAATTAGGTACTAAAAACTCATAACCTTTCTACTTGGATCGAAACATAATTTGATCACAAAATCGATAAAAAAGGTGGAATACAAAAATAATGTGCCGCTTTTCCTATATAATTTGAAAATTTGGGGATGTAGGTCACGCCAAACGGCTCAATATTTTTGAAGGCCACTTTTTATATCAATTTTGCGATCAAATTATCTTACAATCCAAGTAGAAAGCAAATGTGTATTTACGAGTTTTTTTTACCTAATTAAATAGACTAAGTTTGTCCCCATCCAGATTGAAAACGACACAATTCCAAAAGTTTTCGTAAATAAAATATTTTAGTTGTTTGGCAATAAAAACTTCCAGTTGTTAACAATTCGAGTATATTTTTAACGTTACATGTTAACATTATGTTAACGTTACATAAGTTTTTATTGCCAAACAACTAAATTAGATTGACAACTTCCCAGGAAAAAAAGAAAAAAGTAAATAAAATAGTTGTAGGTTACGATAAGATAAAACTATTTATGAAGTTTCAGGTGGATGTTAATAATTCGATAAAATTGGGTCTGTACCACAGACTATTTCTTATTAAATGTAAAACAAATCATGAAAAAGTTTCCATGCACAGTGCCATCTGAAATGGTGTGTCAAAGATGGTCGTCAAACTTTTTATGTCATATATTATGTTCTTCCTTATATCCCTGTCGAAAAACATGGAATTCATAAATTAATGATATGGGTAATATTAAATTGATTATATTAATAAATTTTTAATAAAATAAATAAATAATAAAAAAAAATCAAATATGCATGGAAGAACATTGGAAGTGCTATGCAATTACCTGTTGAGGTTTGTAAAAATATGAGCATTTTTTTCTATAAGGATATCTGAGATAGAAAATAAAAACCAAGAAGAGTAAAAGACCAGAAAAGGATAATTATTAGTAATGATTACTTACTATTAGTTATTATTATTAATAACAGAGATATTCATTTCTGAGTTTTATATTAAGTATGAATGTGTTTTTATATAATGTTGTCTCATGTTTTATTTCTTCTTTTTTACTAAGTTTTCTTTTTCTTTTCTTTTGTTATAATTTTTCAATTTTTTTTTTGTTATTGTATATATGTTATGCATGAGTCTCTTGCGTCTCAAATACTAATGCCCTTAAATAAGGCAAAATGTATTTTTTTAGTCAATAAATAAATATTTCAAGTTCAATTTTTATATACCACCTGATTCGATAAATTAATAATATTAATTAATTAATTAATAATAGTAATAATTAAAACGAATCATCAGATTTACAATTCATTAGGAATGCAAATACTAAAGATTTTGGCCCCTTAACACATATATTTGTACTAATAGTAAGAAAGTTAGGTTATGTTACCTTCGAGGATCCAAATGAGGGATCAAAAATGTCATTAGATCGTGATAAACATATCTCTTCTTTCTAGATCCAGGCGACTTCATGTCTCTGAGAAAATTGTCTCGAACAGATTTCCATTTCTTTCTCAATTCCCGTACTGCAATAAAATAAAAAAAATATATTGATTATTATAAATTTCTATTATATTTCATTGCTTAATATTTCTCTTTCAATGATAGTTTTTATGAGATCTATCTTTGTTTACTTTTAGCCCTAATGCTTATAGCCCTCTAGCAGTGGCTGATTGTATTATTATTTAATAAATAGATTTTTAAAAAAAAAATCTGTGTTTACAGTTTATTGTACACATACTTTAACTTGAAAACAGCTAAATATTGCAAATTGCAATTCTGAATTAATTAATTAATTCTTAATTAATTATTTAATTCTTAGATTACAATACAAATTTTCAATTAAGGATTTTTTTTTAAGGCTTTCTGATCCCTTCTATTGTAGCTAGATAAAATACTATAATTATTACTACTAATTTTTTAACTTATATTATTATCCTCTCCAGGAATCACTAACGGATCCAGGATTTAATTTTGGAGGGGAGGGGGCTTCGGCCCTAAAGCTTTTTTTTTTCATGAAAATAACGATAATTACTTTGGAAAAAAAGAAAGAAACTACCTATATGAAATAGTGTTTAAGTTCTTAAAGTTCCTAAAGTTCTTTTAAATGTAATTACAGAAACAATAATACTTAAAGAGATAATTTTTTAATATTTTTTCTCAAATAACATGGTTGTATTTTACCATTTTGGTGAGGGGGCTCCAGCCCCAAAGTCTTCCTTCCCCTCACCTCCCCCCCCCACGTAGGGGGGCTCGTGCCAGGAATTATCCCTAACGATCCCCCCGTCCATGTCCGAACAGTTTTGGTTTGTCAATTTCAACTAAGAACACCTCAATTTGGGACTGCTGACCATCGGTTGTAGATAAATTACATGAACACCCTTCAACTGCCCAGGCTCATCTTCCCGGAAGACATTGGTTTATGCATAAAGCATTATTACTTTTAACTAAAACCAACCTCTCTGAATTCGACCACCCATTTTGGATTGTGAAAACATCCTTCTTTTTTTAAAAATCGCGTATTCTATCTCGTAACCATTTCATTAATTATTAAGTTCTCTCAAAATTCTATTCACAATTCCAAGTTAAGCAATCAGACATGTAACATTAGATCAGCCTTTATATATCAACTTAAATCATCATTTTATAATCAAAGTAAATATTAAAGTCTTTACTGTTGTAAAAGTTCGTTGATTTGCTAGGATGAACACTCACATAATTGTCAGCACAGCTATTTTTTTAATGACCAAGAAAAGGAACCGAATACTTTAATTCTCTGACTATAACTAGTTCCTTAACTTGAAAATTAATCACTAGAATAGCCTTTATTAAAATTTAAGTACTTATTGTCTTTGAACTACGAAGTCTGTTGTTTCATAATTGCATCTGAAATAAGTAATCGTGGTTTCCCTAATGATATTGGTTTTGATTTATTTGTCCCAAACAATTAACCTTTTTCTCTCACATTTATTTAAAAATCCCGTCGGGAGGTAGAGGGGAGGGGAGGTTTCGTTTTTAGGTTTCGAAAGTCGGTAATATTCAACAACATACGCTTATTGATAAAGTTATTTATTACACATGAACTGTGGAAGGAGAAGAGAGGGCAAAGTTATTTATTCGATAAAAAAACTGTTCCAGTACAAACAATGAAGTGTTTAATATTAGATTTATTTGTTTATTCATCAAGGACTCCTTCAAAATATATTTATTTATATAAAGCAATAATGTTAAGGCGATTTTGCAGAATCGAATCAACATAAAAAAACGCTGCAAATTATTTCACAGTGGTTTATTATTTCCAAACAATTATACATCTAAAGTAACATTACCTTCCGAGTTACAAAGGAAAAACAAAACAAAAGGTGATTCCAATTATTGGACTAAACTGTTTTTCTTTAATCATTAGTAATATGCTAAAAAAAAATAGTATTAGTTCAGTAACACATTTAAAATTTAAAAACCAAACCAAGGATATAACATTTGGAGTAGAACACATAAAAAAAAAAAACGGAGACCATATCTTTGCTCCTAATTGTCCGATTTTAACGATTTTTTTTTTTTTTGTTTTTAAGGAAATTTCGTAAACTTTTAAAAAACCATACAATATCAACAAAAAAGTGTAAACTTTTCGAGTTATTTGGAATTTAATTTTACTATCCCTCGTAATTTTGTTTCCAGCTTCTTTTTGCTGAAGTATGTTATATGGATAAATTTAAAGGGCTTCGAGAAAATGACTTTAGCGAAGTTTCATTGAAATCTGTTCATTCGTTTAGGAGCTACAGTCTATAGCAACGCAGGTTTTTCGGCCGCCATTTTGATAATTAAAGGCGGAGTAATGTCGATGAAGGAGGATCATCCTCAGGTGACCTCTGATTTTATATCAAAATTTGAAAAAAATCGGTCCAGTAGTTTCGGAGAAAATGCGCGTACGGCGGACGGCGGACGGCGGACGGACAAAAAAAATTTATTCGTTTTTCGAATTCTACGCGTCTTGAAACGTGAAACCTCAAATTTTGAGAGGGGGTTATGTTTTTGAATTTTTTGGTCGATCAAAATGTTTCATTATTGAAAATAATAAACCAATATCAACACCGAACCTAGAAGTGGATTTAAGACATCTATAATATTGCTTCCTGAAGTTGGTAGCTACGTTGAATTATATTTTGAAACATTCGGTTTAAAAAAAGTAACGTTGAGCTAAGTCTGATACGTTGGGAACATAATTTGGACGGGCTGGTACAGGCATGGCTGATAATAATAAAATCAAATATACAATTTGCAAACTCCAATGAAAAATCTGACATAAAAAATGACAACATTATAAAGACCCTTTCCTTACATAAATGAAAATAATTAACAGAAAAGTTGTGTACACATTACATGTAAACTTAGTGTATTTTAGAAGAGAAAAAATTATCTAAACCTTTGTTTTTGTTTTTGTTTACTTTTCCTTCCTCACTACCGAAGGTAGGGAAGCATTGTATTCGTGCGAGAGGCTAAAAAAAATTGTGTGCTCAGAATCGAAAATTTCCCCTCGCGTTTAACGCTTCAGACATCAAGGATCGAATTTGGTTCGATGTCTGTCTGTCTTTTTGTAGTCAAATCGATGTAATGGGCATATCACCTACCCCCGTTTATCCGATTTTCAGAGATTGTGCGGTTTGGCGTCTTGATGGACCCACATCAATTTTATAAAAATCCGTTCAGCACTTCCGCTTGCACATGCGTAAATGTATTTTCTTGGATATGCCAGTATTTCAGAAACGGCCCTATTCAATTTGGCTCTAAGTTGGAAAAAATGTAGGTATTAATAAAAAAATAATGTAGTATCAATTTTATTCAATTCCGTCCACTGCTTTCTCTTATACGCATATACGCAAAAATGTTTTCCTTGATACGTCGATAACTCTAAAACCGCACGTTTGATTTGGCTGAATTTTGGGATGAAGTTAGGGATTGGTAAACACATAATCAAGAAAGTATCAATTTTATCAAATTCTATCCACTATTTCCAAAAAAATACTTCCGTTATCAGATCAGAAAATATATTATTTGACACGCCTATAGTTTGAAAACAGTTCGTTCGATTTGACCCAAACTTGGAAGAAATTTGGAGAATAGTATAGAAACTATCTAATATTATTATCATTGAATTCCATTTAATAATTCAAATTAATATAAATAATTTTTATTTTTTTTTCTTACCCTCTAAAATGTTTATTGAAACAATAATTGGTAATAACATAATGGCTATGAAATGTAGAAGGAAATTATTATATGGAGTGGGAGTTAAGTTAATAAAATATTTTTATGAGGTTATAAAATTTTAGGTTTTATTGAAAAAGTTAATTTATACTGTATTGTTTGGTCGATTCCAAACGTTACTGATAAGCCACTCACTACCGTTACTTAAATTTCGCGTAATTTTCAATTAATTTAAATTAATTGTTACTCTGAGTTCATAAAAAAAGTGTTATTTGTGATTGTGTTGATTTATATTGAAGTTCAATCGGCTTGTCGTGGTCTCGATTATATCCTTAATTATAAAAGTTGCGTGAACTTCCTGCATATTTTTATATTAATTTTTATAATTAGGTTAGTTCTGACTGAAGAAAAGTATTGGTCTCCTTAACTACGAAGAATCAAAACGTTGAATTTTTCCTATTGATTATTTGTTCCATCCATTGTACGAGTGAAAACATGCCTATTAAATATATATCACTATATATTGCACTAATGTTAGTGCAAAAGGTCGTATGTAAAACTTTTAAATTTTTATTCTGTTTTTGACATTATGTAGTCTGTAATTGATGTAAGTAGTCTACTACTATGGAAAATATAAAATATAAAGTAGAGGGCAATAAAATATAAAATTATGCTAATAAATCTATAATAGATTACAGAAATATCGTAACTAAAATACCATATTTATTTTCCAATCTTTACATAAGTTCACCCCTCGCGCGGGCTCATTACCGCGTATGGGGAGCGTCCCACGGGTGGCGGATGTGGTGATGGTCGGTAGAAATTTCTTGGAAGTTCCTCCCGGCTAAGTCCGATGGACTCGCTGACCAACAATGAGAGGGGCCCTCCAGACTTGCTGGAGGGAGGGCACCTCCAGACTTGCTGGAGGGAGGGCACCTCCAGACTTGCTGGAGGTAGGGGCCCACCAGACTTGCTGGAGGGTGTGACGTAGGATTGAACGCCCTACTCACATATCTTTAGTTCACCAAACACCACAAATAGTCATGGATCTCCCTAAGGTAAAACGCTCATTATCCGGAAGTAAACTAGTCCCCCGTTCGGGTCTCCGGGTGGGGACTGCTTTAGGGGATTCATGGCGCAAGTTCAAATATAGAGACTTAAATATTGGTACGTGGAACGTAAGGAGTTTAAACACAGCAGGGGGGCTAAAATCGGTCGCGAATGAGGTGAATGGGTACAATTTGGATGTCGTGGCTCTGCAAGAGGTTCGCTGGCCAGGGGAGGGCTCGATGAGGGAAGGAAAGTACACTATTTGGTACGGAGGAAGCGGCAATCATTGTTTAGGTACCGGGTTTCTAATTAGGAGTAGATTACTATCCGCTTTGAGGGACGTACAATTCTTTAGTGATATAATTTCGGTTGCTACATTTCAGGGACGTTGGTTTAAAATCTCATTAATAAACATACATTGTCCGACCGAAGACAGTGACGATGAAGTCAAAAGTGAATTTTACGATAAACTCGAATGGGTTTATGATAAACTACCGCGAAACTACATGAAAATAATTGTAGGTGAAGCGAACGCAAAGGTAGGAAGGGAAGAAGTTTATATTCCGACGATTGGTAAAGAAAGTTTGCACGAATATGGTAATGATAATGGGATCCGTCTGATAAACTTTGCCATCTCGAAAAACCTGATAATTAAAAGTACGACGTTTAAACATAAGGATATTCATAAATATACTTGGACATCACCGGATTCGCAAACACGAAATCAAATCGATCATGTCTTGATACAACACAGCTGGCAAAGCAGTATAATTAATGTACGGTCTTATCGTGGAGCAGAATGTGGGTCGGATCATGAATTAGTAATCGCGAAACTTCGACAAAAACTTAATATAAAAAAGAGAAAAGTAAACCGTTTCGATTTTGAGAATTTTAATTTGGAAAAATTAAAAAATCCATCAATTAGAAACCAATTCGAGCTAGATGTTAAGAATAGGTTTGAAGCTTTAGAGCTTCCTGACGAGGACCACGAGGATATTGACAAGTTATGGATAGAGATCAGGGATAATATTAAAGCGGTCGGTAACTCGTGTCTAGGAAAAAAGGAAAATAAGAATAACAAACCGCGGTTTGATGAAGATTGCTTAAACATGTGTGAAAAAAGAAAAGCCGCTAAATTAAAAGCTCTAAATAATCCTAGCGAAGACAATCTGGAATACTTCCGAATCTCAAAGAACGAAACGACAAAATTGCTCAAAAATAAAAAAAGGGAGTATCTTAAAAATAAATTAATTGAAATAGAAATTAATAGAATCGAAAATAACGTAAGAGACATGTACAAAGGTATAAACAGATCACGTAAATATGTAGGGCCCGTAACGTCTGGAATTAGGGATGATAATAACAATATTCTGACCGATCCGGTTGACATATTGAATAAGTTTAAGGACCACTTTGACAATATATTAAATACAAGAAATTAGGATCTGTGTCCTCCTTCTGAGTACCAGAGTGCTGAACCGTTAATAGAAGGACCAAGTAAAGAGGAAGTTGAAGTAGCTATCGGAAAATTAAAATCATATAAAGCAGCGGGAATCGATAATATTCCTACTGAACTAATTAAGGCATGCGGGGAAGCTGGAGTTTCTAAAATACATCGGTTGGTTAAAAAGATCTGGGTGAACGAGAAATTACCTGAAGAATGGAAAGAATCTATTCTTATTCCGATTCACAAAAAGGGCCCGAGGACGGATTGTAATAACTATCGAGGAATTTCACTCCTTCCGGTATGTTATAAAATATTCACTTTAATCTTAAAAAGTCGAATCACGGAATACGCCGAGGAAATTATCGGAGACTACCAATGCGGATTTAGACGGAATCGTTCAACTATTGATCAAATATTTTCTTTACGGCAAATATTAGAGAAAAAAATGGAGTATAACGGTATTGTTCACCAGCTGTATATAGATTTTAAAAAGGCTTACGATTCTATTGACCGCCAGAAACTGTATAATATTCTAATCGAGCAGGGGATTCCAAAAAAACTAGTAAATCTAGTCAGGATGTGCTTGACGGAGACACTCAATAAAGTTAGAATCGGTAATAATTTGTCCGAAAAATTTGAGGTTCGTTCGGGGTTAAAACAGGGTGATTCTCTTTCGCCTGTCCTGTTCAATTTGGCATTAGAACATGCCATTAGGGAGGTAATGCGAACCGAGAAAGGGTTGGATCTGGGCGGGACAACATCCGTGCTGGGCTATGCTGATGATCTGGTACTGTTAAGCGAAGACGTTGAAACTATAAAACTAAATACGACAACGTTGATGAAAGCCGGTAAAGAACTAGGACTCGAAATAAACGTGGATAAAACAAAATATATGGTTAGCTGCAAGAATGGCGATACTACTGGTGATATCCATATAGATGGTAATATGTTTGAACAGGTAGATAAATTTAGGTATCTAGGTTCTACGATAACTAGAAAAAACGAAATTGAAGAAGAGATTAAGGTTAGACTGAAGGCGGGGAATGCTTGTTATTTTTCTATGACAAAACTACTTAGTTCGCGCCTCTTGTCCCGAAACTTAAAAATTAGAATCTATAAAACAATTATCTTGCCTACAGTTCTTTATGGATGCGAAACTTGGCCGCTTACATTAAGGGATGAGCAGCGTCTTAAGGTTTTTGAAAATAAAGTATTGCGTAGAATATTCGGACCGAAGAACGATGAGTTAACCGGACAGTTCAGACGGTTACACAACGCCGAATTGCGTGAGCTGTATCCGGGTAATATAATTGAGGTAATTTCATCGCGGCGAATCAAATGGGCTTGTAAAGTTGTTGGGCTTAGTAACGAGAGAATTCCTAAAAGGTTAATATTTGCTGTGCCGAATGGTAAGCGTCCGAGGGGTAGACCGAAGCGAAGGTGGGAAGATTGCATTAAAGCCGATCTGAAGGGACTGGGTTTGGACGGCGAACGGTGGAGGGAGGTGTGTAACAAGCGATTGGTGGTGTCGGCATCGAACCTTCGGGTTCACTAAGCCTTATTATTATTATTATTATTACATAAGTTCATCATAATCAAGAATGAATAGGTTGTTTTTTGGTTACCAAGTAACAACTTCATTACAAAAAGATAATTGATTAGTATTTGCTTTATTTACCCTTCAAAAAAAGTAATAATTCATAAATATAAACGCATGAATAACAGTAACATAATTCAAATTTCTTCTATAAGATGTCAGGGTGGACGACAGTCCCTAAAAGACCGAGGCGACTTGTAAGGGCACGGAATATTATCTGGTTGCTTAGAAACAGAGTCATCCGAGAAGTCGTCTACCCATTGTTTGAAATATCGGGAGTCTGTAATCCGCCTCCGTTTTCGGAAATTCGGTAATTCCTCAACATTAAGGGGTTGAATTATCTATGAGTTGATATCTCGGGCAGCGTGACTTTCCCTGGTGGAAGGTCATCCAAATCGGGCGATCATCCATCCAAATGCTAACCACACTCGACGTTGCCTAACTTCGATTACCAATTGCAAGCGCCTTAGCCCGCACGGCTACCCCAGTCCCCTATTTACACACATACATACACACACACACACACATATATATATATACATATATATATATATATATATATATATATATATATATATATATATATATATATATATATAATCTGCACACATGCGCAGGTATGTATGAGAGAGAGAGGCCGGGATACTTTACATTTCTCGGCGGTCCACACTGCGACGAGCGTAAGGTTTCTTGAACATCGACTCTAACTTACTCGGAAATTGCAGTATACTGTTCAAATTTTGTATTTTTATATTTTTGAGAGTATTGAATTTAGATATATGCATTAAAAGTAAAATTTTCAACTCACTTTTAGAGCGCAAATTTTTCGCTTCTTATGATATTGCGCATTTATTCATTTCCTCGACTTGATATGAAATCTGAATCGATTAACAAATTTTTAAATATGTCTCTGCATTCAATCATTGACTAGATAGATCTATATGTACTAGATATTATCAACCTGTCTAACAAGATACTTACACAATTTTTTATTTTTAATATCAAAAGTAAAATATTGTGTTTATTCAAATATCAGCAATATTTTGAAATGTTATAAACAGTTTTATTTTTATTTTAATTCTTTAAAACAAATATTATATTGAAGAAAACATTTGTGGACATTATTGCCCTTACTTATGAATAGCTACTATGTTATGTTAAATAATAAATGTTTCTTGCAAAATAATTATTCCATGCAATATAAGTATTTCACTTATAATAAATATTGTAAAAATATTCGTGATAGATGCCAACTTGTTTAAAATCCAATGTTTGGGTTGTTTAAAATCCATGTCTTATAGTTTGTATTGTAAACATTACATTGTTCAGATATTTTATAATTTATTACCTATCTGTATAATTTATATAACTAATAAATAGCAAAATATAAATACATAAAGTTGCATACATGTCATAATAAAAAATATTTTTTTATTTTTTAAAACTTAGCTATGAAATTCGTGATATGTTTATAATTTAATCAATATAGGCAATTTGATGTTATTTAGTCAAAAACTGGGTCGATAGTAACTCGAATACGCTAGTAATAAAAAATTAAATAAGTAAAAACTAATGGTAGTCACTCTAAATTCAACGTTCCCCCGTGTTAAATCCTCAATAAATTCCGAGGTGCCCGGTTGGGGAAAGGTCTGAAAAATGTTTTTAAAAGTTCATACCTTTATTAGCAATAGGGTTTATCCAGTTTTTCGGGCGATTTCCGAAATGGACCAAACTTGCTTGCAATTGTTTGAAAAGTCGTTACAACTATTTCAGCTGTCTTAGGATTCTAGACAGAATTAGAAATAACTAATTCTGCCCGGCACATACCATTAAGTTTGAACAAAAAATACCGGCAAAACAGCTCTAAATATAAAAAATATGGTTTTCATTTCTTCTCCTATTATATCCTATTATTAATGCAATAATTATGTTAAAAATTGCTGAAAATGACGGGGAAACGATATTAGTTTGTCACTAATGCAGCCGAAGTTCATAAATATAACTTTTGTTTTTTTTCCTTCCAATGTCCAACAGTGTGCGACCCCGAAAAATGGATCTTAACCTTCCCACTCTGGTAAGTACGCGGCGACAACCTCAAGGTAGCCGTCAACCACGATATGTATGGCCCACTTGCCGGACTAGTTCCCCCCATCAATACCAGTACCAGTATATATAGGTGGAAGTAAAAAAAATGAAAAAAATATATTTAAAACCAAACCAAGGATAAAACATTTGGAGTAGAACACATAAAAAAAAACCGGAGACCATATCTTTGCTCCTAATTGTCCGATTTTAACGATTTTTTTTTTTAAAGGAAATTTCGTAAACTTTTAAAAAACCATATACAATATCAACAAAAAAGTAAAAACTTATCTTCGAATATGGTGTGGATTGGAATATGACCAGCTACCACTTACGGTTCCAGGATTTAATTCTGAGGAGCGAGACTTCAGCCCGAAAGCCTTTTTTTGTATATATATATAAAACGATAATTACTTTTGAAAAAAGAAAGAAACTATATGAAATGGTGTATTAGTCATTTTTGAAGTCCTATTAAATGTAATTACATGAGTAATGATACTTTAAGAGATAATTTTTTAATATTTTATCATAAGACGTGATTATATTTTACCATATTGGAGGAGGTTTCAGTCCAAAAGCTCCCCTCTTTCCCCCTTATATGCAGCTACTTACAACCATTGTTCATGGGACCTGTTGCTTCTATCACCCTGACTGAATGACACTTGATGATTAAAGGTTTACATTCATACTGTAACTTGTTGATTCCAGTAGCATAAATAATCCAAATGAATTCAATGCGACATATTGGGGCGCAGAATGTGTGGGAAGGGTCGGGTATTGCATAAGATGATATGATGTAAAACATTTTAACCAAATAAAATTAAAAAACAAAAAAATTATTTATTACATAATTATAGAATAAAAGGTCTAAATCTAAAGGTAGTGTAGTTGGTCTGACGTTAAACCCCCTTTCAGAAGGACCAGGAGCTTTGATTTTGGGTTGACCTTCTCTATGAGGTTGCCTTCTCAACATATTCCATAACAAAGCTCATCTTAATAAATGATATATTAATTTATACTAGAAATTATAAATCTGAACTTATAGCTTATTAAACAAAAACATTTAAAAGCGGAATAACTGTAATAAAGTTAGAGGTCGATAAAATAAAATATTGTGAATTAAGAATTATTAAGAATGTGTGGTGGAGGTTTTGGCGTATATAATATAAACCATTTTAACCTAATAAGAATAAAATATCAGAAGAGTTATTTATTCATAATGGGTTTTGTATATTATAGAAGTTATTAATATTAAATAATCAAGTAATGGTGGTCCCGTAAATAAAGGGAATAACAATGTGATTTCAATGTTTTCCAATGACTACAATGATCACAGATTGTAGAAATGCAGAATTTTAAAGCTTAATGTTTTTTTTAATCAAATCATATTTTTTTCTAATAGGAAGCAATAACAAAAAAAAAACGCTGCACATTATTTCACAATGGTTTATTATCTCCAAACAATTATATATCTGAAGTATAATTGTTTAAGTATAATGTTGTTAAAACATTAACTTCCTAATTACAAAGAAAAATAAATAAAAGGTGATTCCAATTATTGGACTAAACTTTTTTTCTTAATCATTAATAATATGCTAAAAAAAACTAGCATTACTTCAGTAACACATTAAAAATTCAAAAACCAAAACAAAGGATATAACCTTTGCAATAGAACATAAACAAAATAAAAACTAGAGACGATATCTTTGTTCCTAATTGTCCGATTTTAACGATTTTTTTTTTTTCTAGGAAATTCCGTAAACTTTTAAAGGACTATTCAATACATACATTATTCACTAAAAAGTTTATAGTTGTTGAGTTATTCGAAATTTAATTTTACAATCCCTCGTAACTTTTTTTCCAGCTTCTTTTCGTTGAAGTATGTTATATAGATAAATTTAAAGGGCGTCGAGAAAATGACTTTAGCGAAGTTTCATTTAGATCTGTTCATTCGTTTAGGAGCTACAGATATAGCAACGCAGGTTTTTCGGCCAACATTTGGAAAGTTAAAGGCGGAGAGTAATGTCGATGAAGGAGGATCATCCTCGGGTGAGCTCTGATTTTATATCCAAATTTGAAAAAAATCGGTCCTGATGTTTCGAAAAAAATGCGTGGACGGCGGACGGCGGAAGGACAAAACAATGTTTATTCGTTTTTCGAATTCTACGTATCCTGAAACGTGAAATCTCAAATTTTGAGATGGGGTTAATTTTTTGATTTTTTTGGTCGATCACAATGGTTCATTATTGAAAATAATAAACCAAAAGGTTAATTGATGAAACTAACAATTGATTCATAGTGAACTATATAAAATTTATTTTAAACGCATGTAGAATTTGTCTTTGTTAAAACCATAGTTCTGTTTTTCATAAAATCGTTAATTATATGTGATTTGTCAAACTACTATAGTTACTCCACTTTTGAACTCTCTTGTTTAATAAGGTTTAAATTCAGATTAATTAATATGAGCTTTGTTATGAAATATGTTGAGATTCAGCTTTAGTCCTGTAACAAAATCAGGTAATTTGGTATTCTGCCATTCCAAAGTGCCTTTGTTTTTAGAAAAAAATAACTAAAGTTAAATAAATAATCATTCCTTTTTTTTTTCAATTGGAAAAAAATGTTTTACATTATATAATTACATGCATCGCCGACCCTCCCCTATACATTCCGCTCCCCTAACAAATCGCATTGCTTTTATTTAGGCTATTCATACCACTGGAATCAACAAGTTAACGTATGAATGAAAACGTTTTATTACCATACGTCATTCAGTTAGGGACGTAGAAGCAACAGGTTCCATAAACAATGGCTGTAATTTGAGTGTCAATTCATTGAAAAAGTTCTATCTTGAAAAACGTATCATATTCCACTCAGCATGATTTAAGATAAGCATACTTCAATCTTATCTTCTAGAGAGTTTCTGAACTCAATAGATAACCAACATAACTGTCTCATAGACGTTGATGACTCTAGGGTTTTAAGCGACCCTTACACGATCATTCGTCAATGAACGTCACAAGAAGGGCAAAGATTGCTCGGGATCTCTTTGATCATGAAGAACCCTACACGTTCAATCATTACTGATCATTGCTGACGCCATTTTAGCTCAGTTGTAAACTAACAAACAGCATAGATAAGCTTATTTGGACATTGTTCTTTATAGTATCGGACATCAAGAGTAAAACGGAGATATACTAATTACTTCCTAGTGCCTGAAAATCGTTTAGACCAAAGTTAGAAAAATATAAGTCAAATACTTACAAAAATTTAGGAACATTATTGCAAAAATAATCAATTTGTTAAGAAAAATAGAAAAATTAATGACAAATAAACACAACAGTTAAAAATTTTTTTTTTCTATAAGTAAAAAAGTTTCTACTTTTTTTTTCTTCAATTTATTGCCCAATTGACTATTTAAAGGAAATGGGTTATAAAATATAAACAAGTGATGTGAACAACTATTTAACTATTTACTTTTAATGAAAACCAGGAATTTATAATGGTTGTGAGGCCTAGGTAAACTAACCTATCTAGGAGTATGGTTAGTCTTCCCACTACTTTTACCTCAGTATCCCCTTCACTTCTCGTGAATGAAACTTTGGTTTCCGGATGTTCGGAAATTCGCCAGACACCTTCATTCACTACCTTACACGATAATTCGGAACGTCATTAGTGCCTCGGAATGCAATTCCGAATGACCGTGTAGGGTTCCCTTTACGCCTTAAAGCCCAAACAAACAAACTTCAATTTCATTATATTGCTTACATTTTTTTTTACTTCCACTTACTCATACATAAATATATACACGAATTTCATTCTTCGTCTTCCTCTTAGATTAAGGTGACCAGAAGTAATGCTTTGTGCGGACAGTCGCGATTTGAAACAATTTGTCCCGCTTGGAAAAAATGCACGTTTAGCTAATTAAGCTAGGGAGCGGCGGTCATGTAGCTATTTCGCCAGGATATGAGTTTTATATATTTCTGTTGATTTTATAATGTTAAGCTTCAATAATAACGAATAATTGTGGAGAGCTGATTATTGAGAACTGCTTAGCAAAGTTCGCATTGTTGATCAATTGTTAGAATTCAATAGCCATTGTTTTAAATTGAATAACAGCCAAAAAAAAAATCTTTTTAATAAGAAATTGTTACCAAAAATATATATATTGATATAGAAAAGGTTAAATCTTTAGCATCAACAAATTAACTTTAATAATTACACTGATGATAAAAAGATTCCCAACCATAGACCATTAAAAGATCATTAACATAACAATTTGTTGTAAAAATTCGTCATAATAATTTGTGGCACAAATTTAGATAACCTGCGCCACTGTACTAACATGTAGTGTTGCCCAAAATCGGTCTTGTCCTTACACTTTGCATGCCGCCTGACTGTTGCAAGACCAAGACCAGGACTGGTAAAAAAAATCTATTTTTTAAATAAAAATTAAGGTAAAATAGTTATTAATACTTGACAATCTTAGTTACTATATGTTAATAATTGGTATAAACAATATACTTTTGTACTTAACTCCTCTAATTTTTCATTCGGGCTTAGTTAGGTTTCTCCTATCTAAAAAATTACAGTAACATCTCTATAGTAATAAGCTAATAAGTAAATGCAAGATTGTTGCGAGACTCTTGCGCAAGATCAAGACCATGACCAAGACTGAGTTTACAAGACCAAGATTCGTCTCGGTCTCGCATTTGGGCAACATTAGTGACATGGGCCTAGAACTTGTGAATTATATCGGATTAACTTGCTATTTAGTACCTTAATGTTTTCAAGGATCACAGAAACACGAATATGCTGTCAAAATTAGAAAATATGCACAAAAACAGGAAATTCCGGTATCTTTGTTTAAATGTGGCAATTTTAAAATTTGACAATAAATTAACTTCGAAAATGATAAAGACGTCTTTAAAAATCGCCTAATTTTAGACATTTATTTATTATTACTGTCAATATTACTACGTATAATCATTAAATAAATTAGTCTTAATTATCATTAAATAAACATTTTCATGAAAAAATATCTGTAGCAAAATTTGGAGTTAATTCTATTTGGAACCGCCTGATAAGAAATCAGAATATATGTATACCTGCCAAATTTAAAGTTTTTGAATCGGTGGCAAGAGCTATAGTTTGTTATGGCTCAGAATTATGGGGTTATGAGGAAATACGGGAGATCGAAATTTTTAACATTTTTTTGCAAAGGAACTGTTCTTACTACCGAAGAACTGTCCAGCTTACATATTATATCAGGAAAAACAATTAAAACCTTTATTCTGTCTGACAACACACCTCGGTCAGTTAAACACTTATTACTAGAGTGTCTTCAATACGAAAAAAAGAGACAAAAATTAAAGTTGCCCACGACAATGATCGATATTTCGGAAGGCAGGGAGGAAGTATTCATCATTCTCTTCAAATATTTAATGGAAGCAAATTATTATAAGAGAATATAAAAATTAGGAATTACCGCCAATGACCCTCTAGGGTAGAGGTGGATACAAATTAAAAAAAAAATAAAAAAATTGTTAAAGCTAAATTTGTTAAAGCTAGTTAAGTTATAGGAGATATAGTACATATTATATACATAGAGGTATAGTGCATAGGAGATTAGTACGAACTTTGAAATCGTTCGGACATTTCTACATACAAAAATAATTTCAAATATATTTTAACTACCTTTAAGCAGATCATTGTGGTTAAAACTAACACGAATTTTTCTTTAGCAACAACTCGTTAAAAGTAAAAATAATCAATATTCCGGAGTATATCGAAGCTTTTTTTAAATTGCAGTCTTTGCAAAAATTTTAAAAACACCTATTTTCGTTAGCAAAAAAGGAAAAAGATTCGAAGTAAAGCAAGTTTAATACATTATTATGAATACAGAATAAATAAAGCATTATTATTATTTTATTTGTCAACACTTTTACAAAAGGTTTTTTGTTTACTTGAGAGGGGGAGAATCAACTCCAACCATCTCAGGTATGTTCTATTTTAATTTCTATCGAATATTGAGAAAGCTTCTTACAATTATTATTAGTATTATTATATTTTTTCTAGTAAAGCAAAATGACAGTAAGAATTGAATAAAGTTTCAAGAAAAAGTTATAAACGACCAATTCAAACCAAGCAACTTTACAAAACCTACAAATCACTTGAAATTTCACAAAATGACCATGAACTATTCAATAGAACTATTCAACAGTGAAAATTTATATTCTGCCAACTGAAAATATTCTCACGAATTCCAGAAGGTATCAATAAAATAGTTTATCTAGTTTTTGGAGTTCTAAAAATCAAAAACTATTTTAGTCGATATCGCAAGTTTTCCCATTCTCGTCCCACTGCGCGTCTGGCCCTAAAGCACTTCTAATACTTCAAAGCGAAAGTTGCTTTGATTACATTAAAAACTATTAAAAAATATGAAATTTAGTAAATTACTCAAATACGAGATTACTAAAATATTTATTGCATAAGATATTTCTCAAAGAAAGCTAACATCATAACCAGGGCCCGAATATTTATCCAGTAAAAACCCACAGAAGATGTCACTTAATATGCAGAAAAAACCCTGAAGTTTTACAAGATTTCTGATTATCAGACCCCCAATTGCTTTTAGCAGTGTCAGATGCAACGTCCTGGTGAAGACATACAACGTAGGTCGAAACTTCGGCAAATTCAATAAAGTACTATTATAGTATATAGTATTATATATTGACCACTCAGCCGTCAAACTCCTCAAATACAATAATTTCAGTTTTTTTTATATCTAAACTAAAGAATGAAAATAACTAAACATATCCGGCTAGTAAGGTAAATAAAAAAAAAATCAAATAACACAAACTATTAACAAACGAAAACAAAAATAACTGTATTATAGTAGATTGATAATTTACTGTCGTGGATATATTGAAGAGAAGTTGGTTGGGATATTCAGTCAAACAAATATCAAAAAATAAAAATTAAAGTTATTTTAATTTTTGCTGACGTTTCGGCCCTAGTTTCCAGCCTTTATCCGGTATAAGAAAAGACGAGATCATATAGTACAGAGTAACGAAAAACCAAATGTAAAACGTTTCTGAAATTATATTATAATTATATATTATTACATAAATTATATTTTTTGCTCGGTTTCTAGGTCGTGTTGGGAACAATCTTCGGTTATGTATATCATAACCAGTTATTCGGTTTTCCGACCAGTTATCACCAAAACAAGTTTCATTCAAATCTATGATGCACATCCGTAAGCACCCCTTATAAAATTATAACTATTATTATGAAGAAATAGCAAAGATAAATAAATTTAAATAAAAAAATATATAAATATAAATATAAATATATATATATATATATATATATATATATATAATATATATAAAAATGTTTAAATATACCTCAGTATTTAAATATTAATATTGTTAATACTGCTTATTTATTTATTTTTTAATAATAATAATTAAGAAGAAAACATAATTGAAATAATTGTGTATTTATATATCATTGTAAAAAAGATAACTATTTCATTGATGTTTTGTCAAATTATATTAGAAATAAATATTTAATTATATTAATATATAAATAATATAATTAAATATTTATTTAATTAAATATTTCTAAATAAAAAATCTTGAAAACAAAATTTAAAAAGAAAGGAATACAAATAAGCATGGCTAGGGAACGACATATGTGACCCCTAAGGCAGGTAACAATATTGACATTGGTTACCATCGCCGCGACTCCGCACAGCGTCACAATGACTTATCGTTAATGAACTAACACAACTCTTCTCCTGGCAAGATGTTTACATCGCCCAAGGTTGGGCCAGACGATACTAGAGGCGCCACTGGCGGATCGATTCCGGCAACAAGGTCAAGATGTCTCTTACATAACGGGGATGCTGGGTGGATTATGACCATAACATATGCAAAACATACGTACTCCTCTCCATCCGCTGTTCAGGCCTATTGAGGCTAGGCCATTCCTTGTATATGACCTGCCCGATCTCCTCCCAATAGGCGATCTTGGATTCTCCAGACTCCCTGGCCCTGCTGGAGTACAGCGCTGGCCTCTTCATCACCTCCCTGATAAAAGCCTCTGTGTCGAACATAACAAATATTAAGAAACGGTCCTTAAAGGATAAGCGCACGAGGGCTACTGACGCTCGAAGCGCTGGCCACACCACGGCGCCATCTAGCGGCGATTCAACGCGCTATCGATTCCTGCGATCGCCCCGCGCCCACTGCTCTTTCTACATCGAGATGTTCCACGCCCTGGAAGAAGCAATCCCAGCAAGATCGGGCTAGCTGGAGTTAACATCCAGTTTCACTATCCCCGAGAACTAGACTTGAGCACTAGCTAATTTTTATTCAGCTAAGGTTTAGCTAAACATCTAATTATTTGCAAAACTATCTGCGATAAATGTTTACGACAGATGAAGATAATTTAGCTGTTAACTGTTGGTTCGTCGCTAATTTTAGATGTTAAACTATCTGTTAGCTGAAATGAATAGGTGGTTTTTTATAGCTGAATTAGCTCTTATGACAACTAAAATTAATAACCTTTAGCATTAGCTATCGCTATTTTATTAATTTAAAATTATTTATTGGTATTCAATAATAATTAATCCGAATTTGGTTTTACAATAATTAGTTGTACATAATGATAATCTGGTACCAATGTTAATCAGATAACATACTATTCAGCTGAATTATGATTGAGAATTTAGTTCTAAAGGTGTATTTTTGGGAGCGAATAATTTGATGACATATTTGACAACTAATTTATGACTACAGTAATAACGCAGTTTTTAAGACTTAAATGTTTTATGCCAGCAGTTTATACACAATAGTCCGTGGCACAGACCCCATTGTATCAAGTCATTAACATCCACCTGAATCTTCGTAAGCAGCTTCATTGCGTAACCTACAACTGTTTTATTTACGAAAATCCTCGGAATAGGGGAGTTTTCAATCTGGAGGTCGGAAAACTTTGTCTATTTAATCAGGTACTAAAACTCGTAGATACCTTACCGTAGTTTTTTATCAATATAAAACTTATTTTTAGCATTATAAAATCAACAGAAATAATATGGAACTCATATCCTGGTGAAATAACTCAATGGCCGTCGAAAACCGTATATTTCCGTTCTCCTACTATTCCCTACAGTAAGTAGCTTAACCTGCATTCTTTCCAAAAATTGAAGTTTTCCCAAAACGCCGCGGTGCGAGGGACATATTGTTAAAAATCGCGACTGTCCCGCCAAGAGCGGGACGTCTAGTCATCGTAAGGTATGCATAATCATGCCCTCCTTCCCCTCCCCCAACCAAAAAAAAATATCATTGCCACCCTTACTTGTATAATTAATATGTATCTATATTAGATGTTATGTCGATATTTGATTAAAATATAGTATTACATTATCAGTAAATAATTATATTAATTAATAATTATCATATTTTTTTTAAGATCTTTTTATTAGTATATAATACATTTTGCCACACTATAGCACTGATATTAAGAGCATTGAGTACTATAGCTGAATGAGCCAAAAAATAAAAAGTCTACCAAGTAAGGTCATTATAATAGCTTCCTCACCGTTTTCATTTGCTAAAAAATATCTATATTAAAAGGTCTAAAAATTTTCTTATGAGAATAAAATCTCTGAATGAAGCCATTTTCGGAAATTCAGTAGTTCCTCAACATACAAGGGCTTGATATCGACGAGTTTTGTTTTTATTAAGTACTAAAATGTGAAAAAGTCCGCATTTGCAGATTGCGCATATTTGATAATACGAAATTAAAAAACAAATTCCAGTGCATACTGGATATGTATCTCGCTACTGTTAATGCAGATGACGTATATAAATATTGAGTGTTTTACAGGAGAGCATAAAAATTATTTATTTATTTATGATTTATTAGTATAATTTTATATTTTATTGCCCTGACTACTTAACTTCAAAAATAGAATAAGAATCGAAAACTTTCACATACGAACCTCGTATTAACAGCAGTGATCTATACTTAATAGGTATGTTTTCACTCGTAAAATGGATGGAACAAAAAATCCATAGCAAAAATTCAACTTTTTGTTTGTTCCGAGTTAACGAGAACAATACTTTTCTTCAGTCAGAACAAAACAAATTAAGCTGTAATATAAAAATATTAGCGAAGTTAGGGCTCAATTTTAAGGATGTTTAAGGAGAAAATCAAGACCACGATGAGCTGGTTAAACTTTAGTGGAAATAAACACAATCACAAATAAGACTTTTTTTTACAAATTCAGAATATAAATTACTTTAAATTTACTGAAAATTACACGAAATTTATGTAACGGCAATAAATGTCATCCCAGTAACGTTTGGAATAGACGAAAGAATGTAGTATAAATTAATTTTTTGAATAAAACTTAAAAATTTTATAACCCCATAAAAATATTGAAATAATCTAACTCCTACTCCATATGATCAGTGCCTTCCGCATTTCACAGCCATTATATTTTTAACAATTATTTATATCAGTTTTAATTATTAAATGAAATTGATTCTAGGTAATTTCTATACTGTCTTCCAAATTTCCTCCAAGTTTGAGTCAGAAGAAAGCAAAAGTTTTATTTATTTTTTTTAGTATTAGATAGAGTTTGATGAAATTGATGGCTATTTCATTTTACGTTTAGCAATCCCTAAATTCCCTCCAAATTTGAGCCAAATCGAACTAGTTTCTGCGTTGAGCTTGCGTAAGAGGAAGTGCTGGTTAGAATTTAATAAACTTGATATAGTACCATCTAGACACCAACCAGCACAATTCCTGAAAATTTCATGATAATCACATTAACGGTAGTAGGTGAAATGCCCGTTACATCGATTTGACTACAGACAGACAGACATCGACCAAATTTGATCCTTGATCTCTTAAACGTAAAACGCGAGTGGAAATTCTCGAATCTGAGCACAACAATTTTTTTAAAGTCTCGCACGAATACAATGCTTCACAATGGTCAGTTTTTAAATATATACTTAATAGGTGTTTTCACTCGTAAAATGCATGGAACTAGAAAATCTAAAATAATCAAAATTCAACTTGTTGTTTATTCAGAGTTACCGAGACCAATACTTTTCTTCAATCAGAACAAAACGCATTGAGCTAGAAAACATAAAAATATGGGTAAAGCTTATACAACTTCGATATTTAAGGAGGAAATCGAGACCAAGACGAACTGACCGAACTTGCACGTGCGTAAGCTGAAGAATTCAATAAAAATGATATGGGACGACCTAGACACCAACCCGCACAATTCCTAAAAATGTCATGAAAATCGGATAAACGGTAGTAGGTGATATGTCCGTTACATCGATCTGACTATAGACAGACAGATAGACACCGAACCAAATTAATTCGGTGATAAATATTAAAACCAATTTATAAAGAACCCAATTTAAATATACGTTGGCTATGAAAGTATATGTAGTCAGAAAGTTGTAAGTACAAATATAAGCAAACAATAAATCCTTTCAATCTACCATGGATCAATTATAACAGATATATTTATCTTAATGTTACCCAGTAGCCTAACAGAAATATTTATTGCATTTTATAGTTCAATGAAAAAATAAAGTGTTAGCTGTTGAGTTTGTCTCTACACGACGCCCCAAGTGCAATAAACGTTCGTGATTCTCGTAGTTTAGGGCATTCTTGGCTCACACTAATGCGAGCTAACGCTATTGTTGGACTTTGGGAGAAAAAACAAAATTAAAAATTTTGATGTTTGATTGCATTAGTGAAAAATCTGGTGTGCGCAACACACAACTTTCACTTACCGCTCTACTTTGAATAGAAATTATTTTCTGGCAATGCTGGGTTATTATAAAATTCTAAGTGCATTTTAAACGGAGCTAAAGTTTAAAGCTTCAGATAACAAGTCATTAGGACCATTATAATTACAAAATGTCTATTTAATATATCGACGGTAGGCAATAAAAATCTAGTCACTCCATCTGTTTTTATAAACCACACAACTTTCTTTGCTTTTATAAACTACAGAATGACTAACTCCAATTTTAACATTTTTGAATAATGTCAATTTAGTAGGAAATTCCATAAACTTAAAAAAAAAAAAAATATATATATATATATATATATATATATATATATATATATATATATATATATATATATATATATATATATATATATACAATATCAACAAAAAAGTGTATACTTTTTGAGTTATTCGAAATTTAATTTTACCATCCCTCGTAACATTTTTTCTAGCTTCTTTCCGTTGAAGTATATTATATAGATAAATTTAAAGAGTGTCGAGAAAATTATTTTAGCCAAGTTTCATTGAAATCGGTACATTCGTTTAGGCGCTACAGTCTATAGCAACGCAGGTTTTTCTGCATTTTTTTTTTCTCCTTTATTAACTTATCAAATTCTTTCAAAAGTTATATTTAGCATTTTTTCGTAATTCTGAATAATGCGAAATGATTAACTTTTTTAAATAAACCATATTAAAGGTACTTTAGAAGAAGACATATATGAACAATGAGCATTTAAGCCCTGTAAATTGACATCAACGGGGAGAAGACCTAAATGATATTAAAGACCACTTCATTATACAATGATACACCGAGTTTAATCAAAATCGTTAGAGCCGTTTTTGAGAAAATTGTAAAAATGTGTTTCAGCGTTCATATAAGCACTTCCGGGTAGACGATTTTAACGAAAAAGTTACTGTCACATCCGGCTCATATACAAACCTTAAATACTTAATATCAGTTTCGTACTACTTTTCGTTTATGAGCTAGACTGTTAACACATACACACAGACACACACACACACACACACACACACACACACACAGACCATTTTGGGACACTTGGTTATTTGGACTCAGGGGACCTCAAAACATGTATTTCTGTTGAAAACTGAGATTCGAAAATTTTCACGATCGCAATACTTATCCTTACTATATATTACATATATATATATATATATATATATATATATATATATATATATATATATATATATATTAAATTTAAATGTTTTAAATGTTAATGGCATATAATAATAAAAATAAATAAATGATTATTGCAGTTTGATATGGCTGTCACAACTACTTTAAATAAAACACAGGTTTTAAATCTTTCCTCAACACACTTGCCTACCTACCACAAGGTAGCGTTTTAAGCCCAACCCTCTATTCTCTATGCAATACTGTCTTTCCACGACATCCTACTTCAGCAATTATTTCTCTTTAGAACAAGTTTTGTGACATTGATAAATGGTTCTATAAATTTAAAATCAATCCATGTAAATTGCTCTTCAAGCAAAGCTTCATGTCTATCTATTCCATTTACACTTAAACCGAAACTTGTAAATTTGGTTTTATGTTTATTAAATGATCACTCGAAGATTTAAACAGTGATTCGAAATCCTGCTAATTTCTCGGAATGAACTTACCTTTTTACGGTCAATTGAATATGATAGAGAATTTGTCATGTCTTAATAAAAATAAATACTTTATATAGAATACTTATGGTATATCTTTTTTAATTTTTTAATAAATAGTAAACGTTCGACTTATTAATATTATTATTAGGTAGTTAAAAGAGAGAGAAACAAGTATTTTAATTTATTTTCTAAATCTTTAACATTGAGCTAATGATTGTTTTTATCTTTTTGTTTCAGGTAAGAACGTTTGTTTCATTCTGTAAGTGTTCATTATTTTTTAATATATGGTATATGTATACATTATTTTCAAATTTCTTATATTATGTAATTTGAAGTTTCTTTTTAACATACTTTATTAGTTATGTACTTTTTTTTTTGTATATCGTATTCTCTCAATCGAGAACAATAATAATAAGAAAAGAATACATTCACACAATTTATGAAGATTTCATTATTTTACATTTCGATAGGAAAAATTACAAATGAAAAACGAAATTATTTGAATTTTGTTTATATTTTTATTTAGTTTTTAGAATGACAATACAATCTGCCATTGAAGAGCAACAAGTATTCAGGCTACAAGTGTTAATATATACAAACAAGAGGAAAATAATTAAAGAAAAAAATAATAAATTATATTATATATATATATATATATATATATATATATATATGGGGCTGGGGTAGCCTTGCTGGCTAAGGCGCTTGCAATAGATTCTCAGAGTTAAGCAACGCCGAGCGTACGAAGGATTTTAGGGGATTCACTTAGACTAACGATGTACTCGATTCCGTTCTGAAAACTGACGACAACAAAGTTACAACACTTTTTTTTTAGTATACCTTCGCCACGATTAACTTCAAATTTCGACGAGCCCCCCTTAAAAATTCAAAACCCCGTAAAAATGTCGCTCTCTCAAAAATTTTGAAGGCACCAAATTGACCATTATAATTCAAATTTCTCATTTCATTTTTTCAATATACCTTAATTTCTACTACACAATTTATATATTCTCGCTCAGTTGAATTAATACATTAAGTTTAGTTAAAATCGTAAGCAACGTTTTCTAGATAATTCTAATAATTGTAAAATCAATATTGCAAAGAGGCACTTAAAATCAGCCGATTTTGACGAAAAAGTTTTAACAAACCTTAAATACGAAACTATATTTTCGTTTTTCAGCTGGACCAGGGGTCTCCAAACTACGCCCCGGAAGCACCTCCAATCCGGCACGCGATGGTTTCTTTGATTACATGATACAATTTTAAGATTATTCAAACTTTAGCGTGTATAGGTATGTATATATTTTTAGTTTTTTTTTTCAACTAGCAATAACCAGGAGCAATAATAATAGTAATAATTAAGCAATATTTTTACTTAGGACTCCACCTGGACAAACGTCTAACTTGGAATCCTCATACCAGATTGAAACGACATGAAACAGCTCGACGTTTCCGACTACTTCAACAATTACTAGACAAACGCTCTAACCTTCCAATTAATTACAAAAGCCTCATTTACATTACTATAATAAGGCCTATTTGGATTTACGGAGTTGAGGTATGGGGCTCCACCGAATCTTCAAATTCCTCTCGTATCCAATCCTTACAATCCAAAATCCTTCGAAAATTCTCAATGCTCCTTACTTAGTTACAAATAAAATCACCCACAATGACCTTGATGTTCCTTATGTATCAGATTTGGCCCAATCCAGATATCTGTCCTTCCATAATAAACTTTATAACCATCCCAACCCTCTTGTTTCTAACCTTGTTTCCTATTCAATTCCTGATAACCCTCCGAGGCGTCTGAAAAGAAGATGGCCACGTGATCTCCTAATATAGACATATTATTAGAGTGCTACCTATGGGTAGTTTCTCAACATGTGTTTCATGTCTTTATATCCATGTGCGAATTTACTAGATTTGTTTTTTTAATACAGTTGTAAATATCATATAAATAAATAAAAAAAAGGTTTTTTTCATTTCCTTATTTTTTAGTTATATTATTTTATGTATTGTATATACATTTTGACTATTATTTAATTGTTATTTTGCTTCTGTTTATTTTATTTTTTTTTTTACATATAGTATGAATCTGGTCTTACCTCACTCGATAAATAAATTTTAATAATACGAAATATAGTAAATCACTTGAACATTGCATGAGTTATTTCTCTTAAAAAGTCCATTTCACAAGTGAAATGTCATTTATTCTTCACAAGTCATGGCCCGTAGGACTTCATGAAGGTCACACTGAGAAGCGCGATACTTGAGCCGGGCGTAAGTTGAGCAACAGCTTGGTGAACGGATGATTCCAGCCATGGTGAGATTCGGTTAAACATAGAATAGAATGGAATAGTCTAGAAAATGCACTTAAGCGGCAGAAAAGCGGTACTGGCGTGGGTGCCTACAGGCCTCTACCACACTATTCAGTACTCATAAATGGCTTAGTTACAGAGTATAACTAAGCCATTTATGAGTACTGGTATGTGATGTGGTATAAATGATGTGGTAGAGGCCTATAGTCACCTAGGCCAGTACCGCTTTTCTGCCGCTTAAGTGCATTTTCTACGGAACCGTTTCAAATATTTTAAAAATTAATCAATGTTTTAGAAAAAGAAATATATTTTCCAGATATTTTATTTTAGCACGTTTTGCGTTATTATTAGCGGTTTAGTTACAAACAAAGTTTGATTTTCAACTTGAAATTATTTTTGTGAAAAAATTGACTTTACTGATGTTTTTATTGCCTACCTCAATTATTGTTTTAATATTTTTTCATGTTTTATCTTTCTCTGATTATCCAGCTTTGATTAAAGACCAACTATGACGTAATTAAGCCAAATTCTGATTCTCAATGACCAAAGAACTAACTAAAGTTAATAATGACCTTCATAATTCAATCTCCATTGTTCCCACCACCTCTATGCAGACGATTCCCAGATCTACCTATCCTTTTCTCCCTCTGAGTTATTGGTAGCATTTACCAAGAAGACCTTGATCGAATCAGTGCCTGGGCAAATGTGAATGGATTAAAGTTAAATGCTGCCAAAACTCAGGCCATTGTCATTGGTTCCAAGCCCATTATTAGATCCCATAGTGACTTTTCCATATTACACCTTAATGCCCAGCCAATTTCCTTCTATTCCTCTGTTAAAAATTTAGGATTTTTCATAGATCAAACCCTCTCCTGGAACTACCATATTTCTTACATTTCCCGTCGGACAATTTCTACCCTTAAACTATTTCATCGCTTCCGCCATCTCCTACCTCAACATACCCGTAGACTCCTAATTTCCTCTCTCATCTTCCCCCACTTTGACTACAGCTGTGTGGTATATGATATGATGGCCTCTCGGTGGAGCTCCGTGATAGACTGAAAAGATTAATGAATAGCTGCGTAAGATTTGTTATTGGTGCCCCCGAGGTATTCCCATGTCTCTCACCACTACACTGAGTTAAGGTGGCTCTTCCCGTCCTTTAGAAGACAATATTTCCTAGGTACGTTCCTCTATCAAATCATCAACAACCATCATCCTTCTTACGCCTACAACCTTCTCCAATTCAAGTCCTCAGTCCATTCCCTTTCAACAAGATCTCGACCTTCTGACCTCTACATCCCTTCGCACAGACCTGCCTCATTTCAGAATTCCTTTATAGCTGTCAATTTCTGGAATTCTCTACCTATCAAAATTCGGCATTCCCCCTCCATATTCACATTCAAATGCCTCTTATTCCAATTCCTATCCCAAAAACAGTCAGATACTTGATACACTTTCGATATTATGCATTTCTAGTCATCATCAAATGATAGCACTATTCTATACTGTGAACTTCACTAGGGATATTACAATATCTTCCGGCTCTTAATGCCACTGACCGTATCTATTGTTTTTTTGTTTTTTTATTATTATATTTTATTGGTATATAATTAAATCTGTACCTCTAGCATTTGACAATGATGAGTCTACATATTAATCATTATTTAAAGACACTGATGTTTTATAATGTCAGCTTTGTCTTTTCTTTGTTAGCGGAAACACACCTCATTTTAAAGAAGAACTCAATGTATTTTTTATTATTTTATATTTCAAAAGAGTATAATTATAACTTTTCCTACTGTACATAGTCTTAAGTGTTTTATCATAGTTTTAAGTGTTTTGTATATAGATTTTTTTTTTATTTTTTTTTGTATATAGCTTGTTTAACTAATATTTTCTTTACTTTCTCTTTTTTATTATTGTTTTATTTTGGCCAGATGTAGTACTTTAATTATGTTCTATTATGTTATTCTAAAGGGACTTTGTCCCAGAATAAAGTTATTTATTATTATTATTAAAGTCAAAGTCGTCAGTCCGCCATGTTTGAAAGCCATTTTGGCAGTGCGTTCACTTTTTTTGAGAACATTGGTTTTTTTTTAATAAATAGTTACAAGGAACACAACGATATGCAATTTATAGGAATGTGGGGCTGGAAGGAATGCACGGTAGGGGGGTCTGAGACAAACCCAGGCCATTTTCAGAGATTCGGCTATTTAAACTCAGATCTTAAAACGTGCATATCCTTGGAAAACTTATATTCGATTATTTCAAGATCAAGATGTGAAAAATTGGAATAATCTGGCGCGGTGAATCGGATAACTTTCATTTACTACCGTATTTTCACTAGAAATTATTTTTTTTTTTAAGATGATAAATCTTAAGAATAATAATTAATTTATAAATACAAATTAATGTCAATTAAAATAATGTAAACTGGTAGAACCAAATATTATTAACAAAAGGCACCACTTGAAGCAACACCGGTGGTATCAAGATGATTTAAAATCATATTAAGACAAAAAAGTCTACCTTTGTTCGAACTCGAGATTGGAAAAGAAATTAATTTTAAAACTATGCCGAACGATCATTGAATTCTTAATTCTATAGTAAAATTTGAGGGAGCTAAATCGTAAGCGACTCTTACACGCCACTAATGACGTTCCGCACGATCGTGTAAGGTAGTGAATGAAGTGCTGATGGACGTGCCTGGCGGATATCGGAAAATTCGGAAATCAATGGTTCATTCACGAGAAGTAGAGGGGAGACTGAGGTAAAAGTAGTGGTAGACTAACCATACTCCTAGATACGTTAGTTTACCTAGGCCTCACAACCATTATAAATTCCTGATTTTCATTAAAAGTAAATAGTTAAATAGTTTTTCATATCCCTTGTTTATATTTTATAAACCATCTTCAACTATATTTTTTTTATAGTCAACTGAGCAACAAATTAAAAATATAAGTGAAAACTTAACAATTTACTTAAAGAAAAAAAAAAATTTTAATAGTTCTCTATATTTGTCAGTTCTTTTCCCATTTTTTCTCAACAAATATATTATTTTCGCAATACCTTTCCTTGATTTTTGTTAGTAGTAGACTTTTATCAAACCGATTTTCTATGAGGCTAACCTTACTACTAGACTGGTTAGTTTACCTATATCTCACAACCATTGTACATTCCTGATTGTTAAGTAAATAATTTCATAAAAATAAATAGTTTTTTAAATCCCTAGTTTACATTTGTATTAACCATTTTCAACTATTGTTCTTTAAATAGTCAAGTGAACAATAAATTTTTATAAAAAGTGAAAACTTCACTTTTTACATATAGAAAAAAATCTTTAACTGTTCTGTTTAGTTGTCATTATTTTTTCTTAACAAATTGATTATTTTCGCAATATTTTACCTAAATTTTTGTAAGCAGTTGACTTATATTTTTCTAACTTTGATCTAAACGATTTTCAGGCTCTATTAAGTAATTATTATATCTCTATTTTTCTGTCGATGTCCAATACTATAAAGGACAATATCCAAATAAGCTTTTTAAATTAAACAAATTATTATAAGTGGACAATCCATCAGATCTATGGTATCTCATGTCAACTGAGCTAAAATTGTCAGTAATGATTGAAGTGTAGGGATCTTCATGGTCAAAGCAATCTCGGCCAATCTTTGTCATTGTTGTGACTCCACGAATGATCGTGTAAGATCCTCAATACATTGTAAAAAGGTAATACCGCTCAGAAAACTGTAGAAAGTCTATTTCGTAGATAAACCATGACCTGTATTCAAGTCTAGTTGGGGGCGAGGAGGCAGAGCGGTCTAGCGCGAATTAGCGAACTCTTTACTGTTCAAATTTACTTTTATTGTAAAATAAAGAGTTACATTAACATTTATAATGATACTTGTTTCAAACTATTCATGTTACGCTTAAAACTTATGGTACATGTCTGACTGCAAAACTTGAAATTGTGTGCAGAATATTGTGAAGCTCAATGTATACGAAATGATAAAGGAAGGGATGGCGGATATTACCCACCATGTGCTAATTATAAACTCTTGGCACAAATGATCTTTCCGGGAGGATGTCAGTAGGCCTGGGCATTTGCGGGATGTCCTCTAATTTATTGCTAACAGTCGTCTCAAATTGAGTTGTTCTTAGTTGACATTGACAAACAATAACTGGTATTGATTTGTTCGCACATGGCCAGAAGCCTCTTTGAGACAAGTAGTAATAATTATAGCTATTTAATTCTCGTGTGCAAAACACGCGTTGCCCGGCTACCGAACAATTGTGACACCGAAGTTTAAAAGATATGAAATTATTAATATGAGAAGGAGTTAGTCGGGGGTTCGATCAATTAAATACTAAATTTTTAAAAAATAGTATTTTTAATTGTTTCGCCTTACAACTATAATTATTTTCCACGTGACAAATTGTTATATTTCGAAATAAATAAATTAAAAACAAAATTGTTTCGTTCGAAAAAAAAAATCGACCTTGCAGGTCTTCATCAGGGCGTTGTATCAAGCACTGTAGGAAGCAGTTTATCATCGATTGCTTCCTGTAGTGCCTGATATGATTTATTTGAACGCACCCCCCCGACCAACACATCATTATAAAATTATTAATAGTTCACGTTTCGGTGCCATGGAGGCTTTTAACTCTGGCATTATTCCTCCGCTCTCACCCCTGCCCCGGGATGTAGCATAAAATCAACGTATATTCCAAAAGGCGGGGAAGGAATGGAAAAATAATTAAATAAATAAAATAATAAGTCCAGATAAGACAACTATTAGAAAGAGTCTTGTACTTCAAATAGTCAGTATTTTTGTTACTCGGAGAAAACCATTGGGGATTTCACTTCACAAATTTTCAAACCAGTTTCTCCTCAAACAAATAACAATATTAACGCGGAAGAAATGTAAATTTGTTAGCTACTAACGATTCTGATAATCTGAATGGGCAGAATGGAAATGAAAATAATTCCTCCGCTGAACACATTACTGGAATTAGATAAAACACATAAAACAGTGATTTCAAAACTACTAAAATTGGCTTAAAAACAATAGATTTAGCTTTTCAGAACTTAAGTTTATTGAAAGTGATATATGAAGATGAAAGCTATTGATATGAAAAGTGGAAAAAAAGAGCATATATTTAATTAATAATGCTTCATTAGGTTTAATAATTATATTGTATGTATTCAAATATTAGCAGTATATTTATTTCATGAAATATAGCAACACTGTCTTGATGAGGCGTCTCAAACCCTTTTGGCCCGCAGACCACATTGAGACCTCCACCTAGTCCTGCGAGCCATGGCATGTGAGGAAAAAAGAAAACTTGTTATAACAATGACACTTTAGTAGTGAAATGAGCTTTGAGTAGTATGACCAAAAAAAGGACACGAAGATAAACAAATAATTTTCTTAAATATAATTTTCCATAGGAATTTTTATTTGTTGGGCGACTGGCTTACTAGCCTCTCACCTCTAAAGAGGTAAATCTAAAAAAGTATAAGGTACTTACTCATTATTTGGCCATCATTAAATATTTATTCTACCATGCTAGCTCAGGTGAGAAGGGGTTAGGTTGGATATTTTTATAAAGCCGCGAAAAAGGTTAACAAATCTATTTACAAAAAAAAATATTAACAGAATTAATACTATGTACAATAAAAAGAAAAAAATGCAAGGAAAAAGAGAGAATTTGAACATAATTACTATATACAATTAAAGATAAATAGGAAGATATTTAAGATAATAAAGATAGTAAAAATAACAAAAAGAATATACTTATTCTATATACAATATTATGGCATGCCACATCTAAACACCTAGAAAAGATACTCAAGATACAAGAGATCTAAGATATAAGAGCACATGCACATGCTAAAATATCAATTAGTAATCAGGCATAGGAAACAAAAGAGAGTAGAGTTTTTTTGTTTTCACTGCTTCCTTAATCTTGGTTACATTAGTTTCCTCGTGTTTGAGTAATTTACTAAATTTTCTATTTTTAAAATGTTACCATGTAATCAATTTTAGCAGTCTAGCGGGACAAATTCAAAACATGCATATATATGAAAATTTACGGAATGTTTTTGAAATAACCGATTATCATGAAGATAATAAAACATTATTTGATCAAAATTTCACTTATTACATCTTTCTGATGGATTTTATTTTAAAAAATAATTTGCATTAGTTCTTCTTATTTAGATAAAATATTTATTTAAATAGTATTACTTAAATGATTGTTTTGCACGCCACTTCAAATATCTAAAAATATAAATTTTTTAAGTATAAAATAAGTATAAATTATTACCAATTAATTTAATTTAAAATAAATTTTACGTAAATATCATCTTTAATTTTTTCGCTTCCGGGTTGTAAATTAGCTGTACACAGGTTATGCATATTTAGAAGCTGTTGCTTAGAACTGAGTTCTAAAGTTTTTATTCTGTTACATCACTATGTCAACTAAGAAATAGCTCGTGGATCTACTTTTCACCGTGCTCTGAGACTACCACACTATGAAAAATCCTTCGGAATTCAGCCTAAACTTAAAAATCTGGTGCGCGCAACACACAACTTTTACTTACTCTTTGAACTTTGAATAAAAATTATTTTCTGGCCATGTTAGGCTATTATAAAATGTTTTAAATTGCATTTTAAACTGAGCTAAAGCTAAAAAAATACAAATGCTATTAAAATAACAAAAGTCCTATTTATTATATCACCGGTTGATTATGGATTGTACGATTCGTTGATTATGGATTGTTCGATCCATTGATTATGGATTGTACGACTATAAGTCATTAAACTGTTATTTTCCATTGCAAAGTTTATTAAAACGGAATTAAGAGATTTGCAGTGTCTGTCATAGACAGGTCAAAAGTTGTCACACTAATTGTAAGTGGATTCTGTTGGAATATCGCAAAAAGAAGAATTATCAAACTATTCTTTTTATGTATGCAATTTTTTAATATTTTTTATTATTATTTTTAAACGGAGTATTTGTTTAAAAAAAATGTTATATCCTATCCTTTATCTTCGATCCTTTTCACCAAACCTCTGCTTCCCAACTCTACTATAATGACTAATATTCTGAATTCCTGTCACATCAACGCCCAATCCCTTATTGCACACTACGATGAATTCCAGAAATATTTCCTTGACTATTTTTACCATATAATAGCAATAACTGAAACCTGGCTAAAACCTTTTATCCCATCCTCCCAGATTTCCTTACCAGATTACTCGTTCCTACGTCACGATAGATCGCATCGCACGGGAGGTGGCGTCGGATTATATATCCATGACAGCCTTAAGGCCAAAATCCTTCTACAGTCTCCTTATCATGATTTTCCTCACATAGAATACATGTTCGTTGAAATCACCTCGCTTTCCTCTCCTCTGTTGTGTGCCGTAATTTACCGCCCTCCTCGTGTTCCATTTGACAACCTCTTTGAATCTTCCCTCATTAACCTGGTCTCCAACTACACCAATATTATTATTACCGGTGATTTTAACGTGAACATGCTTTCACAATCTCCCGAAAAATTTTCCTTACCGACCTGTTGTTTTCCCTTAATCTTCATCTTGTTCCTTATTCTCCTACCCACCACACGCAATTTTCCGATACTTGGTTAGATCTTTATATCTCTGACTCCCCCATCAAAATCCTTTCTTCTTCTCAACACCCAGTTCCATTTCTTTCATCACATGACCTGATCCAAATTACATACGACCTACCCGTAAAATCCTTCACTCCCAAAATAGTTTCATACCGCAATTTAAACCTTCTTTCCTATGAATCCCTTCAACCAGACCTTAATTCTCAGCAATGGGACACCATATATTCCTACAACTCCATTGATCCTATGGTATCCACCCTGACCTCAAACCTACAATCTATATTAGAAATCCACGCTCCTCTGAAAACCAAAACCTTACGCCGTCCCACTGCGCCTTGGCTGACCCGTGAGATAAAGGAAATGATGAGGGGAAGAGATGCAGCAAGGCGCAAATACCGTCGAACCCGTCTAGCTGTGGATTATGTGTCTTTCAAGGCGCTTCGCAATGGGACCCAATCCGCAGTCCGTCTTGCTAAAACCACCTACTTCCATAATGCCCTGTCCAATGCTCCCGACCCCAAATCTAAATGGAAAATACTCCGCAACCTATCCCTACCAGAGTCCATTAATCGTAGTTCCTTCGATCTTTCTCCAGATGATCTCAATAACCATTTCTTATCCTTTACTCACTCTTCCTCTCATACTTTCGACATTAAACATCACAAATTCAATCCTGAAGACTTCTTTTTCTCCCACGTGTCCTATGATGAATTACTTTCCACCATCCTAAAATCCCACACCAATGATTATGGTCCCGACAATATTCCTGTAAAACTAATAAAATCCACCCTTCCTGACCTTATTCCTGTTCTTTATCATATCTACAATTTTTCACTGCAGAACTCCATATTCCCATCCTCCTGGAAAACCGCCCTAGTCCGACCTTTGAATAAAATTGCCAATCCTACCTCACTGCACGACTTCCGTCCTATTTCTCTCCTATCCAACCTCTCAAAGCCGCTAGAACGCCTTATCCAAAATCAGCTCTCAAACTTCCTAGAGGAACGTTCCTTTATCAACCCATGCCAATCTGGCTTCCGACCCGGCTATTCAACGCAATCTGCTCTCCTTAAAATAACCCATGACCTACAAAACTCCATTGAACACCAAAACCTTACTATCCTCATCCTTCTAGATTTTTCCAAAGCGTTTGATACAGTTGACCATAACATCCTTCTTACCAAATTGCAAAACCTTCCTCTATCCAACAGTGTCCTGCATTGGTTCAAATCCTTCCTTTCCAATCGATCTCAGTATGTAGTAGTCCCTGATCAACCTCCTTCAAACACACTTCCCCTCTCCTGTGGTGTCCCTCAGGGTTCCTCTCTCTCTCCTACTCTGTTTGCTATTTACATCAATGATCTTCCCCTCCAGATCCGTCACTCCCGATACCACATCTATGCAGATGATTTCCAAATATACCTTTCCTTTCCGCCCTCCGACCTATTATCTGCCACAGAAAAACTTCAAGAAGACTTAGATGGAATTTGTGACTGGGCAAGAACAAACAAGCTGAAGTTGAATGCGGATAAGACAAAGGCAATCTTAATAGGCTCCAATCACCTCCTTAAAACTGTCCCTACTATTCCAACTCTGTTCCTACATAATAACCCCATCAAATTTCACCCCACCATAAAAAATCTTGGAATAACCATTGATCAAACGCTTTCTTGGAAAAATCATATATCCAATATTTCCCGCCGTACCATTTCCATCCTAAAACGTCTTAACTACTCCCGTCACCTATTTCCTTTTGAAACCCGTAGGCTCCTAGTCACTTCCTTAATTTTTCCCCACTTTGACTATTGCTGTACGGTATATGGGGGCCTCTCTGGGGATCTCGAGGCGAAACTAAAACGTGTGATAAATTGCTTTGTACGATTCATCTTCGGGATCCCAAGGGACGCCTCTGTTTCCCATCTTTACGCGGAGTTAAATTGGCTTTATCCTTCCTACCGTCGTAAGTATTTCCTGGCATCCTTCCTCTTTCACGCCATCCAATCCCACCGTCCTTCATACATCTCCGAGCTCCTTCAATTCAAATCCTCTGTTCGTTCCCGCAATACTCGTTCCCGGTCTTCTGATTTATACATAAGGGCCCACCGAACCGCTGCTTTCGACAAATCGTTCATTATCCGATCCTCATCTCTATGGAACTCCATCCCTTCCCATATCCGTCAATCTAATACCCTTCCTACCTTTAAATCCCGCCTGTTCAATCATTTCTTATCCATCCAGTCCCCATAAAATCGTAAATAGATACTACTGAAAATATGTACATAAGTTATTAGTTCGTTCTTCATTATTTGTTCTCCAATTTTTGTTTATCTATTTTTTTTTTCTCTTTTATTATCAACTGATCAAAATTGGAAAGCAACTTATATGTATATGTGTATATTATATATATATATTATTTTTTTAACCAAGACTGTTCAATTACTCTGTATTTTTATTTATATATCTCTGAGGCTCCTTAGCCCTCATTTCTGTCTTCCTGTATTATTCTAAAGGGACTCGTCCCAGAATAAATAAAGTATTATTATTATTATTATTTTATTTGTCAACACTTTTACAAAAGGTTTTTTTTTTGTTTACTTGAGAGGGGGAGAATCAACTCCAACCACCTCAGGTATGTTCAATTTTAATTACTATTGAATGTTGAGAAAGCTTCTTACAATTCTGGCAGTATTCAGCAGCACCGCTTTCTGAGCTTCCTTTATTACATGAGTTGGGAGGCCCAGCCTGTCAGTAGCTTCCACAGTAGACACCGGTATCAGGCCATTGCTGGAGATCACAATGCCCCTAACGGTTACTTTATTAAGTTTATACAAACTTTTTAACTCAGCTGCTAGACCTTGATATTTCCGAATTTTTTCTGCACAGACTGAGTTAATGTTTCCGTCATTTGGCACAGCGATATCTATAATTTCAGCCACCTTAATATTACCGTCAATTAATACAATATCAGGTCTGTTGTGGATCACGAGATGGTCTGTTATGAACGATTGGTTCCAATATAATTTTAAGTCATCTTTCTGGCAAATACCTTTAGGGCAATATTTATAGTAGGGCTTCGAGTCGTTTAATAATTTAATTTTTAGACCAATCGCCTGGTGATAGACTTTGGCAACATCGTCATGTCTTTTTAGGTATTCTGTACCTGCAAGAGCTCCGCAGCCTCCAGTTATGTGTTGAATGGATTCATATGTGCTTGCACAGAGCCTACATTTGTCCGATACATTCTGTTGCTTCAAGACGTGTCGCCAGTAGGATCTGGTAGCTATAACCTGGTCCTGGATTGCAGTTAAAAAACCTTCAGTCTCGGGGAACAGACTTCCTCCTACCAGCCAGCTAACAGACAAAGATTTATCTATTTCAGTCTGCTGAAGCTGGTGAAAAAACCTTCCATGTAATGCTTTTGACTTCCATTCTTCCAGGCGGTCTTTGTCGGTAATAAAGATTGGCGCAGTTTCATGAGAGGCTAATTGTAGAGCAGTGTGCCCGCGATCGAGATTGCAGATTATCTTATGGCACGGCACTGCGCTTTGTTTAAAGTACTCCCTTAGGTTCTTTTCTTGACTTCGACAGGACTTTTCGAAGTAACGACTTTTTATATCTTCGTATTCTGTTTGCATAAACTGCAAGTTTTTGCTTCATTATATCAGCATGTAAAGCCAGTTTTTCGGTAAGCTCAGATTCTAACACCATCCCTATTTGTAGTACAACTATTTCGTCGATTTTTCGTTTTACTTTTGTACTTGCTCCAACGGGGTTCCTGATATAACTCGTTATGACTCCAATATTTGCCCTGAGCGAAGCTATTTTATTTTCCAATCTTCTCTGCCAGCGTAGAAATTTTGTATGATTTTTATCTTTCTTTTTTCCTTGTTTTTCCAAGCCAAGTTCAATAATAATGACACTAGCTGCAACATAGGCCCAATGACAAACAGCTTCGACAGTCATTTCTGGGTAATCTACAATAACTCTACTCAGAGCCTCATTAACCCGATTCACAGTCAAACGTGATTTGAAGCTATGGGGAATCTTTGAGAGGATTGGTCTAACATCAAGCTGTATCCCCTCATAAATCACATGCTGGGATAATAATGATTCCATTAGTTTGTCAATGTCTTTGTCTTCTTCTTCTGGAGGAGCTGCCTCTATTGCCATCGATCTTTCTAGAAAAGGTTCTGTTGGTTGCTCTTCATTTTCAATTTGTACCATTCCTAATCGTTCAGATACCACTTTTTTGATATTTTCTGTTTCCACTTCAGATAGAAATTTTCTTGAACGGATCACTCTAACTTGGTCACTTATCCTTTGTGAACTCATTGCCATCTGTGGATATAGTTCTTGCCAATACTGTTGAATCCTTGCTAGGTATCCCGTCTTATCTGTTTCCAATTTTGTTGCCAAAAGATATGCCTGGCATTATTATTATTATTATTATTATTATTATTCACTAATTTAATTTTCTAAAAGGTTACATGATGATTTTTCGGAATAAACGGACGATAGATATCTAAATATTTACATATTTTATGAGATCTAGAGTTATTAAACTACAGTAAATATATTTAGGGTTATGAACGTATGTATGAAATATTTTTGTATTTCACATCTTTTTTCACACAAGTACAATGAAATGGTAGAGGAATATCACAAAGAGAAGATCTATCGAATTATTCACTAATTTAGTTTTCTAAAAAGTTATATGACAATATTTTGGAATTAACTTTAATACCTAATTATTTATAGAGAAATACTTTATTAAAAGTAATGCTGCCCTACTACATAGGGTTGCTTCTTACACAGCATACTTATCAATCCATACGGACATTAATTTTATATTATATTGTTCTTTTTTTTTTCTTCCCCTTCATAACAATACTCTTACAAATTATCAACTATAAGCCAATTAAACAATAGACATAGCGTAATAAACACTTTCCCAAAATAAAAAAAAATCCTTTTTTTCTCTTTAAATTCTCAAACGCCAGCATCGCAATATAACAGCGCACACATATATAATAATAATAATAATAAATTTATTTATTGAGCAATTTTACAAATGCCTTTTGGCATATTTTGTAAATGTGATGTTCGTTAGCGAACCTCCTCTCCGGGATTAGCGTGAATACGTGATTGGAGAAGCATCCCAGTGAAGGCACTCCTAACGTGACTCCTGACGCAGCAGATCTCTGCTCCAGAGGCGCTTGAGTCTCCTTGGTGGATTCTGTGGTAGTGTGTCTGTTAGTAATGTTTGTACAAGTGGATTAGGATGTCCAGCTAAGGAGTCATGGATACTTTTATAATATTTTTTAATTACATCAGTCACTTGTGATATTTGTAGGTCTTTATGAAGTGATTTATTGGTTATGTAGAAGGGACAATGAGTGATATACCGGAGAAATTTAGATTGGAAAATTTGAATAGTCTGTAAGTGTGTTTTTTTGCATGAACCCCACACCTGAGAGGCATACGTCCATATTGGTCTGAGTAGCATGTTGTATATAGTAATTTTGTTAGAAAGTGATAGTTTGTTGTTATGGTGTAGCGTTCGTCTTAGTAGTGATAACCGATGGTTCAATCTCTTTTTTTAATGTAGTCACGTGTGATATCCAGGTCAGTCGTCTGTCCATTGTGAGTCCTAGATATTTTGTCTCAGTATGATTTGGCAAAGGGGTGTTGTAAAGTGTCAGTGGAGGGCAATCCGAACGTTTAAGTGTAAATGTAACCTGGTTTGATTTTTGAATGTTAATTTTTATGCGCCATTTATCAAGCCAGTCTTGTAGAAGATATAAATGAATCTGTGCTTTCTGAGATGCTGTGATCGGATTAGAGTCAGTCGAGAGTATGACAGTGTCGTCTGCGTAAGTTGCGAGTAATGTGTCTGGTGTCTGTGGAATATCAGAAGAGTAAATTGAGTACAAAACCGGATCTAAAATACTGCCCTGCGGTACTCCCGCGCCGATTCGGCAATAGTCGGAGTATTTACCATCCTGGCTAACAATAAAAAATCTATCCTCAAGATACGATCTGATTATTAAATAATATGTATGCGGAAAGATTGGTTTAATTTTACAAAGTAGACCATCATGCCACATTTTATCAAAGGCCTGTGAGACGTCTAAGAAAGTTGTTGTGCAAAATTCCTTCTTTTCCAATGCCACAGCAATTGTATCAATCACTCTATGACATTGTTGTATGGTAGAGTGTGCAGGTCTAAATCCAAATTGGTGATTAGGAATAACATTGTTTGCTTCTAAAAATGGATAGAGCCGTTTTAATAATAATTTTTCAAATATTTTGGAAAATAAGGGTAAAAGACTGATAGGCCTATAGAACGTGACTTGGTCTAAAGGTTTGCTTGGTTTCGGTATCATTTTTATGATTGAAAATTTCCATACTAGAGGAAAGTAAGTAAGTCGAAGGATAGAATTGTAAATAGCTGTCAGGAAGATTAATGCTTTTTTGGGTAGAAGTCGTACAATTTTAGGTGTGATTAGGTCAAAGCCAGGAGATTTTCTGCGAGGTAATTTTTTAATACAAAATTCTATGTCCGAAGGAGTTATAGGGGAAGGAGATATAGAAAGGGGAAGAGGAGAAATTAGGATTTGTTGGACGTCTGAGCAGTGCTGTTGGTCAGGCAACTCTTCATGTGGATGAAATACGTCTGTAAGATGAGTAGCAAATAAGTCTGCTTTCTCTTTATCGCTTCTAGCCCATGAGTTGTCTGGTTTACGGAGAGGAGTCTTTGTTTGGTGGTACCCTAGTATCTTTCGGGTTTGTTGCCAGAGAGTATTGTTACTTGTCTGTAAGGTGGTCAGATGTTTTTTGTAAGTTTCCTGTTTGTATTGTTGTATAAGACAGGATTTGGATGTCGTGCAGCGCCGCAGAAGCAAGAAGGATGACCCACGACCGCCGCCGGTAATAGCACATTTCGTCAGGCAGTCAGTGAGGGACGACCTGATAGCGAGAAGAAAAGTGAAGAGGGATTTCTCGACGCGTGATATCGGGTGGCAGGAAAACGACTGCCACCGAATTTATCTCGGCGAGGAGATGACCCCAACAAACAGGCACCTCTACTGGCTAGCCCGGCAGAAGAGAGCTGCCGGGAAGATAAGATACGTATGGTTCTCTGCCGGCATTGTGCGTTGCCGAAAAGAAGACGGCCATCAAGTAATCTTGATTAATCAGGCATCGGATCTAGAAGTTTTCGCCTGACTGCACAGGTTTCATCTCTTCTTCTCGTTCTTCAAAGTATTTTTTGTCTTCATTGGTGCCCAAATAACATTGAAGATTTTGGTTAAAATTTCTCACAGCTCCAGTTTACTAATTTGTTTATTTTCTTACTCTTATTTCTCACTTATTTTTTCATTATTCACTTTTATTTTGCCTATCAGTACTTTTCATAATTTTTTTTCAGAATATGATATATGCCTCATTTCCTCTATGCTAATTTCTGACTGTTTCCCATCAAATCCTCCCCATGTCTAGCATCCTAACCACCTGCCACGTTAACTCGCAATCCCTTCCCGCCCATTATGATGAATTCCTGCAGTACTTTTCTCAAAACTTTTTTCACATCATCGCAATCTCAGAAACCTGGCTCAAACCCTATATTCCGTCCTCATCTGTCTCCTTACCTAATTACACCCTCATCCGCCACGACCGGGTCAGCCGGACTGGTGGTGGAGTGGCCATATTTGTCCATGATAGCCTGAAGTCCCGAATCCTTGATTACTCCCCACCCTCCGAACATCCACAAGTGGAATACCTTCTAGTAGAAATTACCTGTAATAATTCACCTCTCCTTTACATAGTGATCTACCGTCCTCCCCTTGTTCCATTTGATCCGTCCTTAGAATCAACCTTACTCAACTTTGTTCCCCTCTATCCTAGAATAATCATCGCCGGTGACCTCAATACCAATTTCCTTTCTAATTCCAAAGACAAAACCTATCTAGAAAACCTATTTTTTTCCCTCCATCTCTTTATTGTTCCTTTTTATCCTACTCACCACACCCACAAGGCCGACACTTGGTTAGACTTCTTCATTATAGACTCCGAAATAAATCTCCTCTCCTCTTCTCAACTGCCAGTATCCTTCTTATCGTCTCACGACATGATCCAAATAACATATAATATCCAAACCCCTCTGATTCATCCGAGAACCTTTACTTTCCGTCAGATAGACACTCTCACCCGTGAAAAAATACTACCTGACCTTGAAACCTTAGACTTGAACGAAATATATTCCTGCTCCTCCATCGACTCCATGGTTGAAATCCTGACTTCCAATCTCCTCAATATCCTTAACACCCATGCTCCCATAAAAACATCAACCTTTCGCCGTCGGCCTGCACCCTGGATGTGTCAAGAAATCAAGGATCTGCAGAAGAGGCGTGATGCTGCCCGCAGACGCTTTAGACGTACTAGGCTTACAGATGACTATCAAGCGTTTAGGGTGCTCCGCAATTTGACACAAACAAGAATTCGGCGAGCTAAAGCTTCCTACTTCCATGAAGCCCTGTCATCTGCCCCAGATCCCAAATCTAAATGGCTAATCCTTCGCAAACTTTCCCTCTGTGAACCTTCTAGATCCCCTTCCTCACTGTTCTTTTCCGTTTCACCTGACGATTTAAATTCACATTTTATTTCTGCCTCCTCTACCTCTTCTCTTCCCTCCTCTTCCAACTATGCTCCTGAGTCATCATTTAATGATGATGACTTTTATTTCTCCTACATTTCCCCGACTGACTTACTAACCGCAGTAATGAAATCCCACACCAATTCCATAGGACCAGATGGCATTCCTGTCAAATTGATAAAATTATGTCTCCCCGAAATCCTCCCAGTTCTCCTTTTCATTTACAATTTCTCCCTACAGAACTCAATATTCCCTTCCTCTTGGAAAAAAGCCATTGTACTCCCTTTAAATAAAAAGCCTAATCCATCCTCTCCCGAAGACTTTCGCCCAATCTCAATTCTTTCCAATCTCTCAAAACCCCTAGAAAGATTGGTACAATCCCAAGTTTCCAATTTCCTAGAAAAGTCTAACCAACTCGATCCTCTCCAATCTGGTTTCCGTCCCGGCTACTCCACACAATCCGCCTTAATCAAAATTACTAATGATGTTCAGACTGCAATAGATAATAAACAACTAACTGTCCTTATACTTCTTGACTTCTCTAAAGCCTTTGATTCCATTAACCATCCCATCCTTTTCAACAAACTAAAATCACTCTCCTTCTCCAATAGCTCCATCTCTTGGTTCCAATCTTTCCTATCACAACGCACCCAAGCAGTCTCCATTCCTAATCAACCACTATCTGCCTACCTGCCTTTATCCTCTGGAGTCGCCCAAGGATCTAGCATATCTCCTCTCCTTTTTAGTTCCTATATCAATGACCTCCATGACTCAATTCTCCATTGTTCCCACCACCTTTATGCAGACGATTCTCAAATATACCTATCCTTTTCTCCCCCTGAGCTATTGGTAGCATTTACTAAGATCCAAGCAGACCTAGATCGAATCTGTGCCTGGGCAAAATTAAACGGATTAAGGTTAAATGCTTCAAAAACTCAGGCCATTGTCATTGGTTCCAAGCCCCTCCTTAGATCCTATACGGACTTTCCCATACTAAACCTTGGTGACCAGCCAATCTCCTTCTACTCCTCTGTAAAAAATTTAGGACTATTTATTGATCAAACCCTCTCCTGGAGTCACCATATTTCTCACATCTCCCGACGGACAGTCTCTACCCTCAAACTATTCCATTGCTTCCGCCATCTCCTACCTCAACATACGCGCAGACTCCTCGTTTCCTCTCTCATCTTCCCCCACTTTGACTACTGCTGTGTGGTGTATGATGGACTCTCGGTGGAGCTCCGCGACAGACTGAAAAGAATAATGAACAGTTGCGTGAGATTTGTAATTGGTGCCCCGAGATACTACCATGTCTCTCACCATTACACTGAGTTAGAGTGGCTCTTCCCCTCCATTCGAAGACAATATTTCCTAGGTACATTCCTCTATCATATCATCAACAATCATCGTCCTTCCTACGCCTACAACCTTCTCCAATTCAAGTCCTCAGTCCACTCCCTCTCCACAAGATCTCGACCTTCCGACCTTTACATTCCTTCTCACAGATCTGCCTCGTTCCAAAACTCCTTTATTGCACGTTCTGTTAGTTTCTGGAATTCCCTTCCAATCAAAATTCGACATTCTTCATCCTTATCTACATTCAAAACCCTCCTATTCCAATTCCTGTCCCAAAAACAGTCAGGCACCAGCTAATCTTTTATGTAAAATTACACATTATATATAAGACCATATTCACATATAGCTCATGACCTGAATACTTATTATAGATTCGACTTTCTTTTTCTCTTTTTTTTTTTTTTTTTTCTGTTTCAACAGAAACAGATTTTACTGTTAAGAAGAATATACATTTATTTTTTCTGTATTTTTTATTTTTTCTAAAAGGGTTTATTTATATTTTAACATCGTACATAGTTTTAAATATCTTAGTATGGTTTCAAGAGTTTTTTATATAGATTTTTATATTTTATTTTGTATATAGTATGTATAACCAATATTTTTTTCTTTTCTTTTCTTTAATGACTTATCATTATCTTAATTTGTTATGTTTGTTTTTATCTGGCCAGATGTAAAATTTTAATTTCTGTACTTTTTTGTTATTCTGAAGGGACTTCGTCCCAGAATAAAATTATTTTTCTATTCTATTCTATTCTATTCTATTCTAAGTTTTCTAAGTTTGTTAGAAAGTGCGTTTAGTATCTGTTTGTCACTGGGATAGCGAGATCTTTTCCAATGGTTGAGAGCACGTCGTTTTTCAATTAGAAGTGATCGTATTTCCGGGGGTAAGTACTGTTTGTCGCGGTTGGTCTCGTACTTGTGTGCTGATTGCCAAGCGGCAGTTTGTACAGTCTTAGTAAGCGTCTCTACTGCATTGTCAATATCATTTTCCGTCTTTAATCTTGTGTTTAGATCAATAGTCTTATTAATAATGGAATGAAATTTATCAATTAATATTGGTCCAGGAGTTAGTGTAGGTGTGTGGTTGATAGTAAACATGTGTCTAGAGAGAGATAAAATAACCGCTGAATGGTCTGATGATAAATCGTTACTAATAGAGATATGATGGTGTAGTGTGTGTAGGTTAGAAGTTATAAAGAAATCAAGTAATTCTGGTTGACGGTTTATGTCTGTCGGCCAGTAAGTCGGTTCACGTGGTAGTATGCAGTTATAGTCCAGTTCTATACATGTATTAAAAAGAGAGTTTCCTCTAGAATTATTGGTCCTATTGCCGAAACGGGCATGCTTGGCGTTAAAATCGCCTCCACATAAGAATTTAGGTCCTAAGCTGCCAAGTATGTCTGTAAACGTTTCTTGTGAAACTCTTTGTCTCGGAGGACAATATGCACTGGCAATAGAAATTTTGGTGTGATCGATTTCAACCGAAATAGATGATAATTGAATTTCTGGTAAGGCAGTCATTTGAAGAGGATAGTGGTATAATGTTCGTTTTACAACTATTGCCGAGCCACCACGGGCAGTACCGCTGGGATGGTCAGTGCGGTACAATACATACCCTTGTATGTAAAATGTTGTAGTTTGAGTAAAATGAGTTTCTGTTAGTAATGCAATGTCAATGTCATTTTCATGTAAATAAATGTCAAGTTCATTCCTTCGGTGTAGGGCTCCATTTGAATTCCAAAGAAGGATTTTTAGAGAGTGTTGTGAGATAGAATTAGGGACTAACATGAGGAATAAATTTGGTAATTAGCGTGGTGAGAAGAGTGATGAGCGGAGTTATCATAGATTTAAAATCGTTTAAGAAGGAATTAAAATATAATGAGAGATCTGGAGTATTAGGTTGTGTATTAGATGTTGTGTGATGAGGTCTTGAGTATGAGGTTGACGTGTATTGATACTGTATGTATTGAGATTGGGTATAATGAGGTACTGAACGGTCATGGATTATACTCGTTTGGTTTATTGAGTGCTGAGGAGTTATACTTGTAGTATGAGAAGTAGTGTATTGAGGAGATATATTTGGAGTTCGAGGATCTGTAATTTGAGGAGTCGTATGATGAGGAATGGTATTGTGAGGAGATATATTTGAAGTTTGGGGATTTGTAATTTGAGGAGCTACATGATGAGGAATGATATTGTTAGGGATTACATAACGAGAAGATTCATTTGAAGTTTTGGGATTTGTAATTTGAGTTGTATGATAAGGAGATATATTGTGAGAGATTGCGTAGTGAGGAGTTACACTCGTTGTTTGAGCAGTTGTGAATTGTGGTGTTGTGTTGTGATATGTAGTTTTAGTACACGTTGCCTGTGCGTAAGTCGTGTTGTGTAGTTTTTGCGAGATAGTTACGGTGTAAGTAAGTCGGTCGTGTTCCGCCTCTGGAGGCAGGTGTTCTGTTACCTCTCTACTCGAAGTGGCCTGGTTCCACACGTTGAGTCTTCTTTTCTGCAGCTCTAGATGCACTATGCATCCCCTATAGTTCGCAGGATGATTGCCACTGCACAACGCACAAACAGGTGGCTCTTCAAGTGGTTTCTGGCACCTATCACTAGGATGATCTTGACCGCACTTCACACATCGTGGTTTATGATGGCAAAATGTTCTGGTGTGCCCGTATTCTTGGCATCTCATACATTGAACAATATTTCTTCTTTTGTAAGGTTCTTCAATCCTAACTCTTGTGTAAGCCAAATTAGTGATATTAAAAACTTCAGCATTGTTTGGAGCTGGCTCTAAGTCAACAAAGAAGAGTGGGAGTGGTTCTTTTGATCTCGGGTGTAACACATTAGTGATGAGACGGATGTTGAATCCTTTTCTTTCAAGGTCATATCTTATCATTTCGTGTGGTGTTGAATAATGGAGATTTCTAATAACAAACCTATATGGTTTGTCTTCTTGGGATTGATAAGTGTGAAAGTTGTAATTGTTGGTTTCTAAATATTTAATGCAGACTCTATAGGCTTCACTTGTTTTAATTTTTAATGTAACAATCGATTTGTTAGAGAAACATTCAAAATTATTTTCTCCTAAAAGGCTTACTAAATTCGTGCAGAGAGTTTGGAAGTTTGTTATGCCTTTTATTTTAATTGGAGGTGGTTGATGAGCAACCGTTGTTTCGTCAGGTTCGTCTTCCATTTCCGTAGAAAGAGGTTCAAACCTATTACTGACCGGAACGTTAGGGATACTATTTATTGTTGTTGGTATATTTGTTGCATTTGAACTCTGAACAACATTTTCTGGTACTCCAGTGTTGTTAGCATCATGTTCTAGTATAGATTCAATGATATGGGTCGTAGAGTTATTATTTTCAATAATTAAAGTATTCATTTCAGTATTCGTGGAGTTAGGGAGGTTATGTGAATTAACATATGTTTGCTTTTGGTTAGGATTTTTTGATGTTGTTTTTATCACAGAATTGTTTGAACTCGCTCTCTTTTTCTCATTTGTCCCGTCTTTCGATGAAATACTTGAGGTGGATCTTACCTTTCTCTTCGGCAGTTTTGACAAAACGGCCTCATCCGACAATCCACTCGAGCCAGCTAACTGGCGTGCACTCATAAGTAAAGTGTCTGTTTTCACTTTAAAAAACTATACAAACAGATTATGCTTTAAAGAGAACACATTTTCACTATAAGACAGATGGGTAAGAAAAATAGCAAGCTTATCTGTCCCTGGAAGCACACATATATAACACAGCAATTCCATGAATGTAGGCAAAAAGATAAGACGATTATGGACCAATTTAAAATTTAATAAATAATTACTAAACTACAGTAAATGTATTTAATATTATAAACACATGATTTATACATCCATGAAATGATTTTATATATTATTTCTTCTTCCACACAAGTACACTGAAATAGTTTTTTTAACAATGCCATCAAGTTGCTTAGGTGGATTTTAAGTACATTTTTAAAAAATTAGCATTACCTTATTAACACATTCAAAATTCAAAAACCAAAACAAAGGATATAACCATTGCAGCAGAACGTATTAAAAAAAACTAGAGACCATATCTTATCTCCTAATTATCCGATTTTAACAATTTTTTTTTTGTTTTTTAGGCTATTCCATAAACTTTTAGAAAACCATACAACATTCCCAAAAAAGTGTAAACTTTTTGAGTTATTCGGAATTTAATTTTACCATCCCTCGTAACTTTTTTTCAACTTCTTTTCGCTGATGAATGTTATATAGATAAATTTGAAGGGTGTCGAGAAAATGACTTTAGCGAAGTTTCAATGAAATCGGTACATTCGTTTAGGCGGTACAGTCTATAGCTACGTTTTACTGCATTTTTATTTTTTTTTCTCCTTTATTAACATATCAAATTCTTTCAAAAGTTATATTTAGCATTTTTTCGTAACTCTGAATAATGCGAAATAATTATCTTTTTAAAATAAACCATATATAAGGTACTTTAGAGGAAGACGTATATGAACATTGGGCATTTAAGCCCTGTAAAGTGACATCAATGGGGATAAGATCTAATTTATATTAAAGACCACTTAATTATACAATGATACACCGAGTTTAATCAAAATCGTTAGAGCCTTTTTTGAGAAAACTGTGAAAATGTGTTTCAGCGTTGATATAAGTGGCACTTCCGGTTAGCCGATTTTAAGGAAAAAGTTACCGTCACAACTAAGGCATATACCTATCTTAAATACGTGATATCAGTTTCATAGGACTTTTGTTTTTGAGCTAGACTGCTAACATACAAACACACAGACACACATACCATTTGTCGGTACTTGGTCATTTCGACTCAGGGTACCTCAAAACGTATAAATCCTGTCGAAAACTCAGATTGAAAAATTTTCTCGATCGCAATACTTACACTTACTATATATTACATATATACGTAAGTGAAAGTAAAAACATGTAAATCAACAGTTTAGGTCTCTATATGTGTCCAGCTAACCAGTTTTCTTACTTGGCCAAAATTTATTGTAATTATAACTGGTCTGTAACTAATTATGAGAAGTAAATTCAAATTTCGATGAATATATTGCTTAAAATATTCTGTTAGTTAAAAACTTACGTAAACTCATTTTATAACCTTTTACGTTCATTAGTATTGTATTTTTATCGTTTATATGAAAGGGTTCCCCTCACTCACCATAATTTTCGGAATTGAAATATTTAAAATTTAATAATTTCCAAAGCCGGAAAAACCGGGATCTAAAAGTGTTAAATGTAAACTACAATCTTTCCTGAATCTACGATTATTTAAATATTGAATAAAGTCTTGTTATTGAAGAGGTCATTTTCTGCCTGTTTATTATTTTTTTTTTAACTTTTATTGAGTATTAATACAGTCTATCACACTGATGGGCATTGGTACTAGGGCTATAGTATTCATTCACACAATATGTACATAGAAAGGAAAAAGGAAAAAGGGGGAAAAAAAAAGAAGCATATATATATAAATAAAAAGATAAAGTAATATACAAGATAATTAAAACAACAGATCAGCCGAGTAATAACAAAACAAATAAAACACATTCACACCTATGTACAATAGGCCTGTTTATTAAATTCAAAGAATGGTAAAAATGAGCAGAATTATAAAATAGTAGAATTATAAAAAAAATGATCAACAATGCCAACTTTGCTAAGCAGTTCTTTAATAATTATTCGTTATTATTAAAGTTTAACGTTATAAAATTAACAAAAATTATATAAAACTGAAATCACGACGAAATAGCTACATGACCGCCGAAAAATGCATATTCTCTTTTCGTAACCCTGTCGTTCCCAAGCTTATCGTACATTATTTCTCAAAAACGCAAATTTTATAAAACGCAGCGGGACGCGGGACAAATTGTTAATAAGCGGGACGTCTGGTTACCTTATGTCAGAGTGATTGTTATTTTTATTTATTTATTTTTTTTTCCAACCTCTTTATTTAAAGTTTTATTTATTATATTACAACTACATAATATAAATATATGTATATTCTCTACGATACACGTGCCTTTCATTTCCCGGAGGCATTTTAAGGTTAGAATAAGACTTAGCATGCTGCATGCATATTTTACAGTTATGGTCAAAGGCCTTTATTTTCTCACTGGGCGTGGAGGAACCGCCCCGCTTTTATACCTGGAGTGATTGTTCTGGAGGACCATGGGGTAATATACCCAGGAAAGGTAGAGAGGAAGAGAAAAGTCGAAAGAGGGCTTAGAGGGACGTTATCAATAACTGATATTCTTAATAAGGGAACTATGAGAAAGTGACCTTTTGCTGAAATCTGTTATTGTTCCTTATATTAGGTCTTGATAATGGTTCTTGTTGTGTCCAGTCAGAGCCTTTAAGATAATTCTTTCTAAGCTATCTGCGATATCTTGTCCTACCTATCTAGCTTTATTCAATGAGTTATAGGAATTGTCAATATATGATTCACCAATTGGCACAGTTAATAGACTCAATTATTTAAATATGGATTAAATTAATATTATTATTATTTGTTACGGATGAAGTCTATTTTGTAACTCAACTATTCACCACTATCCTGGTATTTAAGTCTTGGGAAATGTTTATTTATGTTTTAAAGAAAAAAAAAAAAAAAACGGAGGATACGATTCGTCAATCCTCCGTGAACTTCTGATTACAACTTTTTCATTAAATATTCAAAATTTTTAAGGATACATATGACTCCAATACATATAATACCTAGTATACATTGTACATAATACCCCATTCATGGCATTTAAACATGACAGGAGCTTATATTTTAGTACAAAACCAATTTCGAACCTTGGTGAAATAAAATGTCGGGATTATTATTATTTTGTTATCTTATGGATAAATATATGCATTAATGATTGAATTGAGAAATAAAAGAAAACTGTAGAATATGCCGAAGTAAAATGATATAAAACCTATTTGTTTAAATCTAAAAATTTCTTAAAACTTCAGTTCAGATTTTATTCAACTCTATCGAGATATGAGGACACAATTTATCATTTTTTATAGAAAGCCATTATCTTAGACTCTTCTATGAGACACAATGTGATTGTAGTTTAATATTTTTCACTTTTGTTATGAAGTCCTTAAGATATTTTTTCAAGTGAGCTTACAAATATCCAGTTAGTCATCGCTATTGTTAGTGCAAAACGTCATATGTAAAAATTGAGCTTTTTAAAGAAAATTCCAATTTTATTAAAAAAAGAGTTTAAGAGCATTAACCGATGAAAAACGATCATTTCTTTATCATTTATTAGTATAATTTTATATCTTATTTCCCTCTGATAATTTCCTATTTAACAGACTACTTATAGCAGTTGCAGACTACAAAATGTCACATTTAGTGTAAAGAGAATAAACATGTAAAATTGCTACATGCGATATATACAGTAACCGTATCATTTGTAGTTCAACTGTTTATCAGATCAATTCAATACGTCGAAAGAGAAGTATTTGGTATATAACAGCCTAACACCAGCGAACAATTACTCTCATATCAATTTTATCCAATTCTATCAAATTACTTTCGGTTAGCCGCGTGAAAAATTGTTTTCTTTAATATGTCCAATTTTTCAGAAATGGCTCATTTAATACTGCTCAGACTTTGAGGAAATGTGGGTATTGGTAAAACAAGGATGCTGTACCATTTTTATTGAATTTCATTCACAACTTTCTCTTAATTTTGTGCAAACGTATTTTCCTTGATCTGCTTATTTATTAATAACTACTGCTAGTTCAAATTTGGAAGAGAGTTAGGGACTGATAAACATATGAAAACTTAATAACTAATAGTGTAACAGATTTTAAATATGCAAGAGGTTAAATCTAAAAAATACACTTTCAAATTTCTCTAGCATGCATATGTAGCACAGAAACTGGAGTTATGTGTTTTACAAAAACAGATGGATTTATGGAGTTTTTATTGTCTACCATCGATATAATAAATAGGGTTTGTGCTACTTTTAATGGCATTAATGAATTGTTAAATATTATCTGTAAGGATTAAAGTTTAGCTCCGTTAAAAATGCATTTCAAAACTTAGTAATAGCTTAATATTTCCATAAAATAATTTCTATTCTACTATGTAAAAAGGACGGCTGATTGGTAAATTTAAAGCTATATCATAAATTAGAATCACATTTCTAAACTAAAAAAAAAACTACAGGTAGTCAAAGGTAGAAAGATGGTAATAACTGCCAACCTGGTTACCTGCAGGCGTCGTTCGTTACCTGAGGGAGGTAGTGAAGAGGTTCAAAAACACCGACTTCTGCACACGTGCATGATACGAACTCTCTTTGCGAATTTGAATATAATAACATTTTTCTTCTCCAAATATAAGTGGCGAGGAAGCTACACTTAAGTATTATATATATAAGTATAATATATATATACATATATATTCAGAAGGTATGCCATTGCACTGCCCCATGGCATTTTAAGAAAAGAGGATTAGAACTGGTTTGAAAATTGTCTAACGATGGCTTGTAACATTTATGGGGGAAGGACCACTCTACTAATTTATTACTTATATTTACATAAATAAAACTATTTATATGAATTAAAAACATTATTTAATGAAGGAGTAAAAATAATATATGTATAACCATTAATTGTTAACTTTAAGAGTCTGAAACCATAATGAAATAATTAGTCCTAATATTACACAATGTTCTTGCAGAAATACAATGGACAATTCTCGTTTGATTTTTTTTTTTTTTTATCAGACAATTAGATTGGTTACTTGATGGCTGCAACAAGAATTAACATACTAATATGAGGAATATGAATATTTCCTTACAAAAACAAACACTGTTCTCTTAAGGTCAATATAAATTCAAAAATTTAAATCATATTTGATTTAATAGCAACCTTATAAACTACTTAGAAAAATAAAATATAAAAGAAACCATTAGCGTTCTGATTTTTTGAAGTATTTATAACAATTATTTACTGTTTATTAATAATAACAGAAGCGCCCATCTTCTATTTTGTTTCTGTGCCGTGATTTTTTTTTCAATGCTCTAAACTGTAAGTTAACTTTTAGAAAAAGATTTAATTATATAAATTCTTCTGAAGAAAAGTACTTGAACTACTCCACGCAACTTACTCCATTATATTTTAGAATAAACTATCTGATTATTTAAGATATTCCTTTCATTATAATCATTATTTACACTTCTAGAAAGAGACAACGCTATTGTTTATTATATTTCATTCCATATTTTTTTCTTGTTTTATTTTTCCAACTTAAAATAAAAAGGATAATCTTAATAATAAAGTATGCTACCAATGGGTGGTTGGGTCAACAAGCGTGTTTCATGTGATTATATTCCTATGTACACATTTACTTGATGTATTCATACTAATACAATTGTAAATATCATAATAAAAGTTAAAGTTAATAATAAAGTATGATTTTATCGTGATCAAATCAGATACAAGGAAAGAAATATTCATTTGTGTTAATATTTTTTTATGATATGTTAAAACAATAAACAATATATTATTCTTAAAATCGTGACCTATAAATTACAACCAATCATACTTTTTTACTAGAAAAAAGACTATGATGTGGGGATCGTATATTATACAAATAATTTTCAAACATATTGGTTAAAAACAATAAACCATACGTGATTTAAATAACATAGTTAATTTATGCATTTTTATACAAAGTTTGAGGAAGAAAATTGATTCATTATTGTATACACTTTGAAAATGTTTATTTATAGTCCGTAGAAAAGAAAAAATGAGCAGGAGATGGTTAGATGAATTAATTGAAAAGAATTTTTTATTTAAAAAAAAGTGATGAAACTTTGTTCTAATTTATTAAATATGAGCAATAAAGAAAAAAGAAATATTATTCAGTCATTTCTAATGAAATAGTGATGACAAAGATAAAACGTAATGGTGCTAGGTTATAGCAAAAGATAAAGCCTTCGTTCATGTACTGCATCAGCTCGGCTGGGTCCGGTCAGGTTCGTGCCTGACCGGGACCTATGGTCTAGGGCTCAAACCCAAGCAGAGCCTCAACCATGACCACTCGGAAAGTAATGTGGAAGAAGAGATTCGAGTTAACTATCAAGATCATGGAAGCGATTACTATGCTACAAGGGGGGCAAACAAACGCCGAAGTGGCTAAATTCTACGGCGTCAGTACTAAAACCGTGATTCAGTGGAAGCGGAAGTACAAGGACTTGCAGATATCCAAGATCTTCGGCACTACCCTGGATGAAGAACTGTTCCGGTGGCACCTCAATTGTCTCAAGGAGAAACAGTATGTCACCAATGAGATGATTAAGTTGAAAGCCAAGGAATTACATTTGAAAATGACAGGGAAAAACACATTCTTCCCTGGGATTACTTGGGTGACTAAGTGGAAGAAGAGGCATGGAATCAATGAGAAGGAAACAAAGTAAGTTCTTAACTCATTATTATGTGCTTTATTATTTGATTAAATGTTTACAAATATATATATATATATATATATTTGAAATTTTATAATATATATGTATATATTATAAAATTTCATATATATATAATATATATGTATATGTATGTATATATATATATATATATATATATATATATATATATATATTATATATATATATATGAAATTTTATAATATATATATATATATACTGTTTGAAATTTTTTAAAGATGACTATCACAGAAAAGGAATAACTGGAATAATAAAATAATCTATAGCTTAACTGAAATGCAGTTCGGTACTGCTTGAGAGGCCCAGAGTAATATATATATATATAATATAATATAATATATAAGATAGTATAAGATTTATACATATGAAACAGATAAATGCCCATATTTATTCATAGGTGATATTATCCTGCTCTTTGGTGGTTAAAAAATTTGTTTCTACTAGGGGTGCTTTCAACTTCAAGTTTTTTCTTTTTTAATTAATCAGGTTATCTTGCCTTTATATGTACTAGTTAGAGCTTATGTTTTGGTGGAGCATGTCAAAAATATTGTTATAGGCATTACGGATTTTCACATTTATTCACTTCATCGTTATCATCAGTTTTGGAATACCTCTCTTCAGAATACAATTTATGATTACTGCTGCTGCCTTTTCATGCAGTATTTAGTTCTGAACAATGTTTAAACACATCAGTGGTTGGCTATTATTGGGAGAACAGGCGACATTAAAGCCGTTTACATTATACTTAATCTTCTTTAAATACTTTAAATATGAACAATAGCATTGTTATTTTTCTTCGACAGATGTTCATATATGGGATGGTAAAATAAAATACTGAATAACATTCAGTTAATGTTGAAAAATATTTTAAAATACCAGTCGTACTCTTCTATTTGCTTTATCATTTTTTTTTTTTGTTAAAATTTTGGTTTTTGACATTGGTTACTTTAATTTTATGATAAGAATTAAAAATTTTGTCTGCATTTTATTTAATTCATGTTATTGAAATATATTTTTATTCAATAGACAATCTTTTATCCTTTATTTCTGAAGATTCATATGAATATTAGTAAATATTAGTTTTTCCAACTTTTATATTTCTAAATCTAATAAAACACCAACTACTATAGAAAAAAGTTAATAAGTAAGTTACAATTTTCAATCACCTGACATGCTGGTTTTTAAAATAAGGTACACATTATTATCATTTTCTATCTCTAAATTCTCTTTAGCAATGCAATTACTAAACTTGTTACTATTACTAAACTTAATTAAAAGTGAATTTGACAGTTGTAAACAAGTAAAAGATTTTCAAAACTTACATACAAATATTTATTTAAATCCATTTTCATTATATATTTCCCACCACAACTGTTTAATATCATATTTAACTATCACTTTCTTTTATATCACAAACAACTCACCAACTCTGCAAGATTAAAGTTTACCAAATTCCTTTTCATTGATCTCCTAAATTTATTTCTCTATTTTTTTTTACTTTAGTTCCTTTCACCTGTTTCGAATACTAAAGCTATTAAAGTCAACGTATTAATTAATGATGAGAGTGATGTTTTGGTATTACTAAAATACTTCAACAACTGTGCGTTACTAATAGTTCAATTTCTCTCTGAGTTCACTTAAGTGATCAACAAATATTCATGGGTTAATCATTCATGGTTATTCTAACCATAGTGAGAAGGTGGAGATTCATTCTGTGGGTCCGCTTTAACACCGCTTTATTATTCCTGGTCAGATTTGAACTATCCTCAACATACTCACCCATCACTACCTCAGAAATATTAAATCAAACTTAGTTTCCCAAATATATCCTCTATGCAGTTGGTCAAAACTTAATTAAAGTAATATACACAGGTCCCACTCACTAATGGGACAGGTTATCAGACCCATGGTACTGAGCTGCAGTGGTTTATATATAGTAGGATTTTACAATTAAAGTTTAATAAGTTAAAATTTGAAAGATATATTATTATACATAGCTTGTTATTACCTCTAGGTGGTTGTGTCTGTTTGACATAAGTAATGGATTATGTGGAAATGAAATTCTTCTTTCTTCAAACTAATTATTCTTTTAAAGGAAGGAGATGGTCTAGGGTTGTGGTCATAAATAGGCTAAATAGTGGTAAAACTATTTTATTGAAAGGCTCTCAATAAAATAGTTTTACCACTATTTAGTCTATTTATGACCGCAACCCCGGACCATCTCCTTCCTTTATAATGCAACGGTCAACTATTAAATATTCAATTATTCTTTTAGTTTCTGATATGTTAGGACTTCTATATAATGGTATATATCCTCTTCAAAATATGCATTAGCTTTTCTCTTTTTAAAAACAGTATTTTTCTTTAATAATATTTTTCTATAATATTTTATAATAATTTTCTCATGACTGGAAATAATACAGTAAAAAATAGACTATGATATCTAGTGATGTCCAGGGAACTCTGTATTCATAGACCCCACATATCCCACTATCCTGGGAGGAGAGACTTTTAGTATGTTTACCTCCTAACTAATCCTAAGTCCCAATGTCAAAATTTTGTCACTTAAATTTTTGTCTGTACCCCCTTTTTGAGCCCTCTTAGACTGGACTAATATTGTATGTACAGAGTGTCCCATAAGTAAAGAGAAATATTAGTAGGTTGATGTGTTGAAATATAAAACTGTGAATAAAGGTATAAATTTTGCCTCTGGAAGCATCACTAAAATTAATAATAAAGAATGTTGAAATTGGAGTTAGTCATTCTGTCAACCCAAAGGCTCATATTTGCCTAGAGAGATTTGAATGTATATCTGAATAATCTATAAATGATTACCGATTGTCGGACTATTAGTTATTAAACTGTTATTTTCCATTATAAAGTTTACTGAAATGAAATAACGAGATTTTCATTATCTACCATGGATTCGTCAAAAGTTGTCACACTAATTGTAAGTGGATAATGTTGAAATTTCACTAAGAGAAAATTCATCAAATTATTCACTAATTTAATTTTCTAAAAGGTTACTTGGATCATTTTTTTGTAATAAACGCCCATGGATACCTAATTATTTAAATATAATATCATATCTAGGTTTATTAAACTGCAGTAAATGTATTTAAGGTTATAAACATATCCATGTAATATTTTTATATTTCACTTCTTCTTTCACACAAGTAAAATGAAATAGTATTTTACAATGGCATTGGCTTGATTCGGTGGATTTTAAATAGTTTTTTTAAAAACTAAATACATTTAGTAAGAAAATTTCATTTAATTCCCTTGGCAACATGTGATTTACGTTAAATAATATTAGTTTTCTGACATTATTATTTATAATGTTTTCGCCACTCTTCTTTACCTTCTACAACTTTCTATATTAGGTATTGTTTTTTCTAAAATTCTTCGCTTTCCAACGATTTATTATAGGTATATCTTCTGACTGATATTTCCGGAGATTCATTTGCAACCTGGATAAGCATTTTTATTTTTTTTTCTCCAGTTTCCAATTATCATATTCTTTTAAACTTCATATTTTGTATAATTACTGTCAATAAAAGAGAGTTAATTTTTTTAAATATTCCTTATTAAAGGTACTTTAGAGGAAGATGTATATGAACATGGGGCATTTAAGCTACGTAAAATGACATCAACGGGGATAAGACCTAAATGATATTAAAGACCACTTAATTACACAGTGTACACTGAGTTCAATCAAAATTGTAATAATGTCTTTCATCGTTGATATACAGTGGCACTTCCGGTTAGCCGATTTTAGAAAAAGTTGCTGTGACATCTAAGCGTTATACCTATCTTAAATGCGTAGATCAGTTTCGTACGATTTTTCGTTTTTTGAGCTAGACTGTTCACATACACACAGACCATTTTGCGGGACTTGGTTAATTGGATTCAGAGTACCTCAAAACGTTTATTTCCATTGAAAATTTACGATCGCAATGCTTTCCTTTACTACACAGGCGGATCTACGGGGGAAAGGGGAGGGGAGAGGGCTTTTGGGACTGAAGCGCCTCCCTCCCCAAAATGGTAAAATATATAAATGTGTAAAATATAAAAAAATATCTCTTAAAGTATTCTTGTTCGTTTAATTACATTTTATAGGACTTCAGGAACCACTTAAACATCATTTCATATAGGTAGTTAATTTCTTTCTTTATTTTTCAAATTAATTATCGTTTTATGTATATGAAAAAAATATCTTTCAGGCTGAAGCCCTCCACAAAATCCCTATTTAATAAAACTTGTCTTGTCTCCTCCTTGAAGACCTTTTAATATATATATATATATATATATATATATATACAGGTGTATTAGTTACATAAAAGTTTGTAATATAGGATTTCAAATAATTTGTTTATTTATTTTTATTTAAACCGTTATTTATCAAAACTGTCTTATGTCCGAGTAGATATTATTTCTATGAGGGTTGGGTCTGTTGATATGTAGTTGTGTCAGCAGTTTCACGTGATATCTCCCAGCTGCTATTCTTAGAAACTTGAAGCAAAAGAGAATTAATATCTCTGGTTTTCTTGATGAATTAATCATCAACAGCTCTATGCTCTCAAGAGATAATTATTCACACCCAAAAAAAAAAAAAAAAAAAAAAAAAATATATATATATATATATATATACTAGCTGTATTTTTTATTTTCACTGATCACCCCAACCATCCTTCTCTTCAATAATAATTTTAGAGATATTTTTTTCATAAGACGTGATTAAATTTAGTAGCTGTATATGCATTGTAATTTATAAAATAAAATATATTGTTATTGTTTAAGTATTTATTTAGCTTAGATCATTCACAGTAACAAATACAGACCAATGAAAGAAAAACAATTTATGATTTAGTGGATTAGAGGGGGAAGAACTTTGGCACGAAAGCTCCCCTCGTACATCCGTCAGTGGAGGTCTTGTTTAGATTAGGCCCGCCAGTTATTTTTCTGGTAACAGTTACTTATTGATAAATTAAAAAATATGGGTTAAAGAAACATGATTTATTTAATAGGAACTTTTTGTACATAACCAAAAACATTAACATACTTTTAATGGGTTAGATCCAGGTACCTTTGGAGGCCAAAATACTACTATGTCCTTAAGGATTTTATCAAAAACGTCTTCATTTGAGTTTCTCTGCCTCCAAATGAACTCACATAGAGCGATGAGTCCCACCAAAAACCTTTTAATACTAAATTAAATAATATTTAAACATTTTATTTTATTTCTATATCAATGGTATGAAGTTTCATAACAACTGTTACTAAATATCATTAAAACATCACTGCCGGACCTAATCTAAACAAGACCCGCCAGTGGCAAGATACGATTGTTGTTTGTGGGAAAAAACAGCCTTCAGTTGCCTTCAATATGTTTATATTTTTATTTCTATAAAAATACGTACTTAAGAGTTTTATATTTAAAGGACACTAAAATCGAATCCAATTAGCTTTTTCATAACAAAAATGTACTTGCCGTACTTTACCCGAAGCTTCATTTAATTTATGATGCATTCTATTTTATTTAATACTTACTATATACAATATTTTTTCTTATTCTACATAAAAAAGTAATCAATCGGTATATAAAAATTTAGAAATCCGACAAAGGAAAAGCAAAATATATTATATATATATATATATATATATATATATATATATACATATAAATTCTCGAATCCTAAGGCCAATAGCAAAGGGAGGGGAGGGAGATATGCCCAATATTTTTTGACGTAGAATCACTATATAAAAATTGATTGAAATCGATGACTGTATGTATGTGAATTCTTGTTACTGTGATTAATTTTGATATATTATATGGTTAGTGCCATTTTGATACACTTGACGTGGTTTTGCGTCGATAAATATGATATAAATTCACAAATATGTTTTTCATAGTTGGGCTCTATCAATAGTGTATTTAGTGAAGTTTTGCATTAAACCGATTACATATTGAATGAATGAATCTCCACTAATCGCAAGAATCGCGTTCTTATTTTCGCTCGCGGAAGTTAAATTACGAATTAGCTTAGTCTGTCTTCTAAATAACTTATTTACTGTACAAAATTGTAAATAGGAAAGTCTAAGTTTATCGCTGAAAAATATCTAATTATAATTATATTTATTAAATTATATGTATGTCACTAACGTGTTTTAAACTTGGCGATATTGTTACTCAGCTCGGATTTTAAGGATGGCTAAGCGGTTCTATCGGCTTTTGGGGTCGATGGATCCCTGGTTGATGATGAATGAAACTTCAATGTTGTTATATTTCAATTTATTTCGCATATATCGATGTTTACTTTCGGTTTATATGGGCAAGCATTCATCGATGACATCAGATCCGTCTCTATTCTGAATGAAACAACGCTATCGATGAGCTCAGCTCTGAATTTAGGGACTTACTCTGTTTATATCTGTTACGAAATTAAAAAATTCAGTGAGCGGGTATTTCTTAAATATTTTTTTTTATTTTTCATCTCTTTAGTAACCTTTCAGAAGTGTTGACCTCCGGTTGGGACCCACCACTCAGGCCATTCATAAACTGAGTAGAAATCGGAGTCCATCCCTACTGAATTCATTCGATTGATGGAATCCATCGATGCAATTAGCGCTAAGTTTAGAAATGTACTCATTTTGTTATTAAGTAATATCAGTTCTTAAAATTGTAATTTTAGTGACCATTATGGATTAATTTTTCTACTCAGTTTTATGTTTAATAATGTTTGAGCTCTATAAATACTTTTATATATTATATACTATTGTTAATAAATGGTTTTTACGATCTATTTCTTGGTAAATTTAGATCTTCGGATTCGGGCCGTGATTATTACTAGGTATCTGACCGATGAAATCACTCTAACCCTAACGGTATTATTCATGACCGAATAGAATTCAACTCCATTAGAATGTGTGTAATTTCCTACTTCAGCTGTTTTACAAGTGTTCTTGGGATTTAAAGAAGGTTTGGATTGTTTTGTAAATATATTCTTGTATGTAGAAAATATTTAATTCTGAGTGCATCTTAGATATTTTTATATAATAGGGATAATTGTTTAAAATTCTTAGCCCTCGAGACGGCTGACTGAAAGCATTTATCTATAGTCAAATTTCAATAAGCGAAAAAAGTCCTCGCCTTTTTATCTGACAAGATAATGAACGATAATTGTTGTAAATTATCTTTGTTAATTGTTACTTGTAGATGACTTGATAATGATCTAATCAACTCGAAACGTCGTTGGAATTAAAATAAACAATTTTAGTTGTTTGGCAATAATAACTTCCAAAAAAAGAAAAAAGTAGAATAAACAATTTTAAAGTATAAGGGGATTATATAGATCCTAGATATATTTTTTTTTTCTTTTTTTTTTATAAAATCAACGGTTACAGAGATATTTATTAGATTGTATTTGTTACATATCAACTTTAGGCAAAAATTGCTCCAAAGCACGAAATTGATGTTGTTCATAGCACATTCATTGTTCATTTCCACCGTTTTTCATAAGAAGTCTAGTTAGCTCGAACCTCTTCTGTTAAATCCTTTCTCACAAAAATGACCTTAGATATCCTTTACTAGTATTGCCCAACAAGCTGTCTGGACTGCCTCCTCCCCAATCGAGTCCTACAGAAATCTTGGTGAAAATACTTTACCTCGACATCCCCCTGATCCTTTGCATTCTAACCCCGAGCCACATAGTTATGCCAATCTACCAGACATCCCGCCGATCGAAGCTATTATTACTATTACTGCAAACAATAGTATCGCAAACAAGCTGAAATTAGCCATCTATACATTCAAATCCTTAATTCTTACCTGTCCTCTCATTCTGCATGTGACGATTCCCTGTGTAATATCTACAAACAATTCTAAAAAATCCCATCAAAGTTCCCTATTACCTCCAAAGAGATTAAGCGTCTGATGCGATAAGATAATCGGGATGGACAGGGATATGAGGGATACAAGTATTTATGTTCTATTCGGCTTTCATCTTCTTGTGTGCCTTCTACATCCAGTGGTCTTTCAAATGTGGGCCCTATATGACTATTACTGATGTTTCTTATTGATTGTAATTGCCTGATGTATTGTACCTTTGATATTTCCGAGAAACAAAACAACATTATCTCTATTATCTTTTAAACTAACATTGATATAACATCTCATTTAGATACATATTAATTATATAAGTGAGAGGGCAATAATATTTTTGGGGGGCATGCGCCATCGGCCTTTTGGGGGTGGTGGAGCACCCCTGCGTACACATTACCTGTTAAGGAAAAACATTCTTCTGGCTTTATTTATATTTGTGCAACCTTTTTCCCGTACACTTGGCAGGTTTTTATTATTTCTATTTTTCAAGTTTCAAGATATTTTCTTCTGGAATCTTCTCAAATGGCCCGAGTTTTGAAAATATTTTTATAAATTGTAGTGGCCTTGTCTTTCCTTTACTCCAAGAGACAGATGTGAATTCAGATCCTTTATAAAGATGAAAAGCTTGCAAGGTTTCGGCTAAGTCGTTACCAATCCCTTGTTGTGATGCGAGCATTCCGTCTTATTTTCGATGGTTATGCATCAAATTTTAGGGGAGAGCAAAATTCCTCATAAGCCACCACCAAATGAAAATTTCCCATTCATCGATGACGGTCTGGAGCCTTTTAGTCTTTGAGCTCGGCTTTGAAATGATCCTTTCCTGACGAATTTCTAAAATCAGATGGTCTCAAAAATTGTGATCGTATAAATATACTCCTGCATATAAATATATGCAGTGGTTTTCCCTAGTCCTCGCTCCATTCTTTAAATATACAGTTGTTAATGGGTTTTTTTTTCTTCATACTTTTCCTCAAGATTTGCCACTCTCCTCTTAAGATGATCTATCAACTTTTATAATTTAAAGTTAAGATCAATCAGACTATGCCCACCAGACTAGCGATGCCCAAATACGAGACCGGCGAATCTTGGTCTTGCGCCAGAGTCTCGCAACAGTCTTGCAGTTACCTATTAGCTTATTACTACAGATATATTCCTGTAATTTTTTAGATTGGAGAAACTAACTAAGCACGAACGAAAAATTAGAAGAATTAAATGCAAAAGCATGTTGGTTATACCAATTCTTTGCATACATAAACTGAAATTGTCAAGTATTAGTAACTATTTTGCCTTAATTTTCATTAAAAAAAAATATATATTTTTTTTTACCAGTCTTGGTCTTGATCTTGCAATGCACAAGACCAAGACGGATTTAGGGCAATACTAAACCAGACATAATTTTAAAGATAGATAAATAAAATCATTCGTAAAACATGGCGAAATAATGAAACCAGGGCTAGGAGAAACCACATCAGATATTTCTACTATTATTTCTACCCTATTAGATAATGGAACCATCGCACTTTGAGAATTCAACATCTCAGCCCTTTATTGAAGTACATATAATCTATATGATTATTTAAAAGTTTATGAAATTTCTTTAAAATAAAAATCATTAAAATCGGACAATTTGGAGCAAAGTCTATGGTTTCTAGATGTTTTTATATGTTCTACTGCAAAGGTTATATGAATGGATTGAATGGAATACATTAATATTGAAATAATGAAACTTCTCTTTGGGTTTCTATAATCACTTTGTGTAGTATTTTCTTATTCTTGCCACTGGTACTAAATAAATTATTATATTATTATTCTTAAGTAAATGACATTGCTATTTTTTCTTTGATTTGTAATCGAATTCTCTAATTAATCAGTTTCAGTGAGTCCTCGCAGCAGTTGTCAATCCCTTCACATCCCAGCATTGAAGAATTGGAGGATGAAGAAGAAATCATAAAGAAAATAGACAGAAAACTAACAGAATTTCAGCATAAAATAATCTATACTCGCGAAGAATGTGAAGAAGATGAAGGCGATATCTTAGACGAGGAAGAATATAGACACGATGATGGCATTTCTGAGACAAGTTCGTTGAATTCATCAATTTATAGTTATGATGAGACAGATGAAGAAGAATTAGAATACGTCAGAAAAGTTGATGATACCATTTCTATTAAAACTACGCTGGAGAAACCGTCAGGGATTGAAGTATGTGATAATAAGGAGAAAGCTGGTACAAAAATTAGTAATAGTGATAAAAAGCCCGTTTTAGAAGAAAATGAATGTAGTAAAAATGTCAAAGAAGAAAAGACGGGAGTAAAAAATTCAGCCGTGTCGGACTTGAAAGAATTTCAGATAATCGTTGTCAACAGCAGCAGTGGAGAGGAAAGTGATAAAGAGAATAACACAGACAATGGAAATGAAAAGGATGATGATGATGATGTTGTTTTGATAGAGAATAAATTTGAACCCATTGTTATCGATAGTAGTGATGAGGATGGCGGGGAAGGAGAAAAATGTTACCAGGAAGGACCCCACCAAGAGTTCAAAATAATTCTGTTAAATACCAAAGAGGAGCATAAGGATTTTTCAATAGTGGACCCAGGAGCCTTGAAAACTGAACCAAGCATAGTTGTCTTTGATAAATAGGTTGTTTTTTTAAGTTCATTGGTTTATATTGTCATGTAATATTTTCATATCAACTAAACTCAAAATATATGTAAACGATCCCATGATATTGCTAGGACATAGCAATGACGATTGATTGATGTATTTTATAATGTGTATGTATTTGAATTATGTACCTGTTTTGTTTCTAATAGTAAAAAATAGAATTTTAGGCTAAAATTTGTATGTTTAAATACGACGTGTGCCTTACCAACGAAATGAAGATTCCTTAGCTTAAAGTTAGTTGTATTAGTGTTTTAAGAATTAAAAAATTACTTTGTGCCAAAGAAATAGTTTTTATACTGTCTGTATTTTTAAAAATATTTATTTTATTAAAATATGTGTTAATTTATTTTTGGATGTCATTGTGTTCTTAAATGTACAAAAATCGTATTTATAAACATATATTATTTTTCTTATGTAGACAATTAATAAATCTAATCCTAGAAATACTTCTCTTTTTTTTTCTACCCATAGAGCCTATAGAACTATTGTCTAGGCTATTACATAATGGAACTACTTTGAGAACGCCACATTTCACTCCTTTAATGAAATATACTGACTACAGATGATACTAACTTCCTTATAATATCTGTTACGGATGTTTTAAACGTCCAACATAATAAAAATTTGTATTCGAAACACAGCTGAACAATATTCAGAAATTCGTTTGCTATTTCAAAATGATACGATCTGATCACTTTTGGTCTGGGGTATGGTACGATATAACCATCGAGACCAAACTCATGCCAAGTTCTCTATCGAATTTGATATGTCCTTAGGTTATGTGATGCTTCTATTTATTTAGGGGGATGACGAAATCCAAGAGCTACACCAAGTTTTCCAACTAATCATTATTAACAATTGGATTCTCTAGAGGTCCTGAGGGCTGAAACAGTTTTCTTAATCCATTCTTCGACCAAGTATGATGTAGGGAAAGCTTGGTAAAAGATTATTATGAGATTGTAGGAGGAAATTTCCGCTCCAATAAATCCAGAAATAACAATTATTACTGTATAATTGCAATATCAGATGTAAAAATGTTATAAAATTAAATCTAAAGCATATTAACAAAAGCATTTGCAAAGTATTAATCTAAAATGTTAAGTACAAATAGTTGTTCGCTTTGGAATTGTCCTACGCAGTGCCGGGCTTAGGGTGAAGAAACTGGAGGAATTGCCCCAGGGCGCCGATCGTTATGAGCGTTCGCCATTAATAAAGCAACTGTATTAGAGAAGTATCGAATGAAATAAAATTCAAATAATGCATAATATGGAACAGTTTAAGAAATGAATGTATTTTCCCAGAGAGGAGGGAAGTGGTGTCGTTGCCCGGAGGCGCCGAATATCTTAAGGCGGAATTCCACTGAGGCTACATGTGTACGTCGATGCCGCATGCTACACACAGTCTTTCCACAGAAGGAACAAAAAGCGAAAAAAAATATGTCCCCTTGCCGCATGCTACAAGTTGACCGTTGTTGCCTATCGAATGCGTCATGGGTCGAACAGTGACGCCGTCTATCTAACTGCCGTCGGATCCGTGCGGCTTGTTGCGGGCAGCATGGAGAGGACGAACGAAAAAACTACATCTTTTATCGACCATTCTGCCGAATTATGGAATAATAAAGTCGCCGAATACAAAGATATAAGAATTTAAAACGATAAGTTTAAAAAATGTAGGTAAAAACAATTGGTTTATTTATTAATCGTTAATTTATTTAAATAGGGAAATATAATTGTACGGTGATAGAGGTAAAAATTGTTTAAGAATTTGTCAGTTTTTCATCGCGAAAAACTTCAGCAAGAAAAGAATGTCTCATCTCCTAACAAAACGGAAAATGGTTTGCTTATGAGCTACTGAATTTTTTATTGGACGTTGATCAACCCAAATTAATATTGTCAACCGCTGATTGTTTAGGTGATAGCAAGCCAAATAGTCCGAGAGCCCTTGAGATAAAATCTACATTATTCAATGAAAATTTTAAAAGATTTTTTTAATATTTATAACATCTTTATTTAAAAAATGATAGTTTGCCAGATGATGTTACTTCCTGTAAAAATGGCGACTGATTTGATGAATATTGGATCATTGACTTGAGGATCAAATCGAGAAATTCATTGTGAAAACTGTTAAAAATGTTTACTTTTCTTGTATATATTGACATATATTGGTTGAGACGTGTAAAAACAAAATTTCTGACGCGAACCATTAAGGAAAAACGTTTTCTAGCCAAAAAAGCCAGATTATTTCGATTTTTTTTTTTCACCTATAGTTCCTAAACGGTGCAAAAAAACGAAAAACCTTTTCTTTCATAAACTAAATAAAGTTAAATTGTGCATCGAACGAGTACCTAAACTTAATAATGTGCTGAAGTGGTATGTTCGTTAACCACGGTCAACGAACGTCGATATTTAGCAAATTCACGAAAAACAGACAAATTACTACAAATGGCGCTGCAGCTTGGGAATGAAATCTCTTAGAGAAAAACTCATAGATTAAAAGTTACAGAGCATAAAATTCTGCGTCTGAGTACTAACAGTTTTAATATAGATCAATTATATTTCTCGAGTAGGGATTCGTTATTTCTTCATGAATTTTTTTACATCTGTGAATCCTTGTATAAAAGTTAATAAAAAAAACATTTTCTCACATTTTACGCAATGAATTTTCTTTTTCGGTCCTCAAGTTACCGGTGTAATATTCTTTAAACCAGCAAGTAATAATTTTTACAGGTAGCAAGATCCGACTGGCAGAATAGTATTGCCCAAATGCGAGAGGAGTCTTGGTCTTGCGCAACAATCTTGCAGTTACATATTAGCTTACTTCTATGGTGATATTACAGTAATTTTTTTGATAGGAGAAACCTAATTAAGCCCGAATGAAAAATTAGAAGAGTTAAATGCAAAAGTATATTTGTTATACTAATTCTTTACATATAGTAACTAAACTTGGCAAGTATTAGTTACTATATATAAAGAATTATTGAAACCAATATACTTTTTCATTTAACTCTTCTAATTTTTCATTCAGACTTAGTTAGGCTTCTCATATCTAAAAAATTACTGTAATATCTCTCTAGTAATAATCTAATAGGGAACTGGAAGTTCGTTACGAGAGTTTTGCGCAAAACCAAGACCTAGACCAAGACTGAGTTTGCAAGACCAATACTCGTCTCGGTTTCGCATTTGGGCAACACTAACTATTAGTTATTTAGCTGTCATTTTCCATTGTAAAGTTTACTAAAACAAAATTGCGAGATTTTCATTGCCCTGCCATGGATAGGTCAAAAGTTATCTTACTAATTGTAAGTGGATAATGCTGAGATTTCATAAAGGGAAAATTCATCAAATTATTCACTAATTTAATTTTATTAAAGCTTAATTGATGATTTTTTGGAATAAACGGCCGATATGTACCTAATTATTTAAATATAATATTTTATCTAGAGTTAATACATTATAGTAAATATATTTGAGGTTATAAACATATCCATGAAATGTTTTTATATTTCACTTCTTCTTTCACACAAGTACTATGAAATAGTATTTTAAACAATGGCATTGGCTTGATTCGGTGAATTTTAAATATCTTTTTCAATCTTAGAAAAACATTTAAAAGTTTACATGCAGTAAGAAAATGTCATTTAATTTCCTTGGAAACATTTGTGGAAGTATGAATGTGATAACTGAACACTATAATAAATGTCCTTGAGACAGATTGTAATATTTTTCAATAAATATGTTTAAAAAAGATTTCCTTGAAAACATGTAATTTACGTTAAATAATATTAGTTTTTAAAAAAATTATTTATAATTTTTTCGCAGCTCTCTATTACATTTTACAACTTTTTATATTAGATATTGTTTTTTCTAAAATTCTCCATTTTCCAACGATACATTATAGGCATACCTTCTGACTAGTATTTCCAGAGATTCATTTTCATCCTGGATAAGCATTTTTATTTTTTTCTCCTTTATTAACTTATCAAATTCTTTCAAAAGTTATATTTAGCATTTTTTCGTAACTCTGAATAATTTGAGATGATTAATTTTTTTTAAATAAACCATATTAAACGTACTTTAGAGAAATTCATTTTATGAATATTGGGCATTTAAACCCTGTAAAGTGACATCAATGGGGATAAGACCTGATTGACATTAAAGACCACTTAATTACACAATGATACACCGAGTTTAATTAAAATCGTTAGAGCCGTTTTTGAGAAAATTGTAAAAATGTCTTTCAGCATTGATATAAAGTGGTACTTCAGGTTAGCTGATTTTAAGGGAAAAGTTGCTGTCACATCTAAGGCATATACCTATCTTAAATACGTAATATCAGTTTCGTAAGACTTTTCGTTTTTGAGCTAGACTTTTAACATACACACACACAGACCATTTTTCGGGACTTGGTCATTTCGGATACCTCAAAACATGTATTTCCGTTGAAAACTCAGATTCAAAAATTTTCTCGATCGCAATACTTAACCTTACTATATACTACATATATACGTAAGTGAAAGTAAAAATATGAGTGAAGTGGACACAATTCTGATATATAGGGAGAAAATCGAGACCTCGAAGTGCTGATCGAAGTTCAGTGGAAATAAACACAATCACAAATAAGGCTTTTTTTTTTTTTTACAAACTCAGAGTAAAAATTACTTTAAATTTACTCAAAATTACACGAAATCTATGTAACGGAAATATGTGTCATGGCAGTAACGTTTGGAATCGACTAAACAATACAGTATACATTAATTTTTATATAAAGTATAAATCACTAGCGGATCCAGGATTTAATTTTGGGGGGGCTTCAGCCGGAAAGATTTTTTATCATATACATATAACGATAATTAATTTGAAAAAAAAAGAAATTAATTAATTACCTGTATGAAATGTTGTTTAAATGGTTCTTGAAGTTCTATTAAATATAATTACACGAACAAGAATACGTTAAGAGATAGTTTTTAATATTTTTTTCTGTAAACCATGGTTACATTTTAGCATTTTGGGGGCTTCAGCCCGCAAGCCCCCGTAGATCCGCCTGTGGTATAAATTAATTGAATGAAACCTAATATTTTATAACCACATAATAATATTGTAATAACCTAACTCTCACTCCATATCATCGATCAGTGCCTTCACCGAATTTCCTCCAAGTTTGGGTCAAATCGATTGCGGCGTTTTCAAACTATAGACATATCAAATAACACATTTCCTGATATGGAAGCGGAATTATTTTTATTTGGAATATTAGATAGAATTTGATGAAATTGATGCCTATTTCATTTTACGTTTACCAATTCCCTCATTTCCCTCTAAAATTCCCTCCAAATTTGAGCCAAATCGAACTTGCGGTTTTAGAGATATAGACATATCAAGAAAAATACGTTAGCGCATATATAAGAGAAAGCAATGAACAGAATTCAATAAAATTGACCATGCTATTTTTTTCACAAATACCTACCTTTTTTCCAACATTGAGCCAAATCGAACGAGCTGTTTGAGCTGTTGAAAAAAAAAAAAAAATCTATATTTTAATAGCATGGGAATATGTAAAACTAAGAAGAAAAAAATTGTTAAATAATAATTTTGCATAATATAAAAAATGTTTTTTTCAAACTCAAATGATATTGTTTGATGGTTAAATATGATGTAAATAATTATTCTTACTTTTATCAGTTAAAACCTTGTTTACTGATGCCAATAATTGGTTGGTTTCCCAGTTCAATAATTTTGGTCTGCTCAACGAATCCGACCGTGTATAAGATGGGCAGAAAAAGTTTTTTTGTCAATTAAAAATCTAGTTTAGTATAAGAAAAGAAACAAATATCTTCAAATAATCAACAATTTTTAATATTAAAGTGTGATTTTTAAACATTGTCTGCAATCAATGAATCTGACCACCTAATATGGGCTCATAAAGTTTTTTTGTATCAAGTAAAAACCTATTTTAAAATTAGAAAACAAACAAATGTCTTAAAAATAATCCCACTTTGACATATTTAGTAACCATTTTGGACATCCACCATTTTAAAAATAATTTTACACTAAAAGTTTGAAAGAGAGAGAGAATCACTTTATTATCATAAAAGGGTGCTGCGCAATTACATTGGGTTTTTAAAAACACACCATACTTATTAATCACTACAGACAATTTTTTAAAACTAATATACAATTATAGAGGATTAAGAATATGTATGAGCATAGTATACAATATTTTATATATATATATATATATATATATATTATATATATATATATATATATATATATGTATTATTATTTTTTTAAATATATTTTTTTTCCTTTTTTATTTATTTATTTTTTATTATTATAAATAAAACGTATAAATAACTTGAACATTTTTTTCTAACACCTTTTGGCCCTCCACTCTTGGACTATTATAACTGTTGGTTATCCTTGGTGAGTTCAGCAATATTGAATGAACACCAAATTTTCGCTAGAAAATTAAAAAAAAAATGTAGGTCTGTTCAATATATTTATTATTTCACCTTGGCACTCTAATTTATCTCCATTTGAAGGCTAAAGTATTTACACCTATGAATCAATAACTTCTTAGAATTATGAAGTAATGTATTTAGTGAGAGAAAAACACTATATTTTCATAAAAGAGTACTGCCCGATCAAATTGGGTTGCTAAATATACAGAGAAGTTATTTATTGCAGTGGACAATTTTTAAAACTAATATATATTCTATAACTTAATACTAAATAATTATATTATTATGCTGCTTTAAAATTATAATTTATTATCAGTGTTTGGAAATTTCAGTGCTCAAGTTTCATTTTTTGTCAAATCTATCAATTGTTTTTCGGGAATAAATGTATTTTTTATAGAAGCATTAAAATTTACTTGAAAAACTATATTTATTTCCTTTACTTTATTTTTCTAGTTTAATTTTCATTTTAAGTTGATTTCCTTATTTAGGAAGAATTAGTCTTTATTCTATTAAACACATAAATATACCATTCTTAAGTACATTTTCCACTACTTCCAAGACGAAAGTAGTTCGCAATCATTCATTAAAATGGACTATGTACTAAAAACAAACATTATTACCATAAAATATAATCACATAAATAAAATAACAAATTCTATAATGAAAAATAACTATCAAAGCTAATTAACACTTAGATGTAAGTTAATGAATGGATCATATAAATATAATCTCCAGAAGATAACTATTATGTCATGCAATATAATTAGTATGAACAAGTAGAACCGTAATGAACTCAAGAGCATTGAGTCATTTTGAAATTTGGAGTGCCAAGATAAAACTTAGATAAGCCTTTGCTCTGATTATTATTCAGTCAGTCACAAAATAACTTACAAGCAAATCAGTTTAAGATTTGGATTCTCTATAAAGGTAGGTCTTATATTTTTATTATTAAATAATAAATAATATGTTGCAAAATGTTAAAAATATAGAATTTAAAATATTTACAGATATTTAAATATTGGTGTAACAAATGAGACATTTTCCTATCATAACAGGGCTTGCAGGTGAGGGCAAGGTGGGGAAGCATAGCTTTCCCTTCAGTTTTGAGCAATTCCTTGAGGGCTGCCCCAACTCAAACTTAAACTTAAAATTAAATATTGCTTTTAAAATTAATTTTAATTCTTTAATCTATGTAGATAAATCTTATTTACAAATCTATGTTTACAGAATTAATTTTCTTACTTTGATAGAGGATGTATGTATTTTTCTCAGGTTTAATTCTTATTTCCTAATTTGGCGAATGAAACATAAATATGAAAATTCAATAAAATTGTTTAAGCAAACCCTAAAAAACAACTTTTTTGTCAAAGAAAAAAAAAATAGGTATATAATGAAATTTAAGTTCTGATATTTCCAAAAACAAAATTTAGTGACCATGAATTGAAAAATTATTATTTTAAAGCACCATCATAAAGTCCTAAAATCTTTCTCTGTTATATATTTAAAATTGACATATTTCTCTAGAATAAAAATTAATTCTTTCTAAATTAAATAAACCTCCCTCCTTCGGTTTTGATCTGGCTATGTCCTTGAGGGCTGACCCAATTCAACTTAAAATCAAAATTAAAATAGAAAAAACAAAGTGAAGGAAATAAAAATCATAGTTTTTTAAAAATAAATTTTAATACTTCAATGAAAAATATGTTTGTTCCAGAAAAAAAAAAAATGATATATAATAATATTTGAGTTTTGAAATTTTCATCATCAAAATATACTGATGATGAATTGATAAATTTTAAAACAATATCATTGTTTAGAATTATGTTTTAGAATTTAAATATACATAAAGGCTCTCAACACGTCACTTCATAATTCTTAGAAGTTAGTGATTCACAGGTGTGAATACTTTTGCTTACAAATAAAGATAAATTAGAGTGTCAAGGTAAAATGATTAAGATATTGTGATGAATCTGTTTTCATCTAAATGTTTTTATTTCATTAAATATTAATTTCTAGTCCCACTCTCTTATGGCATTAATGAGCATTTGTTGTTCATTCAATACTGCTAAGGTCATCAAGGATAAACAAATGTATTATAGTCCAAGAGGACCAAATGGTGTTTTATTAGAAGAAAATTATCAATGAATTATTTAGGTTCTATCCTACTTGTACGATCAAATTATTTTTAAAAAGGAGGATGTCCTAAATTGTTACTTAATATGTCGAAATAGGCATATCCAAAAATGTTTCTTTCTCTTCCTAAATTAAGTTATATTTTTACATCATACAAAAAAAACATCACCAATCTCATTCAGATGGCAAACAAAATTCATAAAACACTATTTAAAACTCAAACAAAAATTTAAAAAAAATATCTTAGTCTGCCTATTCTACATATGGTCAGATTCGTCGGGTAGAAAAGAATTATTCAACTGAGAAACTAAGCAATTATTGGCATGAGTATCCAAGGTTTCCCGAGGCCCTTGGTTCCAGTTCAAGAATTGAAACCTCACAGTTCTTAACGCAGCATGGGAGTTTTCGAGCAAAACTTGTTGAACATCACAAGAATATTGATCCCCTATGCCATAGTGGTCAATAACTGGAGACCACCAAGCATATCATAATGATCTGTACTATCTATGGGGCACTGAGGGCCAAGTTGCTGAGGGAGGCAGGGCTCTGCGATCCTCCTCACCTGATGATCAAGTAGAACAACCCGTACTACAAGGCCTTTATGTAGTAATGGAAAGAACTAGTTGGTTCAACTCACTTTTCCTTGGTTAGAAGAAATGGAACTGCTTCTGGAAGGCGGCCAGAAATTTTTGAAGAGAGCGTCTGGACAGCTATAAAAAAAAAAATGTTTCCTGTTAAAATTGGTAATGCATTATCCAAATGATATATCCAGTTCCCAATTGGTAATGACAATTGGTGACACCTTGAGATCATGATGGCCAAGTTTATTGGAAGGTTGCCTGTTCTAGCATCCTTGTGCCTAAAGACGCCAGTTCGAATCCGGCCTGGGAGGTTTTGACTTTTACTTCTTGGTAGACCCACGGAATGAAACTTGACCCTTCAACTCTGGTTAAAATAGGTTTGGTTGTACCTCTAGAACAACCCCCCATATGCTAGAAATAGTGGATAGGGAGTTATCCAATAAAAAAAAGTTGGTTGCACCTGTAATAAGTAGTATACTGTCAAAGATACCATTTCCTAGCCAGCAGATTTCTTTGATAGCAGCCATGTCAGTTTTTTAAAGATCGATCAGTTTTAATGATACTATGTGCAGGCTCAGGATATTCTAGAACCCAAGATCAAAACCAATCTGACGGTTGCTGATACATATTCTCTGGCCTCGAGAAAAATTTAAATTTATTTTTTGTATAACTTTTTTTTGGATGCTGAATATATATCTACAGATATGTAGTTAGTTTTTTATTTTTAAAAATTTTGAATCTACTTAATTTTATTTTATTTCCTATCCATTTCCTAGGTGTAAAGCAAAAAAACATGGATACGAAATTTTTGCCTTTTAAATTTCATTGTCATTTCGGTGTTAATTTTATTTCATTGACCATTGTAGATGTTTTTGTACAGCTTCTAAATTTGCAAAGTAAAGTTTCTCGAATGTCGAATTATTTCTAAGTTATAAGATTCAACAAGATTGGGAACATGGTATGGCTTCTAAATAGACAAGAAATAAAATTAAAACCTTACCAAACTTACAAAAAAATAAAAAACATTAAAATATTTTCCTCTCTATTTTTTTCCTCTCACATATTTGTAATTTAGAAAGGAAATAAAAAGTACAAACAGGACATTAAAATAGCGAATGATGAGAGTAGACTGGAACTCTTACTTTCATCATCTAATAAGCATATAATATTCGAACTCTTTCGGTTTATTGGAGAGGTTCTCAAAATAAGGTCCTTTATTTTGTATGAATAGGGAGCTTAAAAAAAAAAAAAAAAATGCCTATTATCATTTTTAATGTATCATGAATGTGAATTTGCATAGAGGAATTCCCTGTTACCTTCTGGGTAAGGGCCCATCTTGAAATCTGATTATATTATTTATTATGCCATTATTGTAAACATATTATTATTGTATGGTATTGTATATATTATCATCAATGTTATTGATATTTTATTTTGAATTTTGTCTGTATCTCCTTTATTACTTTAATATGTAGTATATTTTTAATCAATAATATTATTAACGAGTTGATACTGCGTTAAATATGAAATATCCAGCCAGACCTCCTGTAATTGTTCTATTCAAAATACATTGTTTTATCTATCAGTCTATAAAAAGTACAAACAACTTGAAAAGAAGATGGATGATCATAACTAAAATCTCAGATATTTATAAACCAATTGTGGTCAGATGAAAATAGGCGTTAATTACAATGAAAAAAATCAAACAACAGGGTCTATATAAAAGCAGAAATTCAAATGAAAATAAATTTGTCTTGAAGGGAAAATGTACGATGAAATTCCAAAATAATTCTTTAACAATCCTCATAGTCGTCTTTTATTTGTAACTCCAGGAAAGTATGACTTTACAGTACTGGAGGAACAGGATTTGCTAGTAAGTGAATCATGAACACTTCACAGAAATATCTGCTGATGGACCATTACAAAAAAGGGCAAGAATTAGCTATTGATGTGAAAGCTAGTTCATACGAGATGATCATTATTTGTGATTTTCTCTGGTTATATTACAAAATTGTAAATTTATAAATTTTTAAATAAAGTTATTTTTAGTTATTATAACCATTACAAACATGGCTTACATATTTTTCAAGTTTTATTATAAATTGAAACGTTCTTCTGTTTTCTTATAGGCGCTGATCCCATCTTGAACCTGTACAGATTTTTATAGTTCAGTTTAATTTGATCAATAAGTCCAATTATGGGTCAAGGCGGATATCTCAACTTAGTGAATGGTACTGTTCTGGAATGGCATCTTGTACACCACAGTTATTATCAAATGAACCAGTGGGTTTTCCCACCAGTTATAAAAGCTGGAGAAGGTAAACGTATTTATATAGAATGGCATGAAGGACTGCTGACACACACAAAAGATGATGCAGCTGAAGCTGTTTATGAACTGTTCGGGACTGGAAGACAATTTGAAATACAAGCTCGTGCTAATCCCTTTAGAATTCAGGTATTATACAAATCCATGGATGCATTACATAAACCTCGAGGATTTGTAGACTATCTTGGTTGGAGACATAATGCTGATGTTACCTTTGTCTTGGTAGAACGTTTTGGCATGTTTCATTCAATTTGTTTGTGAAACTATATCAGGTTATCTGATTCAGATATCAAGAAGTTAAGAATAAATGTATATTGTTATTAGTTCAATGTCAACTAATTTCCATGTTATTCTCAAAAAGTTAATTTAAATCTGTTGTATTTTTGTTTTCTTTGTATAATAAAGCATACAAAAACAAAGAAAAATGTACTTTAATTTACAACTGAACACATGGTCAAGGACCTCAAACTACTGCTTTCAATTGAATCCCTTCTCACATTAACCGATTTCCAATAAAATTGTATCACATTACAGACAAAAAAAGTAACTATTTACAATTTTACTATTAATTGTTGCTATTGCTATTAATTTATTAACTTTTAAATGGTCCTAATCCCACCAAATAATTCAAAAATATCAGTTTGTTTCATACTCCTAAATCAAATGGGCACACTTTGGATTGTTATTACCCTCTTCCTCCCTGTCCTGTAAATATTTACCCCATCCTGTCTAAAAAAAAGTCAAGCCTGTCACATATCATCCATCCTGAACAAAAGTGTATTAACTCAAAAGAACATTTTTCTTTTTTATTACAGAAAAATTTTGTTCAAGACGTTAATTTTCACTGGGGGAAATTGTATTATATTTCAATTAACAGTAAACCCACTGAGGAGGGACATGAATCACTTTTCTTTTTATACAGTTGCCTGATTCTAACATTCTCCTGAAAAAAATCACTAATTTTGAGTTAATACACTTTTTTTTCGAAATAGAAGATGTGTTATTATTTGATATTCTTGTTTCCCCTCCATAAATAACAACAGGTCTGATCAGGGTTCTATACTTGCAAACTTTAACTTTTCGAGAAATTATCTTACTCTTTACTAAGTGTGTAAGTGCTAAATAAGCTCTATTTCCTACTAGATCCCTTCTTATGACAAAGAATATGCATTATTTGTCATTAAACATCCTTGGTATGGAAAAGCAAATACGAATTTCATATGTTCTCTGGCAATGTGGGCATTCTCATCTAATATTTTCTATAACTATTAGTTTCGTTTTTTAACATTGCTTTCGTGACCAGCCCTTCATAAGGGATCACCATATGCTTCCTCATTCCATGGTTCCATCTTCCTAAAATCATCACATCATCTGTGTATTACATTATTTGCAGTGATTTATTTATAATTGTACCATTTTCTGTAACCATTATGTTCTTCGGTACTTTATCGAGCACAAGGTTAAAAGGCACACCCCTAGGGACTAGGGCATTTTTCTATTTCTAATCTTCTTTCATTTATTCATATTTCTATTCTATTTCAGTCCATTTTTCATTTCCCTGGGCTTAGACATATCTTCATTTACTCTCTTTTGATAGTTGGTGTGCCTCATTGTCATATTTGTAAGAACTACCAGTTTAAGAGGGATATTTGCTTCTTCCATTGCCTTGTATACTGTAAATCTTGGTTTTATATTTCCAATAGTATTAGTTTAGCATCAGGAGTGTGCCATGTTTTTTATCAATATTTCAATGAGGGAATACAGTGCTTATTTCGAAACTTCTGCCGATCTTCACATTATGGAGGCTACAAAATGGATCATTCTTTCTTCATTGTCATTTGTTACACTATTAGTACTAGTATTGTTGGGGGAGAACTACTGATTATTGCCAACTTATTGCCTGATGGCTACTTTGAGGTTTCTGCCACTTACTTACCAGAATAGGAATGTCAAGATTCATTTCACTGGACCGCCGAGAAACATTTGTTTCGCTATGCAGACTATGATTTTCTATTGTGTGCTTGCAAACTTCTTCCCCAATTTTGGCATTAAAATCTCTCATGCAATGATTTTGATGTCATAATGGGGACTTGAGTCATACACCTCTAGCTATGTGTAGAATTCTTCTTTCGTATTTTCATCTTAATCTTCTGCGGGCACATGAAAATTAATAATTGTAAGATCGGATATGCTCTCATGTAATCTTATCTTGCAAGTACGGTTATCTACCGGTTAGAAATCCATTACAGCATTTTGGTACTTTATTTTCATTAGAAAAGCACATCCAAACTCGTCCCGATCTCTACTTCTGATCTCTACTTCGGCTGTTGTAGGGATGGACATTCCGTTGGTGGAATTCGCTCCGTTGGAACATAATCTAAGAGCAGAATATAAACGTCTTTAGGTTTCGATGGGTAAATGTTCAGCAGGAAAGTCAAACAGGTGCAAATAGCCCAGTCAAATGAGACATGTTACTTTGCAAAAGATTGGGAAATTCAAATTTCTTTCTTATATTGTTAGGTATGTAGTGAATATAAAAAACCCAAGTTTCCGAACTTGAAAGCCTAGTGGGTTCGCTGTAGTGCTTCAAAAACTATTGAAATTTCGATTTTTTTTTTTTTTTTTTTTTTTTTTTTTTTTTTTTTTTTTTTTTTGGTTTTCGCTAAATATCTCCTTTTAAGACCGACGTAGATAACAAAATATTATGTTCAATCTTAAGCAGCTTAAAAATTCTCCAACATTTTTATAGATAACTTTCTAAACCCGACAGGGAGCGATCTATCGAGCTTTCAAAATTTACCCATTTCGATTTCTTCACAATATCACTTTTTCAGTTTTAAATGGAAGGATACTATAACTCCGTTTTGAACCTTGTCCCTATAATCTGAAAGTTTTCGTTGAAAATAATGAGACATGGATTGGAATGGTAGACGGTAGTCGGGAGGTGTTTTAAAAAATATATTGCACTTTAGGCCACACCCCTTACCGTGCACCTTTCCCCATATCCCAATAAATTGCATATAGTTATATTTCTTGTAACTATTTATTAAAAAAAAAAGCCAATGTTCCCACAAAAAAAAGTGACTGCACTCCCTCGAAATGGCGTCCAAACATGGTGGATTGACGTATTTGACTTTAGTTGTCCTAGTCCTTATCCCTCTTATTTATCCTAGACCTCACCCCTCAAAAATTTTCCGAATTCCATCAAAACCTTACAATCATCCAAATTCAATTGTATAACCCCTCTCTAGCTCTACTCATCCTGCAATCCTCCTCGAAGGTTGAAGCGGCAGTGGTCCAGACACCTGTTATAAGAATACATTGGAGTTCTGGCAACGGCCAAATTCTCCACTCAAGCCATGTATGTCTGGTTATAGTGTCTCTGCTTAGTCTCCATTGGTAATACCAGTGATGCGGCTGAGTGCAAGAAGCTGGGATCTCCTAGGGCCCTGACTTTCCCTCCATGAGTGTGTGGAAAGGATTGGCTAGGAGATCTTGAGTGAATGAATATTGTATAAAAGCGTGTGTGAATTTAAGTATTTATTTTGTTGGATTAGTTTATTTTTGTTTAGTTTAGTATCTTTTAGTTTATATACATTTACTTCTAGCATTATTATATTGCTGTTTATTTATTGTGAATGAATATTGTATGAAAGCATGTGTGAATTTAAGTATTTATTTTGTTAGATTAGTTTTTATTTATTGCGCATAATATGAATCAGCTATTCTTTACCACTATTACTATTGTCCTAAAATGTGACAGATTGTAATAAATCTCAATAAAGAAATTTCCTTAAAAAAAAAAAAGGCTAAATTTAGTTAGTAAATTTCATTTAATTTCCTTAAAAACGTGTGATTTACGTTTAAATATTATTAGTTTTCAAAAATTATTATTTATAATGTTTTGCCACTTTCCATTGCCTTCTACAACTTTCTGTATTAGAGTCTAAAATTCTCTTCTTTCCAACGATACGTATATTGAATAGTTGACCGTTGCATTATAAAGGAAGGAGATGGTCCGGGGTGGCGGTCATAAATAGGCTAAATAGTGGCAAAACTATTTTATTAAAGTCGGGTCGAAACGTTGGCTTTTAATAAAATAGTTTTGCCACTATTTAGCCTATTTATGACCCCCACCCCGGCTACTATTAAATATTCAATTTTACCATTTATATTTAAATTCTGTATATTTATTTGTATACAGTTGTAAATTTCATGAATAATAAAAAATAAATTAAATTTACAAATAGGATAAAAGAAACGGTAATATAAGACAGTTAACATAGCATCATATGAAAAGATTAATTATTAAGGCTTTTAAAATAAATAATGACAGAAATAAGAATGTAGGCTCCGTATCTGGCTGCATATTGTCCTTCAATTTTGCAGTCCTATCAAAGCATCTAATTAATATAGGAGGATAATGTGAGGTTTTGAATTCATAATTTTCCCTTGGTTACCTGTTATGTAAATAATTGCTTCAATGGCGTTTCCTTTTGGGCGTAGGGGGGGAGGGGCATTAGGTTTGACTTATGGAGAATTAATTTTATCTATGAATTCAGTGTTCATCTTTTTTAATGATTAGAAATTAATCATCGACATATTTCTTTATAATGAGAGAGTTTACATTCCATGTCTGGAGTGCATGAACAATTATTCTATTCATGACTATACCAGATAGATTGATAGAGAGGCTTGATCCCATCGGTAAACTAAATATTTTACGGTGTAATTGATTTTGATATGAGAAATATCCATTTTGAGTGCATAATTTCATCCCTTCTAGAAATATACGTTTATTTTTTTATAGATGTACGGGGCTCAATTGTTTCCTAGCTTTCATAAATAAGCTTATATAACAATTTTAAGGGGTAATTTGTAAATAATGAAGTAACATTATAACTAAACATGGTGCGATCCTTACCAATGTGGCTCTTTTCTCTAATTATTCTTCTAAGTTCTATGGCATTTTCAATGTTATTTGTTAAAATCGTCAAACTATGGTTGAGAAATTTTGAAAGAAAGTAAGTAGGTCCTCCTGTTCCGTCGACTATTGGTCTTGTAGGCATTGTTGTTTTTGTGGGTTTTTATCAGTCCGTGAATTCTGGATATGTGGTAGTAATTATTTAGGAGTTTATTTTTAGTTTGGCTGTTTATATAATTATATTTTTCTTGTTAGTTTAAATAGGCAGTGATCTGTTTATTTAAATTCTTACTAGAGTTGTATCTGATAGTTTTATAAACATTTTTGTCATTCAATAATTCTAAAATTTTGTTGTTATATTGCTCTTTTTGAATTAATACTAGTTTTTTAGTTCTAACCCCTCTAACGAGGTATAGATGAGGATTATTTTTAAGAAATAGTTTTGTAGTTTTGTAGTCTTGTAGTTTTCTTTTAATTTATTAAAGAATAATGTTAATTTCGTTGTTTTTTTAATTACCATTTCTTTCACTGTCAATAAAGTTTAAAACATTCTTATTAAAATTATTCCTCAATGCATTTTTGTGGTTATCAGAGGTATTTATGTCTTCTAGTAGACTCTCAAATTCGGCTATGAGTTTAATTATACTATTGACATGATAGTTTGCAAAGTAATTAAATGACTCACCTAGGCTTAGGAAATTTAAAATATTTTGCTGAATTGTTTTATTTGTAAGGTTAATTATTCTGTTTTCAGTGTGTAGTTCATTATATTTTTTGAAAATTGTTGATTCGTGGCAATTTATTAGTTTTTGAGTATCTAGATTATTTGACATCATAATAGTTTGTAAGATATTTCAGTGTGTGTTCGTTGTACTATTAGCGTAAGGATTCACAAGTTTTGTCGTATTTCTATTTTGTGCCTTTTGTATAATCAGTTTAATTTTAGTTTCGTACACAGGATTAAAATATTTATTAGTTTTGTCCATTAGGTGACCAAACAAATGGTTATCACGCTCTGCGATATTATCTATGAATTCTACGAATTGTAATTGTAGAAAAGCCAATTGGGCAGTTTCATATCAAGATTAATAAGTTTTCAGTTTATATTATAAAAAAAATTATAATGCCTGTATTTTATTTGGAAATTTTTATTAAAACTATTTTATAGTTTAATACTATGCTGTAGAAAGGGATTTGGAATTACGTTATTAGTTTTGCAGTACATTAAAAAATAAATTTTGAATTTGGTGTCATGCATTTCTAAAAGAGCTTTGTAATGTTATGTAGATAAGCAAAATCCTTGCCACTTAAATGAGTATATAGGTCATTTGCTTGATCCTTTCTTTGTTTTTACAATTTTTCTCTAAGACATGCAGTTTCTTGAAACTGCTTGCAGGATTCAAGGGGTACACCCTCCACAGTTATGTGAATATGGATAATAACACATTTAAAGCCCAGAATAAGGCTGTAAAGAACAAAGTGAAGTATAACAGGGACTCTCATCTTTTATAGTAAGTGATATTAAAGGTAAATTCTTAATTCTGATTAATTAAAATAGGCTGAATTATAACACAGCAATTGATTATTACATCATGGTTTATAAAAACTTTATTTTTTGTTTTTTTACCTTTTAACTTACAGACAGAAATGCCCAAACAATTTTTTTTTGTAAATTAAGACACCAATCCACAATGATTGATAATATAAATACTAACAATCAAATCCGAAAACGAATGGAATGGGCATTCTAATAGTATGTGAAAATAAGGCAGAGTCCTCAGACAATTAACAAATTTAATGTTTAAATCTATATTATTTTTTTATTTTTTTTTTTTTTAGATAAACATGGTGAAGAGCACCGAAAGCTCCAAAACATAAATATATGAGACTGTAAAAAGATGGATGTTTTTTCTTACTTTACACTTTATACAGTCTACCTATTAAATAGAAAATAGTTTATACAATTATGGAGAACAGGCTAAAACAAAGCTGTTTTTAAGATATTATTGAAATATATCAAAACAAAATCTTAAGTATCAAAAATACCCATAAATAACAAATGAGGCAATGCTTCACTAATTCAGGCTATATCAGGGCATAAAAAAAATAGCTTCAATTTAGTGCCGATCAGATATTACACATCTAATATAAACAGGTTAAAAAAAACACTATCTAAATAGAGGTAATTTCAAGACAACATTCACCTTAAATAATAAAAGTACTGAATACAAATACAGCGGGTGTATGCAATTGTCTTGGAATAATACATTATACTAATTTGGTTATTATTTTTTAAAACTTTTGGTATTAGTCATAATAGCTGTGGCCTTCATTGATCTGTTCATCTTGTCTTTCTTTGTCCTGATGGTGTCTGAATTAGGAGAACACTTTATACTGAGTCATTCACTAAAAGTTAAGAATTAAATCTTTGTCTGAAAAATTTTTAGTTACAAGAAGTGTATAATAGCGTTTGCCCCAAGAGGTCTGTTATGGAAAATTTACTGTTATGGAAACCACTTATCCCTTCTACTTTCTTTTTGATACTTTAATCTTTATTCCTCGACAGGTTCTTTTGCATTTCTGTTGATTCCTCTATATCTTGCTTCTTTCCTCAAATTAGCGTTTTAATGTACCTCTTCTTTTCTCTCTACAAATTTGATATCATTAAGCACTCTAGCCCCATTATCTATAGCTTTGCTGACAATACCGCAATTCTTTCTTCTAACAAAAATCCAATTATCGCATCAACTGCCGTTCAAAACCATCTCTATGACCTTAAAAAAGTTGTTCCAGAAATAGAAAATCAAGCCACATTAGTTTTTATCCTATGGTAAGTTTCATGTACAACTGTAACATTAGACAACAACTCAGTTTCTTCAAAAAATTGTGTAAGGCATCTAGGATTATACTTAGGACAGAAAACTCACCTGAAATATAGACACCAATTTAAAAAAAAAACTTAAACTTACCAAACGATACAATCAATTGTCACATCTCTTGGACTACAGATCTCTACGCAACTTACAAAACAAACAACTAATCTCCACCATTGTATTAAGATCTATGAGGACATATGAAGGAAAACTTTGGGATTCCAAAAGAAAGTTCAAATAAAAAAACTTCAAACCGCCAAATCCAAAATACATGTTGAAGAATTTTAAATTCACATTGGCTTATTTCAAATCACACCACACAAAACAACATTAACTTACCAATAGCAAAATCCTACATGAAAAATACACCACAGTTCACTCTTCAACTCTTAATCATCCAAATCATCTCATCTCCTCTCTTTTTCCCTCTCTGTGATCTATTCAGCCTGAATGGAGATTAAATAGGAAATGGTCCAGAGATCTTCTTCTCACAATATAAATAATGGTCAAGTTTAGGAAGACAAAATAAACAGCACATTTACTTGATGTATTTCATTGCAGTTACAAATATATTATTAAATGAATAAAAAAACAGTTTGCTTGGACATCTTTCTAATGTAATTTTAGCCTCCTTAAATTTATGGGTTTTCAGCTTCAACTTTTAAATACGTAGGTTGTTTGCAGTTTATACATTTAATATAAGTATATTGTTTGCAGTTTATACATTTAATTGTTTGTAGTTAAGAAACCTTATCCCTGGAATTTTCTATCTTTAATTTATTCTTCATTTGTAAAATTCATATAATTTTCTCTTCTTTTGGGGTTGCTACATTTAAACATTATTTACAGCTGCAAATAATTTAAAGCTATATCAAATGCTCAATAAGATGTAAGAGAATATGAATTGAAATTATCTGGCAACCTAACAGCAACCAATTGAAAATTTAAAAACCAAAATTTTTTTGATGGATGTAAAAAACCAAATAAATTCATTTTAAAAAAAATTGTATAATTTACATTTCAATCAATAAAGTGTCAAGTGGATAAAGGAGATAAGTGTATTTTTAGGAAACATTGAATCATTGCTAACAATAAAGGGACAAAGTGTATTAATATTTCTTCTCCCATTCACACAAATGAAATATTTAGACCATATTCAAATCAATAGAGGTGTCCATTACTGATAAACATCACACTTATAGTAGATACATACAGTGTATCAAAAAAGTATTGGCACACTTAACTTTTTTCATTTTTCATTGTAAAATAATCTGAAATTGATTTGCTAAACATTTTTATTTAATAAAAGGTTTAGAAAATACATAATTGGAGTAAAAAAATTTTAATTTCCATAATTAAAAAATTCAGCAAATGAAAAATCACTTCAACATGGCCAAAAAAGTATTGGCAAACTTTAATTTAAGGTTTACTTCACAGACTGAAAATTTATTAATATTGTGTCATCATACCATTGGCATCTATGACATCCTGGAATCTTCTTGGTATCGACAAAACAAAATTTTGTGTTAACTCTTGTCAAAGTTTACGTCATTCCTCAAAAGGAGTTTCTTTTAAATAATTTCAAAGAAATTTTATTTTTCTTACTTTCAAATCCAACAGGTACCATCAGTGTTCTATGGCATTTTGTCCTGATGACTGTGGTGGTGTTTTCAATTGGCTAGGGACATTGTACACCATCCATTCTTTTGTTTTATTTGATGTGTGCTTAGTGTCATTGTCTTGTTAGAAGATAAATGCATCTTTGATCCTCAGATTTTTGGCTATACTTATTAAATTATGTTGCAAAATGTCGATATATTGTTCGGTATTCATAATATTGTCAATAAAGGTTAAGTTTCCAACACCATTCTATGACATGCACTCCCAAATCTGGACGCTTCCACCTCGATGCTTTACAGGAGGCCTCACATGTCGAGTTTGAAACTCAGTGTCAAGTTTTTGCTAAACGAATTTATCCCATTTGAATGGAATATGTTAATCTTACTTTCATCAGAAAAGATAAAAATTTTCTAGAATTCTTGGTCTTTATTAAATTAACTTTTGGCAAACACAAGTCTTTTTTTGCAGTTCACCTCTGTAATGAAAGGTTTTTTTACTTTGGAACCTGCCATAATAATTGTATATATAAATTATATTCCTAACAGAAGGTAGTATTTGAAGTAGATGCAACCTTTTCTGCTATCTGAGCATCTGATAAAGAGCGATTTTGCTCAACAATTTTATGGATATACCTCCCATTTAATTTTGGTGGCAGTTCTGAACAGGGTTTATTTAAAACTTTCTACACTTTTGTGCAATATTCTGAACACTAATAACACCCATATCTAATTTATTTGGTTTTTGTTGGTAGCTAAGTATATTAGAATGAAATTTAATGATGTTTTTTTTACACTGACACAATATTGACTGATTTACCCATGTTGTTATGGCAAATGTACAGCAAAGACTGATTTTTATTGGACATACATTTCAAACTGTTTTGACCCTCAAAATTTATTCTTTATTTTTACTTTAAATATAGCTTTTGAATTCTGAACATGCGTAGCTTTTAAAATATAATAATAAAAGACCAATTTGTTATACAAATATTATTTCTGGAAAATATCTTAATCCTATTGAGATTTGCATAAAAATTGGAGTGTGCCAATACGTTTTTGTCCCACTATATAATTTGAATTCAGTTTTTGAATAATTAAAAAATTTTACTTATTCCCTTTAGTCACTCAACAACTCTTTAATTAACTTAACACATTACATACTATTATGTAAATTAATATCAGTACATCCCTAAGTTTTAGATCAGTAATAAGAACTATTTTATACTTTTTTTTTCTAAATTTTCGTTTTCTAAAAAGTAACAGTTATGTTTTCTGACTCATTTTTAAAATCATAAATAAAATCTTATGATTAAGGTTATTTATAAATCAAGAAAGAAAACAGTATTTAATGATTTATTTTTAAAAATTATTTTTCAATAAAAATGTTCTAAAATTTAAAAAATGGGAATTTTATTTAAGAATGTATTTTATATATTCAATGCACTACACAGTGATTTTCATGAAATAATTTGAATGTGGGCTCAAGTAATTTATACATATTCATGCATAGAATGGATGGTTTTTCTGAAACATAGGTAGTTCATGTATTTCATTTATTTTGTTAAAACATATAATTGCCTGTCTCATTTTTTGCTGCTATTTTTTCCTACCATCTTAGGAAATTTAAATTCATATAATTACGATTGTCCCGTTCCTTTCCAAACTTTCAATAATGTACTTCTATTCTTTATCCTTCCATGACTAGTATCCTATTAACGTGTCATGTTAACTCCCAATCTCTTCCGGCCCACTTTGATGAATTCATTGATTATTTCCTCCATAATTTTTACCATATTATCGTTGTATTAGAAACCTGGCTTAAATCAAACATTCCTTCCTCCTCTGTTACGATCTCTAACTACGCCCTCATTCATCTTGATCGAACAGACTGGACAGGTGGTGCTGTTGGTCTTTACATTCATGAAAATCTGAGGACAAAAATCTTTCTCAAGTCTCCCTCTCCCGACTTTCCTCATGTTGAGTATTTATTTGTAGAAATTTACTCAGAATCTTTTTCCCTCCTTTATGACATTACATATTGCCCTCCTCAAGTCCGATTTGATCCTAACTTAGAATCTTCTCTATTTACCTATGTTCCCTTATACAATAATGTTATAATAACCGGTGACCTTTACACCAATTTATGCTCCGACTCTCCAAACAAATCATACCTTGTGGAACTAATCTGCTCCCTTGATCTTTTCATCGTTTCGTTACCATACCCAGTTTTCGAGTAAAACTTATTATCCTCATCCCACAATCCTGTTACTTTTCTTTCACATCATAATCTCATCAAAATTTCCTATAAAGTCCCAACTCATAAGTTCAATCCTAAACAAATTACTTGACGAGACCTCGGCTCATGGACCCCTGAAAAACCTAATCCTTTCCTTGAAACATTAGCCCAATCCTTAGATGCCATCTTCTTCTATTCCTCCATTAATGAAATGGTGGAATGTCTTTCCTACAATCTTCTCATATTCCTGAATCGATATGCACCTCTACCTTCAGACGTCCAACTGCTCCCTGGATTAATCCAGAAAATAGAAGGCTGATGCAGAAAAGATACACAGCAAGAAGGTAATTCAAATGCACACGAAATCCGTATGATTACTTATCTTTCAAAATCCTTCGAAACATAACTCAATCTTCCTTGCAACATTCTATGGCACAATTCTTTCATATCTCCTTATCACAAGAAACAGATCATAAGTCCAGATAGAAGATTCTTAAAAATCTCTCCATAGTAAAATCAATAACTGTACCTCCTATCCTGTTTCTCCCGACCAACTGAATTCCTACATTGCCGATCCTATCTCAATATCATTCTCTTCCTCATGCTGATTTCCTGAAACTTCCTTTGACCCTACAAATTTTTATTCTACAAATATCTCATCAGAAGACTTGCTTTCCTCTGTTCTCAAATCCAGAACAAATGTCTCAAACTATGTCTCCCGGTCATCTTTCCTGTCCTATTGCATATTTACAATTTTTTCTTACAAAATTCCAGTTTTCCGTCAGCTTGGAAAAAAGTTAGAGTCCACCCATTGAGCAAAGTTCCGGTTCCCTCCAAAGTTACCGATTTCAGACCCCTCTCCAACCTTTCGAAAGATTAGTCCATTCACAGCTTAATACCTTTCTTGAACAAAAAGCTCTCCTCAATCCCCTTCAGTCTGGTTTCCGATTCCAGTTCTCCATCCAATCTGCTTTGTTGAAAATCATCCAAGACCTT